>OU785235.1:11256452-11884679 GCA_917051295.2 Erebia ligea | reverse complement strand
GGCAAAAACATTTTTATGATATTTTTGTGCGTTTTGCAGGCACTTTTCTGACACTAGACATGTGTACGTCGCGGCTGGCGGCGGAGGGAGTGGCCGACGTGCGCGGCACGGTGGAGCGCATCCGCCAGCAACGCGCGCATTCCATACAGATGCCCGACCAATACGTGTTCTGCCACCTCGCGCTGCTGGAGTACGCGGTCAGTATCACGAGTCACGACACACGCTGTTATAGTTGAATGCAGAGTAAATGTATGGTGACACATACATTTACTCTGCATTCAACTCGCGCGCGGACTGTACATGTGCACGTCGCGGCTGGCGGCGGAGGGCGTGGCCGACGTGCGCGGCACGGTGGAGCGCATCCGCCAGCAACGCGCGCATTCCATACAGATGCCCGACCAATACGTGTTCTGCCACCTCGCGCTGCTGGAGTACGCGGTCAGTATCACGAGTCACGACACACGCTGTTATAGTTGAATGCAGAGTAAATGTATGGTGACACATACATTTACTCTGCATTCAACTCGCGCGCGGACTGTACATGTGCACGTCGCGGCTGGCGGCGGAGGGCGTGGCCGACGTGCGCGGCACGGTGGAGCGCATCCGCCAGCAACGCGCGCATTCCATACAGATGCCCGACCAATACGTGTTCTGCCACCTCGCGCTGCTGGAGTACGCGGTCAGTATCACGAGTCACGACACACGCTGTTATAGTTGAATGCAGAGTAAATGTATGGTGACACATACATTTACTCTGCATTCAACTCGCGCGCGGACTGTACATGTGCACGTCGCGGCTGGCGGCGGAGGGCGTGGCCGACGTGCACGATAGGCACGTCACGATAGACCTCGGAAATAACAGCCACATCAATTTCTTCATAATAAAAAAAAACAACTGCCATCTTTGACTTTTATAAATACACCAGCCATCTTGGATTTAAAAATTCGCGAAACAAAATTTCAGATTTATTAAGACTTTATACTACTTGACAAAAAACTACATCATTTCAAAATGTGTTTGTCTTTTTGTACGCTACACTATAAGGTTGCAAAATAAATAAAATAATTAATATTTTCGTATTGCAGGTGATGCACGGTTACTTAGAGTCCGCGGATCTGGCGGGCTTTGACGAGGACGTGGAAGAGGAGTCCGAATGAAGACTGTCGCGACCTCTCTGCATCGTGCTGTGAGCATGCCGTCGCCTGCCGCCCAGCGCGGGCATGCCGACACAACCCGCCGGCATGCCGACAAAATACGCCGACATGCCGACAAAATACGCCGACATGCCGACAAAATACGCCGACGTTTCGGGAAGATACGTCGACAAGCTGACACAACCCGCCGACATGCCAACAATATACGCCGACACGTGATTGCTGTATTAAAGCCGAAGAGTGCCGAACTAAATAAATCCATAAACTGGCCAAATTAAAATCATGTCTTATAAGTTATAAGGTACAGTCGGCTGCGTAAAAATCTGTGTTCAAGCTGAAGATTGATAAATAAAATCAAACCGTATGTCACAGCATATTTGGCCCGTGTAAAATACCTGGAATGTGCCGGACATTAAAGCCATATGCCACAGTACAACATTTATGTAAGCTTATTTCAAAACTATTCAAAAGCAGGACTATTCTTCTGATAAGTGACAATATTGGCTGCAAAGCTTCAACACATGCGTACTGTGCTACTAAAATTATACACGTGATGCTTCCAAACCATAAAAAAAGTTGTTGACTCACTCACAGTTGGTAACCGTCGGTTCGCACAAAGCGACATGTGTTCACTAGTGTAAAATCGTGTACAGTGTCCTTTGAACAGTTGTGTTAAGCTTAGACATCACGTGCGTGCAAAATAACGCGTTAAAATGTCAAAATAAACGTCCACAATACATTATGAATTTGTGAAGTGACTTAAAAACTAGATAAAAAAAGATTCGCGCTGAATTGAGAACATCCTCCTTTTTTGGAAGTCGGTTAAAATATAGTTTGCGTCAGTGTGAGCAGAGCTTAAATTAATGGTCATCTCCAACTAAAGTTGATTGCACATTATTATGAGTCGCATGAAACACATTTTTCATTTGGTACTGGAAAAGTGTGCTGTTGTTGCCATCTGCTTTTCAGCTATTGCAGATCAACAATATTATGTAATCAACATACTATATTTCTGTCCAACCATTGATTTTAATTTTTACATAAGCACGCCTATGAAGTTTTATAATAATTATTGACAGGCAACCATCGGCAAAAAATGCAATACTCCATAGACGCATATTATCGTTTTTACAATTAGTGAAGCGAACAATAAAAAAATGTTGAGCAAAGATAAATATATCAATGTGTCAAATCGACTAAAACTACGTAAGAAAAACTATTTTTACAAAAAATCTAATCAGTAACGCATTTGAACATCATCGATCAACAATCGAGCTGCCGAAAGTAAAATAAATGATTGGACAGAAATCAGTATGTAATTACTTTTAACGTAAAGTACTCAAAAAAAAAAAAAAGCCTCAAAACAGCTGTTCTGTTTTTACTTTTACATACAAAAAAGCGTTTTGTGCTTGTATAATATACAATCAGCTTTAAATGAGTGGTGTAGCGTATATTTATACTGACTCCAGCAAAAGCCTTGGATTACATTTGTGCCCCACTTGTCCATGCGATGAATCAGCCCTAGATTAAAGATTACTTAAGATATTAATAAATAAAATATGTAAATCGAAACGTTCCTGTAGTGCAAATAAGAACTGAGTGGATAGAGCAAAAACAAACTTCTACTTCGGGCCTATCACCAACTGTAATAGCATATCAATTCTATGCCTGTATTTAAACTATGGCAATCTTTAAATGAGGGTTTCCAATTCTCTAAATCATAAGTGTTGATTGATGAACGATTGACATATCATGCAAAATAATCGCATTACATTGGTTTTCTATATTCAATCTGTCTGTTGTACAGTGTGAGCATACCCTTATATTCATAGTGTTGCAGCACAATAAAATGTACTTACTGATAGATTAAAATATATAGAAAATGGATGCTGGACGGTAGGTCAATGAGATACTCGGATATTGGAAATTCATTCAGGCTTGATTTTATTTGACAGTGCAAAACATACTTTATGTGGTCGCGTCAAAGTTCAATTTTAATAAGAGGCAACATTTATCTCACAGGAATGTAACTCTGGTAAGCTTAGGTTTCACGCTTTTAGTACACCGATGCTTTTGCAAGCGGAATGCTGTACGACGTACGTGGCATTATTTTATGCATAAAGATGAATAGCAAATCCATCGGTGTGCTAAAGGAGACAGAATTGAAACGTTAATCATATTACGTTGGTTTTAGGCCCACTATTTATTTTCACACTTTGACAAATTGGTAACCAAAAATAAAACTGTAACCCTTAATTATTTACTATTTAAGTACCCTCTATGTTATTTATTTATATATTAAGAAAGTATGGCTGTGTGAAGACTTTCTGTGTCTTTAATTCATGTAGTTATTTATACTTTGATTATAATAATATATTCTATCTGTGGACACTAAATTGTACTCGTTTTATATACTGTAGTTGAAGGTTTGATACAAATTAATACGTTGAGGTGCTGGTAGGATAATGCCATTTTTCTCACGAACTTTAGATTCGTTCATTGTGAATTTCACAATTTTATAACTTAATACTTTATAAGAACCTTTGTATGTGATGACACTTTCTCGCACAGGCATTGAAAACAAATCTTAAATAACATACTGCAAACCCTTATATGAGTTTTGTTGATTCTCGAAAATAAAATGAGTAATCATTTTGTACTTGATATCAAACTCATCATTTTTTACAATGGATTTTTATATCACACAGTGGAATGGAGGAACTCGATGTCAGATGTCGTTTTCGAAAATTATAAACGAAGGGTATCTATCTACACTTAGGCGTCAGACACGAAACTAGCGACGTTTTTGTCGGTTATAAAGTATTACCAGACCTCTTTCAAATTGTTCCCGAAATTCGTCGCCAGCTCTCCGACTAATCACATCGCCCCGCTACCGCTCATTTCGTGCCCGTACACTTATATTTATCGTCTGTGCGCGATGATATCGTCATTTGCCAAGGCATATCTGTATGCACTTATGTAAGATGGATAGTCCGACTCCAGAGACAGTAGGATAGATTACGCTTTTGGAGTAAAGAAAGCAACCAAGAGTCATTCAATAATTATTTAATATAAAATGGAATGGTTATAGACTGAATACTGTTAATTTTCTCCAAATTTTTATCGACGTCCTGACGTCCTTATGGGCAATGTACCCTACATTTGGGACACGCCACTCCACCCTACTCCTCGCCTCGGCATGCGTGTTGAATCAAAATGCAGTTGGTCGACAATTAGTGTTTTCTATTGAGAGAAAAAACACTACGACTTTTAATACCAAATTAATTAAGTATTAATTTTTTCAATTTTTATGGTACGTTTACATTAGGTCGTTGGTAACGGTGTGTATGCGTCAGCCGCATTTGGTTTAACCGGATTCGTTACCCGAATTAGCCTGATTACATTAGGTCGGTGGCCAAATGCGTTGGCCGTATTCGGCTTTTGGCAAACAATTTTCCATAAGTTTGTCGGTTATGACCGAATACGGCCAACCGTAACAGGTTTCACACTAGGTCGATCACCGCAAACGGTCCGCGATCGAATGCGGCCAACCGAATTACAGTTTACATTAGCCCGTGACCGAAAACTGCAGTTGAATACGACCAAACCGAGCTAATGCAAACGCGCTATAACTCACTAAATACGGATGAGTGACAGGCCTAGGGAGGAGAAGTGGGGTGTTGCAAATGTGATACTCCCATTATATGCAGGCATACTGTTATATGCGATTAGTTCTATAATCAACACAAATAGATATATAAAAGTATTATAAAGTTCTCCATAAATAAATAATAATAGTTGAAAGTATAATATAATAATGTAATTAATAGTATATTTAAAATAACATCAAGTAAGTTGTTAGATCCAAGACGAAGTTGAAGCAGAAATGGATGTTTATTTTTCAAGGGATGTATGTATAATATGTATTAACCACATATCGTTCTCACGCATACTCTAAGAGTCCACACATAATCGAATTATTGCAATATTTCGATTCATAGCAGGGACAATTGGACAATTTCTTAAATGTCTCTGGTCTGGTCTGATAGATTAGGCTGTGGCTCATTATTATCTAATATAATATTACATGATGTTGGGTTACAACACGATGCCGCGAAAACCGATAAATGGTCACGTACCTAACACCAAATGAGACCGCAATCAAGAACTAACTAATTGGTATTGAATAAAAAAACTTTCTTTGTTGGGCTCTTAGATTAACAGATGTATATTGAACCGCCGCGCCGTCCTATCACGCAACTAACATATCGCAAACGTCTCATTTCACGCACCTTCCTTCTAAGGGTACTAAGGGTACACTGAAGTGTTAAAGCAGACCTTAGTATAATGATTTTTTTTATTTTTCCAATTGTGAGTACAAAATATAGTAGATGGAAATCCTATCAGATTATTATTGGTAATAATGACGTTTTAAGTTTATGACACGTCTCAAAAAATTCATTGGTCATCTCCAGTCTACCGCTTCAGTGAACAAGCACCTTGATGGACCCACATACCATCAAGAGTATCGTCCATTGTATGCTTGTCATACTAACAGACATTCCTACTGTTAATAGCTTCATTTTGAAAGCTTCTAAGCCTCATGCCGAGCCATGAATTTTTCAAAATGATCTAGCAAAAACTTTTAAAGATGAGTGAGATCAAAGTGAGCTTTTCCGCAGTTTCCGCAAGTTTTTGTCAGATTGTGACGTAAGCTTTGAGCTTGTAGCGCTATACACATCACAATGGCATCGCGCAAATTCATAAAAGTGTAAAAAAATTATAACAGGCCTTACTTGCATGCTGCTTATATTATATTGCTGTGAAATAAAAGCTGGTGTAATGTATGTGATCTAAGCACTGCACTAATGTTAAGGTGTGTCCAAACATAAAGTGGCAATCGTGCGCGGCTGCCGTGCTGGTCATATAAAGGACTTGTCCAATATTGGGCCTTGAACATGAACCAAGATGATTTTAATACACGTGAATAGAGATCCTAAAATATGGCTTTTAGAATTATTTACACATTTTTAAAGGACCCCAATTTGGAGAAAAATATATTTTTATTTTGTGGCTTTTTTAGATCTTTGTCTGAATTTTATCAACAGTAAAAAAAAAACTTGATATTTTTTGTCACGTATGTCATTGGGTGATTGTCAAATGTCACTGTCAGTTTTGTTTATCTTAGTATAGTGGTGATTTATTGTTGTATAATAATTATTTTACGAATGTCTCAAATACTCAATTATTATTTATTAATCTTATAATGTTGTATGCACTACCTATGTAGTGGAAAATGGGTAGTTTATTGAAATGGAATATTAATAATCACAACAAATGCGCATAACCCAAGTTTTAGTGTTGCCATCCATCGAAAAATATTTACTACAAACGATATTTTTCAAAATTAATTTAAAAAAAAAATGGGGTTTTCTAAAATTATTATTTAAATGGCGTTTAATGTTATATTTTTTTCTCTTTCACGTGATGGCAGTTTGGTTCTGGTTCATTGACACTCAGAATAAAAAACCACCCTCCATACTGAACTGGGACATGTCCTTTGTGATTATAGTCCTCAAGTCATTACTAGTGCCAGGTAGAACTGTGCTTGCTTTGCCGCTCTCATGTTCGGACACACCTTTAGACGATACACCTTCATAAAATTATTCCTACTCCGAATCTCGTCAGTCGTCACTGCTATTTGCTTCACCTTCATTCTCTATTAATATAAGTACCTAAAACCACATTATTATTTCCTTAGCATTATTTTATTTTCATAAAAAAAGAATTACCCTATTTACTATAAATTATAATATTAATTTGAATATGTATGTATATAAGTAATATCAGCGTTTATTGATCGATAAACGCTTTCCACAGCATTTTATTAAAATAGCTGGTTTCCAAGCGCAAGTGCTGCGCGAAGTGATGCTATTCTTTGAATTAACTGAATTGTGTCCTGCGAACGCCGCGCACTTGCCACTCTATGTTTGGACACACCACAGTTTTCTAGTATTTTGGTCAAATGTCTCCACAATATTAAAACCGATAATTTAAACAGGTTCTCAGCTGTTGTCGGCTAACGGGCCGTAAAGGGAATGTTTTTTTTTTTAATAATTGTATTTCAACAGTTCCAATAATTAAATAAGCTTATTCCGATATACAGCTGCCACTGTTACGTATTCTTCCCCCATTTTGAAAATATACCTAATCTTTTACCTGAGCTTAATATAAAATATAATTATTAGTCAAGCCACAAGAGTGTATGTACACCTTTATTTCATTATATCGCTAGTTCTCATTTCACCACGCTCCATAAGTAGCAATAGTTATAAATAATTTAGAAAATGTGTGAAGTTGATTCATTTAATTAAGTACATTATAAAAAAAAGTTACATTAATTTCCAAAATGAAATACGTGTACACTGTGCGTGTACATAAAACAATGCACTAGTTATATCAAATGTCAGTTTATATCACCCGCGCTTTTGTTATGCTCTGTGGTTATGCTTTAATCTAAATTTGTAATTCTGCAGAATATTTTTGAACTCATATTATATCGTTTTATGGAAATTGTTAATCCGAAACGACTGTTGGCTCTTTTATCTGTAAATATTATATCATTTTTTATGTTTAAAATTTAAATTAAAACCCCTTGTGAAATACGTGTGAAATAAAGAAATACTTGTAATATATTGACATGATTCGTTTTATTTCTTCATAGTTCATTTTGTATTAAATCTAAAAACTACTTTAGAGAGATAGATAGATTTAGAAGTTTAAATTGAAAGTGTTTTGACGAGAACAATAGGTTCATAGCTGTTGTTACAGATAATTTAAGGTTAGATCATAGGTAAGAGGAAGGCAGACGGGTAGTTTCTCTTTATGATAACAACAGTTAATATCTGATACATTATTTTGCAATACGGTTTGTTACGAATTTTAAAAAAAATGCGTGCAAAATGTGGTATGCATGTGAGGCGTGAGCGGCCCCCGCCTGCATCTTTTTTATTTAAATTACCTACAAAAAATACATTATAATCCTTATAGTTAGTATTCCACCAAAGATGTGGTACTATGCTAAGCTACGAATGCGTGTCACACCCACCAATAGGAGCGCCCCAAGAGAGGTCAGCCAATATATAGTAGGTATATTATCTCTATGAGGTCAGCGATTCAGTAGTGGCCAATTCTGTACACCACAATCTCTAAACTAAACTAAAAGGACAGCTTTAAATCTAGTTCTGTCCCTTTCCACAGGGAGTACTAGGAAAGGGTTAGCAATATTCTTAATGCTGTCATTTAAGTTTAGAGATAGTGCACTACAGAATCAGCCACAATCGCATACTTAGTACCGAGTCAGCATTGATTCTGCATCGTTACTAACACACGACTGTTTCAGGCGACATGCATCGGGTACGTGGGCGAAAGTAGGTATAGGACCAGCAACTGTATCGCGGTCTTTTTGCGATTGTATCGCTACTAAATCGCTGCAAGAAGTCGCCGTGGGCGATTTCTAACTACTAACATCTAGCGATCTACTATGAGAATCAAGCGATCATTTTTGATAGGATTGACAGTTGACACTCAGCCTTAGCTTAGCAATCATGGACCACATATTCTCTAATAGAAACGCATCTTATATCACAGAATACGACAAGTCTTACTGACCTATGAATAAAAGATATATATGGGTAGGTAGTTATAGTTGGCACGCGAGTTGAATGCAGAGCTTATGTATGGTGACACATACCTACCTACAAAAGCTCTGCATTCAACTCGCGCGCGTACTATAGGTAACTATAACTGATACACGTTGAGATAAAGTAGAAAGACAGTGGCAGAGTTTCGGGATACACCCTCGGCACGAGCCCGAGGCGCGCTTTGATCGATAGTCACTAACTATGACAGGCCCCGCTGCGGTCTCTTCTTCAGTGAACACTCAACACCGACACATCGCTTCCCCTCACAAACATCATTGGCGGCAGATCTTTGCTCAGCACCTCCAGCCATGTCATGTACAAAGCAGCCGACACCGTACCCTGAGAATAAAAAATAAAAGGTACGTGTAGGTACCTACTACAGATGCGCAGTCAACAAAACATGACGTTATCATACGTGCGTAAACCACAAAATAGTACTTAAATGAAGCTACCCACGAGAACCTCTACAACGCTTTAAAAACGCAGAACCTATAAAAGGTTCTACTTGCGACCTCACACTTCACAGTTTTACCTCATGCTTGAGTAACTAATGATGCAGTCTGAATCATGGAATCGCGCTAAACTGGAAAGCTAATATTACTGTACTATTTATGTACTTAACTATTCTGTGCGGCCTACGTGAAATCTATGGGTAGGTAGGTAACTACTCTCCCAAGAACTTTAAAATCGACACCTGCAAGGAATCTGAACATTGCATCTCCGTTTTTGGCGAGTTTGAGATATTGCCAAAATCTGAGGTTACAATGTGTCTTCCTTTACTTGCAGGGGCGAAATCTCTTGTACCGCTAAGAGATAACCCATCCGGGTTAGGTTAGGAACCTATAATAATATTAAATAAGGCAGCAGCTCAAATAGGTTGTAAAATAGATTAGTAGGTACCCATGTAAGTTATGTTATTAAGAAACACTTGAATTATTAATTAGTTATCTACCAGTCTAGGATACGGAAGAGATAGCACGATGAAGGAGGCCGTGCAGGAGTGTTCTGTGAGCAGTTCGCGTATACGCAGATGTCGGTTGGTCTTCGTCTTCAGGCGCTCTAGCTCCGAGTCCGTTATCAGAGCATCTGGAAATCAATTAATAGGTAACAGCTTATTCAGCGCTAGCCTGTTTAAGGGTATAAGCATTGACTTACCAATACCTTAGACGCACCATCGAAACGCAAAAAACGGCACGGTCAAATTGTGCACAATGAACAATTTTCGCCTCAGTCGCATGAGTACACTAGGCGACAAAATGTCGTATGTGTCGAATTGTTATTACAAAATTGAACCCTAAATATAAAGACATATGGTTGGTTTTTGTGAACCGTTTGGTGTCTCTTTGTCTATTATCTATAGCTGTGTTTGTATAAGCGATTGTGGACGCTTTTTGAGTAGGTATTAATTTGTAGGTTGTATCCTTAGTTGGTAAATCGATGGGTATAAGCTATAAAATAGTATCACTAATACTCTCAAGGGTACCACCTACCTACTATTGATTGAGGGTACTTACTAGGGACCTATCGCTGATTTACAAGTTGGTAACATAAATCTAAGGTCGTACCTATCGTCGTCGTATCGTCGTCCATTTGACAGTTTTCACTTATGTAGCTTTAAATGTGAGTAATGTAGTTAACAATTAATGTATCTCACATTTGCAAACGATAAGCTATACATAGGTATAGCTATGTATAGCGAAACTTAAACAGTCTTGTAAGTAGGTATAGACCTACTTACAAGACTGTTTAAGTTTCGTTAGTAGCTCAGGAAAGCTACAAACGTGAGTATTACAGATTTAATTGCGCCCTAAGTTATGTTAACTCCAATATTTAGGTAATAGACTAGGTATTTAGATTGTACGAACCACTCTCAACATCGCTTCTAAAATTTTCTATTAGGTGATAGAAAAAATCCACGCTCGCTTCGCTCGCCGGTTCATCTAGTCCTTCGATGATCGTCAGCGATGAATACTCGATGCGAAACTTTTGCAGCAAAGCCTTTATACTGAAAACAAATAGATAGTTAACTAAAATGGGATTGCATTTTAAAAAGTGCGTGTCGACCTACGCGCCTTGTAGGGCTCCGTAGTTGCCCGTAACAATATGCGAACATTTTATAAGTTGGTCGACTATTACTCGTTAGGGCCTACTTACTTAGCCGTGATAGTTTTCCTTTTTTAACTTCGTTATATTATACATAATATAGTAATAGTAATACGTGCAAAATGCATGGCATACCTACATACGTACCTATGCCACAGAGTACTATATACCTACTCGTGTGCCTATGCCATGCATTTTGCACGTATCCTAAAACAATAATTAAGGGACACTTGACTCTATTATACTCTTTGTCTGAATCGAAAAATGATTGTCCCACACCCGCAATATTATTTTTGAACGACCTATCCAATGACACCCCACACTATGGGATATAGGTACGTTCATCCCCACTTTACGTGTTACCCAAAAAATTTTTTTTTTAAATTTTATTTTACCACTTTGTCGGCGTGAAATTTTTCCCAAATTAGTGCAAAACGCTCTCTAGTAACTAACAGCCTCCGCTGAGCCGGATTAATATGTATATGGATTTTAGGTGTCACTGAGGTAGGTAGCTATATTCTTGTTTAGTTAAATACGATAATACTGACCGGTTTTCAGAATGATCTACGTCCCCCGACTCACGAGCGAGCGCAAAGATCCTCAAAGGCATCTTCTCCGAGAAGCCGCGCCTCGCTATGATGTACGGCAGAAGGATGTTTAGGCCACCATCGTCGTACAGCCACCATGTGTACAAGTCATTGTCCTGACCAGAAAGGGCTATTGTTATATACATAATTTTGTGTTAGTTTCACCAGTTCAGAAACAGTGTTCACTTGTGTCGCTTAATCAGTTTACCCAGGCCCTACTGGCCGCTACAGCCTCAATGGGGATTGGGCGCTAGCACAGATAACCTTGTTTCCGTTATCTGTGGGCGCTAGGCATCGCCGGGAAGTTTCTGGCGAGCTGTATAAAACATTGGGCTATGGTGGGAAGTTCAAGATCTCTATGGAGATCTACGTAACGGACGAACTATACGGGGATCCCATGGTCAAACGCATGAACTAATTCATAAAGACCTGAAGACACTAGACAGTTAAATCGAGAGGGGTCTTTACTTATACTCAACATTTTCTAATCTAAGTACTTACTCAGAGTAGATTCTACTATGTTAGTGCCAATTAATGTCAATATAAATGGTTGTGGGCTGTGGCACTGTAGAGTGCTTGTAACTAATGAAAGGACTAAAATTATTTTGTGACAAGCACTCTAATTGAAATGACGACTATCGCATAATTACACGGGAGTGATGTTGCCTTGTAAAGTTGTAGCCACAAAGAAAAAGGGTCGATTTTAAATTGAAAAAAACAAAAAAACTTTTTTTGCTTCGTTCTGCCTGTTTGAAAACCCTGCGAGCAGCAGCTCATTTCTACTAGCAAAGTTGTAACGGATTTAGGACTAGCTCTGTAAATACACGCCTTTTCAGCTTGGCACGTAGACCACCTATTCATCTAAGAAAGCACACCATGGGTTTGATGCCATCCGCGCCAAGCATTTGCATTAAACCATGATATCAGAATCATCAGATAAAAGGTAACTTACTTACATGACTAAAAGTTAAGGGTCTGTACATTCCAGATTTTCTCATCGATAGACTTGAAACGGGACGAGGCTGTGATGCGTCTTGATGGAAACTTGATGTTACAGTGTCTCTCGTGACCAACTCGTGACCGGCATTATCTCTTAATTCATCCACTGAAGCTATAAGGAAGAGTCTGGTTACTCTTTCTTTCATTCATTTCATTAGACTTATTTTAACAGTTTAAATTATTCCGAGTTCCGACTGTATTTTGTGGAAGTTATTTTAAAATTATGGTAGGTTGGCTCTTCATTTTAAGTTCTTACACTCAATCAGAAAACCAAGCAGAGCATTGACTTCAACTTGTTTTTCTTCTACTCTCGTGGGATAATCATTAAGAGAAAGGATTTTACCATCGCGGTATTCCTCTTCTGGAAGGTCGTAGTCAGAGTTAGCGTGCATGACCGACTGTACGACAGAGTGTGTGCGTGCCTCGAAATTTGACTGCTGGCCTGACCTGTCCACCGATATAACACCAACCGTGTCTTTGGTAGGACGCGCCGTTTCTTGTGCGCGGAGAATCGCCACGCCTAGCTGCTCTTCTAATGCCAATCTATTATTAAATTATTAAAAGTAGGTTAAGTAGTAATAACTGCTTTCCTGTATCTCAATTCTCTGCGTTGAGGCCTTTAGTCAAAACAGCAGTAGCATGAAAGCCTGTCATCTTGGCAGATATCACACATCTTTAAATACACCTTTAAATTAAGAGTGGGCGAGAGACTCATACCATTTATTCTAGGCAAACGCGCTCCACCTTCGGCTGTTTCATCACTTGCCAACTGCAGGTTTGATTGCAATAATCGCAAGTTGCATTCCTAAGGCGCAGCGTTCTGAGCTTGCACAAGGTAATTTACTCAAACTGACTCAGTTAAATTGTGTAATACTGTAACTTCGTTGGTTCTTCTCCGATCATTTCATTACCCCATATTTTCAAAAGGAAGTACATAGGTATAATTCATTTCCGGGATTACCTACAAAACGCGATCTTTGGTAATTTGGCTCTCATCTCAATAACCACTGCATGAATGCCGATTCCAATATGGTTAGTGATAAAGCTTATTTTACCAGTAAACATTCTATAGGAGTATTACTTACTGCAATATTCGTACGTAAGTTCTGATGCTGTTAGCGCTGGATCTACTCCATCGATGCATGAAGCCAATGAGCAGTATGTTCGGGCGCAAATGTCCGAGACCAGAGGCCTTCACCGCCGCCAGGACCCCGTCCGCGAAGGGCAATCCATCCACTACTACGTAGAAGCCGCGGTCTTTTCGCGACTGAAGCCATTCTTCGCCCCTGTGCAACCGTTCAAGTCGTTGTACGCTTGACATTGACGCCTTAAATATGTGAATACACTAGTTAGTAAACTTTTAATACATTCGACAAATTAGGGTAGTCTTAGATAATGTCCTCCCAACGGATTTTCGACCACGACAGCGCGGGAGATATTAAAGTGCACAAGTATGTGCGCAAACACAGACATGGACTCTCGATGGGATTACAATTCTACATGAAAGTAGAGAGCTCAAACTCAGGACGACGGTTTTACCAAGACAGTATTGTTTCACGACAATTAAACAATACTGACTTTTTAATAATTGTTCCTGTTTAACTGGTAACCACTGGTAGTAGGGATGACGGAAGAGGTGAGCAATTTTTATTGAACATAAACCCCTGATCGTTTCTTACGTATTAGCGTAGGTACCGTGAAGCTAAATTGGTGGCACGCACTTACCCCTTTGCCACGACCGCAGCTTGCCACCGGTGCATAAAACCATAACCCTCACCACTTTGACTAATTTCCTAGACTAGGTCCTAGGTAGGTAGGTAGGTAGGTAGGTAGGTAGGTAGGTAGGTAGGTAGGTAGGTTCCTAGGTAGGTAGGACCTTATGGTCTATTGATATGCTTTCAAAAATTCTCTGGGGAGACCGGCTCATTAACATACCTCCTGCGTTGTTTTTTTAAACGAAATATAAGTAAACTGAATTCTACCTCGTTAATATCGGCTACGATCATAAAAGAACCCAGTTTGGTGATGAGATGTCCCATATCCAACAGCGCCGGTCTATCTCGCGGTCTTCCTGCTAGGACCAGCACTTGAGGGTTGTAAGATTTGATGTTATCCGGCATGTGAGATATCTGTACTAGAGCTGAGATGGTGTCTTTGTAGCGCTGAGCATCTGTGCTACTGGCCCAATTTACTTCTGTATAGAGTAAAGATCAAAATAAGTGCAATTCTAGTAAGCACAATATAAAACTTTCCATGGTGCTCGAATGGCGGATGCCGATCTTACACCGGAGAGCAGTTTTGGCAGACCCCCATTAGCTAAACGGATGACATCAAATGAGTCGTAAGGAGACACTGGATACAATTTGCAGATAACCACGTTGAAATCTTAAAGACTTAAAGGTTACTAATATCACTAATATATCCATAGGAGCAATTTAACAATTTTTTGCATAAGATTTTTAAAATGAGAGAAAGGGGTGTACTTTGCAGAATTAGGTGATAAAAGTACCTATATCTGAAAAATGATTATATATTCCACAGCATAATACATATATAAATAAAATAGGAAAAGATGACTAAAAACGTTTCGTTACCTGGATGTCCATACACCACAAGAAGATAAAGGGTCATAAAAATAAAGAATGTAAAAAGCGCCATCATCCAGCTTATAATTATCATCATGACGATGCACATCAAAAAGCCCGACAGGGAAAGCCATCTGTTGTAGCACTGAAATAAAATAACATTTATCAGACTGAAATAACGATATATTTAGAAAAGAAGAATCATAACTTCAAAATATCACGAAATAAATAAATTCACAATGCTATAAAGTACAAATGGATTAAAACAGTTTGAGTTAAAACAATAATTAAGTAAATAATTAATGATATGGCAAATGTATAGAGTTGGAATCCATTAGGTAAATGTAAACTTGATACGTACCCGAAATGTTGGTCTCCAACTTATAGAAGCGATTACTCCGGCGTGGAATGTACAAAAATTTATGAGAGCATACGACGCCAAGTAAAAATTGGTTATCAACGGAGCAATTGTATTAAGATCCGCTGCAAATTCAAAAGAGCATTTGAATTTGCGCTATGCACAAAATACGTGTAAATAAACCCCAAAAATATTACCCACCTTCAGTCACTCATGTCGAGCAAAAACAAAGAAGTAGTATTTTGATAAGCCTATCTAGTGTATAACTAAATATAGAGGACAAAAAAAGAGTAGGTACTAATTTATATTGTATCAATGAGAATGAGCAGAAATGCGAACAGAAATTAACCAAGGTAGCTGATCCAAGTAACGATCTAGTATTATTATCTAGTGGTATTTGCCCACGTCCAAGGAAAAGAGAACATACCAATGAGTAAAAATATGAGAGAGACGAAGAAGGTGAGCACGTATCCGCGGTAGGGCTCCCCGTGGCGGCCGTAGGGCTTGGAGAAGAAGATGAGACCAGGGTAGATACGGTCACGACCCAGCGCCTGGATCAGCCGCGGCACCGACAGCAGGTTGGTCAGCGCCGTGGATAGCGTCGCCGCCCAGCAGCCCGCGTAAATGAAAGCTCTTGACTGAGCCATTAGTTGCATTATCTGACAAAAACCCCCCTTATCAATATGCCTAAATTCCATAATACGGGTACCTGAGTAATTAAGGAAATAGCAGAAATTGGATACGGCAAAAGACCGCATTAAATAGCGTATGAAAAATCTAGAAGTTTAAGTCGATAATATAATCCGCCACAGAAGGTAAATCTATGTGGTACAGTGCATATCTTGCACTTGCAGCCCGCGATATTCACCACACCACATTTAAAATCTTCCAAAATACTCTCAACGTACGTTTCACTCTGATACCGGAGCATCTTCAGCAGATGTTGACTCTACAATGCACGATTGTGATTTTAGTCTAGTAGATTGTCACTGTACCACATAGGTACATAGATTTACCTTCTGTGGCGGATTATAGCGAATTAAACTTCTAGTTTTTTCATTGGCATGGACTACCGCAAAGTAACGCCTGCTTCATTTAGCTGATTTAGCGCTGGTAAATTACTTAGTATTAATAAGTCCTGACATATTATGTACTAATTTAAATTGAGCGTGCTTTGACTTTGCTAAATACTGGCCATCAACTAAAAGATGCAATATAATAAAGAAACATTACTCCATAGTGATTATGCAGGCCATATTCGCAATCTGGCTTGCAAGATTCGAGGGTTCCAGCTGCGATATCAGTCATATTCCCACTTGCGTCCCGAAGCCCGCCCATACCGCACAGGATCGCCATTGCCAAGTAACTGCACATGGATATGGCCAGCGCGAGTAGCGTGCCTTTCGGGATGGCTGCTGCTGGATCCTGGTGCATAACGGATGTCGGATCGTGTCACAAATAAACTTGTAAAAAAAACATTTTGTGTATTATATTATAGTAGCATGGCTTTCATATTGTATAGTAGCGCTGTATATACTAAAGTCTGTCCATCCATCATTCAGGATGCATACAGGCTGATTAATGGATAGGTAAGTAGGTACTTATATAGCTTTCAACTTCAAATGTCCAAACTATTGGGTCCCTGTTGTCATTTATGATCACAAGATTGCGAATTAATATTGAATTGATTCTTTGTTTGTCAGAAAATTACATCCTCACCCGTATCAACTTGCAGCATTTAAGCATCTTGAGTAGGTATCTCATATTTCTATAACTTCATAACTTCAGTAGGAGGAAAATGGTTACCTTCAAGTCCCCACAAATATTTGCACCGGCCTGCACTCCGGTCACCGCTGGGAAATACATGGCGAATACGCTGAAGAAATTATGCTGCTGACCATCACTGTAGCGGAAGTCTGGCACCAGATTTTTCATAGCCGTCTCCGCTGTAAGAAGGTTTGGTTTTACGGGGTACCGGAAGGATACAATAAAACAGGCTATTAAGCTGTCAGCCAAGAATAAATACGCGCTCATAACTCAAGAAGTTTTAGTACCATACAGTAATAATTCAAAAATCAAAATAGTTCTTACAGTTTATTCCAACAAAGCCTTGTGCCCTTTCTCTATTATTGGAAGGTCCCATACATACTCCAAGTAAATAATTTAAAATTGCAACAACGATTATTACAATCAAAAAGTTCTGAAATTATACAATTTATATTTTATAATCATACATGATAGGTACAGATACTTAATAGGTACTCTTCTGTATTTCTAAATATCTTCTTCTGTATTTAGGAACATATCATTTTTTTTGGTATAACCTCAATTTTGAAGAGATGAAATTACTTGAGGAACGACGACCTCCCTGGCGCAGTGTTGAGCGCTGTTGCCTTGACGTGGGAGGTCCCGGGTTCGATACCCGGCAGAGTCTTTTTGGGAATTTATAATTTCTGAATTTTCTCTGGTCTGTTCTGGTTCGGACGTGGCTAGTTACTACCCTACCGGCAAAGATGTACCGCCAAGCGATTTAGCGTTCCGGGGCGATGCCGTGTAGAAACCGACTAGGGGTGTGGTTTAACCTACCTGTTAGGTATATGGCAGTTATGCCATATACCTAACAGGTTATCCCGCTACCATCTTAGACTTATCACTTACTATCAGGGGAGATTGCAGTCAAGGGCTAACTTGTAGAGGCGTAAAAGAAAGTACCTAACCTGCGTTTTGGTTTCCCAGTCCATACCAATGGCGCATATCAGACACATGACCAAAAGTGCGATTGCGCCTACAATTCTGATATCATTCATCCCGTTGTCAACTATTTTGACATCAAAAGACCTGAGCAACTCGTTCAGAGACTCGCAGAAGCCGATGGTATTCATACTTGCTGCTACTGCGTTCGCAAATGCAAATATAATTCCTACAGAAGCACCGAATTCCGCTCCGAGAGATCTTGATACTATGTAGTAAACTCCACCTGTGAATATAAATACCTGTAAATATATTTACCTACCTTTGTAAATTCAGACTTCGAGTTGTGGTAAGTTTTTAAGTAATATATTGATGAATTGAAATCCAAATTCTCGCAAGACTCTTTACAAAAACACTGTATATAATATATAAAAGCTGAAAGCTTGAAAAGAGCTGTTGAGTTTTTTGTCGGCTCTTCGCTGTAGAATCTGCTTTATAAACCGTTGGTAGAGTCAACACAATTAATGTAGTTCCTATTTAGCATAGGTTGTACAAAATATAGTATGTCCTACATTGGAGACACCGTCTGCGGCCAAAGGTTACATGCTTAGTTTTTAAATCTGAGGAATGGATACCTACCATTAAAGGAATGGATACCTACCATTAAATATTTAACTCTAGAGAATCTTGATGAAAAGTAAAATTAGACGGGTAAAACGAACTGAAAAGTTGACAAAAATACTTTTGTCGGTTTAACTAACTAATTAAAAATTAATACTTTTGCTATCATATTTAAGCATTGACTTGTAAATCGATGTATTTAGGTTTAAAAAATTAAATCATACCTCCTTTTAACAGACCATTGGTGCAAATGGCACTGAGTGAGAGCGTCGTGACAGTACAAACGATGCCCGAGAGGAAGATTATAACGATGGTGAGGAGGATGCCAGCTTGCGCCACGATCCACGCGATCCTCAGGAACAACATCACGCCCCAGATGTTCAACAAGCACGGAATCAATACACCCTGTTTAAAATTGCCTTCAATATTGGCACGTAATGTTTCGTACCTCTGCTTAACATAACATAGCAAAAAACTACCCTGACTGATTCTTTTAAAAGTAGATTTCAATGATTTCAATTATTTTAGGCACGTGACCTTTTGTATCTCTGTTTAATATTATGTGGTCGCAAAGGACTTCGCCGACGACTCTATTAGACTAGAGTTCAAAGAGCTAGTCTCAGTCTATTCTATTAATATTGGCAGGTACCTAATAACGTAACCTTTTGTACCTCTGGTTAACTTGAGTGGTCGCAAAGGACTACCCTGACTAACTCTATAATGATGTATTATGTGTTCATAGAGCTAAGCTAAGCTGTAAAGAAGATTAAATTCTATGAATTTTGGAATGACATCACTAACTTATATAAACATAACTATAGGCGTAACACTTGATTTTCGGGATTGTTATCCATATAAATATTATAAATGCGAAAGTTTGGATGGATGGATGTATGTATGTATGGATGTATGTTTGTTACTCAATCACGCTCCAACGGATGAACGGATCTGGATGAAATTTGGCACAGAGATAGATTATAGTCTGGAATAGCACATAGGCTACTTTTTATCCCGGAAAATTAAGAAGTTCCCGCGGGAATCAAAAAAACCTCAACCACGCGGACGAAGTCGCGGGCATCAGCTAGTTATTTTATATTTTTTACTATAATGATTAGTTTAATACTAAATTGTTAAATGGTTCAGTACCTGTATCCATCCTAATTTTATATTGTAAGTCGTTAGTTCTGACGTTGGTTCTGTCTTATTGGACTTTGTGTTGCGCTGCAAAATAATGTTATAAAGTTTATTAAAAAGTACTGTTTTTTTTATTGCTGTTAAATCCGTACTAATTATAATAATTCCAATTTCGAAAGTGTCTTTGTTTGTTGGGCAGTCGTGGGCATCATCTAAATAGGTACCTAGTAAGTATAGTAAAGTAATAGGTAAATATTTGTAAGGGGTTCCTATTTTATGGGATCCTATTTTATGGGAGGTATTAAAGATTTTTATTACGGTGTGGATTTTAACTCACGTCTTCTTCGATAGGATCTGAGGTAGCTATCAAAGCGGCACCCACTCCTGTTTCGATATCGGCCTGAGCAAGATATCTTCTAGATATCGGTTCTATAATGACAATTAATTTTATATGAACATGTAACAGAACTTTATTTGGCAGCTGGATAATATAGTCATAAACAGCAATCATGGCATTATTCCTAGGTATAATTTGTTTATTAGCTATTTAGGCACCCACTTCTTCCTACTGGGCAGGTTTCTGCACTTAAACTTCCAGTTGGAGGTCTGTTGTATGTACGTGTAATTACAGCACCTACTTGTATGGATAATAAAAGATTTCTTACCGGATCTTCCAAAAGATACTAGCTGTATTTGAACATTCATTATAAAGCTATGATATTTAATTACTTAATTATTGATTGATTAAATAAATTGATATCACTGATTCAATAATTATTCTAATTGGTCCATGGATTGATTGATTGGTATGTGCGTATTCTTGTGCAGAGTGGTTTTCTATAGGTAGTGGATTTATTTTATGGAAACATCTTTTATATTTTAAGTAGTAATATAATTTTATATTCAGACATTTTTATATTATATTAAATTAGGAACATATTTTTTATTATTATAATAACGTTTCCTAGGTTACATATTTTTTTCTAAAATCTACGGTCTACACACTATGGTCAAAGGTCAAAGGAGTTTTTATTCAACACCTTCTCCTATTTTTTAAAATTTGTATGTTTACAAATTTAAAAATAAACTTAAAATAAAAATTATTAACTTTACTCGTTTTTTAATTTTATATCTATACCGTTAAAATAAAAACTAACTTTTTAAAACATAATAATATCTTATCTTATCGAGAAATACTAACTTTTAACTTTTAACTTACATTAGAATTTTCGAACAATGTTTTCCAAATTTAATTTTACCTAACGGTTTTGTTAATATGTCAGCTGTTTGCTCATCTGTAGAGCAATATTTTACAGTAATATTACCTTTTATATAATGTTCATGTATAAAATAATATCTATCATCAATATGTTTTGATCTCTTATTGAATGAACCTGTTTTAATTAATTGAATTGAACTTTGATTGTCAATATTTAACAATATTTTTATATTAAAATCTACAAGTTCACACAATAATGATCTTAAATACAATGTTTCCTTGCAACAATCCGCAGCTGCAATGTATTCAGCTTCAGTTGAGGATAAAATATTTTATGCCCTTATCTTTTGTACCCTTTAAATATTTCAAAATCCTTTTTAATAGCTATGACATCATTTTTACTAGGGTTTTCTATTTTATAATTATAATTATAATTATTATTTTATAATTAATTACTGACATAATTAACCACTTGAGCTATCAGGTCTTGTCCTAGATCTAGATACATTTTTTTCTTTTTTTTTCTTTTTTTTTTTTTTAAAGTCAATACCTTTTTGCTCAAAACCTCTCACTACGAGACGTGCATTATACATACCATCTTCCTTCACACGAAATACCCATTTGTTATTTAATATTTTATGTCCTTGTGCTTGTCTGTCAACTAATTTCCATGTACTATTTTTATATAGAGATTCCTTCTCTAAATTTATGGCCTTCTCCCAATTTTCCTTTTCTTTACCTGTAATGGCCTCATTATATGTAAGTAGTACATAGTCATCAAATTTGATTGGTTGAGTTCTCTTTCTCTGAGATCTTCTTAACTCTTCTGTAACTTCTTCATTTTCTGGAGAACTTCCCAGTACTTGAGAGTCTATTTCTTCTGTATCATAATATTGAACATCTTCTTCTTCTTCATGTATTTCTGATTCAATATTAGTTACGTCTTCTTCTGTTTGTATAACATTTTCTATTTCGTCCATTTGTGTATCTTCTATTTGTAATTTATTATCTCTTTCATTTTTATCTTCATTAATTTCTATGTTACTTTCTTTTTTATTGAGAATTACTATATCTCTATGGTATTCTACTCTACGACTTTCTTCATTCCACAGTCTATATCCATTGTTAGTATATCCTATCATTATTAGTTTCTTACTTCTTGAGTCTAGCTTTTTTATTTGTCCTAGTTGTTTAGCATATACAGTACATCCAAATATATGTATGTTGGAAAGATTTGGTTGTTTTCCATTCCATATTTCATGAGGTGTTTTGTTATTAACTGTTTGACTGGGTAATCTGTTAAGAAGGTAAGTAGCACAGTAAACAGCTTCACCCCACATTTCATTATTCAATTTTGACTCAAATAACAATTCTCTGACTTTTTCTAATATTGTTCGATTTAATCGTTCGGCTTTCCCATTATGTTGAGGTGTGTATGGAATTGTATAGTCTAATTTTATACCTTTCTTTAAACACCATGTTTTAAATTCATTGCTTGTATATTCTCCTCCGTTGTCACATCGTATACAAGACACTTTTTCTTTCATTTCTCGTTCTACTTCTTCAATATAATTCTTAATTACTTCTGAAACTTCACTTTTATGTTTTATAAGATTAGTTTTAATTAAATGACTATAATCATCTAAAATTGTGACAAAATATCTCTTTCCATCATGAGTTTCTGTTTCTATTGGTCCACAAACATCTGTATGCATTATTTCTAGAATTCTTCCTGCTCTCTGCCTCTCTGTTTTAAAGGGTAGTCTGCTTTGCTTTGCTTTTATGCATATTTCACACGGTTCTTCTTTACTATTAACTCCTTCTATTTTTATACCTTGAGCTACATTGGGTAGGAATCGCAAAATATCTTTTCCGGGATGTCCTAGTCTCTTATGCCACTCCAAAGCTGTATCTTTCTCTTTTGCTAATAGTGTATGCTCTTCACAATTTTCTTTAGTTATATTAATGTAATATAAACCATTTTCTTTTTTACCTTTTAGTATCAATTTTTTATTTTTAAATATTTTTACACTTTCTTTTGTAAACAAAACAGAACCATTATTTTCTGTTACAGCAGTAACTGACATTAAGTTGTGTGTTAGGTCAGGAACATATAATGTTTTATTCAATGTACAGTTTATACCTTGAATCGTTCCAATTCCTTGAGATTTAATCGTTTCATCATTTGCCACTGATATTTGCGACTGAATTTTTTCAAAATTACTTAAATTATTAATATTATTTGTCATGTGTGACGTACTTCCGGAATCAACCACAAGTTTTATTATTTCGTTTTCTTTGTAAGTATTACTGGTTGTTACCAAGGCTACGTTATTGTTATTAATTTTATTATTTTTATTGCGGAAAAAACAATTTTCTGCTTTGTGATTGTTTTTCTTACATATATTACAGCCTTTATTTTTATACCAGCAATCCTTTTCTAGGTGGTAATTCATTTTACATGATCTGCATTTGAACTGTTTTTGTTTATATTTTTCTACCTTTAGCGCTACATTATCACATTTTTCATTACTTACTCGCGTTTCCTCGAGCAGTAGTCGATTTTTAAGATTAAGTAAAGTTTTTTCATTATCTGAGGTACTTTCCCATGCGGTTGTGAAAAATTTGTATGAATCTGGGAGACATGTTAGTATCTTTGTCATTACAAGGTCTTCACTAATCTCATGACCAAGATTTTTTAATCGTAATGACAAATTCTCTATATTTACTAAATTTTCGTTCATAGACAGATTATTATTGTACTTGAAATTAAAAAATTCTTGTAGTAAATTAGATTTGTTTCTATTTTCTGACCCCTCAAAAATGGTACAGATTTTGTTATACATTTCATATGCTGAATTACAAGTTAACAAATGATATTTGAATTTTTTATCAATTGATGAAATTATTAACTTTTGTGACTTGGCATCTTTTAGTTCATCAATCTTTTCTTCACTCTTTATTAAAGTGTGCAATAACCCTTGTGCTTTCAAATAAATATTTATCTCAAACTTCCACATCTGAAAGCTCTCGGGTCCATTCAATTTTTCAATTTCAATTTCATTCGAAGCTTTCGCCATTTTTAATTTTTGTGTGTAAGAATGTACTTACAGTTTTTTATTTTATGCGATTTCTATTTTTCTCGCGTCCACTGGGCCCATAACCTCTTGTGCAGAGTGGTTTTCTATAGGTAGTGGATTTATTTTATGGAAACATCTTTTATATTTTAAGTAGTAATATAATTTTATATTCAGACATTTTTATATTATATTAAATTAGGAACATATTTTTTATTATTATAATAACGTTTCCTAGGTTACATATTTTTTTCTAAAATCTACGGTCTACACACTATGGTCAAAGGTCAAAGGAGTTTTTATTCAACACGTATTTTATACCAGTACGCAACTATAGTTAGCCGATTGACTGCTTTTAAAGTCTGAATAATGTATTGCTATTGCAGTGGATTGTAATAAATTGTGACAATGGTTTAAAGTGAACTGTGAACTGATACTTGGTAAGTTGATAGTCATCATCCTAATAATATCTACGATTACAGTTTTGTATACAAAATACAACCATCGAAATACGAGTATACAATAGCGTTTTTTTCAACATCGTATAATTTCGTACGTCTTGATCGGTTTTGGGTACGTAGTTGGCTACTTATTTAAAACCTTTTTAGGTAGGTACCTATATTAAGTTTAACGGATTTGTTATAAAACCTTAAATACCTTTCTAGTCTGCTTTGGAATATCCCATGTACCTAGGTAAGTACTGAGAAAAAGGAAATTATACCATTATCTGCTCAATTGCTTTTAAGCACCGCCGCTTAAGATCCACGCCTTAGGTGACCCAGGAGCTGGGCGCTTATTTAGCCCAACGTCATAACCTTGCCATTCAACGAGGTAATAGCGACAGTGTTTTGGGCACCATGCCCATTAACTATCACTTAGACGGCATGTATTTTATCTTTCTTTAATTCTTTGTTTATATGATGTAAAATTATACCTAATTATGAGAAAACTGGTTTTGGATTTTGGTTTGCGAATTCTAGTAGAAGTTAGAAGTATATAGAACCCAAAGTTATAAAATCGTGGGGAAATGTAATGTGAAATTATAATACTGTCCCTAGTTAGATACCTGCGTACCGTTATATCCACGAGATTTCATATCGTAACTATCATTGAGCAATTAATAATAGGTAGGTAGGTACCTATCCCTAAATTGCCCTTTTTATTTTAAAATGTTGTTGTTTTCTTCATCTTAGATGGGTATCTTGAGGTTTTCATGTCAAAATCTTGTATCTTTGATATTTAAATGACGTAGCATTTCCCTTTTTATCATTGTTATTGTCTGAGAATTTCCGTAAAAATAATACCTTTCGTACAGAAATGGTGTACCGTCACTGAACCATGGATTTATTGATCCTAGCTTAGAACAGTTGACGCAGTTCACGAAGTAAGTACGTAATATTCATGGAACTCCTTTTAAATTCAAACTACAACCAAAAAATCAATCCTATTTAATTAAATTGTACTTACTACATTAACTAAGTTCTTTTGTTTTTTATTAATTTATAATATAGGTACTGTTTTTTCTTTTGTATATACCTATGTATACCCTATGTATAACCAAAATATCCCTGGCTCAATCACTTCTGCTTCTACTTCTGATTATGCAGATTCATGCTATTCTGATTTACCACAGATTCTCCTTAATAAGCTTGAACGTCTGCAAAATATGGCTATCAGATTTGTGTTTGGGCTGAGAAAATTTGACCATATAACTCAATATCGAGTCCAACTCAAATGGCTCACCGTTAAACAACGCCGTAATTTCCATATCCTTTCTCTTCTCTTCTCCATCCTCTTTCTTCCACATACTCCTCCATATCTAAAGGAAAGATTTCATTTTCTTCGGTCTAGCCATCTTCTCAACCTTCGTTCAAAGAACGACAACAAATTAGCGATGCCAAGCAGTCGCTCGCAATGCTACGGTGACTCCTTTACTGTCAAAGCTGTGATTCTCTGGAATGCGATACCGCGGGATATTCGGCAGTCTGAGTCGTTGTTAACTTTCAAACGTCGTCTTAAAAATTACTATTTATCGCTATAAAATTATAAATATCAAACTATGTAAAGCTCGTGTAAGTAAGTTTATGATATCATATTTATTATTTGAGTATATATTATGTTTATTTTATTTTTATATTTATATTGTCATTTATGTAAAATAGTATGTAATTATAGTATGTACTGTTAAGTAAGTTTATTATATTGCAATAGTTAGTTGTAATAGTTAAGTAGTTAGTAGGTTGTTTTAATTTTTCTTTTAGAAATTTACACGTGTGCACCGCCCTGTCATCATGCAACCAATCTCCTTCCTTAGAAAGGTTGCCTGGAAGAGATCACTCATAGTGATAAGGCCGCCTTTACACCGTAACAAGTTTTAAATCCTGTCACCATTAGTTTTACCTCTGTTTTGTTATTTGTTTGTGTGTAATAAAGTGTTTTTACTTACTTACTTACTTACTATATATTTTTTTGTATGTACTCTGTATCCCTGTATCAAACTAAGGAATAATAAAGGCTTTTTATTTTTATTTTATTTTACAAACTCTACCGCATCAGTTGAGTTAGTAGTAATTCCCCAATGGGTTATTAGGGTATACTTACCTTTAGGGAAAAATAATACCACAGCCTGTTATTAACAAAATTTATTTAAGTTTGTCTTTCTATCGTGTGTCTACCACTTTAGAAGTCACGTAACACGTTACGTTACACATTACAACGAACTTATGTTATGACAGGTGAGTTTTAAATTGAAATATTAATATTACAATATTATTATATTATTTAAACTTAAATACAATTGAAGAAAATTAAAAGAATTGAAGTATTTTTTTTACACAGTTGGTAAAATGAGGATACGTATCACAGATTTATAAAATAATAATATGCTTACAGAGAGTGGTAGATATTTAAAATTGATAAAATAAAAATTATGAAGTGTGTGTTCCGTTATAAGCACTGCGAGCACTGTCAGTGCTCTTTACTGGGAACTTCCAGTGCTCTCAGTGTATTTCGGAACGCACCCGTTATTTATTTCAACTTATGGAATGACTAAAGTTCAAGACATACTATCAAAACGCGACGCCACGCCACGCCATCCGACGCGTGTCAGTACTAATCAATCCCATTTAATTAATACGTTCAGAAACATATATACAACACGCCATGTGATCACACGCGCCCACACGCGGTAAAATCCAGTCGTTAATTAATACGTTCAGAAACATATATACAACACGCCATGTGATCACACGCGCCCACACGCGGTAAAATCCAGTCGAGCTAGATCGGCGTGTTGCCAGGAGAGGGGGAACACACGCTACCCGACGCGTGTCAAGCAGTGTGTTTCTAGTTAACACCCGACGCCACGCGTCAGTTGCGCGAGAACTTTCGTGGTGTATAAACGCTATTTAAAAAAATTACTGAAATCCACCATACTCCCCGGACCTTGCTCCAACAGATAACCATTTTTTTTTTAAATATGGATAACTTCTTGCAAGGGAAGAAATTCAACTCCGATGGGGCAGTCCAAAGCGCCTTCAAAGATTTTATTGATTCCCGTCCGAATGGTTTTTTTAGTAAAGGGATCAATGAACTACTTCCACCATCACCACTACAGCCCATTAACGTCCCACTGCTGGGCACAGGCCTCCACTCTCATAGAAGAGAGGGAATTAGAGCGTAAACCCACCACGCTGCTCCAATGCGGGTTGGCGGGCTTTAACGACTATTATCATGTTAGTGATAATAACCGGGACCGACGGCTTAAGGTGCTCTCCGAGGCACGGGGGTGAAACACCGCCAACTTCCCAACTCTGGGCTAGTACTGAGAATTTCTGGTCAGAAAAACCCAATACTTGTTATGGCCCGACCCGGGACTCGAACCCGGGGCCTCGTCGGCCGCAGTCGAACATGCCAACCACTAGACCAACGAGGCAGTCAACCTACAGTCAATGAACTACCTATGAGATGGCAAAAGTGCATAGATAGCAATGGTACATACTTTGATTAAATAAATATATTATATTTTAAAAAAACTACTTTATGTTCCTCCCTTACAAAACGCCAATTTCATATTATGTAAAGACCTAATACATGGCTACGTCACTACTCTTTCGCCTTTCACATGATACTGGCAAAGCTAATGTAGATTGTACCGTCGGGTGGCGTGTTGTATATGTGCACGGCACGCGTCGGGTGTCGACACGCCGCGTCGGATCGTGTGTTGATAGTATGTTTCAAGCTTTAAGGACGTCATTTTATACAACAGTAAATAGGTAGATATTATATAAAGAAAAGTGATAAGATATCTATGTAAATAAAATAACATCACTAAAAGAAAACAATTACTTTCTTAATAATTATTAGGTAGGTATGTAGCTACGTGTATGCAGGTAACAGGCAACTATACCTACTTATAATTTCCTACTTATGGGATTTTAGTTTCAAAAGATAGGTTTAATCAATTACCTACCTACATGCATTATTCGAACATTCTTTAATTTATTTATGCCATATCGTCATAAAGGTAAGTTAAAGGATAAAATAAGGCACATCAATAAAACTATAAAAATTATATTATTCAGATATAACTTAGTAGGTACCTACTACCTAGGTACGTAGTACGTACCTACCTACTTACCTAGTTTATGTTTTGGCGTGTGGTTTTGGTTTATGGAAAATCACAATTTGTACCTACTAATTTCATCTTACATTCAACTAAAATAATTATAATAATAAGTAGGTACCTAAGTGTTAAGCCTATAGAATAATAATATGCCTAACTAAGTAGGTAGGTAAGTAACGAAATGCTGCATTTTGTGAGTAGATATTACGTCGAAAAAGTTCGGTAATATTTTATTAAATCAAAGTAAAAAGTATTATATTATTATTCCTATGCATCTAGGCTGTTGATGCACGTGCGTATGATACAAATTATTTATATCTTCACACTGGGTAGGTACATAATTATTATCTACTAGCTGATGCCCGCGACTTCGTCCGCGTGGTCTAAGTTTTTTCGATTCCCGCGGGAACTCATTAATTTTCCGGGATAAAAAGTAGCCTATGCACTATAATGGTGAAACACGTACTTCTTCATATTTTAACGAAAGCCCAAATGCTGTTTCATGGCTATAACTTGAGAAATTAAGGATTTTCATACAAACTCTCAACCCCTATTTCACCCCTTCGGGGGTGGGATTTTGAAAAACTGTGAAACACATATGTTTTCATTTTCAACCCGCAGCGCATATATCAAGTTTCATGGCTATAACTTGAGAAATTAAGGACTTTCATACAAACTCTCAACTCCTATTTCACCCCTTTGGGGGTGGAATTTTGAAAAACTGTGAAACACATATGTTTTTATTTTCAACCCGCAGCTCATATATCAAGTTTCATGGCTATAACTTGAGAAATTAAGGATTTTCATACAAACTCTCAACCCTTCACCCCTTCGGGGGTGGAATTTTGAAAAACTGTGAAACACATATGTTTTCATTTTCAACCCGCAGCTCATATATCAAGTTTCATGGCTATAACTTGAGAAATTAAGGACTTTCATACAAACTTTCAACCCCTATTTCACCCCTTCGGGGGTAGAATTTCGGGATAAAAAGTATCCTATGTCCTACCTCGTAGTATGGGCTCAAATCGTGCCAAGTTTCGTTTGAATTCATTCAGTAGTTTCGGCGTGATGCGCGGCCAAGATACAGACAGATAGACAGACAGACAGACAGACAGACAAAAATGAAAAAAATTACAGATTTGGCTTCAGTATCGAGTAATGAGTGCCCTCCAAAAAAAATTTACAAAATATCTTCAATGTACAGAATTGGACCTGTTACAGTTTTATTATAAGTAGGTATAGATAGATTGAATATACCAACGCTAAAAAATTCCTATGAAAACATGTAATAATTAAAGCCTACCTACTTACTTACATCTTATAAGATTTTCTTTTTCTTTTACAATTAAGTACATCCATATCGCGACATACCTACCTACCTACTTATACACAGCGAAATTAGATTAGGTAGGTACCTACTGTACTTCCATGCCAGCACTAAATAAGTACGAATAAATTATTATTATAATTGTACTTACATACTAATCATAATTTACATAATTGATATTAATAAGTAATAATTATTATTCTGTATTTTGTTCATAATACTTAGTCATACTTCTTGAATATAAACCTTTTCGTCCGAGTCATACTTTTAACATGTACCTAGGTACATATTCTGTGATTTTATCTTAGTACCAACAAGACACAGCCTTCAAGGATTAGACTGATTTTGAAGAATAAAGCACACCTTCTTTGCGATGTTTGTTTCTTTGGCCTTGCGATTACGCTACTAGGTACCTAATATGGCTTAAATTTTCATGTTCACGAAGTCAGGCTACTTTTTTTAACACAAGTTTACGGATACTATCCTACTATTTTTATAAGTACTAATTTGGTAGGTATATCTAAGAGTAGAAAGTAAGTACGGAGGTATGGTTGCCGCGCACGAAGAGCATGGGAGGAAGGTCCCGACTCATCATCTCCAGCCAGGACATGTACAGCGGTGCTGACACCGAACCCTGAAACAAAGAATAAAAATTATTTTCCCATACCTAGAAATACTACGTGTGACTACCGACTGATTGATTCACATTCTTTGTTAATCAACAAGTTATTATTCAAAGGGCAGGTGATAATGATAATGGTGGCCATTGACGGCAAGTCATTTGACGTCAGGCGCGATATAAATGAAAACATTTGATTGTGATTGTGAAATCATATAAAGACCGTTAAATTTACAACGATCGGACCAGCAAGCTTAGCATGCGCACTACGAGATATCAGAGATGTTATCGGCTCATTTCTCGTTTGACTCTTAACATGCACAAAATCCGGTATTTTACGAGAAATAAAAAATCGGCATGTATGGGTTCGTAGAGAAAAATACCTCAGTTAAGAAATATTACTTTTGACATAACGACACAAGTCATATGTGTAACCTGTTAGCTTCGGACGACAAATAGAGACAACGGGTAGACATAATTTAACTCGCTGTGCGTATGCTAGCCCTATAGAAGGCTTCGGGCACAACACTAGCCTGGAGGAAGAGACGAGTACACATCACTGCCTCGTCCACTTCAGACCACCACTTCAGTGGTGGTGTCGTCAACGGTGGGCTAAGGCACTGGGTAAATGGGTACGCACCTTTCTGGGCATAGGCAGCGACATGACGACGAGGCGCGCCTGCGTGGAGTTGGCCAGCAGCAGCTCGCGCAGGCGCAGCTGTCGGTTCGTCTTCTCCGCCAGCGTCGCGAGCTCCGTCTGACTGATCTTGGACTCTGTCAGACAAATATAATAGTTGCTATTACGATTGTACAATTTACATGAAAGTAGACGTTTGTAAGCTATGCCATGAAAACCCCGTAAGTCTATTCGGAACCAGCAAGGCAAGGCTTTGGGAGAATTTAAAACGTCTGTAAAGCATCCCATAGATTTGCGTGGAGTACCTTCGGAGAGTGTGAGTGAAAAGTGAGCGATGAGTGTCTTCTGTCTTAAATTCTCTAGCTTCTGTCAAAGGGAGACAGATTGACAAGTTTAACTTTTTTGCTACAGTTTTTTTCTTTAGAGAAAAAAGGCAATAACTAAATTCGAAATATTATTTGGAAATCCGATCATCGATTTACCAACTAATCCGATGGATGATTTGAAAACAGTTTGGTGTCTTCCATAAACTTTAGATAGTTTTGTTTAGTCCTTACCTCCCGTTTCATCAGTAAACTTCTTGATAAGATCGTCGAACATTCTCTTAGTTTCAGGCTGGGGTGGCTCCATGATGTCCTGAACCATCGTCAACGAAGAGTAGTCGATCCTGAACTTTGCCAGTAAATTGGCCATGCTGCAACAAATGATTACACATAAGCTCTGGTTTCCTAGGGGTATGTAATGTACCCCCTATGCAAGGGGTAGGTATGTATAACGAACTTAAGGGAATACAGAGTATGTTTCTTACTTCCTCTCCTCCAATTCGAGCTCGTGGTGTCGGTTGGCGAGCGCGAAGATGCGCAGCTTGCAGCGCGCCCACGTGGAGCGCTGCGAGATGATGTAGGGCAGCAGGATCGTCAGCCCGCCGTCGTCGTACAGCCACCACACATCCAGCGTGCCGGCTTCCTGACCACAACGATATTGAAACTTGAAAGTTTAGGAAGAAAAACCGGCCAACTGCGTGTCGGGTCACGCGCATTGTAGGTTTCTATAGTTGCCCGTCACTTGTAAAGCTTCTTTTTCTGTCGTCTCGAGAAAAAAAATAGGGGGTGATAGGTAAATGAAATAGAAGCCCATGGCATCGTTACATTTTTTTGTGTTTTAGTTAGAGAGAAACAAATATTAATTAATGTAAGTACCTACTCTGTGAAGGAAAACACAACCAAAATGTATTTATAGAATTACTTAGCTAAAATATGTTGTGTATAATTCTTAACAAACCATAGCATATTTATGGTATTTCTTACCTGTTTCCTCTTAAATATCGTCATATTAGAGAGTTGCTCCACAGAAACCTCTATCCCAGAGGCTGATTTGTACACCACTTGGCGGTGCATGTCCAATCCTTTCTTGTTCTTTTTCTTATCTCTAGTGTCACTTTTCTCCGATATCGTGAATGATCTCGACGATGTGAGTGTCAAAAGATCTGAAACAAATAAAAACATGAGAGATCATTCAAAATTCTCGTATGCGATACCATTCTTCTTTCTACCCTATTGGTGTTTCTTTGCCCATAAAGGCTCAAAACAAACATTAGGATTAACGCGCATAAATCCCCATTATGAGCAAATAAATGATTAGGTATGACTATTATCATTGCAGCTACTGGCTTCCACGGCTGAATATCGTTTGCAAATTCCAATCTCTTTGCACGTTATCCAGTCTTTCAGTCACCTTCTTTAAGTCGTCTGCCCATCTTGCTAAAGGGATTTTTGCAGTTGAATACTTGTAATTGTGTAAACTTTAGATCATCATCATCATTTCAAACCCGGCGCAAAGCACTACTCAACACGAGTCTCCAATTAGAGCTCAGAAAATTTAGTAGTTCACGCCCCAGGATCGAACCCCCGACCACCTGAACCACAGCAGGCCGAACTACTCTCTCCTTGCTTCGTATTCCCCATTACTGAGGGTCGTGACCCCTTCCACCAATGATTCTTCTGTGGACGATGTACTATAACTACTACTACTACTAATCTATCAATTATCACCGCTATGTACCTAAACTTATGCGGAAAGACCTGGGAACCCACCGCATTAATATTATCCCAAGAAAACCCCCGCCATCATTCGATGAATGGAATGGGGTCACGACCCTCAGCAATGAGGAATACGACGCATAGAGAGAGAGAGTACCTAAACTTTACATTAAAAAATTTCAAGGTGTTTAAACTCACTAAGGTTATTTCCGCTGGTATGCTGCGAGTCAACCGCTGTGCGGATGTCCAAGTCGGAGTCGGCATGCATGATGGGAGCCCGGACCCGCAGGTCGCCGCTACTGGACGTGGCGGTCAGGCCGCTACTGCCAGCCTCCTCGCCCACCACCGCGTAGTCCAACCCGCCTGCCACGCGGACGATTGCAACGGCTAGACGAGTTTCAAACGCCGTGCTGGAATTTTACGAGTAAAAATAATAAGGCCGTTTTAATTAAACGACATCAGCTCAACATGACACGTTCTCAAGTATCTAAATCTATTCTTAAAATCTATCTAAGCATACTCGTAGAACAACCGATACTTGAGAACCTGTCGCTAGCTGAAGTCGGGTTTTAATAGCCTAAGACCACCATGTCAGAGACAAGTCGACAAGCCTACGGATAAGACATAGTCCACAAGCGTAGCTATACGCATGTACAGGCTCAAGGCAAGGCAGGCATCGTCTCCCATCGAGCATTGATGGAATACCATCAATGTTCGATGGGAGACGATGCGATCAGACGCAGTTTGAAACATCGGTATGTACAAAACCAATTAATTTGTAGCCCAACGGCAACATATTGGGCGCAAGTGTCTACAGTGTCTACAGTGAGCATCGTACTCAACGCTTAACCCAATGACGCTGGAACAGAAAATTCGTATTTTGCATAGCTTATGATGATAACTCAATGCAACACATTGAAGTATGACTCCAGGTCACCCAGTCTGGCTTAGTGACTTTGTAGCACATTAAATACTTATTGGGCGCTAGTCTGCCCACTGCCACAGTACCGTACTGACGCCTAACCCATGGACGCTGGCACTGAAGACACGTATTCGGTCCAGCAAGGTATATACATTGATTTATTTATTTTTATTTTATTTTTTATTTTTTTTTGTACCAAAAAGTTATACAATACGTAGAAAAACAGAAACATAGTGGACAAGGAAATAGAGGTAGGAGGTAGTGATTTACTTACTGCAATACATTGAAGTATGACTCCAGGTCGGCGAACGGTGCAGTCGCCCAGTCAGCCTTATATCCCATCAGCAACACATTGGGCGCCAGTCTGCCCACGCCCGCGGCCTGCATCAGAGCTCGAGCCCCGTTCTCGAAGCTAAACCCGTTCACGCTCGCATAGAATGCGCGCACTTTACGTCCGCGTAACCATTCGTCTCCTATACGTCTTCGATGTGCGCGTTCTTTGTACGTCAATTTTTGCTAAAAGAGATAAAACGTGAAAATGTCAGTGGAAGTTTAATTTATTTGTTTTTAGAGATTTCGTATCAAACTATCAACTACTAGCCCATGAAAACTAAACAAGCTGACATGAATAATTATAACTTCAGGCTTTTAAGTTTTCGGCCTCACGTTATTCCCTTCTTTTCAGGATACTTGACATCGGTTTTCATAAAAAATATTTTCTGTCGTTACCAACATCGTCTATTGGCCAAAAATATTGTGACCTTTTTTTATCCAGTACAAGTTAGCCCTTGACTGTGATCTCACCTGATGGTAAGCGATGATGTAGTCTAAGACGGTAGTGGGCTAACCTGTTAGGGACATGACAGTTATTTTTAACTCATACCCCTAAGCCGCTTGTTCGGAACGCTAAGCCGCTTGGCGGTATATCTTTGCCGGTAGGGTAGTAACTAGCCACGGCCGATGCCTCCCATCCAGGCCAGACTAGGGAAAATTCAGAAATTATAAATTCCCAAATTGACCCTGCCGGGGATCGAACCCGGGAACTCCGCATGGTAAGACAACAGCGCTTACCACTGCGCCAGGGTGATCGTCAAACCTGGCTTTTATAGCCCGTATCTTTGCATCTCTATCCAATTTACTGGAGCATTCAGCAGACCTAAAGGAACATCAACTATTTTTATTTATTTCTAGTGACCAATCGTTGTGACCAATAGATAGTATCATTTAGGAATTATCCCATTCCTGATTTGGACAGTCTACTCACTTGTAAAATGTCTCCAACAACCATCAATGATCCGGACTTGGTGATGAGACTCCCCAGGTCCACAAGAGCTGGCCGGTCTTGAGGCTTCCCCGCCAGCACCAGCAGCTGAGGCCAGTAGTTCTTCACGTGTTCACCGGTCCTCGCCAGGTTGTGAGCACTGGATAACGCTGTCTTGTATATTTGGGCTTGCGTACTGCTTCCCCAATTTACATCTAGAACAAGGATTTATAATATCATATATCATATCATATAATATTGGTTTGTTGGTTTGTCCTTCAATCGCACCGCAACAGAGCAACGGATCGACGTGATTTTTGGCATGGGTATAGTTAAGGACCTGGAGGCTACTTTTTATCCCGGAAAATTAAGGAGTTCTCGCGGGAATCAAAAGAATTTAAACCATGCGGATGAAGTCGTGGGCATCAGCTAGTATTCTATTAAAAATGTTGATCGCAAATCATACAACACATACCACAAATTTTTAAATGACGTCATAAGTGCACGTTGACACTATTCGAGTAGGTGTCCAAGCAAATATGTCGATGACGTTATATCAGTAGACGCAAGGACTGCACTTAGGTATTTGACGCACGCCTTCGGGCTTCGGCCCATGCAAATGACGTCTTTTGAATGAAAATGTTGCTTACAGATCACAATCAGAGATCACGGTAACATCAGGCTTTCAGAAATATGCATGAACATACATTAACTTAGTGTGGCTCTTTGGCTAGCATGTCAAGGCTAGCATGTAAAAGCACATTTTACTCAGAAGAACCAGAAAGAAGCATAATATTATTTTTACAGCAGATAACGTCTCTTCAGTTAAAAAGGTACATAAAAAGCATACCTACTTAGTTACAAAGTTATTTATGTTTTCTTATCGGACTCAATTTGCATAAACTCGGTTGTCTGCAGTATCTCATAAAACTTTTTATTATAAACGTAACGTACTAGGATGTACGATTTCTTGGTTCTGGAACAGCTCTCAGATATTTTTATTACGCTCATACTAATATTATAAATGCGAAAGTGTGTTTGTTTGTTGGATTATTGGTTTGTTGGTTTGTCCTTCAATCACGCCGCAACGAAGTAACGGATTGACGTAGATAATTTTTGGCATGTACGAGTATATAGTTGAGGACGGAGAGTAACATAGGCTACTTGTTATTCCGGAAAATTAAGGAGTTCCCGCGGGAATCAAAAAACTTGAACCACGCGGACGAAGTCGCGGGCATCAGCTAGTACAGTAGGTCTATATAATAAAACGGTGCGATAATAAAGTGTATATGCCTACTTACGTAGTAATACGTCAATACGTACCTAACGCTTTACGGATCATTTCATAATGCGAGGAAAATAGAAACAAGGTAATAATACGAAAATGGTGCAATAATTTATGGCTTCTGCGGATTGTGGCTCAATCCGCGACTATTCTTGTTTCTAAGTGCAGCGATATTTTGGCAAAAACTATGCAAACTGTGAAGTGGCCCTGTTACAATGTTTTAACAAGATTTTTGGTAGGTATAGGTATATTTCAACACATACTTAATAATTATCTACTATAATACACATAATAATACCTGTACACTTTCCTCATAAAATATGCACAAATAATGCACATCATGTGCATATTTTACGAGGAAAGTTCAAATATTAAAGCATACACAAAAATCTAGGAAAGCATATATTATACCTACTATATGATACCCGCGACTTCCTCCGCGTGGATTAATGTTTTTTGAGTCCCGCGGGATTTTTCGGGATAAAAGTAGTGTTCTTCCCCGGGATATCCTCCTCTATAGCACTCCCTCTATACCAAATTACAGAAAAATCGTTTGAAAAGATGGGCCGAGAAGCGTAGCAGACAGACAGACAGACTTTCGCATTTATTATATGAGTATGGATTCTAACAAATTTAAAATACTAGCTTCTATTTTGTGCTAAAACAATCCATTCAAACCCGATATAAACATCTCATGACTCTAGTTTCAAGACTGATGAAGTCGTCTGTCGTGGCTAATAGAGTTTAATAATTAAAGTAAAGCTTACCGGGTTTCCGATAGTGCACGATCAGATAGAGCGTGAAGAAGATCGCGAAGGTGACCAAGGAGGTTTGCCAGCTGATCAGAAGCATGATGGCGACGCATAGCAGAAATCCGACCAGCGACAGCCATACGTTATAGAACTGAAAAATAATGTAACCAGTATTTAAACAATTTTACGATTCAGCTTCAAATAATTAGTTAATGAGAAAAAGATCTGCAGGAGAATCCAGGTCATAGACTCATATTATAATTAAAGTTAAAGTGTGTTAGGATTGCTTGTCGTATGCCAGCCAAGCCATGCCAAAAAGTCCTAGGTTGGAGACAACAAGTACACAATAATATTACGAGTCATGGGTGCATTTCCAACTGCATAGATTACCTGATAGTAGTACTCAGATGGAAGTTTGCTAAAATGTAAGAATGGCAAACCTGTGCAAATTCGATGAGGGCACAGCGCATGCCCTATGCAAGAGTTTTTTTTATCTACTAAGTAAAAGTTAGCCCTTGACTGCGATCTCATCATGGTAGTAAGTGATTAAGCAGTCTAAGATGGTAGCGGGCTAACCTGTAAAGGGCACGACAGTTATATTAAACCCATATCCATAATCGGTATTATTGGAATTATTATAATATTCCTCATGAAGAGAACAGGAGTGTAAAGAGATCATACTCACTCTGAAAGTAGGTCGCCAGCCGAGTGGACGCACCAGTGCTGCGTGGAAGGTGCAGTAGTTGATGAGCGCGTATGACGCCAGGTAGAAGTTGGAGATCAGAGGCGCGATTGTGTTGAGCTCCGCTGTAACAAAACCATGAATTTTACACGCGCAATGGTTGAAAACGGTAAAATCTAATAATTAATTTGTCTACTCGTGTGAAAAAAAATCTAAAAAAGTCAAAGCACGAAATCTTTAAAATAATAAAGTAAAAGAGTAAGTAAATAATATGGAATCTCACTAAAATCTAATAAAGCTGTCGGAGAACATGGAGTTTGAGGAGGCTTACACCCATATGTATAATCTCACTAGATCTAATAAAGCTGTGGGAGAACATGGAGTTGGAGGAGGCCTACACCCTCTCGGGGTGCTAAATTTTTGATAATATTTTAAAATCTAACCTATCATTAGCAATAAAGGCTTTATAATAATAAATAATATGAAAGCATATAACACAGCTATTTACTTCTTTCCCAGAACGTGTACTGGCAGAATAACATACAAAAGTACAGCAATGTTGGTATTTTTTTTTGGAAAGTGTATAGGTAAAAAGCAATAGGCTTCAGAATTACATTTCACAATTGATTTTTTTATTTATTTATAAGCTTGTGTCGGACAATAAAATATTTTTGAACAGTAATAGTTATTATTCTATTCCCTTATTCTATTTGCTAGTCCGTGTGCCCTTTGGCAAAAACCTCCTCCAATCCTTTCCAATGTTTCCTATTAGCTACTCGTCTCGTCCATGTTCTTCCCGCTAAAGCCTCAATTTCGTCTTGCCATCTTTTGTTTTGTCGCCCCTTCCTCCTCTTTCCCTCTCTAGGGTACCAAACAGTGACCGCTTTGCTCTGTTTATCCTCACCCCGTATGGTGTGGCCATCCCATCGCCATTTACCTAAGCAGCTTTACCTTAAGCGTTACATCTTGGGTTCGAGTAACTTTCCTTACGTTGGCATGATGTATTTTGTCCAATTTACGCTTACCCAACATGCTTCTTTCCATGCTTCGCTGGCAGGTTCGGAGTTTAGATAAATGAGACTTGGTGAGTGCCCATGTTTGGCACCCGTATGTTAGTATGGGGAGGATACAGGTGTTAAACAGTTTTCCTTTCACTATTGCACTCATTTTGGGATCTTTCATTATTTCCTTGAATGACCAATATTGTTTCCAGGATTTAGAACAATTGATTTAGGATACAATAAATAAATAAAAAAATTAAACCATACAAAAAACGATGACAAGACAGACGATGCAATATCCCCATATGAAATTAAATTTAAAAAAAGTAATTAAATGGTTACCAATAAGCAAAAATATGAGTGAGACGAAGAAGGTGAGCACGTATCCGCGGTAGGGCTCCCCGTGGCGGCCGTAGGGCTTGGAGAAGAAGATCAGGCCGGGGTAGATGCGGTCACGGCCCAGCGCCTGGATCAGCCGCGGCACCGACAGCAGGTTGGTCAGCGCCGTGGACAGCGTCGCCGCCCAGCAGCCCGCGTAAATGAATGGACCCCATGCGGACATGAGCTGCATTACCTATGATACCAAAAGGATAAGCAAGGTTTCTGTGGCCTTCTCGTGATAATTTAGTGGTACAAAAGTATAATATTTAATCCAGTGGACCACCAGATCATGCCTTATCGTCGTCTCAACCAATAGATCTTGGCCATATCACTGATCGTGGGTGTCCTTGGACTTTATCAGGAAGAGAAAGAAGTTCATCGACACCAGAAAGCAGTACTTATATACCTACTCGTACATCAACATTTTGATTTTCCACAATTTTTTTTTGGCTAGGTATTAAATAATGCCTAAACCAAGAGTAATTTCTTGACCCCTCGTAAAAAATATTGAATAAGTAAGATTTTAAAGCTTTCCCTATCAATAAACAAGAGGAAACTTACGGAATAGCTGTTATGAAGTCCAAATTTACAGCCCTCAGTAGTGTTCACGCAATTGGTAACACCGCTGTAATCCAGAAGGGTTGCATTCGCGAGCACCAGGTCAGAAAAGTTCCCACTGGCTTGCCTCATCGCTCCCCCTCCAGCGAACAGCACCATCAATGCGTAGCTGATCACTGATATCAGCAGGGCTAGAAGAGTTCCCTTGGGAATGGCTGATGCTGGATCCTGAAAGGAAATTGATGTATGCTTAGTAAGACTAATCAGAGTCTGGAAGAGGTCTGGTAAAATACTAGTTAATTTTTTTTATCCAGATTTTTATTGCTATTGCCGAAGGTAACGACGAATAAGCTCGAAATGCGAAAGTGTGTCTGTTTATCTGTTACAATTTCACGATTGTGACAAAATTTGGTACAGAGATTCCAAAAACGGACATAGGCTATTTCTCATTTTTTAATTATTTCAATTTTATTTTTCAAGCAGTCCAATGGTTGTATTAAAATAAAATTGAAGTCAGCTCTTTACTTCGAGTTTAAAATACCTACTCGTAAGTAGTAAATCTGTGCATCAATCACAACACCAATGTCCAATACCAGTCATTTTCATCATTCCTAGAATACATCTGCACGAGTCAATGTCGTGTTTCATATGTTTGAGTACATGTATGTATATTGTTTATTCTATCGTAGTATACCTATGGAAGTAATGCATATTTATAGAAAAAGAAGAGTTTGACAACAACATCAGTAGGCAGTAGGTAGATACCACGGATTATTTATTACACTATTTTACATGTACTTACCTACTTTTTTACTTTTTTTTTAACTGCTTCGTTGGTCTAGTGGTTCGCATGTTCGACTGCGGCTGACGAGGTCCCGGGTTCGAGTCCCCGGTCGGGCCATAATTAAGTGTTGGGTTTTTCTGACTAGAAATTCTCAGTACTAGCCCGGAGTTAGGAAGTTGGCGGTGTTTCACCCTCGTGCCTCGGAGAGCACGTTAAGCCGTTGGTCCCGGTTATTACTTATCACTAACATGATAATTGTCGTTAAAGCCCGCCAACCCGCATTGGAGCAGCGTGGTGGGTCTAAGCGCTAATTCCCTCTCTCCTATGAGAGTGGAGGCCTGTGCCCAGTAGTGGGACGTTGATGGGCTGTAGTGGTGGTGGTGGTAGGTTTTTACTTTTAACTATATTAAGATAGTAAGTATATCAATCATCGACCATGTAGGTAGTAGGTTACATGGTCGATGGTATCGACCGATGCGAAATGACTGTGCTACTTTGTTATTATCCTTGAAGGTTTGAACAACACACGACTCACGAGTCCTTGACTAATACGACTATCCAAACTTGGCGAAATCTCATTTCAAAGAAATGTGAAGGTTTTTTTTAATAGTAGGTATAGGACGCATCCATGAATATAACCATGACACATCAATAAATGCCATCAATTGATTCCAAGTTCGGTCAACTTGTTGATATCCCAAAATATATAGGAGGTTAACGAATTTGACATCTCCATTTATTTCGCGTTTCATTCGATAATTTGCTTTTATTTGCATTTTGGCAACATGGGCATTGCTCGCGAAGCGCTGTTAACGAGCTTGCTTAGAGCTTAATAAAACGATTATGTTGTCCAATGTATCAATTGAATTTAATGACTTTGACACAGATACTAGATAGATCTATTTATTTATTTTTAGGTTTCCGTTCATAACTTATTTCCGTTCATAGCTGATGCCCGCGACCCTGTACCAAATTTCATCAAAATCGGTTGAACAGATGGGCCGTGAAATCGTAGCAGACAGACAGACAGACACAATTTATAATATTAAGTATGGAAATATGGATAGGCAACAGGGAACCCTAACTTCCTAAGTAGGTAGAATCATTTTGTTGGCCGAGTCTTTCTCAAAATTTTTCCTTCCGCGTTGATTTAAGTACTTTACGTTTTTTTTGTTTATAGGTAATTAAGTTATTTCTAAGTTATGTGTGACAATAAAGAATTTATCTATCTATCTACTATTTTAGTATCTAAGGACTAAAACCCAGAAAACAAACAAGCGTGTACATATCTAGAATTAGGTATACTCAGTGTAATTTAGCCAATTTTACAGTTGTGGCAATTAGTTCCAATAATATTGTGTCCACCCAACCGAAATTCGGCCACGGCGGTCTATTTCCATTGAAATAAGATTAAATAGCCATTTGCTCGAGCGATAATAAAGTGCACCCCCACTGCCCAAACACAGGTGCACGCTTTATTTCCTTAGTCTGGTATTCCGACACGACCGGAGAGAAATTAGCTACTGGGCCGACGGGTTTACGTTACAATATACGCGGCATCGAACTTTGGTCGCCGTGGTCGTAGATATACTTACGTATCGTAAAAGCTACAATATTTTTCCATTCCTTCCGAGTATTGACGCAAAACGATTGAACGAGAATTGTTATTGGGACACTAGCACGTGGGCTATTAAGATCCTTTTTACTAGACGATACGAGAACGATAAACGAATGAGCGCTTCGACGTCATATTGACCAAGTACCTACCTACGAACGCTACTACGCTTTAGGACACGGGTCTTGCAAAAATTGTCAAGAAACACGGTTCTGTGATGCTTATGTGCATGAAATCGCCCATTCATAGATATATAATACCTATAACATAATCTCTATGCGCCCATCCACCTATTGTGGCGTCTCTCAACTCAGTGCTTTCTGGTACAGGATCGCCATATAGAAACTAAGAATGTGTTCCTACAGTCAAATTGTTAATTTGCAAGCCTAATTGTAAACTTGTTTAAAAAATAAATAATAAATCTCAGGCCCTTGAAACCCCAAAGTCTATCGATTCTTGTTATTCAAGATTAGCGGCCCACTTCGTGACACGCTATTGGTAATACATAAAAGACTTATTATAATTTTTTCTTGCACTCTGTGCTTTAATCTATACTAATAGCTAGAAGGTATAGGTAGACACCGTACGTACTTTAAATTTTGGTGACGCGATGCGGTAAAACCTGACGAAATTGTTTTACCAAAACCTGACTCAAGCGTCCCTTTACTCATTACAACCTTCCCTAGCAGGAAAACGTTATGACCTGTGAGTTGTGACTTGTGACACATCGAGTACCTAGCGTCATTCAAACTTGTCATCGTCAGCCCATATGTATTATCCACTGTTGGACATAGGCCTCTTTGAGATTGCGCCAACGTTGCCTACTTGCCTACGTTCAAACTTGTCGCTGAATGTAAATTGCTTGCAGACAGCAGAGCGTGCCTCTAACGACGACGCGGATCAATTTCCGCTCCACGTGTAGCAACACTAGACCAAACAATCGAAGTGAACAACCATAATAGATTCGTACTAGATCGCCTAAATTAGGAACTAGGAGCTGATAGAATATCGTCTCTGGGTCTCTAATAAACAATGATTATAGACTTTGAGGTACACGGCCTACAAAAATGTGTTTCAATGACATAACAAAGTAGACACGCATTCACGTAGTCCGTTGGCTGTGTTTGTTGTACGCCTATATGATAGGTACTATGAAGTAATTGAATTTGATGCACCCTAATGAAGAGCTAAATTCAGTTTCATAGGTCGTGAAAATATGCAATCTTTTGAATTAACTTTTGTTCAACGTGAGCCATGTCTGAAAGTTATAAAACCTCTTCAGCAAAACGTTAACATTGTGCTTAAAAGTTACCTACCTAGATAGAAGCACGACTACTCAGTCCGCAAAAGCTCTTGAAAAGTTCATGACGGCATCAGTTAATTAGCAATTTGTTCAATGGAATCATAATGACGCATTTTTAGAATTTGTACCTATGTAGCGTTGGTTATTCCCTTGGCATTGAATTTGTGGGGGCACCAAATTAATCCGCACCCGCCTTCTCTCTTTCCGCCGCTCGTGTCAATATTTGTGCTAACTTCGTGGAACGGGAAGTGGGCCATCTTGGAATAGAGAGCCATGCAAAAACAGTAAAGAATCAAAGTTTTTTTTTTCATCTCCTTTTTTTGGGGTTTTTATAAATTAAACAACTGGGACAGAATTTACGGAAATAATGGCAACTTATAAGTAGGTATACCTACATCAATCATCTTTTAACTTACGAAGTAACTACCTTATATATTATTTAATCTGTGACTTAATCGGCATTTAGAACACTCTTGCTGGTAAGTACTAAGTATAAGGTTGGACTAGGTACACGCACACCTACGATTTAAGGATAAAATGTTCATGAATTTTAAGATAACCAATACTAGCATGTATACCTTAAGATCTCCAGAGATGTTGGCGCCAGCTTGAATCCCGGTAACAGAGGGAAAGTAAATCGCAAACACGCTGAAGAAATCTTGTTGTATTCCCTCACTTCTCCGGAAATCGGTTCCAAAGTTAGCAGCATACGTCTCCGCTGAAAAATGCATGTTAAAGTTTATGACTTGCTTAGTAAAATTGCCCACATAGAAACAGTTAAAAAATGTAGAGATTCTTACTTGACAGTCCCACAAATCCCTTTGCAACCTCATCTAAGTCTTTTGGTCCCATTAAGGTGCCGACTATGAAGTCAACCATAGCGCCCACAATTATTGCAACCAGGAAATTCTGTTGACAGAACTGGATGAATGTATAGAATAGGGTATAGAACATTCTAATATTATATACTTAGATTTCATATATATTAAGTTACTCTTATCATCATAAGGTAACGAGGACAAATTAAAAGGCCATTTAATTTGATAAAGCCGATCGCGAATGTGGAACCTGCAAGCCAAATTTTGGCGCGATGCCGAACCACGCAAATTTAGTTCCCACTTCCCACTATAATCCACAGCCTACGCCACAAATATGTCGTATTTTTGGCGTCATGACATTTTAAGTTTGAACTTTTGACCGTGAGTGCGAAATCCGTCGCAATGGCATCAAACTTGCATCAAATCGTGCGGACCGTGAGTTCTCAAAGAAGGCCCCGTCGATCAAGAAATTAAGCCATTTGAAGGTGGATGATGCAGATTCTCTGATCTGTGATTCCATGGAAAAAATTGATTGAAAACGTACGATTGTCTTCTAAGAGAAGTAGTAAGAAGGTATACCTCAGGAAAAGCAAGAAAGAGTGATAGTTTAATGGAAAGTAAATTCTCACTTCAATTAAAAATGAAAAAGGGCGAGGCACTAAAACGCAAATTAGGCCGGGCAAAACAAAATCTAGTACATTCGGGAATGCACTAGTTTTTTTTTGTTTTGCCTTGAGTTGGCTGTGGTCCCTGTGTTGCCAGTATTTAAAAACGACCTATTATAATTATTACCTATATGTTGTTGTCGACTTTTGCGTCAGGGTAGATAGTACCTTTGAACCCCTCATGACAAACATCCGTGTTTACCAACGAATATCGATTGAGTTCTGGGTGTGACCAACATTAAGGACGAATGGCGACCTCGGTATATTTACGGTTTGCGGAATCGTATACGACACATTTATAGGAAAGGCACCACATAAGATTGATTTAATTGATATTTTATTCTAACTCTGAATTTGAAAAGCAATCCGCAAATAAAACCGCAGTTAATAATATTCTTTTATTTCACTTCCAGCTGATTAAATTACTCATGATATGTAAATGCTCCTCAGTTACGATTAGGTATTATTGTTAATTTTATTTCTTTGTATCGTATGTAGGTACATATTTTTAAATAATATTATGTCCTACTGGCTTGAAGTCTGAAACCTCATTTGCAGATTCGTAGATTTTTCCTAAAAATATTATCAGCTGAAGAGACAACTAAAGAGACTTTTTTAAAAATTAATATGGCGTTTTAATTTAACCTCTTTACGTACTAAGTATAGGTACACTGTAATGTAACAACATTACCTACTTCCAAGTCTAATTTATCACCAATAAGAACAAACACAAACTCAGACATTCATCGAAAGTGACAGTCATTGCGTAGGGTACATAGAACCTTAGGGGTTTCGTGATTTCTGGAATGACTATGGTAGATGGTTATACACTACCCTCAGGGCCTCAATTGGGTATTTGACTACCAGTCAAATAAATAATTTTTAAGTGATAATTAAATAGAAGATCTCCCAAAAGTTGTAACATCCACGTCCCCTGTTAGTTTTATGTTGAACTTTTTTAAACTATCGAAAAAGTAAAAAAGTGCGTCGAACTTTGATGACGTCAAAATTCAATATTTTATACAAAATCCCATATGAAGCCGTGCGTTTCGACGTTTGAAAAAAGTTGCTGATTTGACTAATTGTCAAATACCCAACTCTTACTTAGAAGTTTCTTTGATTATGATACTCTGAAAGAAATCTTGTACCTATATCTCACCTGAGCCTTACTTTCCCAGTCCATGCCGATAGCACAAATGATACACATAACGATCAACGCCACTGTGCCCACTATCCTCACATCATTGACACTGTTGTCAATGATATACGTCCCTTGCGTCTTCAGCAGGTCGTTCAGGGAATCGCAGAACCCAATAGTGTTCATACTGGCTGCAACGGCGTTTGCGAACGCGAAGATGATCCCTACAGATGCGCCGAATTCTGGGCCGAGCGATCTTGAAATTATGTAGTAGATGCCGCCTGTAACAAAACAGTAGATAATGACTGACTTGCCAATACCTACAATCTATACTTCTATACTAATATTATAAATGCGAAAGTTTGGATAGATCTGGATGAAATTTGGTACAAAGCTAGAATATTCAATTCCCGCGGGAACTCTTTAAATTTACAGCATAAAAGTAAAAAGCCTATGTCCTTCCCCGAGATATAACCTATCCCTGTACCAAATTTCATCAAAATCGGTTGAACAGAACCGTGAAAGTCATTTATAATTAGTATGGATTTCACCTACCTCCCTTGACTTCTCCGTTGGTGCATATCGCGCTCATGGAGAGCGTGGTGATGACGCACACGACAGCCGAGATGCCGATGATGACGAGCGTGAGGCCGATGCCCGCCTGCCCCACCACCCACGAGATGCGCAGGAACAGCATCACGCCCCAGATGTTCAGCAGGCATGGTATCAGCACGCCCTGAGACACTTCACACACTTAATAAAAAGAAGATACAAAGCTGCGAACACGTCTCGCACCTTCAAGGTTCTATAAGCATATAAGGAAACCGTAGTTCGATATGTTAATTTCTGGGTAGTGATGAAAATGATGAACATCAGCAAAAAATCGATGCCAAAGCTAGGTACTAAAATGATGTCAATAGCACATCGAAAAACTGTGCCAATAGTAATGAATTCATTTAAATAACCGTATAAAAACCGCTAAATAATAATAGGCAAGGCACAGGATCCTGCATGTCTTTTAAATGTTCTACCAGTCATCGCTTTGGAAAATGTTCCAAAGAACTCTTTATTTTCCATAATTTTATTAAAATCTTAAGGACACTTACAAGTCAATAAGACCGAAAGGGCGTGATGCTATCAATTAGTTGAAAAATAATTGTTATACTTAAATTTGAAATGAATGAAAATAAAAATATACTATTAGTGTACACCGTAGACAGAACACATTTAAACAAATACAAGAAATTATGAAAAACTGTACAATAGGCGGCCTTATTGCTAAGAAGCGATCTGTTGCAGGTAACCTAGAGTTTAAATTAAATTTCAGTTATTCTTACTTGAATCCATCCTAATTTGATGCCTACGGCAGCTGGTGTTGGAGATTTGGTATCCCTTTCATTTTGTTTCTCATCCTGAAACAAATGGTAATAGTTATTTATGCAACAGTTGTGTAATAAGGGGTATTAAAACACGAATGTGGGTTTATAGTATCATATGAGTGTTTTAATACCTAATTATCAACTGTTGCATACAAGACTTTATCTACACTCATAATATGAATCCTCTATAACAGATTCTGAAATAGTTAGCTTACTGCTAACATTAAAACATCCAGTCCTAGTAACCTAATATCATCAAAACTCAAAACGTGAATCGCTCATTTTTTTTTTAAATTTTGACGTGACAACGTCTTATAAATTGGTTTGCCGGGTGACACTTCAAGAAACTGCGTTACGCTCCGCTCACGTTATGCGCTCACAATGAGAGCGAGTGAGAGGCACGCGTCCCTTCCACTCGGGCATGGTTAGCCCGCCTAAGAGCGAGAGAGACAGACATAAAAAGTGAAAGGCACGCGTCCCTTCCACTCGAGCACAGTTAGCCCGCCTAAGAGCGAGAGAGACAGAGCGAGAGAGAGAGAGTGAGAGAGATTTCATCCTTCTTCCTACTATACGAATGAATATTCACATTAAAATTATTTTACCACTCAAAGTCGTTGTCACGTAAAACTTTCGCCCGTATACCGACTTTACAGGCAACCAATTTTTTTTTTTTTTTAATTTTTTTTCTAATTTTTTTTTTTTTTCTTCTTTTTTTAATTTTTTTTTATTTTATTTTTTTTAATTTTTTTTTTTTATCTTTTTTTCTTAATTTTTTTTTAATTTTCTTTTAAATTTTTTTTTTGTTAACTTTTTTTTACAGCGCGCGGCGTTCTGGTAGTGAAACGCGCGTGTATGACAATGTTCTTTTTTTGAAATTCGTACAGATGTTCTTTTTTTGTAATTCATACAGATACCACGCATCGAGCAGATGTGGCAGGGGTGTTGTAATGAAATTCAGTACAACATTACATCACCCGTTTGGATGATGTAATGGTTATTAGGACATTGGGTGTTATTAGCTAACTGTTTCAGAACCTGTTATAGAGGATTTATAGCATGAGAGTAGATAAAAATATCTTATAGAATAGGTACCTATTAATTATTTGTAGGCATTTACTACATACCTATAGTGTTTACCTGGATTAGTTGATTCTTAGTTCTTTACTCCTACCTAGGCCTACCTATTTCACAACATAATTGTTTAATACTTTGCCAGTTATGTTATTAAAAAAATAGTTAAAGGAGATGTTATTACCAATACGAGCCGTCAGATGTTAACACTATTAAAGCCCGTGACACCGTGTAAATCACAGCCGGTATCCATCAGTCCGCGGCCTTACTCATCATCTTTATGGAAATAATCAGCTTATTGTTATCGTGATTTGTGAGATACTGGGTTAATGATCATTATTCACCTATGAATGGTAATCGTAACTCACGCGCTGTTTATTCAATTACTTCGAGATTTTATTATGATCTAGTTTCTTTGGCGCCACACAAACTAGTGGTATATTATAAGTAGGTATCTACTTATTGAAAAAAAAATTGTACAAGACTTTGGTTAATAAATAAATAAAAATTCCTTTTTCTTTTTCTACAGTTTGAGCTATTCGTGTTAGACGGAAGACAGGTCGCTTTGGATGAAAAAATATAGCATGTTAAATATGGAAAAATCGTGTTGGAGATATATTAAGAGGATAGTCTAGTGACGGAACGCGTCGCGAGTAGGTATGTTCAATAATGCTATCTGTTTCACAACGCTTCGCTGCCTTCTCCGTATTGTGCGACAGAGAGAGTTGCAAGTCCAGTAGGCATAGCCTACATTTTATTCTTGATATATTGTTTCGGGTGATAACGTTTTTACCCCCCCCAAACGTTTACGAAATAAGACAATTTTGGTCTCATTAGATTCAGTAGACCTTAATCTAGGCTCGGTACGTTTTATTTTTTTAGTATTTTAGTTTAGTAAAATTAAAATACTCGACGAAGTTTTTATAACTTATATACTATAACTATATATATACTTATAACTATACTATATTATATATATACTTATAACTTTTAACATATGCAATATTTCTTTAAAATTAAAACGTACGAGCATAGTTCTTCATTGTATCTGCAACATTTCTAAAAATTATGAAAATTGGACACCATTTACGAGAAGAAAAACGTTATCGCTTTTTGTATGAAAATTTACAACTAGACGATCCTCTTAAGCTTAGATCTGTGCTTAGGTGGTAGAGGATATGCCTTGCAAAAAAAACAAAAGAGAGATGACGATATATCTGATACAGTTCAAACATTTGAGAAAATAGATTTTCCCTTGCAATTTGAGCATTTGCAGTGTTGCACTAGAGTGGATGTCAAACAGCCATTAACGATTCATGACATGTGGTCATTAGTTGTGGGGTAATCACGGTAATAAATGTCTCCTGTCATTATGTTTTTAACCATAGGCACCTATAGGTGTGTGTGAACGTGTGGCCGGTGGCGATAAAGATAAAGTACGTCACAAATGACCTACTATATTAAGACATTTTTTTTATCAATTGACACTCCTGGATTCAAGAGAATCGGTGGGATTGATTCTATCCAAAAGACTCATACAAAATATTTTTTTAATATTCCAAGAGGAAAGCTGCACGAACATTGAAATGCTGCTAACCTTCCGCTAGTGATCTTTCTCCTTTCCAGCGTTTACCCTGGAATCCAGGGTAAACGCTGGGAATACCACAGGGGAAGACCACTCCAGGGCCTGGAGTGGTCCTCCAGAAACAATTCACTGAAGAAAATGTTGTAAATAAGGCTTAGTTATAGTATCGAGGGTTCGGATTTTTGCATAGTAATACGTGATTCATCTAACATCTAGGTCTTAATTTTTTTTTGTTTTACTATTCCATTTTTATTCATAGTCGTATAACAATAATTATTTATCATTGATAAAATATGTGAACCATTGAGTAAATCCCATTGCATGTTAACATATTTTAATAACAATTATTGTCAGTCGAACTGTGAACAACAATAATCATGGTAGGTATGGTAGGTATGGTAATCATAAAAGCGACATTGTACGTTGTGTGGCGATTTGCCTCATAAAAATTATTATCATTTGTAATTTTAACTACCATATTTAGGTAGCAGAAGGTTAGTTAAACTGTGTCGTTACAATGACTATTGTCCCCTCAGTAAAAATTGATGTAAGAATAGAGCGCGTTCGGAAAATTACCGAAAACGCTGTGAAACGCAGGTACATAGTTATAAAAAAATAACAAAATATCAAAACAATAGGTATACTAATTATTCCGCCCAAATGTTTCAAAATGTTCTAAAAGACATGCCACTCTAGATTTTTAGATGAAAATCCAGCAGATTATCTAATTTTCTCTTTAGCTCTGTAATGTTATCATGTAGCTCTGAGGAATTTGGTAGAGCTAGAGCTCCCACTACCACCACTACAGCTTATTAACGTCCCACATGGGCACAACCCTCCACTCTCATAGGACAGGGAATTAGAGCTTAGACCCACCACGCTGCTCCAATGCGGGTTGGTGAGCTTTAACGGCTATTATCATGTTGTGAATAATCTATTAGAGCTAGAGTTTATGGCGTGTCTTATATTGAAACTTATAACTTTAACTCCAAAGGTACTAATATCACTTTACGTACCGGTGGAGAATTTTAGCTGCCCATATAGTTAATACAAAAAAATTATGTATTATAAAATATAATATCTGTATTCCTGACCGCGGTAATAATTTATAATGTATCTACTGTACGTATAGTAATGAAAGACGGTTTACATTAAAACATATTTTTGGCAGATCCGCCAACCTTACAAATATTTATACTGCGTTCACATTCCATTTCCTAAGAACTTTCAATATGAAAGAACCTTTTATTAACTGGTTTATAAATACTTTGGCTCCTCTTCCCGTCTCTAGTAAGTATGTGCTCCAGTGGAAACTGTCTGAGCCCGCTTAGCGCTGTTATGTACCTAAAATAATAGTACATTATGGTACAAGTGTGTAATGTTGGTGATTGCCGCTGAGGCGCCATTGAGACACGAGCCGTTAGGTGAGGGTCTTAAGATAGCCGAGGACGGTTATCATCAATACACACGTGTATCATACGACGTTTTTCAACACACTTGTGAAGAAAATAATACTAAAAAATAATTTTATTCAGTAAAAAAAAAGTTTATTTAGAGAAACTATTCTTAGCAATCTCATAGAATGGACCGTGTATAGTGAATGACCTCGGTATTTTATTTTTCGTGATAGGTATCTTCACTAAAAGCATCGGGCCATGGTTCTCTACGTCTTTTACAGTTATATTTGTTAATTCTTGTATCCTACTAGCACCAGTTACACTAAATATTAAAGCAACCTGGAAAAAAGAAACAATAATTAAGTTCAACACACAACACAGGCTGAAGTCGCGTAGATATTTAAAATTATTTTAACTAACCTTAGTAGCCAGATATTGGTTATCTGGAGCATCTTTTATAAATTTTTCAATATCGTCAGACGATAAAACCTTTGATTTCTTGCTTCTAAATCCATCGGATAATCTCTTTAGATATAAGCTGACAAATTAGAGTATGTTTTTAAGTCCACTCCATTCTTTGTTCGGCCTTTACTTTTTAACATTGAGTAGGTATATACACCACAAAGAGCTATTTTGAACTTAGAAGATAATTCTTTAAAGTATGCCATGAACACTTTTTCTGAAAAAGACTGCGTATTCTTGTTGTTTTGCCATTGTATGAAATTTTGGTACGCTAATAGATATTTTTCCTTGGAGTTTTCAGGTAGTAATCACATCTTATATCGGGCGGTGTACAACTTAAATAATTTTCTTCATAAATAATTAGTATGTACTTGTAGACATTTTAATTAATAAATAACTGTAATTTCAACAGTGAAAACGAGTTGTGAAAAAATTTTCGCAATGGCGGGAATAATTAAAAAGTTTTCCTATGCGCGCGCATCTTACAATGGCGATCGGCCATAGACTAAAAGATGAGGTTTCTTTTTTTTTGGGTTTTCGCGGATAGCGTTTTAGCCACGTACACTATGGGGAATTTTAAGTTTTCTTTAGATATTACAGAAAAAACAAAAGTTATATTTGAGTGAAAGTTTTATTTAGTAAACACGTACAAGTTGAAATTATCTATTTAAATACGAATTTGCATGAAATGAGCAAGCAATAGGTAGGTACATTAATTTATTTGTACTATTGAACGATATTTTTTGTATCGAAACTTTTTTAAGAACAAAGCAACTCAACCAATAAAATAAAAAAAAACTCTATAACTCACTCTGTGAATAATAGTAATGAAAAAGTCACAGTTTGATTATAGGTGTCATTATGTGCCTAATTGCGGTGAACTTAGAGCCACTTTATGAGCAAGTGTGTTGAAAAATATTTAATGATTGTTTTTATTATCATATCTGGTTTGGATACCTACAGGCCACAAGGATTTTCCTGTAACTTCCCTTATCTGTTCTTTTTTGCCAGAACTGTTCTTCTTCTTAGCATATTTCCAATATTAAGTATGTATTGTAACTATTGCTAATTTTATACCAAATCATAAGTTAGGTATACAAGTTTTTAATAATTAACCTTGAATTGTCCAACTGCCACTGACAGCTTTAGGTTGTCGTTGTGTGTCAGAACAATATGCTTTAGTTACGGTTCTGAGAGTTACGTTAAGTTTATGATGACAGCCTTCCACGTGTTTTCATTGAATATTATTTATTATGCTATTGAGTTTTGTATCTTTATCATCAATAATGTCAGGAAATTCTTGAAGTTTCAGGGACTTACTTAAAACAATAAAACATGTAGGTATAGTGCTAATAATAAAGCCGTTCTTTCGGCCTATTGCCAGTTGCAACTGGTAAACAGGGTGAGCTAAGTAATTCTCGTCATTGGGCCCGCCACGAATCACGATTCGGGCTGGGTCAGGTCAATATTTTAAAGATGGAGAGGAGTGGTAAACGTGTGTGTAGCGAAAAAATTCTATGTCCATGGTGGCAACAAAGCTTTTGGGCTATTCTGAAGACCACCAAACCAGTAATCACTGATTATATCTACTTTAAAATTTGGATTGAAAGAAATTGATCTCTGATATTCCTTAATCCTGAGTCCTGAACCTGATAGATATGTGGGTACTCAAATTCTTGAAGCTTGGCATTTCAAAAACTTTTCGCCTATAGTTAGTAGGTACTCCTATCCCCCCAACACACCTAGCTGTCTTTCTTTTAAGGTACCTATTACTTCGTGTTTTAGAATTATGGAACTAATCGTACAGAAGCCAATAATATTACTATATGGATGGGTATAAATTAGTTTGAATTCAGATCATTTAGCGACAAGCAATTAAGGCCTTCGCCATTAAAAACCAATCTGATTACAGATAATATGGTTTGAAATACTAAGCTAGTAACAAGTGCATTATGTACAACAGTATCAGTCTATCAGAATCAATATGTAGCACTTGTAAGCTATTCAGTGAAGAATTTAACCCCCCTACTTGCAGAGATAAGGTGCTTGAAATGCGAGCCCTGTCGACAGGGCTGTTCGAAGTGCCTGAAGCCAGTTAAAACCAGTACCCGCTGGCTTGTGGTACGCTGAGTAATCGAGAAAATGACGCATTCCCCGTAAATGCTTCCGTCGTTTGTCGGCTGCTTGGTAATGGAAATTAAAATTGCATTTTATCATAGCGCCCCATCTCTTTTGGGAATAACGCGTTGTGGAATACCTACTGCAAAAAAATTGCAATTTTTGTACATGGTGGAAACTTTGGGACCAAGTCACACGAGTATATTATATATAGGTATAGTACTCTGTGACCAAGTTTAGGACATAATTATTGGTGAATAATCTCAATCATATTGGTGGCTTGGTGCAGTTGTACCTACACATTACCTACACACAAATATTTTTCTACATCGAGATACTTATTGCAGTTACTGCCAAAGGTCATGATTCACCCCCCACCACCACTACATCCCATTAACGTCCCACTGGTGGGCACAGGCCTCCACTCTAAAAGGAGAGAGGGAATTAGAGCTTAGACCCACCGGCCACCACACTGCTCCAATGCGGGTTGACAGGCTTTAACGACTATACCTATTAACATGTTAGTGAAAATAACCGGGACCGACGATGGCTTAACGTGCTCTCCGAGGCACGCCCCCCGATTACGTAAGAATTGTCGATCAAACGTTAAAGATTTTCGTCAAAGTAAAATAAACCATGACAGCATTGAATTAGAGCTCAATTTCGTCTGCCCATTCTTATACGTTTAGGGTATCGTACATACCTAAACGTATAAGATTGGGCAGACGAAATTGAGCTCTAATTCAATGCAGTTATGGTTTATTTTACTTTGACGAAAATCTTTAACGTTTGATCGGCCATTCTTACATGATTGGGGCCACGGTGGTGACTCACCGGCGTCACCGCCAAGGTTATGATCATACCCTAATTATTGATGGATGGAAGTTTTCTTTGTAGATATTATGCTACGTTATTATATTCAATGTTACGTAGAAATAACTAAGTTAATTAAGTACAATTACCTAGATACGCAAACCGTGTCAGGATTTACTGTACTTACGAATTTTCCTGCTGAAGTAAGGTAAATTTACGAGTATAATAGTGATTGTAATAGCGCTTAACGATACTTTATATCATACTTGCTCAGTAACTAGGGATTACTATGGTGGAAAGTCTCCTTGTAAGTTGGTGTTTGCAATTCAAGGCAACATTACGTCGCACTATGCTTGAATTGTAATGTTCACATTACAGTTCAAGCTATGCAAAACTCCTTGGTAAACAATCTCTTTTCTTAAAAAATGGTAAGAAAACTTTTTACGGAAAAAAGAACACTGAACATGGCGGCATTTAATTTCCATACATTTCAAACTATGCAAAACTCCTTGGAACTCAGAGCCGTAAAAAAAATACAAATAACCATTTTTTTCTATTTTTTCTCTAAATTTGCTAATTATTCTAATTAAAATTTCATTTTGCATTACTTACCAATGTTTTTTTTTTTTTTTTTTCGCTTGGCAGCACGTCTTTGCCGGTAGGGTGGTAACTAGCCACGGCCGAAGCCTCCCACCAAGCAAATTTTACCTCGCAAGAATGATATAAAGTAGAATGCTTACCTCGGTTGCAAGTAGCTATTACACCCTCGAACTATATTCACCCTCGCTCGCTGCGCTCGCTCGTGTGACTAAATATCTCGGGTGCACGCGATCCATTAGCGCCCTATGCGAGCTGCGCTCGCACTGGCGCCAAATTGGATCTTGTTCTGTAATAGCTTACTTACGTCCCTTGTGTAACAATCTACTATTAATATCTGTTAACTATGGGAAACAATTACCTAATGGATGCCACTAGTTGGCATTAATGGCTACCAGAGACTCAGGGTACTATATTATAGTAGTAAATGCCGTATTTTTTGGGAATTAATTCCATTTCGTTGATTCAGAAGGTTTTGCAAATTCATGTCCGTTTTTTTTTTTTTTATATATATAGCTATAGCAAACGAGCAGGCGGGTCACCTGATGGTAAGTGATTACCGCCGCCCATGAACATTTGCAGCACCAGAGGAACCGCCAATGCGTTGCTGGCTTTTGAGAAATTTGTTTATCCGCCCTTTGGAGAGCCCCATATTATAATCATTGGGGACACAGAACATATAATGTTCTGTGATTGGGGAACACAGAAGATGGAAGCTGGTTCCACAATTTGCAGGTGCGCGTAAACAGCGCGTATACCGCGTAAACAGATTAAATATAGTTTTAATCCATGGATACAAAAATTTAAGCAAAAGTCTTAAAATAACCGAGATCCTGAAAATGGATATAATACTTACCTTACTAGCTGATGCCCGCGACTTTGTATCCCACAGGAACTCTTTAATTTTTCGGGATAAAAAGTAGCCTGTGTTATTCCAGACTATAATCTATCTCTGTGCCTCATCCAGATCCGTTTAGCCATCCAGGCGTGATTGAGTAATAAAAAACATCCATCCATGCGGTCGATACATCTATGTATACTTTCACATCAAATATATATAATACTTATATATAATATATATATATCAAATATATAAATATTATAAATGCGAAAGTTTGGATGGATGTATGGATGTATGGATGTTTGTTACTCAATCACGCTCCAACGGCTGAACGGATCTGGATGAAATTTGGCACAGAGATAGATTATAGTCTGGAATAGCACATAGGCTACTTTTTATCCCGGAAAATTAAAGAGTTCCCGCGGGAACCGAAAAACCTCAATCCACGCGGACGAAGTCGCGGGCATTAGCTAGTTTATAATATTAGTTCTTTTAGTAGATATTATAGATTATAGATTATGTAATAACTTCGATTTCGTCTAAATATTTTATCTATTCTAGGATCTTATTATCTATTTACTTATAATAACATAATTGGCAAAATAAAATCATTTCATTTCATCCGCTTGTTTGTGAACTCATTAATTGTAATTTTTTTTTAAATCTAAGTGTGCTCTCGCCAGCATGCAAGAAGCTATCTCTGTGCCAAATGTCCTTTTTGATTTCATACATAGGTATAACTTTCTGGCATTTTGAGGGACGAGTGTCCTAGCTGCGCAATAGCTGACTACGCATAATAAATCAGTTCAACCAAGTCTGTAACTGGATGGGTGACCGAATTCGGAAGTCCGAATTTGGCATTTTCGCTTGACGAGCTCTCCGAAGTAAGAAGGTTACTTCGGAGAGCTCGTCAAGCCGTCTCGTCGGTCCCGATTATTATCACTAACATCTGTAATCGTTAGTAACCTAAGAATTGAAATAGTACCTACTCCTAGTTGAGTCGTATGAGGAAGGACCGCCGCATTATTATACCAAGAAAGCCCCCTGTTATTATGTGATTAATGGAATGGGATCACGACCCACAGCAATGAGAAATATCTACGACGCAGAGAGAGAGAGAGAGAGAGAGAGAGAGAGATGTGGCATTGTATTTTAAAACTAAAATTATCACTTACCTCTTCAGCAATTAAATGGTCGCCATGTAACTCTCCCAAACTCGGCCTTTTAAGGGCCCTCCGAGAATTCCTGTAATTCTCCATTCTAGGTAGAGCTTCCCTCGTAAGCTGTGCCAGGGATCGTTTTCTCCTCCACCCGGCATCGTGGAGCCATGTGTCCGGTTGAGGACTAGGATCTCCTTTCTCAACTGTATCCATTGAAGAGCGTAAGGGCCTGGAGATGATGCTGGCTCCCATGTGGATGCCATTCTTCTTGGATTCCGTGTCCACGGTGGAAACCGTGAATCTAAAAAAACAATTTTTCATTTTGGGTAGCTTTCTTATGCCTGTTTTGACCGAAAATCTCCAAATTTTTGGGAGCACCCGCTGCTACTGTTACGTAGGTAACTAGGGTTAGCTTAGGCACTAGTATTGTTTATTACAAAGCGATTACAGCTAGGCAGTAGGTACCTAGTAATTTAAAAAATCATAGTTTGAGGTAAAACTGAAACCACCACTCAAACAGCTGTTGATTTTGTGTTGAATCAAATAAACTTGTGATTTGCATGTAGGTTCTCTATTTATCGTAGAGTCCATAACTTCAACATAATATTTTTATCTGAGATCAACTAAGTCACTAAGGACACCGGAGTGAAACAAGGATCTTATTATAGATCAAATAGTTTTAAAGAGGTTACTGTTGATATCTTTTTAAAAAAACGGTAAATACCTGGTGTCGGCCATTTTACTGGGTCAACTTTGTAGACTACCGGAAAATCGTTTTATGTGAAACCTTTACTTTATTGGAGCTTATCATAATACGGATGTCTTTGGATGTTATCCTCAAAAACATAGTTTTCTGTCTTTAATCTGAAACAACAAAAAACAACAATATTAGCATAGTTATGACTTATGAACTCTAACTGCACTTTATCATTGAACTCTGGGTCCCAACTCCTAAATCTTCAATCTTTATCGGTAAGCGGTACTGTTGCCCACCTAAGGAATAAGTATTTGGGATTTGTCGCTGTTAAAATTATTATTTTGACTATTGCACATTCAATGTACGTACAGATTTTAGCATGAGTGCTCCTCCTCAATCCATATGCTGCAGGATTGATCGTAAGACAGTAACAGGCAAAGTAGATTCTACCTACCTAATATTCAGAAATTTCTACTTGACCAGCTTAGTAATTACTTACGTTCACATTCATTGCCACAATATTTTTAAGTTTTTATGTCTTTTAAAAGTACTTTTCGGTTTTCCTCGCGAGTGGTAAATATCTATGAGTAAGTACTAGTAAGCACATACTTCCTCTATTCGAAGTAAATGAATACTAAATTTTAATCTATTAAACAACCGTACTTTATTGTCTTCCAGTATTATTAAGATAAAGCTAAGGAGTTGCATTCATTTAGCTATGGGCATTTACCTATCCATGGCAACAAGGTAAGGTAGAGGCACAATGGCAACTGAGGCGGATGGACATTTCCATTTGATGTTACCCAGAAAGAGAGGGTAAAATCTTCGATATTATGTAGGTACTAGATGGCCCTTTCATAGAAAAAAGTTGGGCATCCGACTTATAGGGCATGCCCCTCACCTGAGGTCGTTGGGTAAAATAAGACGAATTAAACGGACATAAGAGAGGGCCTAGGCGTTTCTCCGTAGGAAAATGAGGAAATGTGTCTCCGTAAGGAAGTGAGAAATCTTTTCATATACAAACGTATTTAAGTAAACACAATGAACTCTTTTATTTGAGTGTGTAGATTATTATGATATGTGTAAAGCTAGTTCAATCCACGAAGACGCGCCCCACTATTTATCGCGACGGGAAACAACGGGGTTCGGGGTTCGGGGGAATTTTTCGCTATTTAATTTTGTGTGCGTGTGTGACATTGCTACTCGCTGCGTAGTAATAGAACTCACATTCTTGTAGTTTACAAAAAAAAAAATCGCTTACAGTGCAAGTGTGCACACTTGCACTGTAAGCGATTTTTTTTTTTATACATCGTTACCATTTTACGTAAATAGCAAATAGGTAGGTAAATTAATTGGAAAGTCTTGTAAAGATCTAACGAATTGGAATCCCGGATAGAACTCTGTAATAAACACCAATGGTAATGTGCTTCTGGCTTCATTCATTTCAACTCTGAATGAAAACATTGTACGGAAACCGGTAGTTATGAGCATTTCGAGGGATTAATTTTGGAATAATAATTCTAGGAATTGTGAACCGGAAAGCTGGGGAACGTAAGCTTGATACCTAGGCATGTTTTTATTCCAATGCTCGCTATTAATTACACAATTGTGTCACATCTATAGTTCTATACTAATATTATAAATGAGAAAGTTTGGGTGGATGGATGAATGGATGTCTGTTACTCAATCACGCCAAAACGGCTGAACGGATCTGGATAAAAATTTGGCACAGATATACATTATAGTCTGGAATAACACATTGGCTACTTTTTATCCCAGAAAATTGAAAAGTTCCCTCCGAAACCAAAAATCCTCAATCCACGTGGACGAAGTCGCGAAGTAACTCCGAAACATTGAGGTATTATGTAGGTACTAATATAATTCAATGCTCCGAAATTAGGATTGATTGCCGTTGGTGGCCAATGATTGTAATAACATTGTTGGTGACAACTGACAATATAATTTCACAATTTTAGCCTTTAGGTACAGTTTGAAGATGAAAATGTACCTACTCTAGCGTGCTCTATATTTAACAACTGTAACACTAATAGAACCACTATTATTGGTGATGCAAAAGCGTGGTATGTTTAGCACGTAATATTTTCAATAATGCATTACGATTTAAGTACGCGTAGGTACCTGTTGTTCGGGTTATTGGTAAACTTTGGGACGCCGCCAAATATCGCCTTTTGATGTGATCTATGAATGAAAGTTGAAAGCCACGAACGTCCTTAGTTGAGTGATGATCAGCCCCCCGATTGTGTACAGAAATCGTAGGTAATCGTAAACTTTTGTAAAACGTGCCTACCTATTTAACTCGAACTTTTTGAAGAGTTCATGAATCCTACATGTCATAAAACATGCTTACTTAGGTACTATTTATTTTAGAGCAAGATCCCGCGACGATCAGACCTTACGTTATGATTTTTTTGTATGTAGGTATGTCTCTAATTTAGAGGTATAAACGATCCCCGACTATGAAATTTGGATGATGGATTGCAGTTGCTTTGGAAGGTATCAGGTAAAAAAGGTGGCACCTCATATTCGTTATTTTTCTTTGGAATAATATTAGAAACCACGTTGTCCATTGTCAGACACCTAGTACGATTGCAACCCCCTGTCAGACACTCTTAAATTATAAAACAACAGGGTGTCTGACAGGGGGTTGCAACCGTTGTACGTGTCTGACAATCATGGACAACGTCTGACAAATTAGCTTTAATAAAATAACGTAGGTAGGTCTGATAGTCGCGGGATCTTGGACCATTTTAAGCTTTCAAACGATTACGATATTACTTAGACAATTGGGCCTCTTCTAATAATTCGCTACCCGTGTAACTAAGTTTACCATTTTGTGTCAGTAGGTAGTAAAACCGTTAAGTAAATATGATTTAGTCTTTCTAACTAATTATTTTTTCGTCACTGGTCGTTCTTGTACATTAATTCCACGGCCGAATCTATGAACTTGTGCTATTAGCCAAGAAGTGCATTAATTAGGCAAGTACCTAGGTACCCTAAAGTTTAGTGGGGCGCGTTCATTTTTAGATTAGACGAATTCTTCAAAAAATATTATTGGTAGGTAACTAGGTACCTACCTAATTATATTTATTTGTGTTTGTCTCTTAGATAATAGATACCTATATATATTATGGTATATTGTTATTTAGAGTAGTTTACTAACAAATATATTTATGCCTTCCACATGCCTTCTATTACAGAGCGTTTTCAGTAATTTTGGCACTCTGTAACCGGCCAATCTCCTTTGTGCCTCCCTCAAGTTACTCGTACTCTGGCGAAGTGCATTGTGCTGTTTTGGCACTAATAAAAGCCAAAAACCAAGAAAAGAAGAAGAGTAGGTAGGTAAATGGGGAAATAATACCTACCTCAGATGAGATAAATCGTCATCCTTATTACAAAATTCTGAGTAGTTTTACTTGTAGCTGTCTGTGGTAATTAAATTAGCCGTGGGTAAAAAAAAAATAGGTAACTTGTTCAAGGCTAGTTCAAGCCAGTTGCACATGTGTAAAATAAGAAGATGATAATTTTAGTGTTTTAATTAAACAAGAACAATAATTAATGAATAACTAGTAAATTGTCTTCAGCTATAGTCTATACTAATATAGGTATTATAAAGAGGTAAAGTTTGTGCGGTTGTAGGGGTTAATCTCTTGATCTACGGAACCGATTTTGAAAATTCTGGTACCAATACAGAGCCACATTATTTGTGAGTGTCATAGGCTATATAGGTATTAACCCGAAAAATTAGGGAGTTCCCGTGGGAATTTAAAAAACTTATTTCACGCGGACGAAGTCGCGGGCATCTGCTAGTCTTATACAAAACCGTTATGGACGATTTCAACAAACCTAGCACCGTACACAATCAGAATTGAATCCATACTAATACATATTATAAATGCGAAAGTGTGTCTATATGTCTGTCTGCTACGCTTTCACGGCCCATCTGTTAACCCGATTTTGATGAAATTTGGTACATAGGTTGTATTCCGGGGAAGGACAAAGGCTACTTTTTATCCCGGAAAATCAAAGAGTTCTCGCGAGAATCAAAAAAACTTAATTCACGCGGATGGAGCCGCGGGCATCATCTAGTCTAGTACCTACCTAATAAGATAGTGCACTAACAGGCAACAGCGTAAAGGGCAAAGGTACGGTGAAAAGCCATTAAGTAGGTACCTATTATTAATAAATATAATATTAGATATAACCGGCGTTCACAGGTTCGAGTAAGTAACCTAGCATCTGCAATCAAATAAAGATCAATCAAACATGCCCCCCAATCATGTAAGAATGGCCGATGAAATCGTTAAAATTCTGCGGCAAAGTAAATGAACCATAACATCATTAAATTAGAGCTCAATTTCGTTTACCCATTCTTATACATTTAGGTATGTACGATACTCAAACGTATAAGAATGGATACACGAAATTGAGCTCTAATTCAGTGCAATTAAGGTGTTTGACTTTGACGCTGAACCTTTACCATTTGATGGACAATTCTTACATAATCGGGGGGATGACGAGTAAAGATGCATGTTTGAATTCGCATGTTTGAAAGACCAATTTGCGCCGACTTTATTTAATTCATAGAACAATATACATACTGTCCGCTTTCCACGACTTATCTAACGAGTACAAATAAATAAATGACACCTGTAAACAGGTTGTATTAAAATGGACATGCTAAGTCCACGAACAGTATACAGTTTTTGTTATCCGCTGATCTAATCGTTTAAATTATGATAATGTGTATTTTCCTCAAGGCTCTTGGTACCAATCATGTAAGAATGTCCGATCAAAACGTTAAAGTTCGTCGTCAAAGTTTATAAACTATGACGCATTAAATTAGAGCTCAATTTCGTGTATCCATTCTTATACGTTCGAGTATCGTTCATACCTAAACGTATAAGAATGGGCAGACGAAATTGAGATCTAATTCAATGCAGTTATGGTTTATTTTACTTTGACAAAAATCTTAAACGTTTGATGAACAATTCTTACGTAATAGGGGGGCTTGGTAGGTTGTCTCTAAAAGATGTGAGGTTTTAAATGTTTCTTTTGTTATATATATATTTTAAGGCAGATGCATACTGTAAACACGCAACGGCGTTTAATTACAGTAAAATCATAGCATAGCTTTACAGAGTAACGAATAACGATCGCAATTACCTTTGATTTATAGTCCGTATCACGAAAGAAGTCCCGCGACTATTAATGGAACTTATACAATATTAGTGGATTGGTGGATTTACATACTTACAATAATTGCATTAACAATGCTAGTATTAGCGCCGCCTAGGGACTTATTTCGTGACACGGCAATATAATTTATATACATCATTGTGACACGGAGTAATATACTTACAACAGTTCGCTATAGAATACCATAAATACAACAATTAAGATAGTACCTATCAATGATGCAGCTTTTTTCAAATCGAGTAAGTTTAAGTTAAGTTTACTTACCTAGCTGTTGTAAGATGCGTGTCGACTGTTGACTGTCGATTTAAATATACATCTTACCTAAGAAGTATATCTAGCGTTGAAAGTTTTAAATGATCAGTGCTCTCTCTTACTTTTACAACGCTCTGTTGATGAAAATGCCGCGAAAAAGCATTGTCGCATTGAAGATTTACGTAATATGTACTTACGTACGTGACATACAAAATTGCAGTATCTACCTCTGTCCTCTACATCGCGCGCGAGTTTAATGCAGAGCTTATTGACCGAGCGAAGCGAAGGTCTCTGAGTCTACTTGAGTGAATTGGCACTTGTCCGTCCGTCCGTCTGTCAGAGCCTTATAACTTCTGAATTACTGAACTGCCTACTGGACTGCATTCAACACGCGCACGTTCTATAAATTATGTGTCACCACGTTGCGTTGGCTGTTTGTAGTGTGATTCTTGTCAAAGAAAATACTACGATTTCATTCATAGGGCCGCATTGCATAATCGGTAGGAATGGTATTCCGAAAGATCATTTGACGATTCAAAAGCTCTCAAGTTTAATTGAATAAAAAACATTTGAATTTTGAATTTAACTTCTAAATCTGTTTCCTCCTACTTATATTATGACACATTCCTCAAGTTCTCTCATGGTGTATCACCAATCACCATCACCTACGGCTGCTAAGACAAATATTGGTACACTGACGTCTTTAATGTGGTAGACCTGTACTTGTGTCTATCAAATAGAGCCATATTTTTTGTGGCAATGATGGTAGCCATCAGCCATGTCATGAGCTTTAATTATGGTCAAACAAATAAGTACGTTTCTAAAACTTGATACTTAAGCATCTAAAAATCATTTTACCTACTTAGTTGATTAGCACTTCGAAAAATAAATGTTAAATTCTAACGTAGGGCGTACCTATTTATTGTTCTAGTTGCACCATGTATTTCATTAAATTAGACTCATTATATATTTGACTGAGCGAAGCGAAGGTCTCTGAGTCTACTTGAGTGAATTTGCACTTGTTCGTCCGTCCGTCTGTCAGAGCCTTATAACTTCTGAATTACTGAACGTAATTAGTAATTACTTCAAATATAATATTATGTAAACCGATAGCCTCCAGGTGAATATGTCTTAAAAAGTTATAAAATCTTTATTTCAGGGGGGCTCTCATAGAAGCGAATGCGAAGTATAGTACATTGTTCACCGAGGGGAGAAAGTGACCGATTACTATCGAGGGTGTAGTTTGAGGCCCGAGGCGTAGCCGAAGGGCCGCAATACACGCGAGGTAGGAATCGTACTTTCTACCGAGTGATACATAGTGCTTTATACTACACCTGCGAGGAAAATAAGCGATAATTAGTGATTAAACGAACTTACAAAGGTTTAAAATAATAAATAAAATAAATATTAGGCAATTTTACAAACCCATATTCAAAATACAGAAACATAAAAAAAAAAAAAAGAAAAAGAAAAAAAAAAAAAAAAAAGGTTTAGGTTAATAGTTAATAATAGTTAATAGTCCTTAATTAGGTTAGGCTAGCTAGCTTTAATTTCTAATGTTATTGTTTTCAAAAAATTTAAAAAAAAAAATTTAAAAAAAAAAATGACGTTCTATCATAACTATATGAGTCGCTTCATTCGAAGCTTCACTATCACAACTAGACTACATTTTGAGGATTATTTCAATATAGATTTCGATATCGACAATCGACATCGATATCGACAATCGACATCGATACCGACAATCGACATCGATACCGACAATCGACATCGATATCGATATCGACTATCAATATCGGATATCGATATCGACTATCGATATCGATAATCGACGTCGATGTCGACAATCGACATTCACCATATTATTTGACTTTTCTATGTCAAATATGGTGAAGCTGCTTCTAATATTATATTTCCTTAAGGTAAGACATCCAAATTCTCAACGTCCATACCATATTTACTTAAAATTAAAAAACAACAGCGCGTTAGAAATGGATTTTCATACAGTTTTCTCCCCGCTTAGCACGTTAGAAATGAAATTTCATACATCTTTTCCTCCCGCATATTTGGTTTGTAGCAATGACGTACTTTCTACCTCGTTTTGACAAAAGCAAGTGGGTACTTTCCGAGCGGGTGTAGTATAAAAATATTTTCATCCCACCATCTCGGAAAGAGTATTTTTATTCCTCGATATCTGATGGTAAAAGCCGTTATTATCCTCTAGAGGATAAAATAAATTGAATTTAGAACATCGTGTGCACGTTAGTAAATATCACTCGTCTATCAAGTTTGTGAATCCAAAACATCATTAAAACCTATTTACTTGTACCTCTATGGTGCCGAATTTCCATACAATCGTTTTTAATTTGTTAAAAACTCACACTCGTAACCTTCTTGGTGTACTTTTTTAATTTGCTTTGCGCGCACCATTTTCTTTCACGTCATATTGTTTAAAATTAAAACCGATTAAAAACAAGAAAATTGAAAATAAGTGAAAAACCTAAAATGAGTGATTCTAGTGACGAAGAAATTAACAGAATTGAATTTAATCTTGTGATTTTTTTTGCATTTAGTCATTTCCTCGCTGAGGTGGAATGAAAAGTTACGTGTTGCACTCGAGTGAAAAGATTTTTCACCTCGTGCTCTTTTGATTCCTTCGCTGACGCTCAGGATTCTAATTTTTGAACCACTCGCTGCGCTCGTGATTCAATTTTAGAATCCTTCGCTTGCTCGGTCATCAAAATTGAGCACGCGGTTAAAAAACAACTTTTCACTCTTGTATAACAAATAACTATTTTTATAGCGTTACATAGAGTTGCGGTAGGTATATAATTTTAAAGATAAATAAGAATAGAGTCCAAAAATATATTTTATACTACACCCGCTCGGAAAGTACCCACTTGCTTTTGTCAAAACGAGGTAGAAAGTACGTCATTGCTACAAACCAAATATGCGGGAGGAAAAGATGTATGAAATTTCATTTCTAACGTGCTAAGCGGGGAGAAAACTGTATGAAAATCCATTTCTAACGCGCTGTTGTTTTTTAATTTTAAGTAAATTGGTATGGACGTTGAGAATTTGGATGTCTTACCTTCAGGAAATATAATATTAGAAGCAGCTTCACCATATTTGACATAGAAAAGTCAAATAATATGGTGAATGTCGATTGTCGACATCGACGTCGATTATCGATATCGATAGTCGATATCGATATCCGATATTGATAGTCGATATCGATATCGATGTCGATTGTCGGTATCGATGTCGATTGTCGGTATCGATGTCGATTGTCGATATCGATGTCGATTGTCGATATCGAAATCTATATTGAAATAATCCTCAAAATGTAGTCTAGTTGTGATAGTGAAGCTTCGAATGAAGCGACTCATATAGTTATGATAGAACGTCATTTTTTTTTTAAATTTTTTTTTTTTAAATTTTTTGAAAACAATAACATTAGAAATTAAAGCTAGCTAGCCTAACCTAATTAAGGACTATTAACTATTATTAACTATTAACCTAAACCTTTTTTTTTTTTTTTTTTCTTTTTCTTTTTTTTTTTTTTATGTTTCTGTATTTTGAATATGGGTTTGTAAAATTGCCTAATATTTATTTTATTTATTATTTTAAACCTTTGTAAGTTCGTTTAATCACTAATTATCGCTTATTTTCCTCGCAGGTGTAGTATAAAGCACTATGTATCACTCGGTAGAAAGTACGATTCCTACCTCGCGTGTATTGCGGCCCATCGGCTACGCCTCGGGCCTCAAACTACACCCTCGATAGTAATCGGTCACTTTCTCCCCTCGGTGAACAATGTACTATTTTTACGCGCGGTCCGCCGACCGCGCGTTGCGAAGTTGGACAACCTAGCAAAATGGGAATCCCTACTAAGACAAAAGGAAAAACTGGTCTTTGGAAAAAATAATCATCAAAATCGGTCCACGTGTTCAGGCTGTAGCTGTCCTGCAAGGAACATACAAACATATATAGACTGATGAACACATATCCCTGTGCGTTCCGCAGTCGGGTAAAAAGGTAGACCTTAGTTAATGATTTATTACATAAAAACTTGTTGAAAATTACAAGGAATTAGACTTGAAGGCTCGTTAATTCAATTTTCCGAACAGCTTTGCTGTTTTTAATTATTTCTAACCTGTTCTTGTAGGAAAACTTTCGCAAGGTTTAAGGTTCACAATTCAAATCGCCTTAAAATATTCACCACGTGTATTATAGGGCGTCGAGCACGTGAGCAAGGCATGATAGGCGGATTCAACCGGATCGAACCGCTGCGAAAGCCTGCTTCTTGGCGAGTCCGCGTGGCCGATCGAGCTTCGCGAAACGCTATAATATACGGCTATATAGTCACCATAATAATTTACATCAAAACAAACGCGTTTAATTTAGTCGTAGGATAAGTGTTTGTAAACAATAAAAGCTTTCGTTTATTTATTATAGGAGGATTCTATTTTGCGTGTGTAGTGAGTCTGGGCTTTTCATTTTTGTATGAGATACTTAGTTCCGAAAGAGCTAAGTAGTACCTAAGTAATTCCGGCCCCGTGCCCTCCGCTCGGGGGCTTAGCACTAACTGCATAAAACAAATAAATTGTACAAACAAATAGCTCCAGGTCGTATTATCTGTAAAAAAATCACATTCACTTAAAAATTTGGTAGATTTATATTTTATATACATGTGCATTAGAGTTAAGAACATAAAATATTATATAAGTTTTTGTGGCCTTAACAGAGCGTCGCAGTCGCTAAGCGACCAAGCTCTTTAATTAGATGCATTCGTTCCAAAAACAAAATAAGTTAAATGGATTTACGCCAAATTTTTGCCTACTCACGGCATAGGTATAATATAATATACACAAATTACTTCATTTCTCGATCAACGAGGCCCCTTTTGAGAATTCTCCAACTCACTGTTAGATAGCCCTTGATGCCAATTGCCATGGCGCACTTACCTACGCACTCACGGTCAAAATGTCATGACGCCAAATGACTTAAGGAAGGATGGGCAGGGAATTTCCATGTGTCGGCATCCCGCCATCCCGGTAAGTCAATGAACTAAGTAAATAACGAAAGCGTATAAATATTAGCTAATCAGAAGTGATTGCGATCGTCGCATTGTCATATTCATTTGATGCGTAAACAATGTAACCACGTTTTAAATAAAATATTGCCAAAATTTTCATCTTTTTTTTTAACTAATAAAATCAATCCCTTCCCTACCTTAATCCACCTACTAAGTATGATCTACTACATATTATGGATAAAAACTACTTCTTCAAAACGAGGTAACCCTACACGTCAACAGGACCCCGATTTTCTAGTCTCTAACTTCAAAAAACTTGGAACCTTCATGCAAACTTCCAACCCCCATATCACCCTCATTGGGGTAGATTTTCGGAAAATTGCTCATACAGATTTTTATTATTTTAAACTAATAACTTAAATGCCAATTTTCATGTGTCTAACTACAAAAACAAAGGACTTTCATACAAACTTCCAACCCCCATTTCAACCCCTTAGGGGTGAATGTTCTCAAAACCGTTTCTTAGCTGACGTCTACACCATAGAAGGAACCTACCTTCCAAATTTCAAGTCTGTATCTTTTATAGATCCTGAGATATCGGGATTAGTCAGTGAGTCAGTGAGCTAATGCCCGCGACTTCGTCCGCGTGGTTTAAGTTTTTTTCAACACCGGCACTCCTTAGTTTTCCGGTTTAAAAAGTAGCCTATGTCACTCTCCAGATCCTCAACTATACTTATGCAAAAAATTACGTTCATCCGTTGCTCTTTTGAGGCGTGATTGAAGGACAAACTCTCTATTTAACGTCTTGGGGATCGAATTTTCAAAAATGGTGAAACACGTAGGTAGTAGGTACTTCTTTATATTTAACCAGAAGCCCAAATGCTAAGTTTCATGGCTATAACTTGAGAAATGAAGGACTTTCGTATCAATTTTCAACCCCTATTTTACACGTTTGGGGTGAAATTTTAGAAAACTGACATCCTTCTTTAATTATTACTGAAAGCCAAAATACCAAGTTTCGTAATATCTTGAGAGTATTTCAGCCCTAGCTTATATACCAAGTTTCATGGATATAACTTGAGAAATGACGGACTTTCATACAAACTTTCAACCCCTACTTCGCCCCCTTAGGGGTGGAATTATGAAAAATCCTTCCTTAGTGAGCGCCTACAACAAAAAAGGAACTTACTGTCAAAATTTCAAGTATCTAACCCCAGCGGTTTAGGCTGTGCGTTGATATATAGTTGATATATAGTCAGTCAGTCAGTCAGTCAGTCAGGACTTTGAATTTTATTGACCGAGCGAAGCGAAGGTCTCTGAGTCTACTTGAGTGAATTGGCACTTGTCCGTCCGTCCGTCCGTCTGTCAGAGCCTTATAACTCCTGAATTACTGAATGTAATTACTTCAAATTTAAATATAATATGTAAACCAATGGCCTCCCGCCGAATATGGCTTAAAAAGTTATAAAAATCTTCATTTCAGGGGGGCTCTCATAGAAGCGAATGCGGAGTAATAGTACATTGTTCACCGAGGGGAGAAAGTGACCGATTACTAACGAGGGTGTAGTTTGAGGCCCGAGGCGTAGCCGAAGGGCCGCAATACACGCGAGGTAGGAATCTTACTTTCTCCCGAGTGATACATAGTGCTTTATACTACACCTGCGAGGAAAATAAGCGATAATTAGTGATTAAAAACGAACTTACAAAGGTTTAGGTTAATAGTTAATAATATTTAATAGTCCTTAATTAGGTTAGGCTAGCTAGCTTTAATTTCTATTGTATTGTTTTCAATAAATTAAAAAAAAAAAAAAATTAAAAAAAAAAGTGAAGTTCTATCATAACTATATGAGTCGCTTCATTCGAAGCTTCACTATCACAACTAGACTACATTTTGAGGATTATTTCGATCGACATCGATATCGACAATCTTACGATTTCAACGACATATTAAGGTAGGAGAATAGCTTGTATCCTGGAAAAGGAGATGCGCATATTACTGTGGTGGTACGCTGGCTACTTTGGAGCTACGCTGAGTACTTTAGCGGTACGACGAATACTTTCAAGATATGCCAGTAAAATTGGTGGTACGTAGACTACTTTGGAGGTAGGCCGACTACTTCAGAGGTACGCCGACTACTTTAGAGGTACGCAGACTACTTTTAAGGTACGCCAGCTACTTTAGCGGTACGCAGACTACTTTGGTGTTACGTAGGCTACTTTTAAGTTACGCCAGCTACTTTAGAGGTACGCAGGCTACTTTGGAGGTACGTAGGCTACTTTGGTGGTACGCAGGCTACTTTTAAGGTACGCCAGCTACTTTAGAGGTACGCCGGCTACTTTGGAGGTACGTAGGCTACTTTGGAGGTACGTAGGCTACTTTGGTGGTACGCAGGCTACTTTTATGTTACGCCAGCTACTTTAGAGGTACGTACGTACCTCGTACAGCTCTGCGTACCTCGAAAGTAGCTGGCGTACCTTAAAAGTAGCCTGCGTACCTCTTAAGTAGCCGGCGTACCTCTAAAGTAGCTGGCGTACCTTAAAAGTAGCCTGCGTACCACCAAAGTACCCTACGTACCTCCAAAGTAGCCTACGTACCTCTAAAGTAGCCGGCGTACCTCTAAAGTAGCTGGCGTACCTTAAAAGTAGCCTGCGTACCACCAAAGTAGCCTACGTACCTCCAAAGTAGCCTGCGTACCTCTAAAGTAGCTGGCGTACCTTAAAAGTACCCTACGTACCACCAAAGTAGCCTGCGTACCTCGAAAGTAGCTGGCGTACCTTAAAAGTAGCCTGCGTACCACCTAAGTACCCCACGTACCTCCAAAGTAACTGGCGTACCTTAAAAGTACCCTACGTACCACCAAAGTAGCCTGCGTACCTCGAAAGTAGCTGGCGTACCTTAAAAGTAGCCTGCGTGCCACCAAAGTACCTTACGTACCACCAAAGTAGCCTGCGTACCTCGAAAGTAGCTGGCGTACCTTAAAAGTAGCCTACGTACCTTAAAAGTAGCCTGCGTACCTCTAAAGTAGCCGGCGTACCTCTAAAGTAGCTGGCGTACCTTAAAAGTAGCCTGCGTACCACCAAAGTAGCCTACGTACCTCCAAAGTAGCCTGCGTACCTCTAAAGTAGCTGGCGTACCTTAAAAGTACCCTACGTACCACCAAAGTAGCCTGCGTACCTCGAAAGTAGCTGGCGTACCTTAAAAGTAGCCTGCGTACCACCAAAGTACCGCACGTACCTCCAAAGTAGCTGGCGTACCTTAAAAGTACCCTACGTACCACCAAAGTAGCCTGCGTACCTCGAAAGTAGCTGGCGTACCTTAAAAGTAGCCTGCGTACCACCAAAGTACCCTACGTACCACCAAAGTAGCCTGCGTACCTCGAAAGTAGCTGGCGTACCTTAAAAGTAGCCTACGTACCACCAAAGTAACCTGCGTACATCTGTGGTCCATACCATATTTACTTAAAATTAAAAAACAACAGCGCGTTAGAAATGGATTTTCATACAGTTTTCTCCCCGCTTAGCACGTTAGAAATGAAATTTCATACATCTTTTCCTCCCGCATATTTGGTTTGTAGCAATGACGTACTTTCTACCTCGTTTTGACACAAGCAAGAGGGTACTTTCCGAGCGGGTGTAGTATAAAATATTTTTTATAGCGTTACATAGGGTTGCGGTCATTGAGGTATTATGTACTGTTGCGGTATATCATTTTAAAGATAATCAGGAACAGAGTCCAAAAATATTTGTTTTTTAATTTTTCCCCTAAAATTGACGAAATGGGAGGCTTTCAAAGTGGAGATTTTCTGACGTCCAAAGATGACCTCAGAACTCCCAATTTTCTGAAAGGCTGAGCCTGAAACTTGATTAATTATTTGAATTATATCCTGTACTTGAACAACAAATACTAAAATTAGATAAATATTATAAGGAAACGAAATAATTTAATTTTTAATGAGCTTCATTATTTTTAACAAACTTCACAATTATGTCAATAGATGGCGCTCTGTACAAGTTTATTCGTTTGTGCTTAAAAAGAAAAGGTTGAGCCTGAAACTTGATCACTTATTTGAATTATATCCTGTACTTGAACAACAAATACTAAAATTAGATAAATATTCTAAGGAAACGAAATTATTTAATTTTTAATGAGCTTCACTATTTTTAACAGAACTTCACAAAGATGGCGCTCTGTAAGTTTATGGATACCGCGAGGTCTCAGTTCGGGGCGAACCACTAGTATATATTATAGATAATAATGGGAAAATTACATGTACCTAAGTATAGATATAATTATGCCGATGTAAAAACTTATACATAATAATATATTCTTAATTTATGAGAATTAATAATTACATAATATTGTGACGATACATAAATATTTTGTATAAATAACTGTAACGCCACGTTTATCCAATACCTAATCCATTACGTTTGAATACATCCATCCAATAGGTACACAAAATCCGAGCAAAACCAGCAGATAAGTCGTAGGTAATAATAACTGGGTATGTCGTTTACATTTAAAACAAAAGTCTTATTTAGGTACATAATTAATTAAAAAGGTACTGTACCTACATAGGTAAATAAAAATTAGGTAAGTACCAATAGGTAAGGCACTATTATTCAACATCTAATATTTAGCAAACCATTCAGTGGAAACAGAGTCATGAGAGAGATAGCTAGGTACATCAGTCTTTTAAACTTTTTAGAACTTTCGATAAAAATTCCTTGATAGCCGGGCACCAAAATGTCAATCCCCTAAATCCCTTTTTACCTATTGAACCGAGTGCATCCCATGCAATCACATCAAGCTAACGAAGTTTCGAAGAGATTTTCCAAAGGAAATTGCTTTATTTCCTTGAGCTACAATGACAGATACGGGTACAAAAAGGCAAAAGCTCCAGTGTTTCGGGCTTTGGGCATATAGCTCTATATGAACCTTTAGATGGCATATTATATATTATTTCTTTTGCTTTTGTACCTTTTTGTGGAAATGAATAGGATTCCAATAGAAGGTGATGGGTAGACATTCAATAGACAACATGCTATAGACTTTTGTGTGTATATTTAATTGTTTTGTATCTTGAACATTATCTCGGTATACTGGCAATTGACAAAGCAAGTGAAACAAAATCAGTGAAACAAGACCGTGCAATATATAAGTATTATTATTTTTCATTTATTTATATTTATGTATTCACCTACAGCTATTGGTTTCAGCGGCTTCATAAAAGGCTGATAAAACAACACAACGGCAATGAAATATATTTTACATCTCTCATATTCGGTAAGTAGGTCCTTATTACCCCCAAATGGAGCTTGTAGGTGACCAATTAGCGCTCTAGGGTAATAATGTAGCTAGAAAAGCCCTAGGGCGGTAAGTAATTAAAAAAACGTATGATGGTTAGATGTACGCGAACTTTTTGAAAGAGTGAAGAGTTTTTTTTTTAAATTACTTACCGCCCTTGGGCTTTTCTAGCTACATTATTACCCTCGAGCGCTAATTGGTCACCTACAAGCTCCATTTGGGGGTAATAAGGACCTACTTTACCTCACAATCGAGATGTAAAGCAGAGTAGTTAGCTCGGGTGTAAGCATCAATTGCACCCTCGAACTATAGGCGCCCTCCCTGCGCTCGTGCGCCTAAATATCTCGGGCTGCAATTGATGCCTTACAGCCCTTGGCTACTAATCTACTATTACATCTCTCATATTCGGTAAGTAGGTCCTTATTACCCCCAAATGGAACTTGTAGGTGACCAATTAGCGCTCTAGGGTAATAATGTAGCTAGAAAAGCCCTCGGGCGGTAAGTAATTTGGCCGCCAAGCGATTTAGCGTTCCGGTAATATGTCGTGTAGAAACCGAATAGGGGTATTGGATTAATATAACTGCCATGCACCTAACAGGTTAGCCCGCTACCATCTTATACGGCATCATCACTTACCATCAGTACCCTTACTCTGAGATTGATCGAATTTAAAATACGGTCTCACTAAGTGAGGTGAATCACATTTGCGTCAAACTAAAATGGACCCAAAAACTCTTGATTTAAAGCCACAAATTCAGTGCAACCGATTCAAATTTCGAAACGTATCGTTTGGAGCGCTAGCTGTGAATGCATACACGAAATTGAGCTCTAAATTAATAAGATTAAGATTCATTTTAGTTTGATGCAAATGTAATTCACCTCACTTAATGAGACCGTATTTTAAATTCGATCAATCTCAGAGTAAGGGTACTGGTGAGATCGCAGTCAAGGGCTAACTTGTAGTGGATACAATAAAAATGCAGGTTTTCTCGAGATGTTTTCCATCACAGATCTATAGTTTTACTTTTGATTTCTTATCACACACACACACACACATACATATCTACCCCTGAAAACGAGCTCTCAGTGACATCGTTTCGGAGGACGTCTATCGCTTTGCGGCCTGTGGTATGGTTTTTAGGGTTCCGTACCAAAATGGTAAAAATGGAACCCTTATGGTGCGACTTTCTCCGTCCGTCCGTCCGTCCGTCACAGTCGATTATTTCAGTAACTATTAAAGCTATCGACATGAAATTTGGAATAGTTGTGTATAATAGTGGCCTAACATCATTAAAATAAAAAGAAATCGAAAATTATTTTTAGTTTAATTAAAAAAGGGGGAAAATCGGGGGTTTGAAATTTCAAAGTATGATAACTATACTGAGTGGGATATCATATGAAAGGGCTATACTTCTACATTCTAAAACAGATTTTTATTTACTTTTATGCATAATAGTTTTTGATTTATCGGGCAAAATGTCGAAAAAAATACCGTTCCCCCCCCCCCTTATCTCCGAAGTTTACCAATTGAAAAATCTGAAATAATTATGGTCAATAGAAGCTTATGTATATTTTAAAGGAAAAATAAAACCAACGCTCTAACTAGCATAGTTTTTTTTATATTAACAATAAACCTCTACAAACAAAGTTAGTTTTGCGGTTCATTAAATTCATTAATCGTAAAGCTTACTAGTTTGTACGGAACCCTCGGTGCGCGAGTCCGACTCGCACTTGGCCTGTTTTATTTCTATATAGGTAGGCAGGCTGGGAAGTTCGTAGAAAATAATTTACATACCATCCACCACCCATCCACTGCCCAGCACAATACCTACCTGTTTGTGAACAGTCAATTAACTTTGTCAATTCAAAACAAAGTATGCCAGTAACGCAATAACGTCGACTTGGGGTGCGGCATAGTTTAATCAAGTAAGTAATAGGGCCTCGGTAAACTTTTATGTATAGTACGTACCACTGTATCTACTTGTAAGTATTCTATGAACCGGTAGACGGTTGACTGAGAACTGAGAACTGAGAAGGCGACAAAAGTTCTAAGTTAAGTCAATTATTATTTATTAATCAACAAGTTTTTTTTTTTTAAATCTTAATTTTTTTTTTTGAAGGCTTTTGTCCTTTTTAGGGTTCCGTACCCAAAGGGTAAAAACGGGACCCTATTACTAAGACTCCGCTGTCTGTCTGTCTGTCTGTCTGTCTCCAGGCTGTATCTCATAAACCGTGATAGCTAGAAAGCTGAAATTTTCACAAATGATGTATTTCCGTTGCCGCTATAACAACAAATACTAAAAATTAAAAAAAAAATATATATTAAGGCGGGTCCCCATACAATAAACGTGTTTTTTTCGTATTTTTTTGCTCAATATTAAAAACGGTAACAGGTAGACGGTTCAAATTTTCACAGAATATTAACTTGTATATTACCTTTCAAAATAAATAATTAAATATCAATAAAGTAAATATTAAAGGGGGGCTCCTATACAACAAACGTAATTTTTATTTTTAATACGTCATAAATCGTGAAACTTACTACAGGTTTGTACGGAACCCTCGGTGCGCGAGTCCGACTCGCACTTGGCCGGTTTTTTTATATAGGTAGGCAGGCTGGGAAGTTCGTAGAAAATAATTTACATACCATCCACTGCCCAGCACAATACCTACCTACCTGTTAGTGAACAGTCAATTAACTTTGTCAATTCAAAACAAAGTATGCCAGTAACGCAATAACGTCGACTTGGGGTGCGGCATAGTTTAATCAAGTAAGTAATAGGGCCTCGGTAAACTTTTATGTATAGTACGTACCACTGTATCTACTTGTAAGTATTCTATGAACCGGTAGACCATGTATGGGCAACAACCGGCCCGCGGGCCGGATCCGGCCCGCTGTAAGATATGATCCGGCCCGCGAGACATTTTGAAAAAAACCCAATTAAAAAAATATTACATTAGGCACTTATACTCACGAGTCACGGGAGTGACAGTGAGGCGGCAAAAAACTCACTCCTAAAATCCAAATTTGAGGACGTAGAGTTGTGCGATTTCTACAAAAAATACCTAGAAAAAGACAATTTTCCGCAGCTTAGAGTATTTGCAAGAAGATTGATTTGTGCGTTTGGCAGTAGATACTTATAAATGCGAGCAGTTCTTTTCATTGATGAAAGTTAATAAATCAACACATCGTTCAAGACTGACTGACGAAAATTATTTACGTCTTTGTATCAGTGGAATTAATCCAAATATCGATGGATTAGTTTCCCAAATTCAAGCTCAAGTGTCTCATTGATTTCAGTGTATTTAACTTTCGTAGTTTGTAACGATTTAATTATAATGTACCATTTTTTTTAAATTTCATTTTGTTATTTTAATAAATTGTACTTTAATAACATTGTCGTATTATTTCATGTCGCATATCTATCGCAAAAAATATTATCACTACTTAAAAATGCACTAAGTAAGTACTTTTAAACGCGGCCCGCGAACGTATTTGCACGCTAAAGTTTGGCCCTCAACATGTCAAAGGTTGCCCATACCTGCGGTAGACGGTTGACTGAGAACTGAGAAGGCGAAAAGTTCTAAGTTAAGTCAATTATTATTTATTATTAGTTTAATGTGGTCGGTAGAAAGACCTACCGCGCCGCGACCCGTCCATCTTTTTTCAAGCTTTTTAATCTACAAGATTTTTTTTTTTAATCTTAATTTTTTTTTAAGGCTTTTGTCCTTTAGGACATATCAGCCCCATCGTACAAAAAAAAACAAACAAAACAAAACATTACATAAATTCCATACCTGTATTCAACAAGATGTATTCAGATGTACCATAGAGATGTACCTACCTATGTGAAGTTCAAATCATGCAACTAGAATTCCCTTCAGCCGATTGCTGAAAGGGAAAACATTAGGTACAAATGCGAAAGTGGGTTTGTTTGTTGGTTTGTCTTTCAATCACGCCGCAACAGAGCAATGGATCGACGTGATTTTTTTGCATGAATATAGTTGAGGACCTGGAGAGTGACATAGGCTAATTAAGGAAATGGAAAATACCGGAAATTTAAGGAGTGCCCGTGGGAATTAAAAATACGTATACCACACGAACGATATCGCGGGCATCAGCTAGTATACCTACTATAACTTCGACGATAATGCACATTTTTTTTGGATGCGTATATTATACTTTCACGGCCCACCTATTCAACCAATTTTTAATGAAATCTGGTACAGGGATAGGTTGTATTCCGGGGAAGGATATAGGCTACATTTTATCCTGGAAAATTAAAGAGTTCCCGCGGGAATCGAAAAATACTTAGTCAACGCGGACGAAGTCGCGGGCATCATCTAGTTCTATATAATTGCTTGCCATAATAGCAATACAGTATTTTTCTCCTCTACACTCAAAAAATACTAAAATCACTTGGTAGGGATAAGTGTAAATATTTTTTCCACTCATCCCTACCGTAGGGATAGGTGGAAAAAAATTCCACTCTTCTCCCCCAGGGGGGATACGTTGGTAGGGACTAGTGGAACAGGCCGACATAGGTGATGTCCAGGGTCTCATAATCGAGCAAAGAGGTGGTCATAGGCACTCGTCGGGTTCTCATGATATCTCCATCGTATCTATTGGGGCATATTAGATTTGTCTTCACAAGTTGGTACTGTAGACATCTAGGCGATGTCCGGCCCATGTTGGAGCCGGGAGATGGCCACAGGCACTCCTCAAGTGCATACGATATAGCTCCGTCATGTTTGGGCTCAATTGTTGTGATGATAGATCTAGTGTTTAGAGTCTGATGGCTGGAGAAGTTGTTTTATAAATTAATCTTATTAAAGCCTCTAATTTTCTATACCACAGAGTATTTAATAGTTAAACCGTAAACCGTGCACACTTAAACTTAAACCCGATACGGCAGCATCACACTCGAGAGTCCCTTAGCCCCAGTGCCCTAGGGACTGCCCCGTAGGGCACTGGGGCTGAGGGACAAAAAAAAACTTTTCGGGCGGAGACCCTAGGCGGCCTAGGGTCTCCGCCCGAAAAGTTTTTATAATAAGTAGATTCAAAAGGCCTATGTCCAGCTGCGGATGAATGCAGGCTGATGGATGGATGGATAATAAGTAAATTCACACATGCACCCCAAAAACATAACCATCCTTTTGGTACAGTCGGGTAAAAATACTCTAACCACTGACAACTCGTGTAGGTAGATCTTAATTCTTATCATTGCACCTAATAATTAGATTGAGTGGCAGAAATAATTAAAGATATAATTTACCTCGTGGTTATTCTATCCTAGACAGATAATAAATATAATTATAATGCGGCTTGAGTGTCCTTATCCTTTATCTGTGAAAAGTACCTAATTACCTACATAAAATAATTCTTCTAACGATACAATCCGGTTATCTACCTACTTGGGATAAGGTGATCATTATTGCACTCGTGTTGTACTATAGGCACAGAATATAATATAATAGTACTACAAGTACATAGGTACTATTGGTATGACTACGAATAAATACCTCCTTCACCCATGGTGGTACCTACTAGGGCTTCCAATACCGGGATCCCGGTATTGGCCAATACCGGGATCCCGGACTTTTTTCGCCGGTTTTCAATACCGGTATTGAAATGTCCAATACCGGGATACCGGTATTGGTGACACTATAAAGGAAACAGTGACTATTGCATATATTTCTAGGTAGATGCCACTGTTTTTATTCGGCTAGGTTTAAAACTTGTATCTTAAGCATATTAGCTCAAAAAGAGCGCCTTTAATGCTTAAAACCAGTGAAGAAAAGTCGTTTTTGTTCACTCAGAGGGAAAATTAGTGTTTGAATTTAGATCCCTGTGGCTTGGCATTTCTATTTCTCTCAAAACGTTCAGAAATCTGATTTATAAAGTCTAACGCATATTTTATTATGATATATTATTTTCTATTAAATAATAACTATTGAATTTTAGATTAATTTGTGTTTTGACAAAATTATCGTTTTCTTCGACTTCGATCGACTTCTTACAAAAATATCGTTTATTACTCATTTAGTAGTTCCTCAAATGAATATGAGCAAGATAAAGATAATTTCTAATGCACACGTTCAGCCCCAACCTGTGATAGTTGAGAATTCTGCACTCGAAATTGTTGATGAGTATATATACCTAGGACATACAGTCCAATTAGGTAGGTCCAATTTCGAGAAAGAGGTCAACCGCCGAATACAACTCGGCTGGGCAGGGTTCGGGAAACTCCGCGACATCTTCTCGTCCAAAATTCCTCAGTGCCTGAAGACGAAAGTTTTCGAACAGTGCGTGATGTCAGTGATGACTTACGGCTCCGAAAAATGGTCGCTAACTTTGGGCCTGATAAGAAGGCTCAGGGTCACTCAGCGGGCAATGGAGAGAGCTATGCTTGGAGTATACCTGCGTGATCAAATCAGAAATGAGAAGATCCGTAGGCGAACCAGAGTAACCGACATAGCTCGAAGAGTCCAAGCTTTAAGTGGCAATGGGCGGGGCACATAGTTGCTAGAACCGATAGGCGTTGGGGTCCCAAAGTGCTTGAATGGCGGCCTCACACCGGGAAGCGCAGTGTTGGAGTGCTGGACTAGGTGGACGGACGATCTCAAGCGTGTAGCTGGGAGCCGCTGGAAACAAGGGGCACAAGACCGTGCTCTGTGGCGATCCATGCAGGAGACCTACGTCCAGTAGTGGATGTCTATAGGTTGAGACGAGGACGACGATAGTATTTTAAATTACAATCTTCGACACTAATTTCACTAATTATTTAAAATTCCCTGCCATATTTATTTAATTTTGTGTGTACGTTGAAAAAGTGCGTCACAAATATACTTCATATTAAAAGTTCAAAATTCAATGGAGGTTAAAAATATATATTTTCGTAAGAATTCATCCGAAAATAGTTCTATTTTAAAAATCATATAGTTGATATTCTGATTGATATGAATAAGAAATAGATTAGGTATATGATAATAATATAAGTATTACTTAATAAGATTGTATTTAAAACGATGTGATGGAGTTTCAGAACATTACGTGGTCCGTAATTTTCACCTTATACATACATGAAACAAACGATAGTATCGTAAGAATTAAGTCAACGCGTAAAATAGGTACTAAAATTCTACATCAATGATCTCAATACTCAAAATACAAATAAATCAAAAAATCAATACTTAGTGATTTTTTTTAAAGAAAGTACAATTTCATAAAATATTGCTATTGATATAAAATAGAGTGAAGGAGTTACTTAACGGCTTTTCTTCACTGAATTTATGCAGTAAAGGCACTTTTTTGAGTTAATTCGGTGAAAATTTTTTTTTATGAAAAAACTGTTTTATATGGTGCCGTTTGCTTCAGAAAAGACTAATTTTAAGTTAAAAAACATCTACCACATTATAAATTTTTTCCAATACCGGGATCCCGGGATCCCGGTATTGAAAAAAATCATTCCGGTATTAATACCGGTATTGAGAAAAACCGGTATTCGAAAGCCCTAGTACCTACCCCAGTGACCCCGCCGGGCTCCGCTCCGGCCCATGGCTCTAGCGGAGCCTCAATGCCCTGAGAAATCCGCATCAGTCAAGTCCCAAGTCATGTAGAAATATTTTCAGTACCAGAGCCAACTGTTGTAGCCGGGCAGGCATAAAAAATACGCAAAATCGACGCATCACGCTCGCGCGACAAACAGAAAATATTTTTTACTTTTTTGAAAAGAATATTTTATTCACAGTGAGAATTATTTTCTCAATGAATGAACGAGAAGTTTAATTCGCTATAATCCGCCACAGCAGACCAATCTATGTGGTACAGTGCGTGTCCTTAACCAATAGCATGCGAACAACCACCACCCAGCAATTCGCACCGGCACCGCACCACACCACACAAATCCTCCAAATCACTCTCAACGTACGTTTCACTCCGAAACCGGAGCATCTTCAGGAGATGTTGACTCGACAATGCACGATTGTAAAGTAAATGCACGATTGCTTTACAATCGTGCATTGTCGAGTCAACATCTCCTGAAGATGCTCCGGTTTCGGAGTGAAACGTACGTTGAGACTTGAGAGTGATTTGGAGGATTTGTGTGGTGTGGTGCGGTGCCGGTGCGAATTGCTGGGTGGTGGTTGTTCGCATGCTATTGGTGAAGGACACGCACTGTACCACATAGATTGGTCTGCTGTGGCGGATTATAGCGAATTAAACTTCTCGTTCATTCAATAACATGGACGTCCGCAAAGTAACGCCTGCTTCGATTCAATAATTTTTTTCTCACAAGCTGATGACCGCGACTTCGTCCGCGTGGTATAAGTTTTTTTGATTCCTGCGGGAACTCCTTAATTTTCCGAGATAAAAAGTAACCTATCACTCTCCAGGTCCTTAACTATGCCCATGCAAAAAATCACAAACAAAAAAACACATGCATTTATAATATTAAGAAGTACTATCTAAGGCTTCAACGGTGGTTCATTGATTGCAATGTACTGTAAAACTAAGGGAAAAATAGTAAGAATCAGCAGTGGCCCTGGATTCAATGAAAATGTTTTTTATTAGCTATAAACATCTTTTACGCGAGAAATCTTCTGAACTTATCCTAGAATTCCTAGAGATAACGTTTACCTAAGTTTTCGTCTACTTATCAAAATCTTAAAGTAGCCTAATCACTCTCCAGGTCCTCAACTATGCCCATGATAAAATCACGTAGATCCGTTGCTTTATTGCGGCGTGATTAAAGAACAAACCAACAAAAAAACACACTTCGCATTTATAATATTAAGTAGTATGATGGGCTTCAATGGTAGTTCATTGGGTGCAAATGCAATGTATACATACTGTAAAACTAAGGGAAAAATAGTAAGAATCACGCAAATGTAAGGAAAATGACTAGTGTTGAGTTTTTGGAAAATACAGTTCAGAACTGCCTCGTTGGTCTAGTAGTTAGCATGTTTGACTGCTGCCGACGAAGTCCCGGGTTCGAGTCCCGGGTCGGGCTATGGTTAAGTATTGGGTTATTCTGACTAGAAATTGCCAGTACTAGCCCGGAGTTAGGAAGTTGGTGATGTTTCACCCCCGTGCCTCGGAGAGCACGGCTATTATCATTAACATGATAATAGTCGTTAAAGCCCGCCAACCCGCATTGGAGCAGTGTGGTGGGTCTAAGCCAGGGGCGTAGCTACCGCCGTATCTGCCGTATCAATTATACGGGCGTAAGCAAAAATTAATAAAAACTTCCCAATTTTTTTTTTTATTTCAGAAATGACAAGTCACTTTCTTTTTTTCCCGCTGCGGGAATCCCCGTTTAAGAGGGATCAGTAGGTACGTGCGACCGAAGTTGCCGGCGCACGTGGGTAACCTGTTTACTATTTCACCTAACATTGCATGAGAAAGTGCGTGTCGGGTGCGAAGCACGATGCTTTTCACCGAAATCAAACGCGCGAAAAGGGTTGAACAGTCGTTTGGGAAACCCGTTTGTTTGTAAAAACTACTAAATGTATGTTTACAAAGTAAAGTTATTTCAAATAATGAATAAAAAAACTAAGTTTCTTGACAAATTGTTTTATAATTTTCATACTCCTAATCTTATTTGTTTGCGCCCAAAGTTGTCATCAATTTAGTGTGAAAATAGGAATAGTTTATGCAAACATTTTTTTTCTTTTGTGAGAAATCTTTACCCTTCATAAGGGCCCCCAAAGAAATTTTTATACGGGGCCCCGCCAAGGCACGCTACGCCACTGGTCTAAGCTCTAATTCTCTCTCTCCTAAGAGAGCGGAGGCCTGTGCCCAGCAGTGGAACGTTAATGGGCTGTAGCCTGTAGTGGTGGACAGTTCAGTCGAATACTCTCAGTCAATAAAGTTAGGAAGAAACCGTTTTTGCCCGCCGCCGTTTCACATCGTTTCATTAATCTATGCAGATCGAATCGACGAATCAGTCAACAGACAGGTATAGTTCGCGCACGAGTTGAATGCAGAGCAAATGTATTTTGACACATACATTTACCTACTCTGCATTCAACTCGCGCGCGAACTGTATCTACTTAGTATAAAACAGTTCCACAGTTCTTGTAAAAGTACTGTTGTTTGTAAGTTAAGCACTGCTATAGTGACCATTTTGCTGCATCCGATCTTACTAAGAGTAAGGAGTTTGGACAATTGATTAAATAAAATAAAATAAATAATTCATTTATTCCAAAAGATTATTACAAAAGAATTACAGGAAAAAAAAAATCTGAAATATAATTGTTATACCTACTTACATAGCATAACATTGGTTCATCAATATTAGGGTGAAAATGTGAACAATAAAGTTTTTGAGGTCAGAGGGAGTGCTTTAGCACCCGTACCTACTAGGAAAACCTGTGATATGAGCACCTTTGATTAATGATCAACTTCAAAGTTGATCATTAATCAAAGGTATTCGCCGTAAAGCTAACCGACGAATCAATCAACAGGCAGGTAAGTATAGGTACTAACTACTAAGTATTAACAGTTCCGCAGTTCTTGTAAATTAATGGGAAAATGCTTTTCCGGGCGTTAACACAGCTTTATTGACCACTTGCTGCATCTGATCTTAGGTTAGGCCCTTAGGACTAGCTAAGTTTGGAAAATTGATCAAAGGTGTTCGTCGTAAAGTTAACCGATGAATTCTTCACAGGCAGAATACTATTCCGGGCGTTAACAGCTATTGGCTGCATCCGATTTTACTATTTACTAGCCCTTAAAGGAGTTTAGAAAAATTGTTTGTCGTAATGTTTTGTACGAAGATAACTAATTGATTTTATATCGATACTAATATAAATAATTCAGAGCTATTTTAATGGCATTTAAAAAGAAGGTTAATTGAGGAGATCATTAAAAATTAGACTGGAATTTGTTGGTAATCAAATCAGCTTTCGCCCTATTTATTAAGACAGTTTCAGTAGTAGATATTCACTATTTATTCTTAAAAGTTTACTTAGTATACTTGATTTAATACATTGGAGAAACATAATTTAAATGTTAATGTATTTTTTTCAAGGCTTAGTTCGGGGTCACAAAAAACCCCAATGTTAAAACCGTGTTGCGAATCATATGATCCAAACCTGTTGCTTTCTACCTAAACAAGATTTGTATATCAGCAAGTTCCTATCCTTTCATTTTAAAATTAGATTGTATACAAACAGCTATAGCTTCTATTTATTTTTTGTAAATTTTTATATATTATTGAGTTAGGTATAAAATTATGTGGATCAGTAGCACAGATCAGTACTTAGGTATATTATGTATTTAAACACAGATAAAGAGTGAAACTCACCTGTCTTTTTATTGTACACTAGAATTTACATCTTCACGAGGACGTAAGATAAAATATATCATTATCACAACACACCAAAACCACTGAGTGAAAACTGTTTTAAAATGTCACTGTAATATTAGTCAATATTATTTAATTTAAATAGTCTAACTTTTGATATTATTATAGTTACTATATTATTTTTATAGCACTGTTATTATTATATGTAATCAGTTTTGTACTGTTGTATTATTTCCGATCGCGATTTCCGAGCGCGAGGATTCGCGGACGCGTGCAGACTCTGGCTGCGCCGAGGAATCATAATCGCGAAGCCTTCACATCCATTCGCTTATAAACGACAAGCGCCCTTAACTCATACAAACAATAATTTTTAATTACTCCAATTACTCATTCTAGTTAGGACGAGATTTCTTCCAGTTTCAGCGACGCCACTCGACGGACGTTTGTCGAGCTTTCATGACCGGGATCGTTTATTTTCAGTTGGAGCGGTAGGTATATTATTTACATTGGAGCAAGGCGAAATGAATCGCCCATCAAACATTCAGACACCGATATAATATATGGGTAAACTGCGAATAATACTTACGAGGGGCTAAAATGATTTACGCGTGTGGTGTAAGAAGTAGATAGGTAAGTAGGTAGATACTTACTCTACCTTCCTATCTATACAATATCTTGGTCCAAGACAAGAAATACGATAGGTACCTGTACTCAATAAGATATATGTGCCAGGTCCAGGTGCCAGTTGTTGGCTTTAAATAGGTAAGTAAGTTAGTAAAATTTGGCCGGTATTCTTACCTACATAATATTTATAGAGTTTGCATTCCGGGGACGAATAGTCAATTTTTTATCGCGGAAGATGAAAGAGTTCATTCAATAATAAAAACAAATCCCGACGGACGAAGTCGCGGGTATTATTACCTAGTAGTAAATAAGGAAAAACGGAAAAGGCTACCCCATTTTAAGTCACTTGACCGAAACCTCTTCACGATTAGTGTAGCCTTGTGACGTCATAATTATGGAATATATTAGCGAAACCGGCAATTTGGCAAGATGAAATAGAATTTGATTTTGAACACCTCTGCTATTGAAAAAGGAAAATTGACGGATCAAGCGTGTGTCAAAATACGCCTAGCCCATAATATTATGGAAGACCACAAACTCTGCTACAAAACGGTGACATAAACGGTAGATTTTCCCAGACCCGTCTAAGAAATCTCATAATGATATTAAATTCCACTTGTTTTTTCAAAAGGATTTTTTAACTTCTATCAAGAATTTCCAAAAATTATCAACTAAAATGTTTCGAAACCCTGTTTAGGAGACCCTGAAGTCTTTCTATACCTACTTGACAAAGGCTGTCGATACATAATATATCGAACTAAATTAGCCAGCTTTTTAGCGCATTTGGAGCGTAAGCTTTCTATAGAGTAAAACCACAGAATGTTATAGATAATATTATTATAAGTAAAACTAAATTCTCCATACTTTTGTACCTACCATGGACGAAATAAAATAAGGTAGGTACCTACCATATACCTACTACCCATTAAAATCCAAGTGATCGATTTTTTTTTCGTCGTAGGTAGGTATCCTAATGTTCCAAACAATTGGGTTCCATCGGGGTAGGGGATGAAAATTATTGTTAATTTGTTTCAGGTTGTTCCTCTGTGAATTTTGGTAAGATCTGAGGGCCGAGTGCAGCCGAGTGGGAGTTTTTTTTATGTAGGTATTCGATCGCGATCACGTTAACTACCATTTACTTATATGGAATTGATCGAGCACCAGCTGTCGCTATACGCTTGACAATTCAATACAAATCGTAGTTACCATTGTGGCGGCTATCGAATGGGAAGAAAACCTCCAACTAAGTAGGCACTCTGATGAATAATTCAGAAATAGCGGCCGAACTTAGGAACGTTCACGCTACAGAAAGTTTACATTGTGAAGTAGATAAGTAGTTATGTATTTAAAATCATTTAACTACTACTTATTCAATGATTCCGAACTACGTAAGCAATTTGCATTCCTATGAATTCAGTAACTTCTAACGATACCGTATGATTCATGAGCGATTCAGTGTAGGTAAGTACCTACCTAAACCTCAAAAAATATTTATATAGGTAGTAAGTTGTATCTACTAAAATACTAAAAAAAAAAGATTCCGACGAATTGAGAACCTCCTCCTTTTTTGAAGTCGGTTAAAAATGATATGAATATGAATAATGATATTTCAACGATAGTTATGCGCCTCATGTAGCTTTGCCACCTCTTATCGTGCGGTAAAGATTTCAACGGTTTTGCTCTTGACTCGTCGGCTCAGAAATTCAGTCTTGCGAAAAGCTAGGGCCTAAGTAGCCAGGGCCTAGTGCCCCTGGCCGCCTCGTGGTGACCTCGTGTAAAGAAACAAGACGGACTGGGTGACAATGTTTCAATGACAGCACACGAGACTCATTGCGGCAGCTACGTAGCGTCATCGCTCTCCTAGAAAACCGTAGCTTTAGGCTGCCTTTCCACTACAGATGTGCTACGTTGCTAAGCTACGGATGTGTGTTAAGCCCACCAATTATATAGGAGCGCTGGATCTAATCTAACATCTCGCGATTTAAGCTATGATTAATTATGTAGAAACCGAATAGGGGTATGGGTTTAATTAACTGCCATGCCCCTAACAGGTTAGCCCGCTACCATCTTAGACTGCATCATCACTTACCATTAGGTGAGATCGCAGTCAAGGGCTAACTTGTAGTGGATAAAAAAAACGCGCTCCTATTGGGTTTGACAGACATCCGCAGCTTATAGCAACGTATCACATGACTGGTGAAAAGGCACCCTTATGGCGGGTTTCCAGTTTCCACCAAAGCTGTCAGGAGAATAGATATGCTGAGACCATACTTTACTCTATGGCTGAGACGAGCGCCGTACACACACGCACAGCGGACGCCTGCGTCCAAATGCGGAAAATAATCCCAGGATTCAAGAAGAAGAAGAAGACGAGCGCCGTAGCGGGGTTAACCTTAACTAATGCGGAGCGAAGACGTAGCTGACTAGAGCGACAATGCTGTCCGCGAGCGGAAGCAAAGATCAGTTAAACAACGTTTTAGTTGAGAAATGCATGCGGCGCGAGCGCATATATTTATTTTTATTTGTTTTTTATTTTAAACCGCTGCACACCGCTTACATCTCCACCGAACTTACCCATAGAAAAATAAGACATCACCATTCATCTCCGCTTCCCGCTAGAATGATTTCCACTAAAGCTAAGCGGAGAAGAGATGTGGAAATAACGATTTTTGATAGGCTGTTTGTACATCTCCTCTCCTCTCTGCTTCTCTTCTGCAGTTTAGTGGAAACCCGCAGTGGCGGCGAGCCACCGCGGTAAAGCTCTCGCGTTGTTACCGAAGCGTTTCTTTATTTTGTAAAGCTCGTCGTTGCCTTTTACCTGAACTAATAGGTATGTGTATTTTGTTTATATTTTTAGTTGTATATTTCTTGTAGCAAATGGCAATAAAGAATTTAAGTATCAATCTATCTAAAGTGTCTTACTCATTGCGTACATTGGTAAAGACTGTAGTGGCCTTATTTTTGTGTTCTGTGGTAGTGGCGAAACAAATTATTAATTAAGACTTCCATCTAATCAAATTGTTGCAAGATCATTTTGCACATGCCTCGATGATGAAGTCAGGAAACCGGCGTCATCTAGAAATGGCTATACCTACTTAGTGCTAAACAATAACAGCCTTCTAAATTACTAATTAAAATTATCCAGCTGTCACCGGTACTTTTCTAAATACTACCTACTCGCTAGTCGTGACTCGTGGGCGACCACGGCCACGCTCGCGTGAAAGCTCAAGCTCAGGTTATCTAAATCTACACTGAGAAAAATTTCCTTGTTTACCTTCCGATTTTTACCTTCTAAAACCGATTCCTTCCAAAATTGGGTCTTTTCCTTCCACCGATTACCTTCTGAATCGGGGAACTGCCAAATTCCTACCGATATTTAGAAGGTAATGAATTTTATCCGTCTAATACGGAAGAACATAAAGGAAGGAAATTTGTTGGAAGGAATTAACCAAGAAGGAATTTCCTTCCAGCTAAATATTCCTACTAAATAAGGATGCATTATAATAATTCCTCCCAAATTTATGCTTCCAAATTAGATGTTAATGTCCTTCTGAATTCAAATCCAAAGTTGTCGGAAGGAAAATGCAGCTAACCTTCTGATATTGAAGGATATTTACCCTCTTAACTAGTGGGAAATAAATTGACATTACTATTCCATCAAAAAAAAAAGGATTAGAAAGGCTCGCTGGAAGGAACTACCATCCAAATTAGATGGATCACACTTGGAGGGAATAACACAAGGAGTATCCTTCTAAATTAGATGATAATATCCTTCTAAATCAATTATAATTTTTCGGTAGGAACAGTGTCGGAAGGAAAACGCATATTTACCCTCCGAAATTGAAGGATATTTACCCTCTTATTTAGTAGGAAATGAAGTGACATTACTATTCCATCAAAAACGAAGGGATTAGAAAGGCTCGCTGGAAGGAATTACCATCCAAATTAGATGGATCACACATGGAGAAAATAACACAAGGAACATCTTTCTAAATTAGATGATCATATCTCTCCAAACAAATTGGAATATTTCGGTATCGGAAGGAAAACGAATAAGTTTTATTAAATAGGGGGGGGGGGGGGGCCTTCGCCTTAGGTAGGTAATATTATGTCTTTACCTTCTAGATTTGGAAGGTTATTTATATTTACCGAACAAATATGACCAAGTATGTATTTACCGTCATTTATTTTCCTTCCAAAAATTACCTTCCCTTTTGACTCAGTAGGAATTTCCGACCGAAATTTGGAAGGTACGTATTACCCACCAAAATAGAAGGCAGACATTGTTTGGAAGGAAATTTTGGACGGTAATAATATCCTTCCAAGTTGAAAGGTAAATTTCCTACTGAGTCAAAAGGGACGGTAATACCTTTCGTATTTCGGAAGGTCTTTTTTCTCAGCGTATATCTAAAATAATATGCCTACTAACTAATACTAGCTGATGCCCCCGATTTCGTCCGGGTGGATTGAAGTGTTTTTAATTCAATCAATCACTCAATCATATATGCTAACTACCTAGTTACTTACTTTTTATCCCGGTTTAGAGTTCCCGCGGGAACCATTAAACCTCAATCCAAGCGGACGTAGTCGCGGGCACCAGCTAGTAATAATAAATTGTAGTTATTTAAGCAACTAAAGGTGATTTTACACCGGCGCGAGAGGCGTGGCGGGGCGAGACGAAAGTTCAAATTTGTATGGTAGTAGGTATGAAAAGTCTGGGATGCGCGCGGATATATGAGGCGAACTTATTTATGCATGAATAGAGTAGAATCCTTTGCTAGAAGGATACACGCACCGGCCAGCCATCGGAATCGCGCGTGGTAGGTAGGTAGGTACCTACTTATCTCTTTATCAATTAGGTAGATCCGTTCATCCGTTGGAGCGTGATTGAGTAACAAACATACATCCATACATCCATCCATCCAAACTTTCGCATTTATAATATTTATTTGATAAATGCGAAAGTGTGTTTGTTTGTTGGTTTGTCCTTCAATCACGCCGCAACGGAGCAACGGATCGACGTGATTTTTGGCATGGGCACGGTAATATTATGTATATAATATTACCGTGGTTACTTTTTATCCCGAAAAATTAGGGAGTCCCCGAGGGAATCAAAAAACTTAAACCACGCGGACGGAGCCGCGGACATCAGCTAGTTATTAAATAAAATCTTCATGCACTAGAACCAGTGGTTTGAGTTGATGTCAGTCGACAGATTGTCAATCTGTCGACTGACTTGAGATTGTGTGTTAGGTAGACTCAGAGATCTTCGCTTCGCTCGGTCAATTATAAATGCGAAAGTGTGTCTGTCCGTCTGCTACGACCTACCTGTTCAACCGATTTTGATGAAATTTAATAGAGGGATAGGTTGTATCCCGGGAAAGGACATATGCTATTTTTTATCCCGGAAAATTAAGAATTAGTTCCCGCGGGAATCAAAAACTTAATCCACGCAGACGGAGTCGCGGGCATCATCTAGTTTACGTATTGCAGGATAACGACGTCAAAGCTGTAGACTGTAGTAGGTACTTAGGTACCAGAAAAAATTCAATGTGCAGATGCACTTATTAAACCCTGTACCTACTTAATGCAAAGAATTTCTATTTAATTAGAAATACCTACCATTTAGTTCTCAGATCCGAATCAAATACCAATTAACTGAATTGATGAATAAGCAGTAAGAATTTAAGAAGGCGGAATGCGTAAGTACAATACCCAGTTAATAAGAGTGCATTCCCTAACATCTTATGAGAGTGGGTTGTATAACGACCATCTTCGTTGTATCCTTTAGGATAGTCCCTTGCCTGATCACGAATGTAATATGGAGCTTAACATCTACCGTTAAAGAAGCTCTACAATATTATAAACTAGAGTACGTACCTATACAATACAATATTATATAATAGGTATGTAACCTATATATTATTACGCTTTTCTAAAAACGGATAGGTAGGTAGGTAAGTATAAACATATAAAGTAGTTACATAAGTACTTAAATATTTTATTTCCCTTGAGAAGCAAGAGTTATTTACGCTCGCGGTGGAAGTTTTTTCGAAAATTTTCATTCGTCTGAGCTTTCTTTCTCATCTTAAGGCGCCAGCGGAGGGTCAATTGCTCATACAAACGTAATACCAAAATAATTAGTAATTCGAGCATATTTCCTCCATATTATGCGATTATTAAGATTGAACTTGTATTTATCTAGGTCCCTGGATAATTATTTTTCCAAAATACTTTCCCAAAATTAAATGTAAGCACATTGCGTTTTGCATGTTTTTGCGACATAAACGACATGTTTTCTCCTTATTTGTTTCATATTAAAACCAACGATATCGCACGTACTAATTGATCAGGAACATAGCCTATATTGTCAAGTTACAGAATAACAACACGAAGTTAAAAACACAACAATTTTTCATTCATCATTTTTGGTATTCACGGAACAAGACTAAATGTATAACAAATTCTGTACGCTCATATTGCTATCGCGCTTACACGCGATCATGTGTCTTCAGCCAAATAGGGATAGCAATATACCGGCAAATTTATATTTGCGGTTCGAGTAGAAGTTGCGAGCGGTGGTCGCCGGTCCCTTAACTCGTAAAGACTGCAGTCAATACCCACTGGAGTGACATTTTTTGAGTCCTATTAGAAAACTAAGCTCACAAAGCACCCGACTGCAGCGATTCGCTGCGGAACTTACTCAACTCCTTGTTAAGAGGACGGCGAACACCGCTCGCAACTTCTACTCGAACCGCAAATATAAATTTGCCGGTATATTGCTATCCCTATTTGGCTGACGACACATGATCGCGTGCAAGCGCGATAGCAATATGAGCGTACAGAATTTGTTATACATTTAATCTTGTTCCGTGAATACCAAAAATGATGAATGAAAAATTGTTGTGTTTTTAACTTCGTGTTTTTATTCTGTAACTTGATAATATAGGCTATGTTCCTGATCAATTAGTACGTGAGATATCGTTGGTTTTAATATGAAACAAATAAGGAGAAAACATGTCGTTTATGTCGTAAAAACATGCAAAACGCAATGTGCTTACATTTAATTTTGGGAAAGTATTTAGAAAAAATAATTATCCAGGAACCTAGATAAATACAAGTTCAATCTTAATAATCGCATAATATGGAGGAAATATGCTCGAATTACAAATTATTTTGGTATTACGTTTGTATGAGCAATCCACCCTCCGCTGGCGCCTTAAGTCGTTTAAAACTGTTCTATCAAGGTGCGGCAGCAGAAAGTCTGTGGCAGAACACTTCGTTTGACGTAACTAAGTCGTACACCCCAAAACAGTTCATTGTAATTAATTTTTTAAGCATTACAGAACCTTACAGTCGATTTACCTTCACCTCCAGTGTTGCGTCCTGCGGTGCTTGCAACTAAAAAAAGTTAGTAGGTAGTAGGTATGAACCTAGTAAGTTTAGTTAGTTTTTACTATAGATTTAGGATTGGTTGAGAGTTGAGACCACAGAGACCAATCCTAAATCTATATCAACTGTAGAACTAAATAACTTGTAGATTTATTTATGTGGAAGACGATATTAATGATTTCAAAATCCATAACATATTGCAATACCTATTTGACCTCAACATACCTAAGTACTAAAAATATATTTAACTAGTATGGCGCGTGGCTGCGCGGCCCGCTAAAGCGGACCGCGTGGTGGAGCGCGTGGTCCACTGTCTACTTACTCGCTGTCCTACTATCCTGCCCCCCGATTATGTAAGAATGGCCGATCAAATCGTCAAAGTAAAATAAACCATAACAGCATTAAATTAGAGCTCAATTTCGAAACACGAAATTGAGCTCTAATTTAATGCAGTTATGGTTTATTTTACTTTGACGCCGAACTTTGACGATTTGATCGACAATTCTTACATAATCGGGCAGCTGGTTTACCTACTGTCTACGTGTTCTGATCTGAACAACACACTGCTATGCTAGTGAGCACAGTGGAAGCGCCAGCACACCAAGCGTCCGACGTAAAAGAAAATTCTCATAAAGGAAAAACATAAAACAAAGACCACCAACCCCCCGCCCCTCCCTTTTTGTTTGAGCAGCCCCTAAGTAGGTACCTATCTTTAATACCCTGACCGTGCTCCTCACCCATCATCCGAACCTTCGATCATCATCTCACTCCATATTTTTTTCTCCGAACCATTCGTCAAAATGAGATTTCTTCCATAAAACAAATCTTGAAAAGGAACCGTAGTCTTGCATAGTTCTACACTTGTATATTCGCCATACATTTTCTATGGAAAATAAATTCCGCCATCTCGAATTTTTTTCCTGTTCATCAAGTAGACCTTCATGTTCTGATCATCTTTTGCCAAGAAACCACTCTTCCATCTTTTATACTCTCCGAGATAGACACCGACGAAATTTGTATGGCGGCCATCTTAAATCCGCCATTTTGAAATTTTTTTTCAGCTCACTGTCAATTGGATGAAGTTTCGAGTGACATTTGTTCGAGCACCCCCCACCTATCTTCAATGCCCTTTTCTATGGAAAAATAAATTCCGCCATCTTGAACTTTTTTCCTGTTCATCAAGAAGACCTTCAGGTCCTGATCATCTTTTGCCGAGAAACTACTCTTCCATCTTTTATACTCTCCGAGATAGACACCGACGAAATTTGTATGGCGGCCATCTTAAATCCGCCATTTTGAATTTTTTTTCAGCTCACTGTCAATTGAATGAAGTTTCGAGTGACATTTGGTCGAGCACCCCCCACCTATCTTCGATACCCTGGCTGGTGCTCTTCATCCGTCTTCGAAATCCTCAATCATCAGCTCTCTCTGTATTTTTCCTCTTAATGAATTTTTGTCTTCTATACGAAACGATGAGTGAAAAAAAAAATGTTCATACAAAATTTTACAGGAGAGGTGATCAATGAGTCAGTCAGCACGAGCAGCTATATATATATTAATTATTGTCCTGAATAGGGGTCTCTTTATGCTGGTTATTGTAGGCTTGGGTTTCATACTTGCGAGTAGAAACTGGACCCGACTGCCAGAAGCCAGTGTAAACCGACCCCCGAGACGCCATGATACTTTGTTTGGCATACAAACCTTTTTGGTAGGTAGGTAGGTACTACAACACTGACACCACCCTACATGGATTTACAAATTATTATTTGAGAAGAATTATCGTATCTGTGTTAAAATCTTAACGCAGAATTCCACATTTGGACTCATAACAAATAGGTTCAGTTCAGCGAAGTACCAGCCCCCCTAGGATGGGTAACTATAGTTATGTACCTACCCACTTAGTAGGTAAGTACTAGGTACGTATTTATTGTACAACTTAGTTATTAATATAATACCAGTGTTAATAAATACCTATTGAAGATAAACAAAACATGATAGGTACCTATTTATAAGGTAAAACTTAGTTAAACAATAAATAGGTAATAGGTTAGACTTGGCAGTTAGATATTCAAATTATCTAGTACTTATACCCTGTGTAGGTAGGTAGGTACATGTAGGAGTCGCACTGGGTCGCCAGCAACATACCTAATTCGACATACCTAATATTATCTTTTGCTGCCTGCTGGTATGTACCTATGTACCTATAGTCCTAGGTATCTATTACATCTCAATTTGTTTATTCGTTTTGACGTGAAAGATAATCAGGCTATTATGGAGCCGTCCCGCTGATACCTTATATTGTACTAGCTGATGCCCGCGACTTCGTCCGCGTGGACTAAGTTTTTTCGATTCCCGCGGGAACTCATTAATTTTCCGGGATAAAAAATAGCATAAGTATGTATGCATGCATGTATATTCTTTATAGCTGATGCCAGCGACTTCGTCCGCGTGGAATAAGTTTTTAAGTTCATTTTCCAGGGTAAAAAGTAGCCTATATAACTATCCCACGGTATAATCCCTCTATAATGGTGAAACACGTACTTCTTCATATTTTTAAGAAAGCCCAAATGCTGTTTCATGGCTATAACTTAAGAAATTAAGGATTTTCATACAAACTCTCAACCCCTATTTCACCCCTTCGGGGGTGGAATTTTGACAAACTGTGAAACACATATGTTTTCATTTTCAACCCGCAGCTCATGTATCAAGTTTCATGGCTATAACTTGAGAAATTAAGGACTTTCATACAAACTCTCAACCCCTATTTCACCCCTTCGGGGGTGGAATTTTGACAAACTGTGAAACACATATGTTTTCATTTTCAACCCGCAGCTCATATATCAAGTTTCATGGCTATAACTTGAGAAATTAAGGACTTTCATACAAACTCTCAACCCCTATTTCACCCCTTCGGGGGTGGAATTTTGAAAAACTGTGAATCACATATGTTTTCATTTTCTACCCGCAGCTCATATATCAAGTTTCATGGCTATAACTTGAGAAATTAAGGATTTTCATACAAACTTTCAACCCCTATTTCACCCCTTCGGGAGTAGAATTTCGGGATAAAAAGTATCCTATGTCCTACCTCGTAGTATGGGCTCAAATCGTGCCAAGTTTCGTTTGAATTCATTCAGTAGTTTCGGCGTGATGCGCGGCCAAGATACAGACAGACAGACAAAAAACCGGCCAAGTGCGAGTCGGACTCGCGCACCGAGGGTTCCGTACAAACCTGTAGTAAGTTTTAAATTATTAAAAAAAATTGCTTAAAAATTACGTTTGTTGTATGGGAGCCCCCCTTTAATATTTACTTTATTGATATTTAATTATTTATTTTGAAAGGTAATATACAAGTTAATATTCTGTGAAAATTTGAACCGTCTACCTGTTACCGTTTTTAATATTGAGCAAAAAAATACGAAAAAAACACGTTTATTGTATGGGGACCCCCCTTAATATATATATTTTTTTAATTTTTAGTATTTGTAGTTATAGCGGCAACGGAAATACATCATTTGTGAAAATTTCAGCTTTCTAGCTATCACGGTTTATGAGATACAGCCTGGAGACAGACAAACAGCCAGACAGACAGCCAGACAGACAGACAGACAGACAGACAGACAGCGGAGTCTTAGTAATAGGGTCCCGTTTTTACCCTTTGGGTACGGAACCCTAAAAATGAAAAAAATTACAGATTTGGCTTCAGTATCGAATAATGAGTGCCCTCCAAAAAAAATTTTCAAAATATCTTCAATGTACAGAATTGGACCTGTTACAGTTTTATTATAAGTATAGATTCTGCGCATCGAAACCTTTGATCGAAACGCACGATGTTCCGAGATAATTCGTTAATTTTCCGGGATAAAAAGTATGCCTATGCCTATGTCCTTCCCCGGGATGCAATCTACCTCCTTACCAAATTTCATCAAAATCGGTTGAAAAGATGGGCCGGGAAAGCGTAACAGACAGATAGACAGACAGACACACTTTCGCATTTATAATATTAGTATCTAGTTATATGGACTAGAATAGCCTTGTGATGATTAAGTTTTTTAAATTCCCGCGTGACCTTAATTTTCCGTGATAAAAAATAGCCTATCATTCCCCGGGAATCGGGATGCAACCTATATCTCTTAGTGTGCGGGCACGAAATGACGAATCCCAGACGTTTTTGTCGGTTATAAAGATATAACCGACAAAAACTAAAGAATATTATTACCAGACCTCTTTCAAATTGTTCCCGAAATTCGTCGCCAGCTCTCCAACTAGTCGCATCGCCCCGCTACCGCCGTCGCCCCGCTACCGCTAGTTTCGTGCCCGTACACTGTCTACTATCAAAATCAGTTGAGAAGATGGGCCGTGAAGCGTAGCAGACCGACACTCTATGGGTATGGAAGTTTGTCTGTTTGTTACCAATTACAATGGGCTATAATACTCACGCGTGCGTCGCGCGTGCACTATAACAGCTGCGTCGTCACTCGCATAAGATTCCATACTAATCCATACATCGCGGACGAAGTCAAGGGGCATAATCTAGTAATAATCTGTACAGTAAGAGTGAATAGGCATTTTCTAGAAAAGCGCGCTCCCCCTCAGGCTGCATCACCACTTGCAAGCAAGTCTGATTGCAGCCAAGCGCTAGCCTATATAGGTATTTAAAATAAACCGGCCAAGTGCGAGTCGGACTCGCGCACCGAGGGTTCCGAACAAACCTGTAGTAAGTTTTACGATTTATGACGTATTAAAAACAAGACGAAATGAACCGCAAAACTAACTTTGTTTGTAGAGGTTTATTGTTAATATCAAAAAAACTATGCTAGTTAGAGCGTTGGTTTTATTTTTCCTGTAAAATATACATAAGCTTCTATTGACCATAATTATTTCAGATTTTTCAATTGGTAAACGTCGGAGATAAGGGGGGGGGAACGGTATTTTTTTCGACATTTTGCCCAATAAATCAAAAACTATAATGCATTAAAATAAATAAAAATCTGTTTTAGAATGTAGAAGTAAAGCCCTTTCATATGATATCCCACTCAGTATAAGTTATCATACTTTGAAATTTCAAACCCCCGATTTTCCCCCTTTTTTAATTAAACTAAAAATAATTTTCGATTTTTTTTTTATTTTAATGATGTTAGGCCACTATTATATACAAGTATTCCAAATTTCATGTCGATAGCTTTAATAGTTACTGAAATAATCGACTGTGACAGACGGACAGACGGACGGACGGAGAAAGTCGCACCATAAGGGTTCCATTTTTACCATTGTGGTACGGAACCCTAAAAACATTCGTCACTCGTCACGGGCTAGCACTATGTAGTGTAAATAGGATTTATTTTTTCTCAGAGCTCCTATTAATTTTCCATAGCAATGTATTTTATAGCAATTGCTATTTACAAGTTTTAGGGGACGTAACATGCAAGGTAGCCGATGATAGCAACTAGGCTGCTCATGAGTTGAATATTGATGTGGAGTGTGGACATTATTATTTATTATGGAGGACTTAGTGTACGGGCACGAAACTAGCGGTAGCGGGGCGATGCGATTAGTCGGAGAGCTGGCGACGAATTTCGGGAACAATTTGAAAGAGGTCTGGTAATACTTTATAACCGATAAAAACGTCTGGGATTTATTTTTTCGAATTCTATATTGTACGAAATTGAAAGTGTTTTTTCCGATTGTTTTTGCAAATGTTATATGCTGCACAGTAGCGAAATAACCGCAAACGCTCTACCAGACTGGCAGAATCTACCAGACTGGCAGAGGGCTGGATTCGCCAATGAACGAAATTATATTTTTCCACAATTTCAGCTTGCCTAAAGGACCTTCCCGAAATTCATCGCCAGCTCTCGGATTCCATCGCCCCGCTGTCGCCGTCGCTAGTTTCGTGTCTGACGCCTTAGTGTGAGATATATAATACTAGCTAGCCGTGGATCGAGGTTTTTCGGTTCCCGCGGGAACTCCTTAATTTTCCGGGATAAAAAGTAGCCTATGTGTTATCTATCTCTGTGCCAAATTTCATCCAGATCCGTTCAGCCGTTGGGGCGTGATTGAGTAACAAACATCCATACAAACTTTCGCATTTATAATATTTACTAGATAGATGATGACCGCGACTTTGTCCGCGTGGATTGAGGTTTTTTGGTTTCCGCGGGATCTCTTCAATTTTCCGGGATAAAAAGTTGCCTATGTGTTATTCCAGACTATAATCTATCTCTGTGCCAAATTTCATTCAGATCTGTTCAGCCGTTCTAGCGTGATTGAGTAACAAACATCCATCCAAACTTACACATTTATGATATTAATAGAAAAATAGATAATAGACTAGCTGATGCCCGCGACTTCGTCCGCGTGGATCGAGGTTTTTCGTTTCCCGCGGAAACTCCTAATTTACCGGGATAAAAAGTAGCCTATGTGTTATTCCAGACTATAATCTATCTCTGTGCCAAATTTCATCCAGATCCGTTCAGCCGTTGGGGCGTGATTGAGTAACAAACATCCATCCATACATCCATCCAAACTTTCGCATTTATAATATTTTAATGATATTTGATTTGATTTGATATAGCGAACTTTGACTTTGCTAAGACTTAAGACATGGTTAAAACGAGACAGATTTATGTTACAATACAGATAAGTCAAAGTATGCTCTATAGATCTCAGCATAAGTGTAAAGAGAGTTCTATAGAGCAACTTTGCTCAGAATTTAGACAGCTTACAATAAATGAGACATTTATATGTCACTCACAGTCACATCTTATTTTATTTTAGTGAAGCATTAACAAAGTCAAAGTACTATAGATCTCTGCAGAATAATATGCCAGGAAGTAGAAAAAGTCAAGTTTATCCACAAAATACTTTATTGTACCATTGTGGAGGTTTTACACTTAACCTAAGCGATTGGTGTCCCATCTACTTGAGCGGAATGAACCTGGAGCTGTGGGTGGCACCGATACCGGGCCTACCGTGCTTCACAGGCTTGTATGTGACAGAGAATTCGCCGAGGTAGTGGCCAATCATCTCAGGTTTGATTTCAACCTGCAAAGACAAAATTAAGAAATTTGTTTATGCATCCATAATTTTTTCTAAACTATACTCTATCCACAGAGACTAGTTAATATAGCGTTCTCTGTGTCACGTAATCCCATACAAATGACAAAGACAAAAAAAGTCAGTGGGCATAAACCATTCTGAATGTACGTACACACTGCGCTACTATTAAATTAAACTAGCTTTCTTCCCACGACTACACTTGTTTTTTTTTTTTACAATTTACGTAGTTTCTTTCACAATTCTATGAACTGAAACCCAATGGATTCCGATGGAAGAATAGCTTTCGAAATATCATTGTAAGAAGCGAGAGGTGTTGCATTTCTCATGGACTGATACATATTCCATATTATCATAGTTTTTTCGGTACTACCAAAAGGACGTTTTTTTTCTTTTAAGAGCATTAAAATCTGTTATAGAACTGTCCGCTATGGTTCGTCCACTTCTTACATGTACGAAGTCCATAAAATGCAATCGAAAAGTCCAGTACACAAGAGTTGTCAGAAAGCAATCGATCACAGAGTCCAATACACAAGCCAAGTCACAATGAATGCACCAACAGTCCAAGGTACATGCCAGGTCACGGAACAATAACGATAGGTAAGGATAAAACATGAGCGCGTTTGCACAGTACGGGTACCACAATCAGACCTTATATAAAAAGTACTCTGTGGATCAGACTAAAATATACACGTAGTCTGTACACTGCATTAACGGTTATCGCTGACCAATCACAAACGAGTCCATGTCTTCCCTATTAACTTGTCTCCGTGGATAGAGTATAGATGATTCCCACACTATAAGATTTAGATTTTACTGGATTTAATTCTTAAATATATGCTGGGAGTCTTCAATTCTCAAGGATAAAAAGTAGTCATTTTCTAAGTCTTTTCAGATTGATCTGTTTCCCCTTTATGGAGTCATTGAAGGATATTAATGTGATTAAAAATTAATCACCAAACTTTCTTTTTAGGATCCACAAATAGGAAGGGTGCTAGACTGCTATTTTTAAGTCTCTAAGGAGGAGTGAGTAAATTTACAGACAATTATGAAATGAGAGAGACAGGTTTCCTTTCTAAGAGAAACTAATAATCATACATGCTACATGTTGTTCCTCTTAAGATTAGTGAATACTTTTCCAGCAATCCTGAAGAACTTGATAGATTTGTCAAGAGATTATGAATAATTTTTACTATGTTGTGTCAAAGTTCTTGAGCATAATCCAAACTAGGACACTGCAGCATAGTGATCTGCGAACTCTGGATGTTGCTGCCGCTTGCTACTCTATATTTAGGCACACCTTTATATTATACTAGTGGGCCCGGCAGACGTTGTCCTGCCTTGAAGCTAGAACCCGATTACAGCGCCTCCTATCGGGTCCAATTGTGAATATAAACCATCCCGGGACCCACACAAACACACTCAAAAAATTCCATCTAAATCGGCCCAGCCGTTCTCGAGTTTTAGCAAGACAAACGAACAGCAATTGATTTTTATATATATAGAGATTCCTGAGTGTTCTAATAGCCAATGCTAAGTCAAGAACTGTGTTAGCAGAAGAGCAATCAAGGATTCATTTTATTCAAAATCACTTCTCTTGATGGTACAACTGTTATTATAACCTAGTCCATCCAGCATTCATGGTATCCTAATGTGAAATCATAAAGCAATTAAGTACAATAACCCTAAGAAATACAAAGTCTTAGTCATAAAATCCAATTATTGCCATTTTTATGGTATACAGCTTTGTTCAATATTGACTTATTGACTCTTCTTTTATCTAATTGCACACAATTTTTTTTTTTTGATATTTTACCTGGTTGAAAGTCTTTCCGTTGTAAATGCCAACAATGGAGCCGACCATTTCTGGCACAATGATCATATTCCGCAAGTGAGTCTTCACGATTTCTGGCTTTTCATTTGGAGGTGCCTCTTTTTTTGCCCGACGCAGTTTTTTGACTAGCGCCATGGGCTTACGCTTCAGGCCCCGAGCGAATCGTCGGCGGGCACGCGCATGCATCAGTTCCATGAGCTGTTCACTGAAAACATCAAAATTAACCAGATAAGTTTCGAGGTTATTTTTCTCTTGTCAACAAAAAACGAACTGTTAAATTGAGGTTAAACTTGGTAATAAATCGCGCACTCACTTTGGCATATCAAGAAGCTGATCCAAATCAACCCCTCGGAAGGTAAACTTCCTGAAGGTACGCTTCTTCTTCAGAGTTTCATCGACCTGAAATACGTAAATATTATTGGTCACAAACAAAAAATATCACTGGAAAACATACACAATTTCGTAACATAGTGAACACTTGTTGTTCCCATGATATACGTAAACACGATTTACGAACTTGAACTGGATTTTCATTTTATAAATTTTGCACTAACCTCGGCCATGTTTTCGTTTGACAGAATTAAAAGAAAGAAAAATCAAAATGACAGAAAATTGACTTGACAATTATCTTGACACTTCACTGGCGTCTGACACAGATTGAGTAGATGTAGGCTGTGTTCCGAAATACACTGCGAGCACCATAGATAAGTATTGTATAATGGCGAGCACTGTAAGGTGTGACGTCACTTTAGTACACTGCGAAGCCGTTCCTTTATAGTTAGTTATACTGGGTACTGCTTAAAACGGAACGCTGTCAGCACTGAGACAAACACTGAGAGCACATTACCTCGAAAACGCCAGTGCTCACAGTACAAAGATGGCGTCGATTAATGACGTCATATTATATTTCCTGATACTGCAGCAGTTTACTGTCAGTTAAAACAACGAATTTCTCCACAGTAAAGACCACTGAACAGTGCTCGCAGTCTATAACGGAACACAGCCGTAGTTTTTTGTAAATTTGTATTTATCTATGGTTTTTACGGCTCTCGGGATCAAGGAACATAAAATATTTAATATGCTCGGGTTATGGAAATGTCTATAATCGAGTTTTATTTTTATTTCTAATTAAGTATATATTATTATTATTTATATAATTTTTATTTCTAATTATATATTATTATTAAATAAATATTTATTATAATTTTTATTATTTGATGTGAACGGTCGCAACTTGCAATACACGGCACTCCTGGTATATATAGGTATTATCTATGCGGCACTCTTTATAACTCTGGGTGCGTTCCGAAATACACTGAGAGCACTGAAAGTCCCCAGTAAAGAGCACTGCCAGTGCTCGCAGTGCTTATAACGGAACACACACTCTGTGATACACGGTGCAAGTCATAGATAAATATGTACAACTGGGACGTTGGCGTTGCTGTCGTGTCGCGACTCGCAATGCGATCAGCGATGTCGTGTCGTGAAGTCTACGGTGAATGATTCAAAGTACTCTATGGGTGAATGCCACAGAACACTTAAACTGCTCAGTCTCATTCTTTTTTTTTTTTCCAGATGTTGCGCGGGCGGCGGGACAATTAAAGGTACCTACTTAAGGCGCCAGCGGAGGGTGAATTGCTCATACAAACGTAATACCAGAATAATTAGTAATTCGAGCATATTTCCTCCATATTATGCGATTATTAAGATTGAACTTGTATTTATCTAGGTCCCTGGATAATTATTTTTCCAAAATACTTTTCCAAAATTAAATGTAAGCACATTGCGTTTTGCATGTTTTTGCGACATAAACGACATGTTTTCTCCTTATTTGTTTCATATTAAAACCAACGATATCTCACGTACTAATTGATCAGGAACATAGCCTATATTGTCAAGTTACAGAATAACAACACGAAGTTAAAAACACAACAATTTTTCATTCATCATTTTTGGTATTCACGGAACAAGACTAAATGTATAACAAATTCTGTACGCTCATATTGCTATCGCGCTTGCACGCGATCATGTGTCTTCAGCCAAATAGGGATAGCAATATACCGGCATATTTATATTTGCGGTTCGAGTAGAAGTTGCGAGCGGTGGTCGCCGGTCCCTTAAATAATTAATCATAACCTACAACCTACATCATTGTAGTGATCAAAATTCAAATGCAGCAGCATAAAGCATTCGGTGCAATGAGGAACTTTCCAGCCTACGTTCCTTAAAAACATCATAGGTGACACTGAAATGCTACTGCTACAATCATGATATATGCTACCATTATAATATCATGATAATATGTGATAATATATGCTACCATTATAATATTATTATTATAATAATACAATGATGATCTCTATTATAAAAAATATCATTGGCCCTAGCCCCTATCATGGCTCTTTAGCACAAGGGTCAAACACGGGGAAACTGTGCCAACTGTAATGAAATGTTTCTAATTTCAATCCTGTGCACCAGATATTTTGTGATCAAAATTCTTTGATACCTGCAAAAACAACAACAAGACTAATGAAAACAGTTTTATACATACAAAAATTTCATAATTTATTTTACAATAAAAGAAAATCTTATCACATTCATACATACTTACATAATACATACATACATAGTCATACATTTTTAAACTTAATCCATAATATATTCGTTTGTATTTTTCAATAATTTTGACAACCTTTTTCCAATTAATTTTGGATATGTTTTTGTTTTAAGTAAAAATTCTTTTGATTGGTGGGTAACTGCACCATTATCCAGCTGGAATTTACAAAGCATATGTAAGGGTTCAATCAGTTGTTCTCTGTAAATAGGATCAGATTCGAGTTGCGACAAAGCCTCTGCAGCTGTTTCTAACGTACTTAAACATCCCTCTGTTGGTTGAGTTCTTATAATATAGTTGCTTGTGCTAGTTGTAATGAGTTTAACTTGTTTTATTTTGTGGAGAGTAGGGCTTGATGAGTATATCGCTTTGGCTTGTGGCCATGTTCCATCAATTAAAATGAGATTGTATGATGAAAATTCATTTTCAAGCTCTTTTATGTCTATAGCAGCTTTACTAGGATATAATAGAATAGTGTTGGGATGGATTAATATGTTTTCTAAATTTACATGTCTAGGTTGTGGGAATCTCTTTCCTTTGAATATAAGGCACTTATTATCAGCTAGACCCAGTTGCAACATAGGGGCAGTGCGGAGGCATCGTTTTTCTTCAGCTGGATGTTGTAACAGGATGATGTTGCTTCTAGGATTTAGTCTCTGAGGTGGTAAGGCTGTACACCAACACACAACAGCAGGTCTCCTGTGGGAAGAGATTAACAGTGATTAGAGCAATGAGTGGGGTTTATTAAGGCATTCAAGTGATTCAGCAGACAGCATTCATTCTGTTTAATAACTTGAGGGCTGAGCTAAGCTCTAGACAGACAAGTATGTGATTTAATAAGATAATAATTTTATTACATACCGGCATTTGTCACAAAGCTTTCGCATGAGCGGTGGATCAGCTGATATGTTAGCTAGATCCTCCCAAGCATCAAACTCCTCCATAGTTGAGTCAAAATCTTCACTTTAATATTGAGGTTTTAACTTTCACTTAGCATTCAATCATGTTTCGATTATATTTGCTACATTACTAATAACTCACTTGATTTTCGTGCATACAAAATATTTTTGCATTCCAACTTTTGGGACTCATAACTCAGTAAAGTTTCATATAAATTTAATACAACAAATCCCGCCAATACAGCTAAGCGGAGCCGAAATAAAATCTATTTTAATAAGGGAATTAAACTCTAATTTTCCAACTTGAATACGAAAATGGAATTTGGAAAATGGAAAATACAAACAAATATTGGATTAAAATTAAAATCATGGGTGGGTCATAGACATAGAATTTTTTCGCTCGGTAATATTGATTTATGCTGTCAACAGCTGTCAACCAGAGACAAGTAACAAGTAACCATAGAAATATGAAGACGGCAGTCGTAATTCCTTCTTCCATGCAAGTAACCATGGACTTAATATATAATATACATGTAACCGTAGACTGAGTAAAGGTGAACGCACACTTATCCGAGCCGAACGCGCCGAAGGAATCGAAGTCAACGAGGCCTCGCACACTTATCCGAGCCGAACGCGCCGAAAGAATCGACCGCGTCGAAGAAATCGTTTGTATTTCCTGATACGGAACTGATAGAATCAGTGTTGCCAGGTGAAGTTTTCACTTTACCCCGGGCCTGGTCTCAATTTACCCTAGAATCTATGTTATATAAAAAATTTACCCTAAATGATGTTTTCGTTCTTTACAAATAAAACAACATATTATTAGCATATTATATGCATACTTTTTCACACCTGAACGCGTAACGCCAGCACTCGATGACGCCATTTTTTTACAATAATTAACACAACCAAAACACTCGCACGAAAAGAAAGAGCAAACAATAAATTATGCTTGAGACTATATTTAGAGAGGGACACAAAGTAATCGGTGCGTTCACAAAACGGAATCTGTAATGGGCGCGTTCGGAAACGAAATAGTTCAGTTATTTTTTTATTGATATTGATTGTTTTACCCCAAAAAATACCCTAGGAAAATTCGTACCCTAAAAATTACCCTTCTCGATTATTTTTACTCTAAATATAAGGTAAATTACCCTATGTTGATATCAGTGGATAAAATGCGGGCGCATCGGTCGAGTCGACCGAATCGACCGCGCCGATTCTGATGACGTCATCCGAATCGACCGCGCCGAATCTGATGACGTCATCCGAATTCGTCTAGGATTCTGGGGTTCTTGCCGATTCGGACGATTCGACGCGGATAAGTATGCGAGGTTTCATGAGATTTCATACACAGAATTCTAAAATTCGTTGACTTCGATTCCTTCGGCGCGTTCGGCTCGGATAAGTGTGCGTTCACCCTAAGATACAAGTAATGTCAGTAACTTACTGTCAACCAAAGACTACTTTTTCATCTTTTTACTAGGCTCAGAAGGGCTGGAACCCAGAGCCGTAAAACCAGTTAAATAAAAAATAATAATCAGGGCCCACAGGTGGGGCCACAGTTGTGTCTGTGATTTTCTGTCTACGATTTCCTACTTCCATGAGTAGTCCAAATCCATAGAAATATGATATATATATATATATATATATATATATATATATATATATATATCAAGACGGCAGTCGTAATTCCTTCCTCCATGTCCAAATCAGAGTCATAACTCCCTGTCGAACTAGGTACTAAAAAAAATTTTCGACGCCATTTTGCGTGGTGCGCTGCAAATTGAACCCCTGGCCATTATTATGATTTCGATCTCTTTCTTACCTGAGCGGCTTTCATATGTGAGAACGGTTATGCTATACAATTCACTAGCTTTCTCTCCTTTTATAAGTAGGTACCTTCTAAAATTTTTATGCGAAACATTTGTAAACATGGTGGCCAAGCAATCTGCAGAAGTGCTTTGTTGAAATAATCATAATTTCTTGATTTGTGCGATTAAAAACTAAGTGGTTGGTGTGTATTTTTATTCGTGTATAACCTATGATATATCTTTGATTTTTTTCGAATTTAATATAAACGTATGCATTTGTTTGGCGCCAACGTCGTAAAAAACCGTTAAACCCGATAAATCCTATTCTATTGCGCCAAACCAAAATATTATAATAGATTTACCGTTTAAATTGATTGCCTTTAGCGCAGTGTGAACCAAGTTTTTAGTTAAGTACATGGTAAAGTAAAACTGGTCCAACGGGTGTCGTCAGATCTGTCATTCCGACAAAATAAGGAGTTGGAGAGAAAACGAAACTATAGCCTCTGGAAATCTGGCTAATAGTTGCCCAATTGTGATGTTTTATCATTCTTTACAGATTACCACAATGTTTACGTATCTCCCTTGAGTGAAATGAAGAGATTCGTAGTTTCGTATTTTGGAATATCTTGACCAACCTTGAAGTAAGTACCATATTCGTCTAGCGTCATTACATATTATTTCAGCTAGTTAGCCAGATCAAATCTTACTTTGCAAATAGTAAATGTAAAAGTTGTCATAAAAATATGATAGTAAACAAAATATGAAATTAGACTAGGTATGTTGATATTGAATCAAATACCTACACTGAGATGTCGTGAAGATTTTCCCCTGAATACATTAAATTTCACTTGCTTTTTACAGAATCTTGCATAATAATGTAATCTGTGGGTATCAATGATTTTCTATGTGTTAGACAAGTTTTGGTTGATAAAACAAATTAACTTCTTACTGTGATTTAAGTAAATATGAATGAAGATGTAGATATGAATATGTTGAACAATTGAATCCTAAGATTGCCTGGCAGTGATTGCTATTAAGTGATAAGGTAACCTTTTGTACTCTACTTCCTTCTTGTTCTTTTCTTATGTCTGTATTATTTTCTATGTGCTGTTGTGTACGAATAAAGAGTACATAATAATTCAGGATGCTATCAATTCGGAAATATTATAACATAATAACATCTCATTAGTGGCTTCTAAGTAATCTGACTGCATTATCACTTACCATCAGGTGAGATTGCAGTCAAGGGCTAAATTGTAGTAAAGGAGATGACCAGTAACTGCCCTCCGATTCGGGACAATGTGCAGGATTTCCGTTTTTACAGTAAGGTTTAAAAATTAAAACCGAAATTACTATGGATTTATTATTCCGAATAAGGTCAAGGTTAAAATGTCTATAAAAACAATACGTTTATTGTTTAAATCTTGAGCGTCCGGTTTCCTCTGTAGGCACTACTCCATTTTGACGTTCCGTTTTATCCATGCCTAATAATAATCTTGTTACCCTACATGAATACCATATAAGTACCTTAGTCTTATGAGTTAATTATTATGAGTGATTTATTTTTGATCAATTGAATAGTAATGAACCGGAAATGTATGTTTTGTTTTTATTATTTTTGTTAGTTGACAGGCCTCAAACGAACAAAGCATTTTCAAATAACCACTGTGTTTAAAGGAACGTAACGCCTTCTGGCATTGCATCTGTCTGCCATCTGTGGTCGAATAGTTGAACAAACTCGCTAACCAAAACGTTTAGCGCCATCTGTTGTCGAATAGTTGAAAAAACTCGCTAGCGCCATCTAGTGTGGCAGCAGTACAATGTAGCGTGATTTTTAAAGGAATTACATAATTCTTGCAAATATAGTTTTATTATTCCAGTATTATCCTCATCCATGCCCAAATAATGCAAAGCTTAATTATTTTCCTGAGAAACGTGGTAAGCAATACTTAAAATATTTTTTTAGACTCGCTCACCACAACAACTAGTGCCATCTAGTGTGGGAAAGCAGTTTTTTGGTGAAACTTCTTTTATTTATTTTCTCAGTTTTCAGAGCCTTCAGACTCCTGAAGCTTATTTATCTGAAAACTATAAAATATAAAAATTACAATAATAAAGAGTTGATTGCTGCACATTAATTTTTGATATCTAGGCAAGCTCCCATAGTTGCGCTGGTCAAGTCCTTTAAAATAATAATTTTAAAAAACTTTAATCTGGTAGTAAAATCTAAGAAGAAACTGACGAATCAACGTAACAACATACAGTTGCAAATTATGCTTGTAGGTTCTTTTTACTACAGAAAGATTTGGAGAAATTTTAATGAGAACTGTAAAAAAACTAAATCCATGTGGGAAATGTTGCAGGAAAAATATACTTAATAGTTGATAAAAATATAAATTAAATGAGGCTGGAGTTGGACCAATATGGTTAATGTCTATCTTTTATATTTTTATATTTCATTTCTTACGCTGAGTTGCACGAAACTATTTAAAAAATTTAAGTGTTGATTAAACTAATTTAATTACAAGACTCCATACGATTCTTGCGATTAAATTAGTCTAAGTACCACTTAAATTTTTGTATTTGTTTCGTGCAACTCAGCGTTAAATGGAAAAAAATTAGAAAAGACAGGACACTGGGGCTAATTCTGTGGTACATAATCTTTAAACTAAACTAAAATGACACCTCTAATGCTGAGATCTATAGAGCGTACATTTACTTGGCTCAGACTTAGCTTAGAGTTAAAATGAGATGGACTTATGTGAATAACATAAATCTGTCTCGTTTTAACCATGTCTTAAGTCTAAGCAAAGTCAAAGTTCATAAGTCATAAATATTTATTCAATTTAGGTAGGTACACTACACTTATTGACGTCCAGTTACATAAAAATATTATGATGGTGATAATCTGTTATGGTATCTTAAAACTAGAGCTACTAGGGTTCCAAACGCGCCCTGGTCGAGAAGAGCCCACAACAAACTCAGCCGGGGGTTTTTTTTATCACCATTTCACAAATCATCTTAACTAAGGAACTATCAGAGCCATTAGAGCAAATTATTGCCATTATTGTTCGGTCTATAGATGTCACACTAAATCTAGTTCTTTGCAATGCACACATTTTCATGCTGTCATTTTAGTTTAGTTTAGAGATTGTGTACAACAGAATTGGCCTCAATGTTGGTTCAGTTGGTTCACAATAAAAACATTAGGCCACAAAATTGGAAAAAAAATGCCTATGCCTATTTTGCAGGTTTTAAATATTACACACTTAAATTATTTATTTTATCCAAGATGTATATTTTAAGATCTTATTTAATTTCTGTTTATAAACATCTTTATAAATAAAGAAAAAGGTCCAAAGTTTTCTGTTTGTTGAATTCAACTACTGTGAAAGTTAGAGAGAGAAATAATACTTACTTAAGTATGTGGTCAAAGGGTTCCTTTGAGGATACAGATTTTTAAAAACAAAATCAATGCATAACACGTTGCAGTCGACAAATTATAAGCTACTGCAAAATGATTCTCAAAACATGTCATTGTTTATAGTCAAATATTTATTTTGTTTCAGAAATGGGCACAGAGGTGCCAAAAACTCAAGATTCAAGTGGTGATTCAGATTCCAACAGCAATTCTGAGGTAATTATTTGAAGATTTCTTTATGACTGTTAGTTTGATTGCAAAATAAATATTGATATTATGAATGCGAAAGCATGTCTGTCTGTCTGTCTGCTAAGCTTTCCCGGCCCATCTTTACAACCGATTTTGATGAAATTTAGTACAAAGGTAGGTTCAATCCTGGGGAAGGACATAGGCTACTATTTATCCCGCGACATTCAGGAGTTCCCGCGGGAATCAAAAAATCTTAATCCATGCAGATCTTTCAAATTATTCTCAATAATTAAATAATTAATTATCTCTGTGGTGTGGTGAATATCGCGGGCCATACGTGCAAGATACGTGGATTATAGCGAATTAAACTTGTAGTTCCTTCATTATCATGGACTTCCGCAAAATAACGCCTGCTTCTGTCCAATATGTCACGGGCATCATCTAGTTTTTAATATTTTGAGAAGGCTCTAACCTACTCTTATATAATGTTTACTTATACTATAGCCGAACTAGATGTGGAATCTTTGTAAACAAACCATAATTCGTCCCTTATAGGGTTGTCATACTTTTAACAGTGAAAAATAATTGTGATTTTATCACCATCTCTTAGTTATACATTACAATTTTACTTTAACAGTGTTTCATGGAACTTAACTGCCAAATACATATGTAATATGTAAGAAAATTTGCTTTAAACACAAATTAACAAATTTTTTATTACTACAACACATCAAACAACCCTATATTTTAGTATGAATGTGAACTTATCGCAGTTATGTAATATTTAGATTTTTAAATTATAATTGATTTTTTTGCACAACATAAAATATTATAATATACTTCCAGTTGATCTAGACTCATGAACTTTGGCAACAAGCAAGGTCTCACAGCACAAGTATAGGAAAAAATCCGAAAATCGTTAAATAGGGTTCCGGACTCATAGGGTGTCAAATTGTTCGTCAGGCGGTACCATATTAGCGCCATAGCTAAATAAGCCAGTTATTTCACAGCTGATTACATGTTGTTATGATATCTTTCTTAATATTTACTATAAATAGTTTTTCATTGCCTGAAAAGACGGATAAAACGACATTTTCTAATAAGAATCCTAACTAGATCGATTTATCGCCCCCGAAATTCCCTGCATACTAAATTTCATGAAAATCGTTGGAGCCGTTTCCGAGATTCAGATTATATATACATATATATATACAAGAATTGCTCCTTTATTTGATAACGTTTGGTAACGTTTGGTTGAGGTATTAGATAGTATTAATTAATTCTCTATATTTACAGAATAGCAGCTCAAGTGAAACCTCTGGAAGTGACTGGGAATGTACTGGGAGTAAACAAGGCAGCACTCGGAAGCCACACTTCTCAGTCACCTCCTGTGATACCGGCCTAAAGCTCAAAATAGCCGCAATTCCGCGGAAGGTGACGCCTAAGAAGTCTACCAAACCATCAGTGAAGAAGAAAACCAGTGATGGAACAACAAAGACAACCAAAGATGTTAAAAAAGAGTTGTCTGAAAGTAGTTCGAGTTCAGAATCATGCAGCAAATGTTCCTCAGACTCTTCAAGTGAAGATGACCTTCCATTGAAGACTGTGAAGAAGAATTTGCCAGCAAAATGTTCGCCGCAAAAGACTACAGTGAAAACTGGAAGAAGTTCCATCAAGAGTGATAGCGATGAAGGACTCAGTATCACAAAAGAGAATACGAAATGCAAGGAGACACCTTGCACTTCGAAGGCTAATGTTAGCGTGAAAAAGACTAAAAGTGACGATTCAAGCCATGACACCAGTGCAAAGAGAGGACCAGTGAGGCAGAGAACAAAGGTAAGTGGGCTTTCTCCTTTTATAACAATAACTATAGAGTTAATAGATATTTTGTAGTAAATGTTTAAGAATGTATTTAAGGCGCGGGATATACAAGACGGGCGCGGGCGAGGTGCGGCGACACACCTGCGCCGCTCCTACCATATATCATACAAAATGTATGCAAGCGGCGGGCCGCCAGAGCGGGCGGCGTCCAAGCGGTGAGGTGCGGACGCCCCTTTCATACTTTCAGGGCCACACCGCCGCCACACCTCCGCCGCGCTTCCGCTGCGCCTCTCGTACATATCCCGCTTTTGAATAACAGATCTTTGACGTAGGATATGAAAGCGACCAAAAAATAAGTACCTACCTATATTAATATTATTACGTACAATCATTATACAAGAAATAACAGAAATATTGAACTATGAGTAACAAGGATTTTAAGGCACTTACGACTATTATTGACTTATATGATTCAACTTGCATAAATTTATCCTTTTGCCGCATAAAATAAGGACAAGACGTGTAGTTTACCTATCGTTGGAATTCTTGAGCTGCTCCGCAGCATTAAGTGATATACCGTCGGCCTTTCTCATCTTCCACTTGAGTTACTGAGTGACAGTGACTAATTCTGTTTCGCGGAAGATATGAGAGGACACATTGTATTGCTATCCCTTTCATAATGCTCTCTGCGGAAAAGGAAAAGGTACGTAATCTCTAGTCTTAAGCTAAAATGACAGGTCTAAAATTTATTGTTATCCCTTTCATCTTGCTCTCTGTGGAAAAGGGTTAGATTACTCTCACTAGATTAAGGTGAAGTTAACACTAACCGCAATATATGAAAAAAAGTTGTAGACGAAAAATGGCAGCCCTATATAATAAAGAAATTAAATGTTATATAGACCCATTTTATTTCGAAATGAAATATTGAACTATGAGTAACAAGGATTTTAAGGCACTTACGACTATTATTGACTTATATTATTCAACTTGCCGCATAAAATAAGGACAAGACGTGTAGTTTACCTATCGCTATCTCTCTTCTCGGCGCTACCTTATAGTCCGCACGCGAGCTCTGAGGAATCGGGGGCTGAGGTACCGGGCGGGGCGGTACGCTTTATCGAGTCCTGTTTTTAATTTTGTTATAGCAGTGTTTATAAATTATATTGTACTATAAATAATATTAAACTTAAATGTTTCTTTGTGTGTGCAAATAGCTGATTAATTTTTAAATTCCTTAAAGTACTGGTATTTCTGATCGCGACAGTGATTAAGATTTTACGTTCATTTTGTACAGTTCATTATAATTTGATTTTATGATACAATTTATTCTTTCTTTCTTATTGCACATACTATCCTCATAGAATTATTATTTCATAATTATCAGTAAGGTCCAAAAGTTTCTGGCCTGAACTATAAAATGAAGGATAAATCTCAAACCACTATTTTAATTCATTGATATAATCTCCCTTTATTTTCATTTATTATTAAACTTTAATTATATTCCTTTATTATATATATTATTTTTATATTCCTTTATTTTTTAACTTTTCACAGCGCTTTACTATCTTTTCTATACCCTTAAAAAATAGCCTGAATTTTTGCCCTCAAAATGTGACAAAACTGCTGACTTCACCTCATCATTAAAAAAAATTTCCTCGTAAGTCGGATTTCAATTTTGAGAATAAATAATATTCACTTAGGGTTATATATGGTGGATGGTCGAGCTCAGTGAAGCCGCATTCCTTAATGGCAGCCTTAGAAACATCCGAGGTGTAGACTGTGGCATTTTCATGTTCTTGAACAGCAGAAAGAAGTTTTGAGACCCACCTTGCAATGACCTTATTCATACTCAAATGTTCATGTAGAATTCTAAGCTCTATTGTATTCGAAAGTCCCGTCGTAACTGCTAATTCTTGAGTCTTTAGCCGTCTTTCTTCCCGTACTGTCTTCTCCACTTTAATGTTTTCATCCGTAATGGCCTCAGATGGGCCTGGGCGCGGTTCATCATTAATTGATTCTCTACCCAAACGAAATTGTTTCGCCCATTATTATAAGGTGGAGTACGAAGGGGAAGAATGCCCGTACACAGCATCCAAACGTTGTTTATACTACACCCGCTCGGAAAGTACCTTCTAGCTTTTGTCAAAACGAGGTAGAAAGTACGTCATTGCTACAAACTAAGTATGCGGGAGGAAAAGATGTATGAAATTTCATTTCTAACGTGCTAAGCGGGGAGAAAACTGTATGAAAATCCATTTCTAACGCGCTGTTGTTTTTTAATTTTAAGTAAATATGGTATGGACGCTTAGAATTTGGATATGTCTTACCCGGAAATATAATATTTGAAGCAGCTTCACCATATTTGACATAGAAAAGTCAAATATGGTAAACGCCGATTGTCGATATCGATATCGATAGGTATCCGATATTGATAGTCGATATCGATGTCGATTGTCGATATCGAAATCTATATTGAAATAATCCTCAAAATGTAGTCTAGTTGTGATAGTGAAGCTTAGAGTGAAGCGGCTCATATAATTATGATAGAACTTCAATTTTTTAACAATACAATAGAAATTAAAGCTAGCTAGCCTAACCTAATTAAGGACTATTAACTATTATTAACTATTAACCTAAACTTTGTAAGTTCGTTTAATCACTAATAATTATCGCTTATTTTCCTCGCAGGTGTAGTATAAAGCACTATGTATCACTCGGTAGAAAGTACGATTCCTACCTCGCGTGTATTGCGGCCCTTCGGCTACGCCTCGGGCCTCAAACTACACCCTCGTTAGTAATCGGTCACTTTCTCCCCTCGGTGAACAATGTACTATTGTTTTCCGCTGGTGTCTTCCCCTCTTTTGACAAACATCTGAGTACAGCTCGATACTCGATTTTATGAATTTCGATTTTTTAATTTTTTTTTGTCAGTAGGTAATAAAAAGTCCAGTAATTGAATGACATGAGAGTTTCGTAGCTCTGATTAATGCAATGTGGGTAGGCCGGAAACTTTTGGACCTTACTAATAAATCAATGCACGCGCACAGATACTAAAGATGTGTTAGTATCGATAACGTTATATCGACTAAATCACAACTCTATCTCATTACGTCAACATTCCTTATGATTCCTCGGACCCTCGGAACTCGCGCGCGAACTGTATACTGTATAGCAGAATAGCAGATACCTGAGATAGATGTAAGCGCCGAGAACCGTCGCGATCATGGAAGTTTTGCTGTTACATACTAGATGGCGTTGCGTGTAATGACATCGCGCTCATTTTAGCAATTATCTGTTTCTTCTCCATATAGTAGGGGAGCCCTAGAGGGGATTTTGGGATTTACTGAAGCGCGGCAGATTAATATAAGATACCTTGGTCCCTGTAGAGTACCTTCACCATATTATGTAAGCCTTGTATGCATATTGCATAGTATATGCAGGACGCCTGTCTTCCCCGACATAAAACATACCTCTTTGTTAAATTTCATCATGATCGATGGAATAGATGGGCTGTTAAATGGTAGCAGACAGACACACTTTCGCATTTACCAAAATTAGTATGGATTTCGTGTCTGTCTGTCCTCCTGACAACAAAAATCCTTCTGTAAGAAATCTCGTAAATAAGTGTTCATATTTAACTTGTCTTACCCTTTTTTAATATGCAATCCGGTTTTATTCGAGGGGTCTTTTATAAAATGGGGTGTCCTTATGTTATGGCGGAGTGAAAAGGTACCCTGAATGTCTTTGTTACTTAGATTATTGCTAAAGCACTTATTCTTGTTTACCACACCAAGTGACTACTTATGCGATGATTTAATCCACGAAGTTCATGAATGGGACCCTTAACTTTTATAAATCATACCTTTATGTCATTGGTCGAATTTATGAGTCATATTGTTATTTTGAGAACCCTAATAAAAATTGTATCACAACAAAACTTCTTATTATAAGAAGGGCTGTTATGGTCTGTGATTTTTGTATTTTTTTCCAGCATAAGTAAGTACTCGCAACTCGTAAGTAAGTCGTAACAGCTTGATTCGTCGACCGATTACAGCGTTATTTGTTTTGAGAGTTAGATATCCTTTGATTGCGATCTCACCTGATGGTAAGTGAATGTGATGTAAGATGGTAGCGGGTTAACCTGTCAGCCATACCGCTAATCGGTTGCTAAACGGCATTGTACCGGAACGCTAAATTGCTTGGTGGTAACAAGCCAAGCCTCCCAAAAAGGTTTCCCGCAGAGATTTCAAAACACTTAAAACCATCCGGACGAAGTTGCAGGTATCATCTGTATAAGAATAATTTAAATTGTTATCAAAAATGACGCTGCACCTCAGCTTAATAACTCGAATCTGCAAATGTGTCCTTAGAATTATTTCTAAATAAATAAATAAATAAATAAATAAATCCTCCGCAACGGAGGAACGGATCGACGTGATTTTGGCATGGGTATAGTCGAGGACCTGGAGAGTGGCACAGGCTACTCTTTATCCCGGAAAATTAAGGAGTTCCCGCGGGAATCATAAGAACTTAAACCACGCGGATGAAGTCGCGGGCATCAGCTAGTCATGTATAAAAAGGAAAATTTTATCGATGTAGTATCAAATTCAAATTTAAATTCAAAAGTGTTTTATTCAAATAGACTTTTTACAAGTGCTTATGAATAGTCGAATGAATCTACCACTGGTTCGGAATGCCGTTCCTACCGAGACATCGACCACTAAAGGTTTAGTGGTCGATGTACCGAGACTATATTTTATTATAACAATATACAGGTAGGAAATGGTATACGTTATATATTATGCAAATATAAAAATACGTATGTACAGATGTGTTTTAAACATGAGCGCAGACCAATCAATAGTGTTTTCGCATCACGTTGTTACTGCACGTGACTAGATAAAAAAAGTAGGTACAGGCAAGCTGCCGCCTAATCCAGACATTCAGAAATGAGATGTATCATTTTTTCATGGAAACAAGTTTAACATAAACTACTTGGGAACCGTCGACTTTTTTGAGGCGCATTATGATTTAGGTATAATATTGAATTATGTACTGACTAAATATAAACATTGAACCTCTTCTATCCAGGATAGTCGAACATGCTAAAGGCTGCGGCCGACGAAGTCCCGGGTTCGATTCCCGGGTCGGGCCATAACGAGTATTGGGTTTTTCTGACAAGAAATTCTCAGTACAAGCCTGGAGTAAGCGACGGAAGTTGGCGGTTTTTCACCCCCGTGCCTCGGAGAGCACGTAAAGCCGTCGGTCCTGCGCCTGATCTCTCTCCGGTCGTGTCGATTTTCCATCCCATCGGGCTATGAGAGTAAAGGAACAGAGAGTGCACCTGTATGCGCAGTGTGCATACACTTGTGCACTATAATATCTCCTGCGCTGATGGCTAACTCTCTGGAGATAGGCCGCCGTGGCCGAAATTCGGTCGGGAGGACATTATCCAGGATATCCAATTATCCTGGTTAGAGGAAACTAAGCTTTATTTAGATTGGCATAACGGCGACGCGGCGGCGGCAGCCGGCAACAAGTCCACCGTAGGTGGCGTGCGTCCTCGTCGTCCTTTGTGATGCTACACGTAGTTTTTCTCTATTGAAACGTATTACTCCAAATTTATTTGGATAAAATTACTGACAATAGATAGCTAGATGGTAGGATAGGTATCTTATATTTATATCGCCTGCAGTAGGCCATACCTCAAGGCCCAGCGGGCTTAGCATGCGCACAACGAGATATCCCGCGACGAGAAAGAGAGATGTTCTCGATGCCGGCTAACTTCTCGTTTACCCTAACATGCACAAAATCCGGTATATTACAAGAAAAAATAGTCGGCATGTAGAGGTTCGTAGAGAGAAATACCACAGATAAGAAATATTACTTTTATCTCTACTTTAGACGTAACGAGACAAGTAACCATATTAGCTTCGGTTATAGACAAATAGAGATGACGGGTAGACATATTTTTACTCGTTGTGCGCATGCTAACCCTGCTGGGGTCCAGCCACTAGGCTAATCAGGCTCTTACCACCAGAGTCCGCTGTCAAGGGGGTTTGTTTCGATGGTTTGCCATCGAGTAAAAATAAATTGAGGTGACTTCATATATATATAAAAATGGATCATCATCATCATTTTAACCAATTTACAAGACTGAAAAGGGTTTGGCCATAGTTCACCACACTGGTCAAGTGCGGATTAATTAGGGATAGTCATCATTATCATTTCACGTTTTCACCCCTCGAAGAGGTCGAAGTCTTTAACCACTAGGATGTCACCACTTACCCCATATAAGGTTAATGTAATTGAATAATCATTCGGTATTTTCTAAGGCAGACATACCTTGGGTGCGAAAATTGAATAAGAAATTGGCATTGTATGCAAAACGCTAAATTCCTTTAATTGATTGTTGCCGAGCGCGGCGTCGATATTTCATTTGTATGCAGAGAAAGTTGGCAAATAATTCCATTCGTTAAATTCTGATCTATTTTAGTACCGTGTTTTCCTTAATCAGACTTAATCATATCTGAATACTAATCTTATATTATGCGAAAGTGTGCTTGTTTGTTGGTTAGTCCTCCAATCACGCTGCAACGGAGCAACGGATCAACGTGATTTTTTGCATGGGTATAGTTGAGGACCTGGAGAGTGACATGGCTACTTTTTTCCCGGAAAATTCATTCATTTCATTCATTTATTTATTTGTTTGAAACACATTACAATATTTCAGTTAGAACTATTGGGGCAGTGGTTTCCACTAGGAATTGAGGAGTTCCTGTGGGAATTTAAAAAAAATTATTCCACTCGTACAAAGTCGCGGGTATCAGTTAGTTAATAATAATACGTAAATAGGAACTTCCATACCTTACTTACCTTACTTATTTTACAATACATAAGAGTATATTATTATATCTTATCTCTTTGTGAGTTCACTTTTCATGACACTACTCGTAGGTATACCGCTGAACTTGACTGTTGATAGATATTGTTTTGACTGGTGAAATTCCTGATTAATTAATGAAACACAGTAAAATAGTTCCACTATTTAAATCTGGTAATACCAATGACCCCACTAACTTCGGACCGATATATTAGTCCTATCTACTTTTAGTATTTTTTTTGGAAAGTTAATATTAACACAATTTTCCTTATATATGTGTTTCTAAATGAATGATTTATCACTTTTATTGGCATTGTCTGCGATTTATCTCAGGCTTTCGTTTGTTTTGAACATAAAACATTAGCCAGGAAACTTCACTATTATGCAATCAGGGATGAAGCACTGAAGCTGTTGATGATCTTCTTAAAATATAGAATACAAAAGGTAGACAGACGTTAATGGAAATTGGTCTTCCGAATCAGTTTGAAAATTGGGGTTCCACAGGGTTCAATTTTGAGATCTTTTGATGTTCCTAGCCACATAGGCTACTTTTTATCAAAGTCGCGGGCATCAGCTAGTTATTTATAAACTAGCTAATTCCCGCGATCTCGTCCGCCTCGATTAAGGTTTTTGGTTCCCGTGGGAACTTTTTAATTTTCCGGGATAAAAAGTAGCCTAATTCCAGTCTATAATCTATCTCTGTGCCTTTCATTCAGATTCGTTCAGCCTTTCTGGCGTGATTGAGTAACAAACATCCATCCATATCTCCATTCAAACTTTCGCATATATAATATTAGTATCTATAGATTTCGCCATAAATTAACCGGTAAGCGGTTTTAGCACGATTGAGTAACAAACGTACTTTCCCATTCACTATACATATTGCATAGTCGGAAGTATATTGCTAGCTGCTCATTCAAGTAGTATATCTACTACCTACCTAGTACCTACCAAGTCAAATGTTGAATCGTCAAAATTATATGTCCGTATTTAAAATCACCAGTTTCCGCATTACGAGAGAATAGGTAGGTACATTTAACATTATTTTGCAATTATTTACATTTATAGACTAAGAGATAACTGCAATTTTGGTAACCATCGCCAGAAAGGCTGATTCAGTGTTAGATGGATATAGAGCTCTCCACTGATCTCAAAAGTGGCAGTCTGCCTGCATTTGGATGGCCCTTTCGCTAAATATGGCCGTTCAAAGACTGTTTATTGTTACCAAAAATGAACGATAATTAGAAAAGCTGATTCTTGTACAGTATTAAAGTATGCGCAGTACCTATGTAAACAGCGTAAAAACTGACGCATTTGGATGGGACTTTTTCTAGATATCAGCTTTCAATGACGTTATAACCTATATACTTACTATGCGTTCCTGTAAAAAAATATTAGCAATTACTTTGTCGCCGTTGATCGCTATTAAAAATTATTAACAGCAATCAACGGGACGACATAATAATTGCTAATATTTTTTTACAGGAACGCATAGTAAGTATAGGTTATAACGTCTTTGAAAGCTGATATCTAGAAAAAGTCCCATCCAAATGCGTCAGTTTTTACGCTGTTTACATAGGTACTGCGCATACTTTAATACTGTACAAGAATCAGCTTTTCTAATTATCGTTCATTTTTGGTAACAATAAACCGTCTTTGAACGGCCATATTTAGCGAAAGGGCCATCCAAATGCAGGCAGACTGCCACTTTTGTGATCAGTGGAGAGCTCTACATCCACCTAACACTGAATCAGCTTTTCTGGCGATGGTTACCAAAAGTGCAGTTATCTCCTATAATATTAAGTGATACCCCGTCGGCGTGGTTTTTTTGATTCCCGGGATTCTAATTTTCCGGGATAAAAAGCCTCCGGTAGTAGTCATGTAGTCTATGTAGCCTATGTGGTTCCCCAGGATGTAACCTACCCCTATACCAAATTTCATCAAAATCGGTTAAACAGATGGGCCGTTAAAGCGTAGCAGACAGACAGACACACTTTCGCATTTATAATATGTTAAATTTAAATTACAATTTGGTAATTAACCGTTAAGAATGGTAATGTACTGTACACATATTATAGCTACTATTTTTATTAATGTTTGAAAACTATTAAACTTTAATAACGTTGGAAAAGTAGATAATTATTATAATTTGCATTTGATAAGAGCCAGAAGTGGCGTCCTAGATTGTTATTTTTGCATCATTGAACATACTCGTACCTACTAATATTATGATTCGCTGTAATATGAATGAGATCATTCAACGTCGAGTCTCGAATGATCTATTAATTTCAACTTTGAATTGATTTTCATTTCTTAAATATTCCGTTCAAATACTGTACTTTACGAAGCAAAGAAAGTGCCAACGGGTTACAGAAAGTTCGTTAGTATATACAAAGTAAATAGATATTCTTCTATTATAATCAACGTATTTATTAGCACCACCCACAAGTAATCTACGCGTGTAGGTCATTCACTTCGCGTCCGAATAAAATACTTATTGTTAGCGCTGACGGATGAAGTCCGCATAGAGATTTATTGTTTCGACTTTCTGAACACCGAGTCGCTCCGTATTCTGTATTTTAGCCAATTGAGGCATTCGTAATCGAATGGTGACTTTCATAATGAATATTTCATTTGCGACTTGCATTGCGATGAGGTATTTATGTGGAACTAGCTGATGCCCGCGACTACGTCCGCGTGGTTTAAGTTTTTTTTTGATTCCCTCGGGAACTCCCTAATTTTCCGGGATAAAAAGTAGGTAGCCTGTCACTCTACAGGTCCTCAACTATACCCATGCCAAAAATCACGTCGATCCGTTGCTCCGTTGCGGCGTGATTGAAGGACAAACCAACAAACCAACAAACAAACACACTTTCACATTTATAATATTAATATGAAGTATGATGCATCGCGTCGGTCAGATCTGGCTTCGCGGGAACTGGGAAGCGTGTTTTCGAGCAAAATAGGTGTAAGGCGAGTGATAGGTGAGAAAGGTGTACCATGTACATTGTTGCGTTTGGGTGGCAGAGCGTGCCGCGGCGAGGGTAGGTGTGCAGCGTGCAGCATTTAATTAAGGCGGTGGGTGCGCTCGGCTCGCGTGCCGTGCACTTCCGTTGCGCCCCAGGGGCGCTGCGCTTTTTCCTCGCGGGGGAGGCCGCCGCGCGAGGAAAGCGCGACCGGTCGTCACCCGCGCCGAGGAATTAAAATTTTTCACGTAAACTGGTTTGATAGCGCGTACAGTGGCGGAGTGGGGGTCGCGAAAACGCGTCGCGCCGGTCATTAGCTGGTTCGCGGCGAGGCGCGCGCGCGTCTCTACTTCTGCGTACGCGGTGCCCGCTCCGTAGCGTACGCGTGTTCGCGGCATACGTCGCGATCGGTGCCGGTACGGACTCCTTGATTGATGTGATTGAGTGATTGTGATAAATAATATTTGTGTAATGTAATTATTTTCAAAACTTGATTTTTTTCTGTAAATATTTAAAAATACTAATAATCAATATTGCTTTGTCTTGAAATATAGATCGCGAATCATTAAAATCTATAATGATGAATGAAATTAAAAATGTAGTAGCGAATATGAATGTCATTGTAGGTAAATTAATATTATCTTTTATCAAAGTTCATTAATTCGTGATCACCGTCACTGCTGAGTGCGCGTCGCGACATTAATTTGCTGCAAAACAAATACGGGCGCGATAAGCGGCTGGGCCGTAGAGAGAACGTCGCCGGCCACCGCCGAATTCCCCTTATCAATCGCTTAGCGCAGCCCAAGGTCGCGCCTTATCAGCGCTATTCGTGCGGATCCGATGGATTTGTTCTGTGATTGCGCGCATCGCTACAAATTAGCCATTTCTCGCACTAAAAGTATATTGTAATTTTACTTTGCTTTGTTTTTCAATCATTGAACTATTTCACTTAATAATTGATTTAATCAACCCAAGGGACTTAAATATATTCTCGATTTAGAACTGTTGCTTATAGGGAACCTCCTAATTTATCGGGCAATTATCCCCATTTTAATCAGATCCCAATTCTAAACTTTGTGAAAGTCTAACTATCGAATGTTATTTTATGAGATGTAGTTAATGTTACAGTCATTTCTTCATGAAATTAAAAAGCAGGTTCTTAGGGATTATGGACTGGTAAAATGTAAACGATTGAACAAATTGACAATAATATTCCTTTTTTTATATCGTATGTGATAAGCAGCTATCTATATCCCAAGGCAAATCGACGTGTAGATAGATAGATATTAAATGAATTGTTTACAAACTGAAACAGATTTTAGCGTAGCCTGCTATGTAGATCGCGACCTAGTTGCGCGCGATTGAGGATAAAACAATATAAATAGCTCGTCAACGCTTGGACGTGAACAAGACTAACTAGTGTGCGTTTTAAATATATCGAATAGTGTATATGTGATAAGTGAGACTGATATATTTGTGATGTTGGCATGATGCGGCACGCTGCATCCTCTGCTGCTTGGACGGCTCCTGGCGAGGTCTGGGAGTACGTCAGCCAACTTGTCAGTTCCTACCACGACCAGCACGACTGCCAGGTGCGAAACAACCCCACGCAAGTACGCACGACATTGACTTACAATGTTTAAACAGTTAAGCTCACTCAGCCGTATCGACAACAATATTAACAACACATGTGACTAAGGCCAATTAGCGCCTCTTGTTCGTTTACAAGATGTTGAGCTAGTATTTAGTATAGTCTACAAATCAATGTTCTACATTGAGTTCGTCTAGATCTATTTTTAAGTTTTTCAAACTTTCAAGCTCCTCTGAGTCACCAATTTGTCTCAAACTTTAACTAAGATCGACTGAATTTCTTATTAGATATTTTGTTCTTAATACCAGTTTTGTTAATCATTAATTTTTTTGTCTGTATTCCCCAATTGAGTTACTTGAAACATGTTTATTTTTGTGGCCACCACTGAAATGACGTATAATAAAAACGAATCTGTAGACACTAATAAGTAATCCTTGCAATTTTATACATCGTCACTAAAACCGCACGGAGGCCATTGCGTAGAAGGCGGAAGTATTGGTGACCATCGATTAATTATTAGGAATGTCATAAAAAAAACATTAGCTTGGATGTATTTTATAATATTCTCGGTATCGACGCCCATCTCATTAGTTATGACGACAATCCCATAGGTCTAATAATAACGTCAGTTTCTACGCTAGGTACTAGATTGGATAACGATGAATCGATCTCAATTATTACATAACTAACTAATGCTAACGGGCAATATAGTTCTTTCATAACAGGTTTTGATTTACCTATAAGTTTAACCACCATCTCAACCTAGTTCATAGTGTCGGGGCAGAACTGATTAATCTTGTGGATTTTACATGAAACTATCAGGATAGTGATTGAGTTTCATGTAAAATCCGCAATTTTTTCCTGCTGAGTTGCTAATAGAAAAATATAGCATCCCTGCCGTTTGCACTAGAAGAGTTTTAACTTTGAATATATTTTTCCATCCGCCCTTCCTAGGTGCAGCATTTAGATCAAGGTTATCGTCATGAGGTCGTCGTACATACGCGTATAAAAAGTCAAATTCAACTAGGTTAATAATTTTACTAAAGTCCATATCGAATCACTCGATGGAAAATTAAATAAAAGGTTGATAAGGATGAAATTTGAAAATCGACAATAAACAATTCAACAATAATTTTGCCAACAGACTGTACAAATCTTGCTTCGCTTCTGTTCGTTGAACTCACTCATAAAGCAAAGCAATAAATGGCCACGTAATAGACAGATCAAAACTTGCTTCATTTGACCATGAAATTGTGATCGAGCGTGACCGCGTCGCGTGTTTAGGCATGCTGTGCATACATCCATATAAACGATACATTGATCCATAGAAGATGTTATAAAAAATCTTTAAAATTTAAAAGTTCAAGTATTGTCAACATCATAATCGTTTAAACGAATCAATTGAATTTTTTAAGTCCTACCGCTGAATAGCATCCTCCTTTAAATAATACGAGCAATTATTTCTATAAATCTATATATACATATATATATCTATGTCATTATATAGAAACTGAAATTTAAAAAACGGTCAAATTATCAGTACTGTAGTTCTTCAAAGAATTTTAGTGTTTGATCTAGTCTTGTCCGTCGCTAGTCGCTGCCTATTTTATATTTATTATCTTCTGCGACGCAAATTCGCAACCAATGGCTAGCTGTGTTGATATGTGATGCATGTGGGCGACATTGTTCATTCGCCTCATCCGAGTCACTTTTAATGAATTTACCTTACAGTCAACCTCATGTTCGTCACATGATCAACGTTTTGTTATAGCGGAACATATTAATGTTGCTTATTGCACTGATTTGCTGTTTTATTTAATTTTGGTACGGCTGATCGTGCTTCGATGACCGATTCCTAATTACATCGTTTATTACCTCGTGTTTTATTGGTGCGTTATTCTGAATCCAGTCTGTGGATATTAAAAATAGAGAAAAAGGCTTTATTAATTTTTAGATTAATATAAGTTGGAGTTGATGTCATTGATCGTTTCAAGGATGGTTATAACGGCTCATTCATGGCGGCATATCTGAATTAAAATGTCTTATTTTTGGTATTGCTGTTAAGGTTTTTTGTCGATAAAATTGACATTAAATTCGTGATTTAATTATCGTAGTTTATCAACTTCGAGATTCTCGACTTTTTATAAAAATGTGACACGTTGTAGCTATGTTCGTTAATGAATGTATTAATAACGTTGTTTTCTACTGGACATTTGTCATTACCACTCCTGGTAATAGCAGTTTTTGCTGCATAAGTAGATCATTATAAAAGAAAATGGAGGAATGCCAGTTGTCGGCGGGACCTAAGTCTTGCTACTGATTGATGTGCGTCGCCGTTAAAGCCCTGTAGATGTTATCTTACCTATCTAATAGCTTTAGCCTTTAACGAGATTACGGTACCCTTCCAGCTCAATTTACATTTCTTACTGATCGTTATCGAATTGGTCGGCTTTATCAATGTTTACTTCAACAGATGTGGACGCGGTCACGTAAATATTTCCTTCAATATTTCCTACTTCTATTTGCATTGTTTTATTATACTCTATTGTAGTGATTGCGAACGACTTTAATGACCGATTATGCAATACGTTTGCTACATCTAAAGATGGCGATGATTCAATGCCGTGTGATCTGATAAAGTGTGTTTAAATATTACTTTATATGTATTATAAATGAGTAAATATAGATTTTTATTGTTATCGCTAATAAAGTTAGGTTAGGTTAGGTTAATGTGTTAATGGTTAATATTGAAATGTTGTGAATTGACATCGAAATACGTACTCGCTTCGTAAATGAAAAAGTCGAGAAAATAGTCTTTGTAATTGATTGAAAACAGAATTCAATCAATTACCAAACCTGCCCTAATATTATAAGTATCATAATATTGTAATATTCGAAAATTAAGTTTATTATTCAGAACTGTACCTATAGTAATAATCTAGATTACAATATGTAGGCAAATAGTTTTGCGGTTTAATGAGTGAACAATTGCGACATGAACCAAGAGCGTATGCGTCGAAGCGGTTGAATTGCATCCTGCGGTATTTGACGAGTGTTGAATTTGCAGACGCGCTTATGACGGCAGTGGCGGGAAGATGGTGACGCAAACCGGTTGGACACCTTTAACGTGGCGACTGCCGGCTTTTGGTGACATCCGCAAAAAGTGCACGCCCGAATACATGCACAGTAATTCGGCGCAATCTTTATCGATACACCGCTGTTCAGGTTTATTCAACAAAGATTGATTACAATACGAGGTAACGAGTAACGACCCATTGATTTTCTCTACGCTTCTTTTGTTTTTGATGAACAAGTAGAAGATTACCTCTTCGCTCTTTTTAGCGACGTTCATATCTTCACGAACAAATCTTCGTGAGCGTGACATTTGCAAAAAGAACATTGTCGAATAGTTTCGCAACAATTCAGCTCTATCTTTATCGATACATCGTTATTCGTTGATGAGGTGGTATATTAACCGAAAATCCATTGTAGATCGTCATGATCGAATTTTTGAAAATTTTTTGATTAACCGCGGATCCCTTGTCAGAAGCACCCAAATACAAATCGATTTCCGAAATTTAGGGAATCGCCATTTACTTTTGTATCTGCCGACTGTAATCGTTATGTTATTGATATTAGTTATTCAAGTGTTATTTACAAAAAAAAATCGGTTCTAAAGTTGATCATTATACCGATGCATTGATTTCCCCTACACCCCGACTTGCTTCTTAAACCGGTTGAGTTTGTGTACTTACATAGACGATTATAGACTCTTATCCTGTGAATGTAGACGATCACATCGCATTCCCATATGCCGATGGACTGATAATAATGATTCTATTAAAATAACTAACACGATGCTTTATTGTCGGCGCTGAATACTAAAATGCCAAAACTACAGCATAATATATTTGGTATTTTTTTTGTTGAAATTAAATAGGAGTTATCAATTGAAGCTACGAGATTTAAGTACACACAGTATACACTTCATTGTAGAGGTGTTGAAGCTTAATTGGGTCGGTCAATATAAAAAACCGGCCAAGTGCGAGTCGGACTCGCGCACCGAGGGTTCCGTACAAAGTACAAACCTGTAGTAAGTTTTACGATTTATGACGTATTAAAAATAAAAATTACGTTTGTTGTATGGGAGCCCCCCTTTAATATTTACTTTATTGATATTTAATTATTTATTTTGAAAGGTAATATACAAGTTAATATTCTGTGAAAATTTGAACCGTCTACCTGTTACCGTTTTTAATATTGAGCAAAAAAATACGAAAAAAACACGTTTATTGTATGGGGACCCCCCTTAATATATATATTTTTTTAATTTTTAGTATTTGTTGTTATAGCGGCAACGGAAATACATCATTTGTGAAAATTTCAGCTTTCTAGCTATCACGGTTTATGAGATACAGCCTGGAGACAGACAGACAGACAGACAGACAGACAGCGGAGTCTTAGTAATAGGGTCCCGTTTTTACCGTTTGGGTACGGAACCCTAAAAATCGTCGTGCCATTTTTGATTATGTTACTGTATAAACATGTTCATTATAAAGTTAAAGTTTTGGATACATGATAGATTCGTTAATGTACGAAAAACGTGTAAATATATAAAAGGATCCGATATTATATGAATAGATACGTTCGACAGATTTAAATAGATACGGGTTTTAAAAAAAATTAAGCATGCTTTAATGTTTATTATAGTAATGTATCGATAAAATTTAAGAAAAATGCGTAAGTATGTGAAAATACGCATATAAATACGTAAAGATGCGTGAATATTGCAAGAAAGATTAAATGACGGGAGTGGGACAGGTTAAAATAAATGTTGTTCGGGAATGCAGTTGGGTTTGTGTGTGAGTGAGTGCGTTCGACACGTTGCGCGGTTGTACTTGGCCACATCAATTAAACGCGTCATTGCTGCATCTTGTTTATATATTACAATCGGCCCCTTTTGTAAATTAATTATTATCAACATAAAACTTATTTTGAATAGTATTGCAAATTTTATAAAAATTGGGAAGTGAGATATCGAAGGTAGAAAATCGAAGGGTAAGTAGCTGGTGTTAAATGTTAATGTATTAACTATATACGTGGACCAAGTCGCGAGTAAAACTAGTACTTACTATTAATAATCATCATCATTCATCATCAACGGCGCTTCAGCCCTTTATGGGCCCGGGCCTGCTCCAGAAGATCTGTCCATCTAGCTCTATCATTTGCGCTCGTTCTCCAGCTACTACTCTATTCATAGTACAACTATTAATAAAAAACCGGCCAAGTGCGAGTCGGACTCGCGCACCGAGGGTTCCGTACAAACTAGGGCTTTCGAATACCGGTTTTTCTCAATACCGGTATTAATACCGGAACGATTTTTTTTCAATACCGGGATCCCGGGATCCCGGTATTGAAAAAAAATTTAAAATGTGGTAGATGTTTTTTAACTTAAAATAAGTCTTTTCTGAAGCAAACGGACCCATAAAAAACAGTTTTTTCATAAAAAAAATTTTTTACCAAATTAACTCAAAAACACTCTTTTCTGCATAAATTCAGTGAAGAAAAGCCGATTTTTTTTGGATATAGAACGCTGTGGTTGATTATTTCGCTGTGAATTGGTATGTCTATTTCACTGTCTCACGAAACATTAAGTAACTCCTTCACTTTATTTTATATCATGCAATATTTTATGAAATTGTATTTTCTTTAAAAAAAATCACCAAGTATTGATTTTAGATTTATTTGTATTTTGAGTATTAAGATAGTTATTTACGCGTTGACTTAATTCTTACGAAACTATCGTTTGTTTCATGTATGTATAAGGTGAAAATTACGGACCACGTAATGTTCTGAAACTCCATCACATCATTTTAAATACAACCTTATTGAGGAATACATAAATTATTATCAAATAATCAATTTCTTATTCAAATCAATCAGAATATCAACTATATGATTTTTAATATAGAACTATTTTTGGATGAATTCTTACGAAAATATATATTTTTAGCCTCCATTGAATTTTGAACTTTTAATAAAAAGTATATTTGTGACGCACTTTCTCAACGTACACAAAAAATTAAATAAATATGGCAGGGAATTTTAAATAATTAGTGAAATAAGTGTCGAAGATTGTAATTTAAACTACTATCGTCATCTCAACCTATAGACATCCTGGACGTAGGTCTCCTGCATGGATCGCCACAGAGCACGGTCTTGTGCCCCTTGTTTCCAGCGGCTCCCAGCTACACGCTTGAGATCGTCCGTCCATCTAGTGGGGGGTCGTCCAACACTGCGCTTCCCGGTGTGAGGCCGCCATTCAAGCACTTTGGGACCCCAATGCCTATCGGTTCTACCAACTATGTGCCCCGCCCTTTGCCACTTAAAGCTTGGACTCTTCGAGCTATGTCGGTTACTCTGGTTCGCCTACGGATCTCCTCATTTCTGATTTGATCACGCAGGTATACTCCAAGCATAGCTCTCTCCATTGCCCGCTGAGTGACCCTGAGCCTCCTTATCAGGCCCAAAGTTAGCGACCATTTTTTGGAGCCGTAAGTCATCACTGACAACACGCACTTTTCGAAAACTTTCGTCTTCAGGCACTGAGCAATTTTGGACGAGAAGATGTCGCGGAGTTTCCTGAACCCTGCCCAAGCCGAGTTGGATTCGGCGGTTGACCTCTTTCTCGAAATTGGACCTACCTAACTGGACTGTATGTCCTAGGTATATGTACTCATCAAGAATTTCGAGTGCAGAATCCTCTACTAATACAGGTTGGGGCTGAACGTGTGCATTATAAATGATCTTTATCTTGCTCATATTCATTTTTAGGCCCACCTGTTGAGGAACTACTAAATGAGTAATAAACGATATTTTTGTAAGAAGTCGATCGAAGTCGAAGAAATCGATAATTTTATCAAACCACAAATTAATCTAAAATTAAATAGTTATTATTTATAAGAAAATAATATATCATAATAAAATATGCATTAATTATAAATCAGATTTCTGAACGTTTTGAGAGACAATTAAATCGAAATGCCAAGCCACAGGGATCTAAATTCAAACACTAATTTTTCCCTCTGAGTGAACAAAAACGACTTTTCTTCACTGGTTTTAAGCAATAAAGGCGTTCTTTTTGAGCTAATATGCTTAAGATACAAGTTTTAAACTTAGCCGAATAAAAAACAGTGGCATCTACCATGAAATATATGCAATAGTCACTGTTTCGTTTATAGTGTCACCAATACCGGTATCCCGGTATTAGACGTTTCAATACCGGTATTGAAAACCGGCGAAAAAAGTCCGGGATCCCGGTATTGGCCAATACCGGGATCCCGGTATTGGAAGCCCTAGTACAAACCTGTAGTAAGTTTTAAATTATTAAAAAAAACTACTTACTAGATCTCGTTTAAACCAATTTTCGGTGGAAGTTTGCATGGTAATGTACATCATATATTTTTTTTTAGTTTTATCATTCTCTTATTTTAGAAGTTACGCGGGGGGGGCACACATTTTACCACTTTGGAAGTGTCTCTCGCGCAAACTATTCAGTTTAGAAAAAAAATGATATTAGAAACCTCAATATCATTTTTGAAGACCTATCCATAGATACTAGGGCTTTCGAATACCGGTTTTTCTCAATACCGGTATTAATACCGGAATGATTTTTTTCAATACCGGGATCCCGGGATCCCGGTATTGGAAAAAATTTAAAATGTGGTAGATGTTTTTTAACTTAAAATTAGTCTTTTCTGAAGCAAACGGCACCATAAAAAACAGTTTTTTCATAAAAAAATTTTTTCACCAAATTAACTCAAAAAAGTGCATTTTCTGCATAAATTCAGTGAAGAAAAGCCGTTAAGTAATTCCTTCACTCTATTTTATATCATGCAATATTTTATGAAATTGTATTTTCTATAAAAAAAATCACCAAGTATTGATTTTTAGATTTATTTGTATTTTGAGTATTGACATTATTTACGCGTTGGCTTAATTCTTACGAAACTATCGTTTGTTTCATGTATGTATAAGGTAAAAATTACGGACCACGTAATGTTCTGAAACTCCATCACATCATTTTAAATACAATCTTATTAAGTAATACTTATATTATTATCATATTATAATCAATTTCTTATTCATATCAATCAGAATATCAACTAAGTATATGATTTTTAAAATAGAACTATTTTTGGATGAACTCTTACGAAAAAATATATTTTTAACCTCCATTAAATTTTGAACTTTTAATATAAAGTATATATTTTGTGACGCACTTTTTCAACGTACACACAAAATTAAATAAATATGGCAGGGAATTTTAAATAATTAGTGAAATTAGTGTCGAAGATTGTAATTTAAACTACTATCGTCGTCTCAACCTATAGACATCCTAGACGTAGGTCTCCTGCATAGATCGCCACAGAGCACGGTCTTGTGCCCCTTGTTTCCAGCGGCTCCCAGCTACACGCTTGAGATCGTCCGTCCACCTAGTGGGGGGTCGTCCAACACTGCGCTTTCCGGTGTGAGGCCGCCATTCAAGCACTTTGGGACCCCAACGCCTATCAGTTCTACCAACTATGTGCTCCGCCCATTACCTGCACTTAAAGCTTGGACTCTTCGAGCTATGTCGGTTACTCTGGTTCGCCTACGGATCTCCTCATTTATGATTTGATCACGCAGGTATACTCCAAGCATAGCTCTCTCCATTGCCCGCTGAGTGAACCTGAGCCTTCTTATCAGGCCCAAAGTTAGCGACCATTTTTCGGAGCCGTAAGTCATCACTGACATCACGCACTGTTCGAAAACTTTCGTCTTCAGGCACTGAGGAATTTTGGACGAGAAGATGTCGCGAAGTTTCCCGAACCATGCCCAGCCGAGTTGGATTCGGCGGTTGACCTCTTTCTCGAAATTGGACCAACCTAACTGGACTGTATGTCCTAGGTATATGTACCTACTCATCAACAATTTCGAGTGCAGAATTCTCAACTAACACAGGTTGGGGCTGAACGTGTGCATTAGAAATGATCTTTATCTTGCTCATATTAATTTTTAGGCCCACCTGTTGAGGAACTACTAAATGAGTAATAAACGATATTTTTGTAAGAAGTCGATCGAAGTCGAAGAAAACGATAATTTTGTCAAAACACAAATTAATCTAAAATCCAATAGTAATTAAATTTAAAAGAAAATAATATTATATCATAATAAAATATGCATTAGACTTTCTAAATCAGATTTCTGAACGTTTTGAGAGAAATAGAACTGCCAAGCCACAGGGATCTAAATTCAAACACTAATTTTTCCCTCTGAGTGAACAAAAACGACTTTTCTTCACTGGTTTTAAGCAATAAAAGCGCTCTTTTTGAGCTAATATGCTTAAGATACAAGTTTTAAACTTAGCCGAATAAAAAACTGTGGCATCTACCAAGAAATATATGCAATAGTCACTGTTTCGTTTATAGTGTCACCAATACCGGTATCCCGGTATTAGACATTTCAATACCGGTATTGAAAACCGGCGAAAAAAGTCCGGGATCCCGGTATTGGCCAATACCGGGATCCCGGTATTGGAAGCCCTAATAGATACCCCACACGTATGGGTTTGATGAAAAAAAAATTTTTGAGTTTCAGTTCTAAGTATGGGGACCCCCAAAATTTATTGTTTTTTTTCTATTTTTGTGTGAAAATCTTAATGCGGTTCACAGAATACATCTACTTACCAAGTTTCAACAGTATAGTTCTTATAGTTTCGGAAAAAAGTGGCTGTGACATACGGATGGACAGACAGACAGACAGACATGACGAATCTATAATAGAGTTGTGATTAAATGTTATAAAAGATTAATTGTTAAAACGTTATTGTTATAAAAAATTAACACGTTAAATTAAAAGTTATAATTATAACTTTTAAGGATAACAAATATTCAAAAGTTGTCAAATTTTAATGATAAATAATAATTCGTTTCGTTAAAAGTTCAATGGAATGAATGTTATATTTTTTATAACTTAATAGGCCTACTTACCTACTGCAAAGATGCAACTGGATTCGGAAATCAAACATTTTTTGAGTTGTTTTACATTTAAAAACATCAATATGAAATAGGTTTGAAATTGAAAAGTGTTTTTAAGTTGATCGAGTTCAGCACTTCAAAATAGTTCCAAATTGCGGCATTAAATACTCCGCCTTGAACTCGTGTTAAACTAAGGTTACACTTTACAACTTTATGCTTAAAAACTTAATATTTTACTTCCATTAAATGAATAGGTATAACATTCATAACACATTTAAATAACAACTGAAGTTTGATAATGGTTTACGTTTGCTTGAAATCATTAAACGTTAAAAAGTTATTTTTACGTAAATTCAATAATAAAAAGTTATTTTTATTGAGATAAGGCTCACAATTCCTTGTATTATAAAAATAACAAATAGGTAAAGCAGTACATGATAAATGGCTGCTGGCCGAATGTTGTAACAGCGCCATCGTCTGGCAGCCACCTAAACTTCTATGCAATTTACTGTAAAAGACACAACGATCGTTGTCAATAAATCTATACGCGATACAGTTATAACTTTTAACGAACATCTCAATATTTATTAACAAAGTTAAAAGTTAAAAAAAAATATTGTGTTAAATTAAATGTTATAACTTTTAATGCTCACCTCTAATCTATAAGGGTTCCGTTTTTGTCAAATTTGGCTACGGAACCCTAAAAAGGTCTAAATCTTCGTCCTCATTTGCCAATTAACTATTTGGGAGGGTATTTTACTGTATTCAGTTCTGTTTCAGAGTTTTATAGTTTCTCGATTTATGGGAATGCCTTTCCGGCTCATTGCTTGGACATCAACGGCCCACGGCTCTTACGTAATGGTTAAAATTTATAAAATATGCTCTTTGTTTATCTTGAAGGAAATGTCATCTAACGTGTCTTAAATTTATATCTCGACATATAAACTTTATGGTCAGTGTGGGAGGATAATTTGTTAGCCTCAGTGATTTATCTTCCGTAAGTGTTAAGTTGTTGTATGAATTTAAGTGGTAAAGTTGATTATGTTGGTATTATTGCGTATTAGCGGCGGGTCGCGTCGAGTAGGCGCACCGGGAATCGGGATAAGCCGGTCCAACGGCCATCTTTGCTTTGCGTCCTTTAATAAAGCCCCTGTGACAACCGCACGCCTGAATAGGGTTGACTACCGCCGTGTACGGATTAGGTACCTATAATATGCATTTACAAGATACATTGATGCAACACATTCAATATGAATTGCCCTTCATCTAACCACGCGAGGAACACGTTCTCGATATCAATAATGTTACGATTTTCCCACGAATTTTAAAGTTCGTCAACTTGACGGTTTGGTAAAGAAACGAGTAATTTGTTAATTAAGTACATTATCTTAGCCAGTTAGTCTCTTGTGGCTCGGAATCACGGATTTCTGTTGGATTATTTTATTATAAATCAACGTTCACATATCTATTTGATTTGTTAAAAAAAATGATAAATTTCATTTTTTTATTTCGTATCAAAACTGAAAAGCGTCTTGACATAAAAATCCGTTCTATTTCGTCTTTCTCAGCTCTTTATTTTATGGATCTATGGTTCTGTTATGGAGTTAAAGGTAATTAAAACCCAAACAAGAGGAACTTGTATCGACTCTATCGACACCAATAATTCGTGAAATCGCCAACCCTTTGACAAGCTAACCGAGAATTCCAGACACTAAAATATTAAACAGCCCTAGCTCCCGATCGGGTAATGCAAAACGAGACTCGGGAATAAATCGTTTACATGGTTGTCGGCGTAAACTGGTCCCAGTGCTTGCCGCACCACAAAATATTGCTGAGGTAAGAAGCTATCGCTTGTATCTACGTTCTGCATTGAATACTAGCTAGCCCAAATAATTTTGAACTTGATCGAAATTCAAAATTAAAGCTTCGACAGCAGAATTCGTGACACCTTCGACCTCTGTATCTTCTTCGCAGTCAAAAAGATCACAATACTTATCGACTTAAACTTTTGCATTGTTGGACAAAATTCAGCGTATTACAAAAGTGCCATCAGCCAATGTTGACTTAATCATTTGTAAGACTGTTTGTAATAATTAAGTAGCAAAGAAGAGTATCGTAATCTTTTAGGTAGTCAGAATATTTATTATATAGATTTGATTCCAATTTAAATTCTAAATTACCTAACGCTATCACCATCTCTGATCCTCATTAATTCGGCGTGCTAGTTAGAATATAATTCTGCATGATGAGTAAGGTAATTACCCAAAAAAGTAGGTCGGCCGAGATAGATTTATCAGTCATCACAAACACAGACAGATGTTTGGATTTGTAGCTGATTAGATTTGGAGTAAAGGTCGAGTTTAACCAGTTTGACCTACAGTTAGTTTAGTTCTACAGGATGATGGCTATTACGTGCAGAAATGCTCAGTAAAATACGATTGAAATACCAATTTATGTTTATATTGTTCTCGTAAGATGTAGCTTCTTATATCACCATCATAGTTATTGGTATCTCGCCTATCGTACCGTTTAGATTGTTTTCGAAACCGATAGAGACGGGTGCATTCATTAATTGACCGCTGTTTACTTTGCAATGACGGGATGATGACGGTTACTTGCACAAATGATTCTCCCAATTGGTACGGCTATGCTATATAAAGCACATTGATAGATACAACTTCTGATAATAGTGTACTTGATTTCTGCGGTTGGTACATCTTACAGCCGCGCAGTGGCGCTCTTATCTCACCATTAGAGTTATTACGGTTCGGTATCTCGCGCATCGCACCGCTTCGATTGTTTCCGAACCCGCCACAAAGCCGGGCGCTACACGCAGTAATTGACCGCTGTTTACTTCCACAACCGACTCTTATTTTATGCATTACTCTGCGGTCGCAACGTTTAAAATATCTTTCCACTAACAAGGAAGTATTCGATGAATATTTTGTACTTTTTACTCCCGACGGTCACCTTGAACCGTTTCAATAGCAGGCAATTGCTCATACGCTACGCTATTCGCAGTTTTATGGGTCTTATTCTTTATATTATGTTTGATTATGGCTTTAACAATGGATCGTATTGATATTTTATAGCTAGTTACTGCAGCTGCCTCGTGATTGGATTTACTTTATAATTATTGAGTAGCTCCCGGCTTGACATTTAATTTTGTTTACAACATTTTATATCAATTAGCGATATAATTGACGTCAATACAGCAGCTTAACAAAAGTTGCGGATACTAATTAGTTTCGATATTAGCATGTCATAAAATACAATAAAAAAGTAATTTAATAAAACAAAAAACCCGACTGCTTGGATACCAAAAAGTATAAAACAAGACATGTATTGAAGTATTTCATTATTATCAATTTACATCGTATAATAATATTAATAAAATTTATCAAGGCGCAGTCGCACGTTAAAGTAAATGTTAGCTATTGGACGTGCGACTGCGCCGTGATAAATTTTATTAATATTATTATACGATGTAAATTGATAATAATGAAATACTTCAATACATGTCTTGTTTTATACTTTTTGGTATCCAAGCAGTCGGGTTTTTTGTTTTATTAAATTACTTTTTTATTTCAAACTTTTTAGTTCAGTATTTATTGTAAACAGGCGACGTTTTTTCTGCCCGAAGTTGTACCAAAGGTACTATTATAGATTTTGTGGTAGCATTTTAAAGCATGTGAATAAGCAGCGGATTCATTTATTCGTAATGACTACCATGGTGATCACCATAACCATCATCAAATTTGCATAATATGTTATAATGCTAATATAAATTTGGTTTGGTAAAGTTCGTGAATCTGCTATTTTTTCGACAGAGAGAGTGAATTAATTTTCGAGAGTCCTATCGCAGCGACGCGACGTCACGAGACCTCGGCATTTACCGCGTCCAATCGCTTTCGTAAGCCAATGAACGTCGGCCACTTACGAAAATGCCCGTGAACAATGCAAAAAAAGTATTTTCAAAAACACAATTTGTACGTATTTAGTACGTAGCAAAGTCGGAACCAATATTTTAATACACATTAAAAATTTTAGTCGTAAGTTATGTAAGTCGAATTTGCGCTGCATGTGGCATTGATGAATTTATTGATTTTTTGACTGATCGATTGAAGGAGTACAAATCATCAAGTTTTTTGAGACTGGTTATGTCGTCACATTAAGCTTTTACAATGATATTAAGTTACTACCGTAATAATATTATATTGTGAGAGTAGGCACGCGCCCCACCTTCACCCTTTTCTATCCGCTGCCGGCCGCGTCATTTTCTGTTGAACGTTACTGTATTTCTATGATATCTCATAAAATATTCATCTAAATTAAATGGTGTACAGAGCAATTTTTATCTTAATTAAATACTGAAGATGACGAACATATTTATTTTGATAAGGATTAATACTATGTCGGTAAAAACACCTTCACAAGTAAAGCATAGTTTTAAACCAAGTTTGAAAATCATAAAAATGTTTATTGTTAGTCAGCCTTAAAAGTTAGATATATGCTATCGCGGACTTTTTTATAGAACTTTTTAAGAGAAACTATTCCACCATACATTATTTTCGTGTAACTTTAACTATTTACTCAGCGCACGCAACGAAGCTCTCAGATGAGACGATTCTTTCCGACCGAATTCACATTATTGCAATTTTCGTAGGGATCTCTTATTTTTCTTAAAATGAAATATGGCCTTTTTTACATGTTAATAATGTAGCTTTCTATAAGTGATATAATTTTTAAAATCGGTTGAGTAGTTTTTGAGATAATCCAAATCTTTTCTCTTTATAATAGGTATCATACCTATAGTTTGATAGATAGATGATTTATGTAGGAACTTTAAACATTTCCTTTGAAACCTCGTAAATCCTAAATTATCATTTAAACGGAAAAATGGTTTAAGGAACCTAGGTGTGATTTTAAAAGACCTATCTAACGATACCCCACTTGCCTATAGCCTATCGACTTTCATTTATTAATTGGCTTCTAGTGGACGCCATTTTGTTTTTCTCAAATTCGGCCTCCATAGTGACACTCGGAAGATTAAAACAAATCTAGTGGTGCAAGTACTATCAAAATCGGTTCAGCCGTTTTTTCTGTAGTGCGACACAAAGGATTACAACCTTTGAAACCTCGTAAATCCTGAATGATCATTAAAATGAAAAAATGTTCATAGAAACCTAACTCTGATTTTACAAGACCTATTCATCGATACCCCATTTGCCATAGTTTATTGACTTTCATTTTTAAATTTGTTACAATATGGCTTCTAGTGGGCGCCATTTTGTTTTTTCTCAAATTCGGCTTCCGTTATGACACTCGGAAAATTAAGACAAATCTAGTGGTGCAAGTATCATCAAAATCGGTTCAGCCGTTTTGTCTGTAGTGCGACACAAAGGAATACACTAAAAATGAACCTTTGAAACCTCGTAAATCCTAAATGATCGTTAAAATGAAAAAATGGTCTAGGGAACCTAACTCTGATTTTACAAGACCTATTCATCGATACCCCACTTGCCATAGTTTATTGACTTTCATTTTTAAATTTGTTACAATATGGCTTCTAGTGGGCGCCATTTTGTTTTTTCTCAAATTCGGCTTCCGTTATGACACTCGGAAAATTAAGACAAATCTAGTGGTGCAAGTATCATCAAAATCGGTTCAGCCGTTTTGTCTGTAGTGCGACACAAAGGAAATATACATATATAGACTGATGAACACATAACCCTGTGCGTTCCGCAGTCGGGTAAAAACGGCTAATTTTTTCGAGTATATGTTTATGAAAAATGAAAATGAAAGTGATTTATTTCATGTATCAACTTGTGCCACTTATGATAAGTCGTAAGAATCTACCACCGGTTCGGAAAGCTGATTCTACTGAGGAGAACCGGCAAGAAAATTTAATTAATAAATAATTTAATTAATAAGATTAAGGTTATACCTAAATTCTATTATTATGCATTTGCATAAAAGACTGCTTCCAGTAATTATCACATTTAGGGGGCACGTAGTCATGACTCATGACACTTTGGTAATTTACGTATCAAATTCAAATAATGACGAAGAAAAGAAAATTGAGTGAAGATGCTTAGGATAGGTACTTTAAAGTTCATGCCTGCTGATCAAGATGCAAACAGCCGTACCTATACATATAATATTATATATACTCTAGAAAGTAGGAACATAATATTATAACAGGCAATAATCGTAATCCTTTCTCTTCAGCTATACTTTAGTGGGATATAAACGGTTTCATTGTCCTCTCACGCATACGGCGATCGAGTACACTAAGTCCATTGGAATAGATAGACACAAATGACGCCTACACTTCAAGTTCAAGATAGTTGGTCTCACGATGGCGCGTCGCTTATCATTCGCTTTAATAGTCGGCTATTAAACTTTATCCTGAACTTATTGTAGTCGTAAGCTTGCTACGAAATTGTTTAATTAATCAATTTATGTGATTTGATGAGTTCACTGCATCAGTGGTGCCAAATGCCAATACTAGCAAAAGGTTTTGAGAATTTCTAGTTACAGAAAATTGACGTTTGAAATTGACTATAATCAACTTATTCTTTCTGATGACTTTGTGGTCACAGCTTGTTAACTCAAGCCTGTTAGTCCGGCCGCTAGACAACACAGTGTTTCAGTAGATCTGATGTCTCGGAACGGAAAGAAGTATCTTAACAATGAGGTAATTTTTCAGTTTCCTAACAATTAAGATAGTAGAATAGAGTTTAAATTCAAATGGCGCTAAGTATTTCTCCTGCCATATAAATTTCCTCACAACGGTTTCGATCAACAAAGCTAACGTGATGATTTTTTAACGTTTAAACTAGGCGGGCACTTTCCGACAAAATACGTGAGTTAAAACCGGTGAAATATTTATAGGTAACGTGATGAATTGTAAATTTCAATTTAACTCTGCAGTCTGCATCAATTAGTAAGAAAAAATACACAGTAATAAATAATAATACGAATTAAGACTTAATTTAACTACAGCTTCAGTTCAGTTATCTATTTACATTAATACCAATAAAATTTATCAACAATTTCATCAGATCCTACCGGCATGCGGCCTTGGTTGCATCTCCTCAATTAGTGGGGGCGGCGATCGGAACCGGCGTATCCGTGCTGCGTGGGAATGCACTACCCTACCTCCCTTTGCGTACAAACAAAAGCATTTGAAGTTAGAACAGCTTTACGAAAAGCATTCCTTCATCTGTATGTGAACTTTTTATATTTTACGAAGGTGAAATACATTTAAGCGAGCATAGGTAGTAGTTGCAGGTTGCAATATTATTTCGATATAAATACCCACCTGCGCACGTGTTGTTTTCTGTATTTTGTTTATAATTAAGTTTTTTCTTTAATTTATGTGTGGCAATAAAGAATTTATCTATCTATCTATCTATCTGCTTCTAATGTCTGTATGCATCAAATACATTTCAGCTGTCATTTCCTCGTACCTATCATATATATTGATCTAAGATCATATTTGTAGAAAAAATATTAAGGTACACTGGCGTCACGTCTAACAAATCTTGGCAAAGAAGTGAGATGAAATTAAACTAACGATATTGTTGACAAAATTATCAGCGTTATTAGATTTTACTTACCAATTTAAATAATTCATTGTGTAGTTACTTTGTTTTTTTGCAACAAGTACAATTTAATTATACATATTGGTTTGCGTCTGCGGTCATCACAATTATCCTGTAGTATAATTAGTAATTAATTACTGCATTGTTGTGACATTGTGTCAGTGGACAATTACTTGCGAGTGATTCGAGACGTCCAATTAAAGCAACTGCAATACAATTTCGTAAAACTATTGTAACCATGTCTGCACAATCGAATGCTATATTTTTTTCATCTGACTCTTCAGTTTCTTCCTTATGTGCAAGTTCTTTAACCGTATTACTTCCGATTCTTGTATTCCAAATGTTTCTAAGTTTAATACAATTCACGAGATATGCGAATGGCATGTTAAGTTGTGGCGGGTCAGGTATTCGTATACGTCTCGGAGCTGATTGTAGGTGCAAGTTTATGATCACATGCTTCTGCGCGCTACTATTGTTCTAATGGGCCCCTCCACCTTCCTCTCGCGCCTCGGTACTAACACCCGCCTTGTTACTCGCCGACTTGAGGTCACGCGTTCAACTTGATCTCGCTGATTCTCCACGCTTTTATGGGAATTGTGTGGACGATTACTTAACCGGCCGTTTTATGCCGAGTGTTAATTTACAACAGCCGATTGTTTGTATTGTTAGTATTGGCTCGTTACGATTCTTTCAATTCACCACAGTGAATTGCTTCTTTGAGTTCATTCTTGTTTCATTTAGCATCGTCTGTCGTATATTGATACTTGAAAGAGATAAGTAACTGATTGAATCTTATCTATCCAAAAGACCACGATTTATCGAAGTCACTGTGTCTTCTTTTTCCTAGCGTTCGTCCCGGCAAAAGTTTGAGGCAATGTGTATTTCTTATAAATGTGTCTATTTATGTTTTCATGATTGTATTTTCGGTCTCAAACGGTTCAAAGTCTATTAAGTGCAATAATATTATTAGATTAGCTCGGATTTAGTTGAACAGGTCCTCAATCACGTTCACGTTTGCAAGCCTATAGTGCAGACAACGGTAATCGTGCAGCGTCTATCGCAGTCAATTAATCTCAAAATGTTTCTCTGTGACTTTTGACGTGCCGTCCCGATTCCGTGTTACAGTGACGAGGTACGGTAATATTTTACACATGATTAGAGCGGCGCGCACTGGCACTGTATGGGTAAGCAAATTGCGCCGAACGCGACTCGTAGTCACGATTTGAACCTCGCGGGAACCCGGGAGAAAATTTCTACAGAATTCCAACGTAAATGCTGTAGCAGATATTAATGGCAATATCGCTGTTGCTTGTCTGTTTTCATACTTACAACCATAAATACGTTTACTTACACTCCTACCATAAGTGGCTAGTGGGTACTTGAAGAGGTGTCCGGTAAAGCTATGCAGCAAACAAAGGACCCGGACTGGCAGTCGTATTTTCCATTTACTTAAGTCAATTCAATTAAATATTTTCCTAATCATCATAGTTAAACTGTATTTAGAGCAGTGTAATAAATTAATTTAGCAATGTGTTTGTCTGTGGGGCCCTCATGTTATTATAATTCAAAAGTTAAATACTTAATTAATAAAAAGAAATTAATAACAACATTAATTGTGTGGTAAAAAACTTCGCTCCACATTATATCCCTTTGTGATGATCGATCCATGACACCTTGTGTAAGTTTAATTTATTCCAAGTGAATTCATAATGACTTATGTTACTGATTTGAAATTCATATTTATTCCATTAGGTACTATTAATTTATTTTTCCCAAGGATGCATGAGCAATTTGGTCGAGGGGATATATTTAGATCGGGACTTCTCAAGTCGTTGGTTATTCAAATCAGACAGGGTTCTTAAGGCCGATAATATCGCGTAACGGATAAGGAAGTTGCGGCCTGCTATCTTGTCATCGCCGGGAAACTGGCACTACGTCGTAAATGCTGTGCATAACGCGGTACTTCATTACTAACAAGCTATACCCTATAGCCGTATAAAATATGATTTCTCAATGCCCGTTAAACGTCTACTGCCTTTCCACAACACAGTTAAGAAAAGTAACCAGTTCTGGGCTGGCTTTCAAGCGATTACTGCTTATCGCAAATCATTATTCGCTCTTGTGAGAATTGGAATGCAGGAATCTGTAATAGCAGGAAAATACTTAAAGCAAACTTAGATAAGCTAGCGAACTCGCCTCACACGACGATAGGGCGTCATATTTACCTAACTATTCCTAACTGTTCCTAATATTATGATTTTCCAAGAGTTCAGATGGTCCGACAAGTCGTGCTCAAGCGAATTATGTATTCTAGATAGCAAAAGAAATTCCAAAAAATTTACATTTCATAAAAGTCGTGGTTACATTTTGGAGTAAGTAGTAAATGTACCTATTAAAATTTTGATTTACAACCTACGAATTAATTAATTCATTTCTGTACGTTAATTTACTCGAAACAAAACAAAGCGTGAATACATTTACAAAATTAAAAGTGGGCGTAGTAAGTGGGTATAATTTGAGTTTTTCGTCCATTTTGCACCCCAAAAGTTATACGCCTTAATTAGCTCGGCCAGGATCTGGTAGATTGTGATCGCTGGTGCGGTAGTGGGCGCCTAATTCTGAGTCATGGGCGCCGGCGTTGTTCGGGCGACGCTTTGTCGATAGCAAACACCATTTATAAACAGGTTGACAAATTTGACATAATTAACTAAGTAGTAGCCTAATCGCTACTACTTAGTAAAGATAACACTTTTTTTTTCGTTACTTCGAATATTTAGGCGTCCATTTGAAGATAGTTTTGCTACAGATATTACTGACTGACGGACAGGTATATTTTTATTTTTATTTTTATGGTGACACATAGATACATTTACTCTGCATTCAACTCGCGCGCGAACGTTGTATTCTAGAATGATTTAATTGCACCGAAAGAACAAGTTAATACCAGAAAGAAATTAATATTGTAAAGCGAACAAGGAAATCTGCTTATAGAGGCAATAGGTTACTCGGTTACCATAACAAAGTGCGGGAGCGGTGTGCATCGGTGCCTGCCGTCCGGAACGGCCGAGACATCCCCTGCATTAGCACGTCTGAATTAACACACGAATTGTTTGTTATACAACTTCACCTCACGTCTAAATTACAAGTAGAGCTAACAAAAATGTTAACAAAATAAAAAACATACGCGCTGAATTGAGAACCTCCTCCTTTTTTGGAAGTCTGTTAAAAACACAAGCAGAACCAGTTTGTGTATCTTTTCACCTGAGTCCTCACAAATCACATCTAAATCACAACTAGAGTTTTACTAAAACTAAAGAAAAACAGCTACGGCAAAAGTTTTACTGATGATTGAATTGCGGTTTTGATAGCTCAAAATAAGCAAGTTAAGCTCAAAATAAGCGTAAATGTTTTCTGGTTACTGTTAACTTTTAAAGTTAAATTTACTGTGCGTAAATCGTGCTTTTAGCATGCAGATTAAGTTTCGGAAGGTCTGATTTGACATATTATGCAAGTTAAAACATCAAAAGCTATTAACTGACCTAAATTGGAAGAAATAGGTATCGACAATTTAAGCAAAATCAAAAAAAAATACTTTAAAGTATACGGGTTAAGGTTTTATGCAACCGAATTGGTAACCATGATGACAAATCGGGGCTACCAGTACTATAAACCTTCCTTTTCGTTAAGGAAAACACTAAGATTTAACTTTTATTATTTTAGAGTAGTGAAATCCTTCGCTGTACATGTTTTATAGCTTCTTTTGAATCTTATCCGACACGTCATTATAATCATGAAATTATAAAGCCTTCTTGTTTGATGGATTTCACGCTACTGTTCCTTTTCTATAATAGAACATTCGCATACTTGGAGCAATAAACATTGCATAAATTATTGTAATGAATTCGCGAAGATCATAAAACGTAGTGGATTCCGAATAATGTCTAAGAAATATTATAATTTTTATGTAGTTTTATTTACTAGGTAATAATAAGTTCTTTACTGAACTAATAATACCTGAGCACGAGAAACCTTTGCTCGGTCTTTCGTCTTTCGCTTAGAATAACAGCAATCACTGTTATTCGAGATGAACGAGAGTTATGATGCTTCTATACTTATAATAAAACTGTAAGAGATCCAATTCTGTACATTGAAGATATTTATAAAATTTTTTTTGGAGGGCACTCATTATTCGATACTGAAGCCAAATCTGTAATTTATTTCATTTTTGTCTGTCTGTCTGTCTGTCTGTCTGTCTGTATCTTGGCCGCGCATCACGCCGAAACTACTGAATGAATTCAAACGAAACTTGGCACGATTTGAGCCCATACTACGAGGTAGGACATAGGATACTTTTTATCCCGAAATTCTACCCCCGAAGGGATGAAATAGGGGTTGAAAGTTTGTATGAAAGTCCTTAATTTCTCAAGTTATAGCCATAAAACTTGATATATGAGCTGCGGGTTGAAAATGAAAACATATGTGTTTCACAGTTCTTCAAAATTCCACCCCCGAAGGGGTGAAATAGGGGTTGAGAGTTTGTATGAAAGTCCTTAATTTCTCAAGTTATAGCCATGAAACTTGATATATGAGCTGCGGGTTGAAAATGAAAACATATGTGTTTCACAGTTTTTCAAAATTCCACTCCCGAAGGGGTGAAATAGGGGTTGAGAGTTTGTATGAAAATCCTTAATTTCTCAAGTTATAGCCATAAAACTTGATATATGAGCTGCAGGTTGAAAATGAAAACATATGTGTTTCACAGTTCTTCAAAATTCCACCCCCGAAGGGGTGAAATAGGGGTTGAGAGTTTGTATGAAAGTCCTTAATTTCTCAATTTATAGCCATGAAACTTGATATATGAGCTGCGGGTTGAAAATTAAAACATATGTGTTTCACAGTTTTTCAAAATCCCACCCCCGAAGGGGTGAAATAGGGGTTGAGAGTGTGTATGAAAATCCTTAATTTCTCAAGTTATAGCCATGAAACAGCATTTGGGCTTTCGTTAAAATATGAAGAAGTACGTGTTTCACCATTATAGGGGGATTATACCGTGGGATAGTAATATAGGCTACTTTTTATCCTGGAAAATTAACTGGAAAAACTTATTCCACGCGGACGAAGTCGCGGGCATCAGCTATAAAAAATATACATACATACATACTTAGGCTACTTTTTATCCCGGAAAATTAATGAGTTCCCGCGGGAATCGAAAAAACTTAGTCCACGCGGACGAAGTCGCGGGCATCAGCTAGTATCTAATAAGCTTGGAAAGTAACATTATCTAACATACCTATAAAAAATCAGCCAAAATTATAAGAACTGTTCCGAGAAATCAATATCTAATATCTATACTAATATTATAAAGAGGTAAAGTTTGTGAGGTTGTAGGGGGTAATCTCTGGATCTACTTAACCGATTTTGAAAATTCTGGTACCAATAGAAAGCCACATTATTTGTGAGTGTCATAGGCAAAAATAATTGACCGAGCGAAGCGAAGGTCTCTGAGTCTACTTGGGTGAATTGGCACTTGTCCGTCCGTCCGTCCGTCCGTCCGTCCGTCCGTCCGTCTGTCAGAGCCTTATAACTTCTGAATTGCTGGACATAATTACTTCAAATTTAAATATAATATGTAAACCGATGGCCTCCCGCTGAATATGGCTTAAAAAGTTATAAAAATCTTTATTTCAGGGGGGCTCTCATAGAAGCGAATGCGAAGTAAAATATTTTTTATAGCGTTACATAGGGTTGCAGTATATCATTTTAAAGATAATTAGGAGTAGAGTTCAAAAATATTTTTTTTTGAATTTTTCTCCTAAAATTGACGAAATGGGGGGCTTTCAAAGTGGCGATTTTCTAACGTCCAAAGTTGACCTCAGAACTCTCAATTTTCTGAACTCTCAAGCCTGAAACTTGATCAATTATTTGAATTATATCCTGTACTTGAACAACAAATACCAAAATTAGATAAATATTATAAGGAAACGAAATTATTTAATTTTTAATGATGATGATATTTTTAACAGAACTTCACACTGATGTCAATAGATGGCGCTCTGTGAAACCGCGAGGTCTCAGTTCGGGGCGAACCACTAGTAATATTAACCCGAAAAATTAGGAAGTTCCCGTGGGAATTTAAAAAACTTATTTTACCCGGACGAAGTCGCGGGCATCTGCTAGTATTTTATACAAATTCAACGAATGCTCGTTTAAAGTATAGGATAATACAGACTACAATACATTTGGCACCATTATTATTACTCCAAGGCTGACTTTTTGCCCCTCTAAACATGCTCTAACTATAAGAACTTTGGTGATTTGTAATTTTATTCGTCACGTCCTCGCGGTGAAGGACAACGTTATAAGGAAACTTGCTTGTCTTGTTTTAGAAGAATTTATTTCTGTACGTTTGCTTGACGAACCTACCTACCTACCTACCTACCCGAGCGATGCAGAAAATCAGACAATTTAACGACTAAAATGAGCCGGAAAAGTTTTAAGAAGCTTTATTTATTATTTTAACTCTTTGATCGCATGAGCTTACGGACGAATGGCATGACATACTCGTACTTCTTCTAAAAAATCATGTAAACTCAACCGTCAATAAGTATAGAAATTAGAATAGATGTAGATGACTTTTATACTCCTAGCATAAGCTATTTGCTTAGTTGAAGAAGAATGGAAATTTTGTTAATATCGTTTAGCTTCATGGTTAATTTGTTATTCTTCTACAAAATTTGGCCCGCGTTGGTCGTTAAATCATTAATATTCTCAACTAAATTTTTTACTTGTAATTATTCAAGTAGTAGGTAAATTGTGAAGAAATTATCAGTCTCGCCGTTTTCATAACAAACGTTATCTATATTATTTTTGGCTGTAGGTCACTCATTGTAGGTCATACAATTAGGTTCATTAGCAACATATTTACATTATTACATTTCTTTCTTGTTACCTATTCCACTTTGTTGTCTTTTCTCCTTAAATTGAATATTTCCCGAAACGAGTAATTTTTTTTATATTTTCATCTACATCTTTTCTGTTAAATCAATTCCATCATTCTCGTCTTTGAACAATCTTTATCTACTGGTTTGATCTCACTCTTATTAATGTTAAAAGAGAGTACAATGGTCTAGGGGTGCTTAGTTTGGGTCAGACATCAAGCATTTAATCTGAACGCTTTGTACGCTTACTCTATAGATTTTATTATTGAAGTCTTAAGAGAAGTTCTTAATGTGTGAAGGATACACTTGCCTATGATTGATCACATCTTGTAATCATCAAAGAGAACGTTCTCTTGTTGAATGTTATATTTGTAATACGTAAACGCTTGTTATTTCGGAACAATTTACAAAATTGTTTAATGCCTTTGATATTTTGTCGGATTGTAGTGCAATTTTATTGTCAGCCAGCCGGCGACAATAGGTTACTGCATAAATGTACGTAAATTGGATGACTGGTATAACATTTAAGTTTTCTTAAAGGTTTTGTTTTTCAGAGTTTGATTTAAGGTTTTGATTTTTAGGGTCATATTAACTTACATAATATTTAAATATAGATATTTAAATATAGTATAACTAATCCTTTATAGAGTGGTAGAGTACCTAACTTACTAACGTGGCTAGTTACCACCCTACCGGCAAAGACGTGCCGCCAAGCGATTTAGCGTTCCAGTACGATGCCGTGTAGAAACCGAATAGGGGGATGGGTTTAATATAACTGCCATGCCCCTAACAGGTTAGCCCGCTACCATCTTAGACTGCATCATCACTTACAATCAGGTGATATCGCAGTCAAGGGCTAACTTGTAGTGGATAAAAAAAAAAAAAAACTAAAATATGAGCAATATTGAAATAGAGTAGCTGTAGTACACTACTATAGTAGACTACATGATGTGATATCTTGCAAATAAAAATAATTACTGTACTGGAAAGAGCCAAACAATCATAAATACATAATGAGACAAGTATGTACTCGTATGTCGGTTTTATATAAACGTTTATGGTATAAATTCTTAAACTGTGGTTGCAACTTGCAATGTAAAGATCATCGTCCAGCTACTTAATATTCGAGATTGCATCTTGTTAAACTTCTCGGCATTTCATTCAGTTTAAAAATTTACCAGTGTATACCAATTACCAACATTATCCTTATAAAATGTCCGAAAATACAATGTATCTTTCAAGCCTTTGATAAAGGATAACTCGTATCTACTCGTGAGATAAATTGAAAAGGATTTAAAATGATTACTTACTAGCTGATGCCCGCGACTTCGTCCGCGTGGTTTAAGTTTTTTTGATTCCCGCGGGAACTCCTTAATTTTCCGGGATAAATAAAAAAATAAAAACCGACTTCAAAAACCACAAACACTAAAAAGTAAAAAATAATTTAATTTATTATGTATGTACAAGAGTTAATTTAGTTCTATAATATCATTTTTTGGAGTCGGTACCAATTAGCCGCATGAACCGTCTACCTACTCTTCATTATTGTTGACGTGACTCCACATTGGCACCGACTCCAAAGAATGTTATTATAGAACTAAATTAACTCTTGTACATACATAATAAATTAAATTATTTTTTACTTTTTAGTGTTTGTGGTTTTTGAAGTCGGTTTTTATTTTTTTTTTGAAAATTTTTTATTTCACAATTTTTAGTGGCCCCACTGTTTTAAAATACAGGATGTAACCAGAACGAGATATGCTATGCATGGTTAAAACATACTGTTTACAAGACTATCACACTGATCGCGAGCAATTTACTCTTATCCATGAGGAGTTCCGTTCTCCATCTCCGGAGATATTCATCAGATCTTCACCAAATTGAATTGGGACCACACGGGAAGCACCAGCTTTCAAATAAAAAAAGAATCATCCAAATCGGTCCACCCAGTCAAAAGTTCTGAGGTAACAAACATAAAAAAAAAAAAAAAAAATACAGTCGAATTGAGAACCTCCTCCTTTTTTTGAAGTCGGTTAAAAAGTAGCCTATGTCACTCTCCAGGTACTCAACTATACCCATGCCAAAAATCACGTCGATCCGTTGCTCCGTTGCGGCGTGATTGAAGGACAAACTAACAAACCAATAAGCCAACAAACAAACACACTTTCGCATTTATAATATTAGTATGAAGTATGATTTTGTATCGTATGATTCGCGTATTCGTAAAGGATATATAATTTTTGAAACAAAAAATTGTTTGGAATTGAAATTTGCTTTTAAATATTGGTTAAGCCATGCTTTTTGGTTCATAATCTTTACCCATTGCTGGCCTACTTATACTGAGCGGGTCTCCTTGAACGAGTCCTCTCAGAATGAGAACGATTTAGGACATAGTCCACAAGTCACAGCGCTGGTCGGGTGCGTGCATATTACGAGTACGTGCCAATATTTATTATAGAGAGTTGTCTATACGTATTTAAAATTTTTGAGAATGTGACTGCCACACAAGAATTTGTGGTATTCCATGTAACGTGCCAAAAACGTTCATAAGCTCGCGAAGCGATTACCTACTAGGTACACTTTCAGAATTCTATAATCTTTAGCTGTCTTATTACAATTGATAGCGAATCCATCACACGATAGTATTTTTAATATTGAGTATTATTGTGTGATGGATATTAGTATTATTTCGTATTCTAGGATGGGTCAATAATGTTGAAGTCAAGGTATCCAGAGGTCTTCTTTTGTATTCTCTGGATATTTAGAAATTCGGTTGCAATTTGTCATCGCCATACAAATCTCAGCTACGATTGTTGCAGTCAAATAGTTTAATATGGAGCTGACAGGTCGTGACCGTCTCGTATACTTACAAAATAAACAGCAGGAGTTATAAATCAAGTCTGAAACGTTGCGTGTATTATACCTGCAGATATCTGAAATTTTAAATTTGCATAATCAAATAAAACTGATACATGTTCGGAACATGCATTTAGTTTTAATACCTTCATTGTGTTCGTTTTGTATTGACGTACGTATCCTTTAAAATGATTCCGATGAAGAGCGTAAATAATGTCATGTTTTTATTTCGGAATCGGCGTAACACTTGTATTCACAACGCGACAATGTGACATCACGTCTTACGAACGCTCTCTGATATGAGAGCGCCTTTAGTTAAAAATTGCAAAAACATTTTGACAATTCAGATTAGAACTGTGTCTTATGAACTAACTAGCTGATGCCCGCGACTTCGTCCGCGTGGATTGAGGTTTTTCGATTCCCGCGGGAACACTTTAATTTTCCGGGATAAAAAGTAGCCTATGTGCTATTCCAGATTATAATCTATCTCTGTGCCAAATTTCATCCAGATCCGTTCAGCCGTTGGAGCGTGATTGAGTAACAAACATCCATACATCCATACATCCATCCAAACTTTCACATTTATAATATTTACTAGCTGATGCCCGCGACTTCGTCCGCGTGGATCGAGGTTTTTCGTTTCCCGCGGGAACTCCTTAATTTTCCGGGATAAAAAGTAGCCTATGTGTTATTCCAGACTATAATCTATCTCTGTGCCAAATTTCATCCAGATCCGTTCAGTAGTTACGGCGTGAAAGCGGAACAAACATACAAACACACTCACTTTCCCATTTATAATACTAGCTGATGCCCGCGACTTCGTCCGCGTGGATTGAGGTTTTTCGGTTCCCGCGGGAACTCTTTAATTTTCCGGGATAAAAAGTAGCCTATGTGCTATTCCAGACTATAATCTATCTCTGTGCCAAATTTCATCCAGATCCGTTCAGCCGTTGGAGCGTGATTGAGTAACAAACATCCATACATCCATACATCCATCCAAACTTTCACATTTATAATATTTATTTGATTCTGGTCTGAATTACCAGAAATGAAGAATGACAAGTTTCACCTCCAGGACAAAATATGTGCCAAAATTCAGTTTTGATTTTAGATTTGGAGATACCGTGATCAGACGATGGATCTTTTTACTATACACAGTAATTCGCTAGCTTCTTAGTTGTAACTTGTATGAGATGTAGGCCATTAGAAGCGATTAGTGTCAAGAGCATAGGAGGCGATAAGCAATAAGTGAAAATGAACGCCTCGTTTTTAGGGTTCCGTAGCCAAATTTGGCAAAAACGGAACCCTTATATATTCGTCATGTATGTCTGTCTGTCTGTCTGTCTGTCTGTCTGTCTGTCTGTCTGTCTGTCTGTCTGTCTGTCTGTCTGTCTGTCTGTGTGTCCGTCCGTATGTCACAGCCACTTTTTTCCGAAACTATAAGAACTATACTGTTGAAACTTGGTAAGTAGATGTATTCTGTGAACCGCATTAAGATTTTCACACAAAACTAGAAAAAAAACAATAAATTTTGGGGGTCCCCATACTTAGAACTGAAACTCAAAAAAATTTTTTTCATCAAACCCATACGTGTGGGGTATATATGGATAGGTCTTCAAAAATGATATTGAGGTTTCTAATATAATTTTTTTCTAAACTGAATAGTTTAGAAAAAAATTATATAATGTAACTGCTAAAATAAGACAATGATAAAACTAAAAAAAATATATGATGTACATTATCATGCAAACTTCCACCGAAAATTAGTTTGAACGAGATCTAGTAAGTAGTTTTTTTTTAATAATTTAAAACTTACTACAGGTTTGTACGGAACCCTCGGTGCGCGAGTCCGACTCGCACTTGGCCGGTTTTTAGTTAATAACTCACGGTTGATATGGTTCGTCGTTCATTAATTAGTTATTCGTTTTAACCGGTAGATTGTATGAGTAAATACGCTAGATATAGTCAGATACACAAGAAGGATGAGTTGCAAGCACGATGCGTTTTAATAACTTATAATTTATTTGTTCGTGTAATTGAATCAACAGTGTGTTTGATAGTTGGCTCAATAAGCCACTTAATACTTTAACGAGCCGACTATTAGCTTGGAATGATACAACAGTGTTTCACAATTTATTCATCGAGAGACTAAATAAATTGTTCTTGGCGCTTGGTCAAAATTGCATATTTTTAAACGCCGTTCAAAGGTGCAGTTCTCATTTTATTTTTGGTAGGTATAATTAAATCAATGTCTGGTGATTGATTGTTGGTTTAACTAAGCCATTTAATACTTCAACGAGCGAGAATTACAAGTTTGGAATGTTACCAACCAACGCATGTTTCTTATTTAATTTTTATAATTCATGAAATTTAAATAATAATTAGTCTTACCGTTTTGTCAAAGTTGTACCTACATATTTTAAGCTGCACGTCTTACAATGATAAAGTTTTGTAATTTTTTTTGTGTAATTGAGTTAACCTTTATTTTATGTAGTTGGTTGTTGGTAAGACATCCATTAATTCACTTGCTTCGAATAATATTCCTTTATAAGAGCTTTTCCTTATAATTATTGAGGTTATAAGTATTCTTTTAGACTTTACTGCAACACTTTCCACTACTATATTTGTTGATAAAAGTAGTAAGTACTTTCTGTATTACAGAAAGTATGAAAAGTAGTAGACAGTACAAATCTGTACTAAGAAATTTAATGAACTACAGTCATCTTCAATTTTTCAGCTCAAGTAATGTAAAAAATTTAAATCCAAAATCACTGTCTTCTACTTAAATATTCAAAGTTATTTTATCAGCAATTAATACTTATTTGCTTTCAGGTCTTTGAAGATGATACATAAAGCCAGATTGTAGCACAACGTCTGCCGATCGCACGGCACATGTTTTATTTGCGAATTGATGATCGCATCACTTTGGCAGGCCATTAAAGGTCTGACTCCACTACAGAGGCGCAGCACGCAGCGGCAAATATTATGCTTTGAATGAGTTTGTATGGAGCTGGGCCCACATAAGCGACGTAGCACGGAGATGCACTGCTACATAATGGTACTAATGCCCGTTTGCACTAAACTCAAGTTAGGCTTGTCCTAGTTAAGATACAACTAGGCTTAAGAACGGCCTAGCAAAAAAATTCGTTTGCACTGACAGTCTTGTCCTTGCTGTGTCGTAACTTAAGCATTGCCTAGTTAGGCATCTCTAGGAACGAATGGAATGAATGATTGTTTATGGTTTTTTTTTTTAAATATATCTTGCAAAGTAATGTAAACACTAGAATATTTTTTTACCTTATCTTGTCATAACCTCAGGCATGAGTTGAATAGAGACAAAAGCTAAAACATTGGTGTATTTTATTTTATTGGTTTATATATTGCACAGGTGACATTAAGTACGTGGAGTTGAAGGTTATTTATTTTAGGGGATTTTATAAATCAGCAATTAAAATGGAAAGACAAATAAATAAACGAAAAAGAACTGCCAATTTTACGGCAGAGGAGAAGTTGCGGTTTGTACGGTTGTTGTGCGAAGAGGGGCAGTGCATTATTTCCAAAGTTGCACACGATACTGCATCAAATAAAGAGAAAGAACAGGCTTGGGCAAAAATCACCCAAATTCACAATTCCAGTGGTGACATAATGAGAAAGAAGGAGAAAGAATCTAATAAATCTTGTGCCATTTTGCTTGTGATCAGTGTAGTGTTCTACCTAAATAACAATCACAATAACAATGTAGGTACTCTGTGGTTGTGATACCTATCAACCACAGAGTAGGTACATATCAACCGTGAGACCAATAATTAATGACAACAAAATGGTCCACAGACTACAAAAAATTCAACATAAGTATCGCCTACGCTTGGGCGCTTACTAATCGGGCTCATAAAGTTAGGCATCTCCTAAGTGGATTTAGGAATGGCCTAAGGTTAGTGCAAGCTTTTTAAACGCTAGGATAAGCCTAAACAAGTTGGGCAGGAAATTAGGCGATTCCTAAGTTTAGTGCAAACGGGCATAAGAATACTTTCCGCTAAGTGCCGCGCCGCGCCTCTGTAGTGGGGCCAGACCATTAAGCGTTTCAGTTTTTTTGCAATTGTAATTCGCTTATCGACAGAACGCTGCGATCGTTTTATTTGTGTATTGAAAAAAAGTTTAGATAGAAAAGTTCTTAATTTATGTATGACATTAAATAAATCTATGTGTTGTGTAGTACCTACGTACCTATTTGTAAAAACGTGACACAGTGTATTGCTGCAATTTGCAAATAAGATAACGTTTTATGTTATGATTTCAAATAAGTGGCCTATCTTATATTACACTAGCTGATGCCCGCGACTTCGTCCGCGTGGTTTAAGTTTTTTTGATTCCCGCGGGAACTCCTTAATTTTCCGGGATAAAAAGTAGCCTATGTCACTCTCCAGGTACTCAACTATACCCATGCCAAAAATCACGTCACGTGGATTGAGGTTTTTTGGTTCCCTCGAGAACTTTGGTTTCATCAAAATTCGTTGAAAAGATGGTCCGTGAAGGCTTAGCAGACAGACAGACACATTTTAGCATTTTAAATATTGTTTTTGATAAACAATAGATAGATAACCGTTGCTTTGCCGTTGGGTTTTTATTAATAGCATTTTTAGTATCGCTATTTTTTTTCTCAACAGATAAAATCTAATATTTTTCATTCGGCACCTTTGATTGTATTTTAATATCCCAATTAATTTACATAATATTTTATTCTAACATAATTCGACACTCTTAATTGGTATATAAGAGTTGGTTATAAACCTTATTTACGACATTATCTGTGGGTAGATAATATGCTAAAATTGATCTTCCGAATCCAAAACTCTTTTTGGTTTTCTTGAAATGGTGTAGGCAGTAGGTATTTCAACTTTTTGCTTGAGATCCCTTAGTCTAGATTACGTAGCCTCATGTGCAAATGTAAATCTATATATATAAAATTCAAAGTCCTGACTGACTGACTGACTGACTGACTGACTTATATATCAACGCACAGCCTAAACCGCTGGGGTTAGAGACTTGTAATTTTGACAGTATCTTCCTTTTGTGACGTAGGCGCTCACTAAGGAAGGATTTTTGAAAATTCCACCCTTAAGGGGGTGAAATAGGGGTTGAAAGTTTGTATGAAAGTCCGTCATTTCTCAAGTTTTATCCATGAAACTTGGTATATGAGCTACCGGTAAAAAATTAAGAAACACGTGTTTCACAGTTTTTGAAAATTTCACTCCCAAAGGGGTAAAATAGGGGTTGAAAGTTTGTATGAAAGCCCTTCATTTCCCAAGATATTATTCAATTTATATCAGCGAAACTTGGTATTTTGGCTTTCAGTAAAAAATAAAGAAGTATGTGTGTCACAGTTTTACAAAATTCCACCCCCAAACGGGTAAAATAGGGGTTGAAAGTTGGTATGAAAGTCATTCATTTTTCAAGTTAAAGTCATGTAACTTGGTATTTGAGCTTTCCGTTAAATATGAAGTAGTACGTGTTTCACCATTTTTGAAAATTCGATCCCCAAGGACGGTATATAGAGAGTTTGTCCTTCAATCATGCCGCAATAGAGCAACGGGTCAACGTGATTTTTTGCATGAATATAGTTGAGGACCTGGAGAATGACAGGCTACTTTTTATACCGCATAATTAAGGAGCACCTGTTGGGAAAAAAACTTAAACCACGCGGACGAAGTCGCGGGCATCAGCTAGTTTGATTATAATTTAAAGAATATCAAGTCTCTATTGAAAATGTTTGGGCTAATTCTATTATAATATTTTTATGAAATTACTCAATAATACAGCGAACTAGTTTTTGGCATCTTAGTTTTATAAAAAGATACTATTTATTAAGTCCAGTCCCACAACCGGTAGCCAAAATTGGAACTAATTTTTATGACTGTTTTTGTATTTTTTTTTAAATATTTATTAGCAACTTTATGTGATAACAGCGAGGCTGTCACCGGGTCAATAAGTTTTTTGGGACTATACTCTGTGGTATTATGTCACCCTGTAGAAAAAAAACCGAGATTAAAGTTGCCTATGTATAACCTCTTTGACTATAAGTTATAACCTGTATGTAAATGGCAAAACGACGACCATCTGTTGCTTTGTGAGTGAAGGAAAAGCCAACAGATTCTCACATTTACGTTAATTTAATAATACTAATTAGTCATAGATAAGTTATACCTAATACCTATAACCACGGATTAAATATTAGTTACTTCGTCTATAACATCGGTTTTAATTAGATATTTGAAATAATCTGCTCGGGTTCGTACTCTGAATAAACGATACAGTAATACATAAGTGTATTGCGGTTAGTACCTACTACCTACTGTAGGCGCGGCATACACCTTTCACGTCGTAAACACGTACCTATACAGTTCGACGTTTTAAAGCCACACGTCTTTTGTGCTAATAAATACGCTTATATCTATTTCATTAACTTAGTAGGTATCATACTAATATTATAAATGCGAAAGTGTGTTTGTTTGTTGGTTTGTCCTTCAATCACGCTGCAACGCAGCAACGGTTCGACGTGATTTTTGGCATGGGTATAGTTGAGGACCGAGAAGAGAAATTAAGAAGTTCCCGCGGGAATCAAAAAACTTAAACCACGCGGGCGAAGTCGCGGGCACCAGCTAGTAAGGTAATAATAAAATATGTTAACTTTGTGAAACGATACGTACTATAGCCATTATTCACATACCTACGAAATCTGACAGTTAAAATTAATCTATCAGATCGCGTTATTACAGATTAATTTTTTTAGCGTATTTTTTTACGAAGCGCACGTTATAATGTTGTGTCGCTTCAATTTTATTTGTGCACTGCGTGAGTTCTTTAAACTTTCAATGAAAGATGACTTGAAAAGTTATCTTTTTCAAATAATATGGAAGTATAAATTGCCTGAATTACAAATATACGCGCGATCATGCTTATGCTGATGTTTTCACAGGCCACTTATTACCAACCATGGTTAAATGTAGAGTAGGTCCATTCTAGTCTTTGCATCTTCCACCTATTAGTTGCTACTTGCTTATTATGGTATACCTACCTAACTATAAATTATTTTGTACTAAGAGATCTTATGCCACAAATAGTGTTTGAGTGGTTTGTTAAAATTGAATTTAAAACAGTATTTCAGATCATATTATTGTGTCTTTATCTTAATCTACTTGGGGTATATTCGTTTTTATCTAGACATATTATGAGGCTATTATTATGATATTATCTTGTAACGAAGCGTTACATATTTAAGAATTATTACCGACTACTGCCATCTAGGCCAATCACCCAGGACAGTGCCTAATGCCTATCTACCACTGAGGTCAAAGCAGACATCACTTACACCACGACCCTTCAAATTTGTGTGCCTACTCCTTGAGCATAGTCGCGATATCTCTTTGCCCTATATTAGAGTTCCGTAAATAAATCATTTTTACGGTTTATTTTTATTTTTTATTTTAATAAAATTTCTCTTTTTTTTCTAAATTATTTTTCCACCCCGGCAGAATCTCGTATATTGGACTAAAACTCCTATACTTACTGATATTTTTTTAATATATAATACCTGTTATAGTTGCAAAATAACTGCAGTGTTAGTGGTTAAATTGCGGTTTATAGACGTGGAGATACGCTTTGCACGTCATGAACACGTATGCAGTTGGAAGTTTTAAAACCGCAGATTGTCTTCGTGAGCTTGTTTATTATACTTGCTTTTTTGTTGTTGTTACCTAGTTAAATAATAGGAATTTATAGCTGATGACGTGTGGTTTCAGTTTTTTTTATTCCCGCAGGAACTCCTTAATTTTCCGGGATAAAAAGTAGCCTATGTCACTCTCCAGGTCCTCAACTATGCCCATGCCAAAAATCACGTCGATCCGTTGGTCCGCTGCGGCGTGATTGAAGGCCAAAACAAAAATCCAACAAACAAACACACCTTCGCATTTATAATATTAGTATGATGTTGTAATGAGCGAACACTAGAAATACCGGTGTACGGATAAACCCGATCAGGTTTTTGTTACACCGTAACAAATATTGTAAACTTATATTTGGAAATGAATCCTACTTGTTTTTTTAAATAAAATAAATAAATAACAGCAACACACAAACTAACAAAATACTGTTAGACAAACGTATGGTATTGTATGTTCCAAGATGCAAGTATAAGTATGAGACCAATGACCATGTTAATAGTGTTCGTAAGTTAATAAGAGGAATGATTGTCTTGAAATTTATTTGATTTTAATTCGAAAGACACAGACGAGGAGCAAAAAACAATACGGACCTTGTTCAAAGATAAAGTGATTGATAATAATTTATGTTAAAGGTATATCTAGATAAAATTAGCATTACGAGCATGCTGACTTAGTCATGTTGCTTAAATTATAATCGCACAAGAACATAGGGTACCTATAACATATTAACATAAAACATATTCGACACTGTATCCGTTTTTTCTTTTAAAAGTTAGGCGATTTGCATTATTTTATTATAACTATACATAATATGGTTAGTTATAATAAAATAATGGAATATAAGGACTAAAATGAAAACATTATGCAACGATGTGTATTAATAAAATACACATTTAATAATTATAAATGTGATCATTATTATTCATCTTCACAAATTGAATATACATAACGGTTAAATTAAATGGATGGAAGATCAAAAGCTGCAGCAATGTGTGTCATTAGCTAACTAATAATAATACGCGCGGTACATTCTTGCTTAAGCAACTGTGTAATTATTACTTACAAATGTACTCAAACCAGACTTAACAGACATAAAAATGCGATATCTTTAAACGTATATTAAAGCAATTAAAGACACTGTACATGCCGTCCTCTCCAAGTGTCTTTATGTACGATGGGTCTGACTGGTAGTCCTTTTGTCCTTGTCCTCGTTTCTTTTTAGGGTTCCGTACCCAAAGGGTAAAAACGGGACCCTATTACTAAGACTCCGCTGTCTGTCTGTCTGTCTGTCTGTCTGTCTCCAGGCTGTATCTCATAAACCGTGATAGCTAGAAAGCTGAAATTTTCACAAATGATGTATTTCCGTTGCCGCTATAACAACAAATACTAAAAATTAAAAAAATATATATATATTAAGGGGGGTCCCCATACAATAAACGTGTTTTTTTCGTATTTTTTTGCTCAATATTAAAAACGGTAACAGGTAGACGGTTCAAATTTTCACAGAATATTAACTTGTATATTACCTTTTAAAATAAATAATTAAATATCAATAAAGTAAATATTAAAGGGGGGCTCCCATACAACAAACGTAATTTTTTGATATTAACAATAAACCTCTACAAACAAAGTTAGTTTTGCGGTTCATTTCGTCTTGTTTTTAATACGTCATAAATCGTAAAACTTACTACAGGTTTGTACGGAACCCTCGGTGCGCGAGTCCGACTCGCACTTGGCCGGTTTTTTTTTGGTCCAGCTCGCAATGCGCTTTGTTGACGTGATGTATATTTGCATACACCCTTGAATCAGTCGCATGACTTGTCAAATGTGACTACATTGTTCTTGTAATGATGCGACCGTATCATTACAATACATCCTAAAGTAATATACATCGTATTGCAGATTATATCTTAGATCTAAACAAAAAGGCAGCTCGTAATAATTGTTTAGTGTTTGCTCAAATGCCGTGAACTAGCCATATGCCACAAAAAATCATAGCGCAGACAATGAGGTTCGCACATTCGGTCCATCGAGGTGATTGAACCCGAGTAGATGAACATCCATAGTTTTTGTTGGTGCTCGCGTCTGCACAAAAACTGATTTAAATATAAGTAAACGAAACCACGTTTGCTGGCTCACAATTATTCCGTATCAATATCTCATTTTGTACATGTGTCGAACGTCGTCGTACGGACCTTGAATCTAAAATTACTCGTTTCTTCACAATTATAGCACAATATTTTGGTCTAGCAAACATTGTTCGTGGTTAATTATTTCGCGTGAACACACTATTACCACGTGTTCAAGGAAATTCAAATTATTTAGTTGTTGTACTAGTTTTTACATATAGATCATACTAATATTATAAATGCGAAAGTGTGTTTGTTTGTTGGTTTATTGGTTTGTTGGTTTGTCCTTCAATCACGCAGCAACGGAGAAACGGATTGACGTGATTTTTGGCATGGGTATACCTAGTTGAGGACCTGGCTTTTTATCCAGGAAAATTATCAAGAATCAAAAAAAATTTAACCACGAGGACGAAGTCGCGGGCATCAGCTAGTTTGACATATATACATTTTTCGAACAGCTTTATATTAATTCTACCCTAAAGGGATCACACAAATAGGAACCTTTCCCTCATAGTTCCGACTTCCGAGTGCGAAATTATTTGCATAAAATAAAGTTATATCTTACACGTATAGCATTTTGGACACGTTAGCCTGAGGATCCGCATTTTTTATGGTTTTTGTTTAGTTTTATTAAAAACTACATAAGAACGATAACTATAATTTATAGTTATCGTTAACGTCAATATGCTGGGCACTTGATATCATTCTAGTAAAATAACGATCGCTAGAGAGCCGAATTCTTGTTTGAATTATGTACCGATAAAGAATGATACGTTGTAGATGTTACGATAACTTTGCCGCGCATAAAAACAATTTATAGGGATTAACTGCCGATATGTATCATGAATATAAATGAGTCGAGACAAAAACGAGATGTGTCTGAGGAGAAATAATAAGAGGCGTTCGACAGCAATCGTCTAGCAACCAACGTCCTTGAGTGCAGAAATCCTTGATGAGTACAATCAACTGCCACCGGATAGCCGCCTTCATTCAGGGCTGCCAATTATTGCTTTAACCTTTCGTCCTGCTTGCAAGCTTACTACGAACGTTCATCATTATTGAAAGAACACATAAATTTACCATATCTTTAACTAGAGGTCGCCCGCGACTTCGTCTGCTCACAACTTCTGACTTCTTATGAGATTATGAAATTTTCCCGCTGCAAAAAAGCTTACCTATAGAGGCTATATATATAGCTTACTAGCTGATGTCCGCGACTTCGTCCGCGTGGATTGAGGTTTTTCGGTTCCCGCGGGAACTCTTTAATTTTCCGGGATAAAAAGTAGCCTATGTGCTATTCCAGACTATAATCTATCTCTGTGCCAAATTTCATCCAGATCCGTACAGCCGTTCTGGCGTGATTGAGTAACAAACATCTATCCATCCATCCATACATCCATCCAAACTTTCGCATTTTATTATTTAAATTTAATAACCTAAATCCCGATTTTCATGTCTCTAACTACAAAAACATAGGTCTTATAAAAAAATTTCAACCCCCATTTCACCTTATGTGATTTAGGGGTGGATTTTCGTAAAATTGCTTATTATAGTTTATAATAATTTAAAACTAATAATCTTAATCCTGATTTTCTTTCGTACTTTAAAAACTTCCAACCCCCATTTCACCCCCTCATAGGTGAATTTTCTCAAAACCGTTTCTTAGATTATGTCTACACTATAGAAGAAATCTACCTTCCATCTAGCATCTTGAATGCTAGCAAGACTTATGTGTTTAGTCTTTTTAATTTATCGTGTATCTGTAATTATATAATTTCTAGGAAGTTCCTTTAAAGTTGCTAAATGTTCTCAGGGATGCAAGTGATGCAAACCCTGATCTATTGATGCGTAGGTGCCAGCGAGTGAGGACAAAAAACTAAAACTGAAAATAATCGTCTATTAACAGCGCGGACCGCGATACTAGCTCGGATGCGGGCTATCCGTGTATGTAAACCGGTGATTATGTGCATTGCGATAAGATAAAGCAATCTTGTACTCTTTGCCACTGAATCTCAAGTATACCCGAATTTCTTTTATGGAGGTTATGTAAGATAATAAAAAAATTTACGAACTTTGATATAATATAATTTTTTACTGTCTATAACCTGATCATGGCTGTGATTTTTAAGTTCAAGTTCAGGTTATGATTTTGGAAGCTTTATTATTATTTTTCTTTCGTACCTCAATACCTTGAACAGGTCGTGTTCAAGGTATTGAGGTACGAAATGAATATTATGAATTCATAAAACTTTTTGCTACCTACCATAATATACGAGTAACTATCAAAACTATGAAACTTTTTTTTTTTTAATCCACTACAAGTTAGCCCTTGACTGCGATCTCACCTGATGGTAAGTGATGATGCAGTCTAAGATGGTAGCGGGCTAACCTGTTAGGGGCATGGCAGTTATATTAAACCCATACCCCTATTCGGTTTCTACACGGCATCGTACCGGAACGCTTAATCGCTTGGAGGCACGTCTTTACCGGTAGGGTGGTAACTAGCCACGGCCGAAGCCTCCCACCAGGCAAACTATCTTCTTGTATTGGGTGACCGGTGAATGAAGTTTAATAACTCTTCAGTCCTTTGTTCGAAAGCAATCCAGTGAATGGGTGTGAAGCGAATAACTAAATTATACAGAGAAGATATCCGGCAGCCGGCAATTATCTGCTCGCACCATTATGTTATCAAATTGGCTTCGTAAATATGCCACGCTTGAGATTTAGCTTGGATTGAATTTAATTCGAAGCACGACCTGTCAACCTTTAACGTATATAAATTCACATAATAATCGTTACCAATTACGTGACTGTACGGCCTCGCAATATGGGCATTTTAGCGTTTGTTGGAATATCGCAAACTACTGCGCTCAATCGAGATCGGTTTGCGGTTATGGGTATAAAGTTAACGAGAATGCATTTATAGGTGGTGATAATATGTGATTCATTCAACATATTATTATTTACAGTAGAATCTGGAATTTGATACAACCTTAAAAGGGTAAAAATTGTCCCAGTCGTCAATGATTCATTCAATAATTAGTCAGACTTAAAAATTGCTTTTTTTGGAAATGTTACAGAATATGTTGAAAATGTTTCGAGTTCAATCAAAATTGAGCAACCATCATTTAATATCGAAAAAAGTATCTACTGCACAATGCATATAATACTTATACCTTCGTCGACATGAATGCCGAAGATCCTCTTTTTTGGAAGCGTGGGAAATGTTCTCACATGCCATTATATATGCCTCTCGGCATATATAATGGCACATACGATTTATATTTTAAAATGTACTGTCTCGGTGGTAATATACGAAGGTATGAACGGTGTAGTTACATGGACGGCGGCAGCGTAACCCTTTTTGATAAAATCGCTGTCGATACTGCACGTGTGTAATGTATTATTCATATTGACACAAATATCCGGCAAAAAAAGATTAAAGAGAAATCTAGGGAGAAATAAAAGCTATTAAGAAAACATACAAACGTCACACGTAGCCATATGTCATTGTCATTGTTATAGAATATATTATGTGAATATGATTAGCACTCGACCGCGCCGTTTCGATTGTATGGTGTACTACGAACTGCACGCTTTGCATGTTAGCGCCACAGCTGGCCACAGCCTACAAAGGTACAGTACACTCATAGCGTTATTGTTTTGTTAGTGATTGCATTCACGGAAAAAATATTCTTGGATAACAAAAATTTTAATTAAAAAACGTAAAAACAGTTGCGATATTGTGTGTGTCTAATCTATCTATTTATACAATTGCCAATACAAGTCTGTTTTTAAAATTTTGATCTTTGATTGCGAAAAAGCTGTGTTATAATACAAAGCTATAATATCGACAGCTATTGCTTACTTAACATGATTCTAGATGCTTTAGATTTGATAATTAATTTAAGAATGCTAATTTAACTAAAGAAATTGATAATTTAAACAAAAAACGATTAATCCATACTAATATTATGAATGCGAGTGTCTGTCTGTCTGTCTGTCTGCTACGCTACGCTTTTACGGCCCATCTGATCAACCGATTTTGATGAAATTTGGTACAGAGATGGGTTATAACTTATAACCTGGGGAAGGACATAGGCTATTTTTTATCGAGTCCCCGCGGGAATCTAAAAATCTTAATCAACGCAGGCGAATTCGCAGGCATCATCTAGTTATCGAATAAATGTAGAGCGTTTGTTTTGATTTACGGAAGTCTTTTTTTTAGACTGTGGCGGTGCAGCAGTGCGGGCGAACAAATATCGCTGATCGGCCTTTCTCTCGCCCTTCCGTGCTATTTGATCTCTGCGCGCTCGATTGTCTGTCGCAGTCAAGTTCACGGCCTTCCTCGATCGTTAACCATCGTACATAATTCTATTTTCTTGTTTGACTTGTTTCGAGATACTGATTTATTTAGACTGGTTTATTTGAACTTTATTTTAAACTCTTAATTATTTAAACGAGATCAATTGGTATTTAATTTACAATGTTTTTACTAACTGATATTACAAGCAATAATTAATTATTTAAGGCGTAAGTCTTATTTCAGTTGTATTATTCTAAAGGGCATGTGTAATGCTATGACAAAGTTAGGTAGCCAAAAGATAGGGTGGGGTCGCAAGTCGCAACTGATGTCATACCTGTTTTATTTAGCGGATTATCGCTTTATATGAACAGATTGCTATCATCTGGACTTCGTAGTTTGTAAAGGGGAACCAGCGATTGCAAGAGCCGACGTGTTGTATCAGCAGGTGGATTGTGGACAGGTGAAGTTGGCTTCAATCCCAAAACCTAGTATTGGGGTATTTGTATAAATTACACACAATAACTTTACTTACTGAGGGCTAGTTACGACGGCGTACATCAGCAGTAGGTTGCTACTTGTAAGTTGCAACGTCGATAGTCAGAAAAATATTTTTGCTTCCCCTACGTGTCTTACTGAAGATGTCTGATGATAATTCGAAACTGGAGCTATTGTTTGAAACGCTCATACAAAGTTAGTAGCAGGAAAAGATTTGGGCTCATTTAGTCATAAGAATATCAAATAACCATGTTTATTGGAAACTTGTTGGGATGGCAAAGAAGATTAATATTCAGAAGTCAGACCCTGGTATATGGCGTGAACATCCTTGGAAAATTATTGTTCTATCCGTAATCTCGAATCCGCAACTAATCGGCAAGCTCTACAGTTTCTATTCAACACAATATGATTTAAGATCAGCTTCGATACACGATCATTTGAAGTGCTCTATTACCAGAGTATTGTTCTCGACATTTGGTCCAGTTCGTTGACCTATACAATCAGCTTCTTAGTTTCTAAGTTTTGCTTTGTCACGAGTAGTGGGTTCTATAATATTAATAACAGTACTACTTACGAGTGAAAATAATTAGATAATCTCATTGTGGGAGGTAATTGTTATTGCGGGTAGCAAGAAATAAATGTTTAACATTTGATCGATTTGGCTTGTGCATCGTTTATTTTGTTTGTCAATTCAATTCTTGTTTCAAGTGTAGCAACGTGTCACTTATCTCGGTAATCACGTTAAATGGATCATTCAGCAATTCAATTGTTGGGACAAAATAGTTCTGATCTACAAATAGGATCTACGATGTATTTTCAAATGTATAGGTTACACGTGTTGTATTGAAACTTTAAACTATAATGGGGGAAAATTTTCTAAGAGTCAATAGACTGACTAAAACGTTCAAATGATGAGTTGAATGGCCATTGGTACCTATAAAATCGTAATATAAAAAGTTGTTTACACCTAGAGGCGCCAGATCTTGAAGTTTGATCAGCGACTTAGATTAATATGTGTAATGGGTATTAAATAGAATTTTTTGCCAACAATATAATTAATTACTATTATTTCTATTTTAAATGTTACTTTTTTCCCCATAAGCTGTGAAATTTTGATTAATGCCTGATTATCAAATTTATTTATCAGAAGTGCTGTAGACGGTGTCACGACAGTGTCACGGATTAAATCATTTTCTAACTTTTATGTATTATGGTGATATTATTATAAAATTTAAGAAAAAAAGCACGTAACATATAAATTGAAAATGATTTTGTCTTTCTGAGGTGTTTTAGTAAAATGATTTGCTGAAGAAAGCGACCATTTTCACTAACAACTAGCGTTTGAAAGCCATTCGATGGACGCTATGTTTGACTTGCTGTCAGATATAAATCTTTACAGATCACGAGGTCGTTAATGTGATAGGTATTCGTGTCGGCGCCGTCTGCTAGGTACGGCACCGTTAGTCTATTGTCGATTCAAATAAGTTGCATGTATTTCATATTTGTCTATGTTGTGATTGCGTGATCTATGCACAGACCAAAATTTAACACAAAGACGGTCTTACGGTTTCTATAGCTTGTAACCTCTTTTTTGACCGCCTATCTAGCTAGCTAACGTAAGCGGCTGCAGATCATGCCACCCGTTGGGTTTATCTGCCAAGTGTTTCTTAGCAGCAGAGAGTTGGGAATTTGGCAGTGTTACATCTCCGTGTCTGGTAGAGTGCGTAAAGATGTTGATGCTCCGCCTGATCGTTACGGCCCTCATGTCAGATTGTTGTTCCTTCGGATCTCCTCTCCTTCCTTAAATCTGTCTCCTCACTTTAATCTCTTGCGTTTTTGGCTAGTCTCCTTTGAGATTGGTGGCCGTGGCCAAATTCTGTCAGGACAACATGATAAGTTATCATGTTGTCTCTATGTGCCTCTATTTTACTGGCCTCGAATTCTCTCTTGGTTCTCATGATCGGCATTTCAATTTCTTACACCTATCCTTGCTACTTGTGTTAGTAAAATAGTGGTTAATACTAATCATAGTGATGGAAAATGATGATGCAGTTTAAAGTAGAGTGCACTTGTTATAAATATACATATTTAATCCAGCCTTGAAGGTATGGTTCCGGAAGGAGACTCCGTTAGTGCTTATTAGAAACGAGAAAGTTCGTGCATGTGGTTACCGTATAGAAAAGAGTGTCAGTCTATTGACACGCGAGGCTTCCCATATGTTGCTCTCGAAATCACCGCCCACACATTCTAAGTAGGCTATACAAATATAGGAATGAAAGTATTTTTCTATATTTCGTCAAAAGGTAACGATTGATTGTGTTGTCTAATCTCTACTGTTGTAGGTTCTATGGGAGGATAAATAACTTTATTTATACGGAGAATGTGACAGACCTTTAAGTCGTCTACGCGTTTAATTTATGTCCTAAGACTAGAATATAATCTTGTTTTGAATTCAACAAGAGCCATTACAATTTACTGATAAAGCTCGTACACATTTTAGACAGGCTTCGCCACAAAGCATCGCATTTCATTAGACGCCCATGAGAGATCGCTTTTATGAATCATCGGTTCTAAATGTGCTACCGCGCATTAGCGTAATCTGATATTATCCGTATCAGTTATTTGTTTAGATTCCTCAGAAAAAAAAAATGGCCAAATAAATCACAGGTGAAATTTCGTCTTGCCTGTTTGCTTCTCAAACTCAGCGGTTCAAAACGTTGCATTGTTTTTTTTAAAATAAAATAGGTACTAATGTAGGGAACATTATTTTCTTTGTTTCTTGAGATCCTAATGTTATTGTTATACTTACAATTAAAACTCCAGTAACTCCAGTAGTGATTCAAGGTTTTCCCATAATTTATTAGTCTACATGGAAAGTGTTTGCTGTTGGAAATGAAATGATTAAAATTTACCAATTTTTTTTGTGTAAAAACAGCCCCTTTTAGTAATGCGGGCCGCGGGGTAGTTCCGGGCGTTTGATATGCGAGCCGTGATAAGGTCGCCGGCCACACGACACTTCAAACCCTTGCATTGCGAGGGCTGCTTGCCCTTCCGCCTTATTGATTAGCCCTGCGTATATCAACACAAATGTTCAAACAGAACACCTACAACTTATAACACCCTGGTTAAAACTGACCACATCCACTGCTAATAAAGTGAGCAAATTAGTCATTTCCAAAAATCCGTTCAAAGGTCAATTTTCAAGTAATTTAAAAAGTTTCTTCTAAAGTTTAACAAGTTTTATGGTCTGGTATAGACTTGCCACGCTTCTAGGGAGTCCGTACAAAAACGCCAAAAACTTCTCGCTACACTTTTTAGTTTAGGTATAGATTTGTATACAATACTAGCTGGTGCCCGCGACTTCGTCGGCGTGGTTTAAGTTTTTTTTTATTCCCGCGGGAACTCCTTAATTTTCCGGGATAAAAAGCAGCCTATGTTACTCGCAGCGAGTAACATAGGCTTCACTTATAGAAAGCTACTTTAGCAGCTAAAGTAGCTTTCTATAAGTGAAAGAATTTTTAAAAACGGTTGAGTGGTTTTTGAGTTTATCCATTACAAACAAACACACAAACAAACAAATCTTTCCTCTTTATAATATTAGTTTAGATAAGCTCGCTTTGACCCGCGACCTCGATTATTTTTAGCCCGTAATAAAACGAATTCTGTATCTGTTTCCAGGATTCTGTAGAGCTATTTCTGTAGTTACAGAATAATTCAGCAGATGACCTATATAAATAAGTATGGACTAGTTAGTATAACCATTGTTTCCCACACAGGCCTCTTATTTAAATTAAAGCCTATCAATCATATAGAATGATAGGTTTTTTTTTGCGAAGAAGCGAATTGATTTTCTAAAACTATTTTAAATCTATGAGGTTGGTAGGTAGGTACTCGGTATTAAGTGCGAGAGAACGATCTAAGATAAGCCGTGTTAGTCTATTCAAATAATAGGAGCGTGTTGTAAATCTATTGCATTCATTGTGGTATCAAAGTCGTGAGTTGTACATTTGCTCTTCGAGTTGCAACTGAGAAAGGAGGTGCTAACGCGTTTATACACTTACACAGTGCAACATTAACACATTGCAAACAGGATAATATAAATACTTACCTTAGGTACTTTTACTGGTTGCATTGCAAACCAATATAAAGTACGAAATATAGAAATTGCAGAAAAAATTGCATATATCCCGACTGCTCTACCTCCTTTTTTTTGTAAAATATTGGAACATAGTGCAATATTTCTCAAACCTTTGTGCCTTTTAAACTCTATATACCATAGATTCGATATTTTTCTAATATACACGACATTGTGCAATGTCAAAATATGCTTTATTTTTTTGGAAAAAATAGTGGAAATGTTTAGGCACTCAAAAGTCAACGTTCAACGTTCTCATTTTGTGGCGATAATAGTGGATGGGATGGTAATATCAATATCACAAATCTCTACTGACGTTAGTTACGTACGTTAGACGATAGTTACTTACTCTTTTTAGTTTATCGTGAAGAAACGGTGCGAATATGATGCAAATTAGAATTATAATCGGTCATGAGCTAGTATGCAAATAAAACTCCCAGCATATAACGCAGGAAACGTATCGACGGCAGTTAAATATAATGTGGAAACTGCTGGTATGTGTATGTGGCCGATTACGACTACTAATGTTAAGGAGAGTCCAAACAGAGGGTTTACTTTTTAAGACTTGTTTTTTTTTCAAAGCAGTATAGTATTATATAGGTATCTCACAGATGAACATTCGTGACCGCGATGAATGAACTAAACGTAATTTTAGGAATTTAATCAGAGTAGGTATCTAGGTTAACAGAATTTCTAAAATTAAACCAAAGAAAGAGTGAATCTACTATACCAGAATTATCACGCAAAGAACAGTAGGAACTTGCCTACGTACCTAGTCTTTCGAGTTTGTGTTTCATGATATATAAAAACCTACACATTATTGGTTTTAATAATTATGCCACAACTTGCCTCGGGTCAGCATGATACTATAGCCTAATTTACGAAAAATTCGTTCCTTTCCCCGTTTGCCAATATGCGCTCGGCCTAAAGGAGTTGTATTGCAAGCCAGTGCCCGCCTTGCGAAACTACTGTCCGTACTAGTTACGCTAAATCAATCTCGGCCTAATGGCACCTCTCGCTCAATGTGATTATTGTCGTTAGATTCTGTAACTGTTTTAGATTAAGTTGATTTCTCAGCGAATGAGGTCCTTTCCTTGTTACTCAATCATTGGATAGTACCTACCTAACAGCTGGATTTTGAACATTCAATTAATAATTTATAACAACAGAATATTGACAATGTCTAGACTCTAGAATGACTAGTTGTATCCCTTTCTTCTGGCATAATTATTTATTTGATGGCAATTTATGCTCCAAATATCAATAATTGGTACTTATACCTACCTATTTTAGGATACAACTTGTCATCTACTTAAGTTAACGACACCCTGACACAATATCAATAATAATCCATTAGTTCAGATTTATTGCTACAGTGACTAGAATAAAACAATATGTTTCTTGTTCTCAGTTTGCATCCTCGGTGGCAGAAAGCGGCGCGTGTGGCAGCACTTCGTCGTCGACTTCATCGTCGTCGTCTTCGTCATCGTCGTCATCTTCGTCGTCATCGGATTCGGACACTGCGGACGCCGCTGGCGGCTCCGCTCATGCTTCTGCCGATGATTCTAGTGCCGCTCTTGCTGCCGCTTGTCAACTACAGGTAAGCACTAAGCTATATCCGTCGACCCAATGTATAATCCATTTAAATATGAAATTGAAATAGTATTTTTAATAAGTCGATAAATGCAATACAATCAATAACCTGAACTATTTAAAATGTGTCTCATGTCGCAATAAAGTAACCTGAAATACATTGCTCAGGTCATCGACGATGCGGACCTTGCGGAACTATTTCCAGAACAAACATCGAGCGCGCCGGCGCAACAGCCCAATTTCTCGACCTTCCCCGTTCATAACGCGTCGCCGGAGAGCGACAACAAGTCTATAGCAGATAATGGTAAGTTAAATTAAAACCTTTAATCCCTCAATTTTCAAAATATTGAATTGTTATAAAAACGGTTGTACCTTTCCAGGTGATGGGTCGAGTAGTGAAATGGAGCTTCCACCGCAGCTAGTCTCGGCTGCAATACAAAGGGCTACAGCTGACTCTTCCGGGTCTGAAAATGAGTGTTCTAACTCTGATACTGTGCATCAAAATGCTTCGCATTACGCTTCGAGTTTACTGCAACAGTTTGTAGCTAAAACGCAGCTTTTGAGTAGTACTGCTCCTCTTACAACCATAAATTCTGCAGCAGCTACGTCCTTAACTTGTGCACTCAATACAAATCCTTTAAACGGAGTTGGTACGATTAACGACTGTGTTCTAGATCAAATAAGTAATCTGTCAGATATCCCACCGATTGCACCCACTTTTTTGAATAACACCCAACATTTAAGTCCGCAGCAGACAGAAGAACTCACTCAAATAAATAAAGATCTTGAAGAAATAACGTCAGTAACAGAATCTGTCGGCTTATCAATACCAAACCCACTGAGCCTAGAAGATTGTGTGGATAATAACGACTTCATGAACTTAGATATAACCTCAGGTGGCTCAGAGATTGGCAGTGCAAGTGATTTTCTAAAAAGTTCACCCATAACAGTGGCCAGTGCGGATACAGGCCCTATTAACCAAATAGATTCTCAAAAATTAGATACCATCAGTACAAACTCTGTTGAATCTCAAGAAGATGTTAAAAATGTCATTGTTGAATCTAGAAGAAAAAGAGGAAGACCTCGTAAGGTAAGAAAAGTAGAAGAATGTGACAATAAAAGCACTGAATCTCAAAAAGAAGCCAAGTCAAGAGTAAACGTAATAAATGACTTTCATAACAATAATGATCCGCCTAATGTTTCACCGGACTCAGGTATTTTGTCAAATCATAATTCACCTACACATTCACCGTTACGTCGGCATGATATAGATGAAACTCACAGTAGACATAGTAGAAAATCCATTCAAAAAGAAAACACCACCGCTGAAAGGAAAAGTGCAAGATCTAAATCGAAATCTCGCAGTAGAGCGCAGAACAGATCGGATTCAAGTGATTGTGATTTCTCTAAAAAGCGAATAGAAAATGAATTAAAGCAAATTAAAACGGAAGCACCTTCTCCAGTTCCACTTAAGCAAGAGCAAAATAAATTTGAAAAGACCAAGAAAAATGATCATAAATTAGATATAGCTGCATTAGATAGAATGTTATATGCTACTGACAGAGTACTGTACCCGCCACGAAAAAAAGTAGGAAGGAAGCCACAAAACAAAGCAAAGAGTACTAAAACAACTAAAACTTTAAGAGACAAAAATCAATACGATTCAGGGGATAGTGACGATGATTCGTTACCATCCAACAGATCCGTACTGTCTGGAGTTTATGCGAAGAGAAAAGAAGTTAACAGTAAACTAGCAACTTTACCTAAGAACAACAAGAATAATAAACCAGTTAGTAATTCTTGGAGAGATCATCAAAGTGAAAATGAAGCAGCTGCTGATGATCCTCTGGATCCAACATGGAAACAAATAGATCTTAATCCAAAATACAAAGATATTCTCTCAGGCTACAAGAGTGATTACGAATTTAAACCCTACAAAAGTTGTAGTAGACTCATAGAGTCCGGATACAAAAGCGATTACGGTTGCCGATCAGGCTATAAAAGTGATTGTTATCGTTCTGGTTACAAAAGTGATCATAAATCTGGATACAAAAGCGATAAATCTGGATATAAAACAGACTATAGTGTAAGAAGTATGCGGAGACGCATGAGAAAACTTAAGAAAACAAGATCAGTAAGAAATAGATCTTATTACAAAAATCAAAAACATTTCATTTCCGATCAAGAAATTGTGGTATTATCGAATAAAACATTCAGCAGTCTAACTTTAGGACATAGTTCGAGCGATTCTGAATGTGAGACATATTTAAGAAAACCTAATGCTAGTCCAAAGTATGTGAGTGTTTGCACAAAATATCCATTACCGTCGAAATATAACTACGGTTTTACTAAGGCTAATCAAAAACACGTATTAAGGCTCAATGCATCAGATCCATTTGCCCCAGGACCAGTATTTAGCGGATTACAAAAGCCAGTTACAACATATAATATCTTTAAAGTAAGTCACAACAACAATAACACATTGTTGAAGTCTCCCTCGAAGAACACTTACGTAGGTAATTCTTTACCATCACTTAAACCTATATTTACACATAAGTTTGGAGTACCACCAATTTGTACACCAACAAAACAGTCCAGTTCAAAAAAAGACATTTCTGACAGTGTAAGAAATTATCCGAGAACACTTTCTCCTAAAAATCGTAAACAAGTAAAAAAAGACTCGCTGAATACGAAGAAAGAAAACTCTTCCAAACCACTATCCAGTATTTTCGAGAAGGCTAAAAACACCTATATTCCGAACAAATCTTTATCACGAAACGTCTTTTTGAGTTTAAAAAAACCAAACATAAAGCCTTCATATCATATCAAAAGGCACAGAAGAACAGTTGTACTCGCACCACCCAAGATTAATTTAAAATCCGCGGAGCGACCCTCTCGCATAACTATCAAAACAGAAAACAAGCACCATAGGCATAGGAGTAAAAGACGACACCGCTCCAGATCAGTTTCAAAATGTCGAGAATCATATAGTAGTCGAAATTCTGTCGTTTCCGTTGATCAAAAATTCACTCATGACATGGACAGTCTTATATCTAACTTTATAAAACTGTGCCAAATAGCACCCAAGTTTATTGTGACCACACAAACAATACTACAAAAGCCTGTAGAAAAAGAAAAACCACCAGCCGAACCAGCACCGCCTACGAAGGTAATCAAAAGAGCTTCTAAGAAAAGAAAAACGACAGATATTCAAGAGAGTGCTACGCCGACTTCAAAACGAAGACACAAAAAACAGTTAACAGAATCTCAAAACAAGGGTGGTAAAGATACTAATGAACACAAACTCCCTTTGAAAAAGAGGCATTACCATATTAACTCGTCTACAAGCAACCCATTAAGTCTTAGCTTAGTCACTGCAGACTTTGACGACAGTTTAAAAACCGTAAGTCCTGAAAAATTTTTATGCACGGAAACAGATTGCATGGGTGAAATGTCTAACAATACCACAGAAGATTCGTCAAAACAAAAGAATTCGACTGAAAAAGCTAAAAAGGATTCGAAAAATGTTTGCTCTACAATACAAGAGGCTAAAAATCTCAATAATGAATCGTCGCCAAAATCAACAAAAGCAATTTCAAATACAGCGGACATGTTAACTGTCAAAGATAATGAAGATATTTCAGTTTCACCAAGTTTAGTCAGTATTATTGACGATCTTGCTATTAAAAAGCCCACACCTGAACAATCAGAATTGTCAAAGAAAATCTACGAAACATCCGAAAAACTGAAAGCTGTTCATAAAATGGTTCATGATCTAGAAAAATGTTTACCGAAAACTAAGGAATCTGAAACGAAAACAGAATCATCCAAGTTTGAAACACAACGGTTATCATCACCAAGATCCGAAGCAAAACTATCACCAGTTCGTAACCCGGCTCCTATAGCGACACCAAAAAAACGTCACAGATTAGAAGCAGAAAAAATTACAACACAGTCTAGTTTAGATCTGGTTGTACAATCATTGTCAAAAAAGTTATCAGAGGATAAGTCTATTAACGTTAACATTCCTAAGGATATAAATCAAAATACAACAAAGGAAGAAGCCGAAGAAATTGAAAAAACTGATGTTTCATTATCCACAGCTCAGACAAACGATAATAATACAACTATTGATCCACTCAAAAGCATGTCAGCTCGTTCTTTATATAAAAGTTCTATTCCACCTGCTCAAAAATCTGAAATTATGACTAGAAAAAAGAACAGGCTTGAGGGTCTTACTAGCAATTTAGTATCAAAAATAAACCCAAGTGCAGCAACTAAAGTTCTGGATACACTTTTGAATAACAACATACGAAAATCAATTGAATCTCGAATACTTGAAAAAGAGAAAAATTGCTCTGAAAGTGTGAATAAGGTATCCGACGAAAAGACTAAAACCAAAGAATCTCAACAAATGAATACTAGAGCAAGTGTCATTAAGTCTCCCGTGTCTAAAGGTAAAGTATTAGAAAGTAAAAAGAACAAAGTGACGGAACCTGTAGTCGAAACATCTATAATTGTCAATGTTGATAAACCGACAGGCATTTTTGAACCTTCTGTTGATTTAGAAGATCAAATACCTAAGTCATCGATTTGTATAAGCAACGTCTTAGGAGACAGCCCTAAAAACAAACACAAAGCAAAAGGTAACGATAACAAGAGCTCAAATTCTTTGTTAGACACCGAATCCGATATACCATTAGCTTTGATTTCCGAGACACCTGACCCTATTATTAGGCCAAAAAGAGGAGAATCTATAGCATCCGTATTATCTGACAAAATACAAGAGACCACAGGTGGTCATAACTTACGACAAACTAAAAGAACTCTTGCTGGTGATTCTGAAGATGCTAATGATAAGAAAAAGAAGAAAACAACAAACAATTTAATACGCGAAAGTAAATTAGTTCTACCTACGAAGGTTATGCTTCCTAAACTTTCAACGGAAAAATTACTCGCTGCCGATCCAAGTATAAAGGCAGTCTTATCCATTCAGACTAAAGCTAATGACGCAACTGATACAAAAACTACAGAAACGTCAAGAAAGCGTACTAGAAGACGTAAAGCAATTAACAGAACAGGATTCCCTAGCATTAAGAAAAAGAAGAAGAAACTAGAGCCAAGTCTTAATGCCACCTCTGACAGCCATTTCACCTCTGAGGATACTGATCATTCTGCATTTGAAAGAGTGCCTAAAGATGGTGAAGCTATGAGTAGTTTCTTAGAACGGACCACGAATAGGAAACCTGAACTAAAAGTTGTACTGAATAAAGATGAATTACCAAAACAAGGACGGTTAACTGTAGTAGCTTTAGAAAAGTTGCAAGGAAGAGAAATATCAACAAATTGTAAAACTATTACATTAGAGAAGAGTGTTCATGAGAAGAAAGTTGGAGGGTCGTCTATTTTAAGAGCTCCGTCGTTACAACTGAAACAGAATAAGAACGACAAAGAACTTAAGAATCATATTAACAAGTGGGAAGTGCTAAGTGAGACTGACAGTATCCCATCTTTAACAAGTTCTTTGAGCAACGATCCTGAAGACAGTATTCCTTTAAGTTTGCTAAATTTGAAGGCTGACAAACATAACAGTCGTTTGGATAATTTAGAAAAACTTAAGCGGAAGACCCGGGCTATGTCGCCCTCCAATGAAGTTGAGGAAATATATTCTAAACGGAAGATCGTTGAAAAGACTACTAAAGTAGGCTTGAGACCTAAGTCAAGTTTGGCAGTCCTATATCCAAGCGATAGAAGATTTACGAGGAGCTCTGATAATAATACAGCAGACGAAGGGAAAATAAAGGCAAAAAAAGTTGAAAACAAAAAAGTTCCAGTGCCAGAACCATCTGAGATAACCACCAAACCAATGAGCATTGTCACGAGAAGAAAATCCAGATCGTGCCAAGTTAACAAGAAAGTTAACGAGATACATTCTAGTTCACGAGAAAGCTCATTGGATACGGTCATAAGCAAACGAATTCTCGAACGGTCCTCGAAATCGCGCGAACCGTCCATCGACAACCTTCAAGATCACGATGAGAACGATCCATTGCCTCTCAATGAGAAGGAAATAGATTTCGAGAAAAGTATCGACGTGCTTTCTAAGAACATTATTTGCAAGAAACGAGTGGCATCATCGCGTGACGAAAGCCCAGTCAACGGCGTCGATGGTAGGGACAAGCCTGTAGTGTCTAAGAAGAATCCTCGTCTGAGAAAGAAGTTCTTAGCAGCCGGACTGTTTTCAGACTATTACAAAGAAGAGTGAGTATATAATATCTTATATTATACCGGGCTACAAGAGGAAGACTGATGTTTGACTTCTGTTAGGTATTCTTAGGGTCAGAAAAAATATCATTATTGATCATTATCACAAATTTTCTAAGACCACAAAATGTGTCCTCAATTTTTGTAAACGAAATTCCTCTTGCAGCCCTTCCTATATCTTATCTTTAAAATATATTTACTATTATATTATAATAACATGAAACCTCTTTTTCAGTCCAAAACCGGAAGGGAAAGGAAAGAACCTGGTCACCCAAACGGAATTTCCCCCTGGTCTGCTAGGCCCCCCGCCGTATTGCGAACGGTGGGTTCGACGTAGGCTGCAACACTTCTCACTGCCTTACGACATTTGGTGGGAACAACACTACAACCAACCTGTACCATCATGGAATTATAAGAAGATACGGACAAGTAAGTATCATTAAAAATTTTGGCTTTATTTACCTTCACTTGCAGATTTGGCACAATGTAAAACGGGTTGTATTTGTCCATATATATCTTGAGTATGATATGTGGTGTGACGATTCTCCTAAAATACGAACCAAGTGAAGATCGAAAACAATTGACTATTACCAAGCCTAAAAAGTCAGAAAACACCTGTTTATATATTATTTGACTATTATAAGCCACGCTTATGAGATGAGAATTTAAAGACTGTTTCCCTGTTTGACTTTTAGAAAAACAAGGTTTCTTGCTGGCAATAGACTGAGGCCGCCGATCCTAATGTTAAACCTAAAGAGGTAGATACAGTTTATTCAAGAAACCTGAAAAAAGCTTATTATACTGTTAAGGATTATGTAGCTTGGATTTGATCGCTCCAGCAATGCTAAGGACAGCGGTCCTCCAGGTCCACAACTATACCCATGCCAAAAATCACGTCGATCGGTTGCTCCGTTGCGGCGTGATTGAAGGACAAACAAACACACTTTCGCATTTATAATATTAAGTATTGTTATAATAAGGGATGTATTAATTTCACAGATGTGTACTACGACGTGAAACCATCAGCGGAAGAGTGCGAGAGTGTCGCGTGCAACTGTATGCCGTCTTCCAGTTGTAACGAGGACTGCATCAACAGACTTGTGTACTCGGAGTGCTCGCCACAGCTGTGCCCTTGCGGGTAAGTCCACGTATACTTTGGACACTGGTGCCCAAAACTCATATCGATACATTGAAAACATGGCATAAATGTCTCCCCAAATCTATCGACGCGAAATAAATCAAATCTCTATATATAAAAATGAATCCCTATTTCCCTTGGTCACGGCATCACGCGTGAACGGCTGGACCAATTTCGCTAATTCTTTTTTTGTTGTGTTTGTTATTTATTGTAAGGAGAAGGTTCTAATGTAAGAAAATGTACGGAAAATGTGAAAAATTGTACGGAAAAGTAAAATAATTGGGTTAAAAAAACTCCATATACAAAAGTAAATGAGACATAAGACAGTAGAGAGATCTTCAAATATATTATTGTCACACTGACGGTCATTTATTCAGTTTCTTAAATTATATACATTTATACTGGGAAAAAAACCAGTTCCCACGGGACTCCATAAGACCTAAAATCCACGCGGACGAAGTCGCGGGCATCAGGTGGTCAATATTTATTTTTACAAGTTAGGTACACTGTACACTTATTGACGTCCAATTACTTATTAAACATGATGGTGTTAATCAGTTACGGTATCTTAAAACTAAAGCTACGAGGGTTCCAAACGCGCCCTGGTATGACAAGAGCCCACAATAAACTCAGCCGGGTTTTTTTACTTATCACCATCTCACAAAACATCTTAAACTAAGGAACTTAAACCAGCTTGAACTGGCCACAAAAGCTTTCTATAAGAATCATTGAACTTGGCTTTCCTGCCTATAGTTACTAGTAGGAATCTCTAGAAAAGCGGAAAACCCGCTTTTCTAGAGATTCCTGATGGATTCTGTTTAAATGCTTTCTTACTAATATTATATAAAAAAAAAATTTGCTCTGTGCTTGTGTTGATAAGTGGGGTAGTCATTGGAGCTGATTCTGTGTAACACAATCTCTAAACTAAACTAAAATGGCAGCTTTAAATCTAGTTCTGTCCCTTTCCGTAGGGAGTATTATGAAAGGGTTAGCAATATTTGTAATGCTCTAATTTTAGTTTAGTTTAGAGATTGTGCACTACAGAATCAGCCCCAATTTAGTTTATTTTTTGTTAGTTAATTGTCTTGGCGCAAAAAGACGAGGAGAGCCGACCCCAAATAATGGAATGAGGCTAGAAGAAAGAAGCAGAATTTAATATTCTAACAAACTAAGCAATTAGTTCCAATCAAGTAATTGTGACTTTTTTTTTTTTTAAATTGAAGAAATTATTCTTTCGTCAACAGGGACAGGTGTAAGAACCAACGCATACAACGCCACGAGTGGGCGTCTGGGCTGGAGAAGTTCATGACTGAGAACAAAGGATGGGGCGTTCGCACCAAGAACCAAATCAGCTCTGGAGACTTCATACTCGAGTACGTCGGCGAGGTCGTCTCGGATAAGGAGTTTAAGGTAACTAACTAATGTTGCTAGAGATTGCAAGAAAATTGTAGTACTTGAAATAATTGACCTTTTATGAATTAATTATTTCAAGCTTTCACGGCCCATCTGTTCAACCGATTTGGATGAAATTCGGTATAGTGGTAGCTTTCATCCTGGGGAAGGACATAGGCTACTTTCTATCCCGGAAAATTGCGGGCATCATCTAATTGAAAATAAATATTGATTGATTGATTGAATCAAATCTATCCTTCTCACGCTCTGTGCGTAGGGCCCATTAACATTCCCCCCTACATTGCAGGAGCGGATGGCGACTCGCTACGCTCGCGACACGCACCACTACTGCCTGCACCTGGACGGCGGGCTGGTGATCGACGGCCACCGCATGGGCGGCGACGGACGCTTCGTCAACCACTCGTGCCGGCCCAACTGCGAGATGCAGAAGTGGACTGCTAATGGTAAAGGAATTCATCCATTGAAAATACTAGCTATTAGATGAAATTTGTGTGTTTGTACTTTGTTAGATTTAGATGTATAGTATAGTGGAATATAGGTAAGTTATTATTGTTTGTGGGTTAGGTATATTCATTGTTGGATGTGACGTCACCCGGGTCACAGCTGAAAATCAGCGCCCTGCACAAAACGTGCAAATGCAAATTTTGATGTAGGGCAAAAGGCTGAGCTGTACACCCATTCTGGGGGCAGTCACAGACAAGCATAGTATAAGGTACAATAGTATAATTGACTGTTTGTTTGTGACACCATCATTGAATAAATATATTTTTTTCTTTCTTTCTTATTGATCATTAAAGCGGAAAACACGCAGGGGACGGGCGCGGGCCGGGTCGGCCCAGCGTCACCCGCTACGCGCCCGACTCGCGCCTGCGTTCTGTGTGATGTCGTCCATATAAATACAAGGAATTCAATCCGCCGCGCACCCGACCCGAGCCGCGCCCGTTCCCTGTGTGTTTTGCCCTTAACTGTTGTAGCTCGGGGCGATCGCAACGAAATGATCGAATCTTTAGAGATTCGTGACTCGGATCACTCACGTATGAGTTGTGATTGAATCAAAGCGATTCTATCAGTCGTGATTGGCACAACTCTATCAGCGACTTCATCTACGTAGATTTTTTTAAAATCCTGTGGAAACTGTTATTCCTATATTGTTCCTAAAACTGCAAGCTATTTCTTCACCGAATTTCGTCAAAATGGGTTAAATGAGTAACCTTAAAAAGGTAACAGATAGAAAACAGATATACCTTTGCATTTAATATTATTAGAATGGATTAAATACCTGAGTAAATCATACAATATAGAGCACAGCGTAGATATATACCGAGAGACAATAGTGACACCCTGGATGTGTACGAACCGATAATTTGTCTTTTTTATTCACAGGTACATTCCGAATGGCGCTCTTCGCACTCCGCGACATTGAACCCGATGAGGAACTGACATACGATTATAACTTCTCACTATTCAACCCCGCTGTTGGACAGGTGAATGCTAATATCTTTACGAGATGATCTCTGCGACTTCGTCCACGTCGTTCTGACGACCTCTCTGGCGCAGTGTGGAGCGCTGTTATCTTAACGTGGGAGGCCCCGGGTTTGATCCCCGGCAGTCAATTTAGGAATTTATAATTTCTGAATTTTCTCTGGTCTGACCTGGTGGGAGGCTTCGGCTGTGGCTACTTACCACCCTAATCCATACCGGCAAAGACGCGCTGCCAAGCGATTCAGCATTCCTGTACGATACCATGTAGAAACCGATTAGGGGTATAGGTTTAATATAACTGCCACACCCCTAAGAAGTTAGCCAGGTACCATCTTAAACTGCATCATCACTTACCATCAGCTGAGATCGCAGTCAAGGGCTAACTTGTAATTGATAAAATAAAAAAAACGTGCATTTCGGAGTTGAAAAATTAAATTAATTAATTTTTGCCTTATTACTTTTCAAGCCATCTTCTTCTTCTTGCCCTTGTCCCACGCTATGTGGGGTCGGCACAACATGTTTTCTTCTTCAACTCACTTCTGTTATTCGTCAACCTACTACTTACTTCACTATTACTTTTCTAGCCATGCAAGTGCGATTCAGAGGACTGCCGCGGCGTAATAGGCGGGAAATCGCAAAGAATCACCAAACAACCAGTAAAGACACAATCAAGAACCCCGTCCAACGCTTCCAACCAATCCAACAGTTCGAATGGAAACCAACCTCGCGTCGGTCGGCCGAGGAAAGCGGTCAAATGTAACAAGAAGTCCGAACAACAGAGCGTCAGCGCTTGCGATATCAAGAATATGACCATACTGAAGTATCAACAGCATCTGAACAAGTTGTGGCAGGAACCGCAGATGAAACCTCTCACTGCGAAAGAGAGGACACTGGTCAAGGAACGGCAGTGCTTCCTCATACGGAATTTGGAAAATGTGAGTATTCATAATGTTATGAGAGGTTTATTTTATTTTGTTACTAACAGATTTTTGCTAGGTGGGTAAGTATCAAACAAAAAATTATTATTCTATAGTTCTCCGACAGTATGATATGACTGTTAAGACTAGGCCCGCACTGCGCCAAAAATCCTCGCGATTTTTTTACACTAGTAATCATATGGAGGTACACGCACTTGCGATTATAATTTGCGCGAAAAAAAATTGGTTTGATGCAAATTTCACGCGGTGCTGTAAGGTTATATTCGCGACAATATTATGGGCACTTTTATGACGCTCACCGCATTCGCAGTGCGTGGTAGGTGAAATCCGTACGCGGAACATTATCGCGAGAATAAAAATTGTGCGCGCAGTGCGGGCTTAGCTTAAAAGTGATTAACATACTGGTATTACTAATAACTATCGATAAATACACCCAGCAGAGCTTGGCTGTAAGGCTTTGCTTGAAATTTGTTGTTAAGTCTACATTAGTCTTATTCTAAAATGAACCTAATTTACCAAAAAATAACTTTTAATGTAACTTTCCAGGTACGTCGTATTCGGGAACGTCTTTCACTCCCAATACCTCCCTCCCCACCAACGCCCGCACCTCCCCCTCCCCTCCCGCCCCCCGCCACCCCTCAACCCCCAATACCCAGCACCCCTGTAGTAACCAACGTCAACCCCTTGACTCTCCCCGATACAATGAACCCCCAAGTGTTCCTCAAGAGATTGCAGACACTGCGAGCTTCCAAGGAAGAAAGTGTCAAGGAGTTGACGCGACTAGAAGTCGACCAGGCCCTCGATGTCAAAACGCGGTTAGGAAGAGTGTTCAAAGCGCTGTATAACGCGGTTGTTGCAGTAAAAGGTAGGTGTTTATTTGACTGTACTCAATGAATCTCCAAGTGTTGGCGAACCCTAAATAGTTTGCGTTTTTATGAGCAATGAGAATCACCAAAAAGTATTGATTTGAACCAGTAAAGTTTACTGTCTTTGTTAATGAATGATACTCAAGTCTCTTGCAGAATTTGACTTGTAATACCCATGTATCTACATAGCGCAATTAACTTGCCGAAAATCAATTCAGCATAAATTATGGAATTTGCCCATAGATACCACCATATTTCTTTTTACATTATACTAGTAATAACAGCTTTCATCATAAATCTTTATGTATTCAAAATTCAAAAATCAAATGTTTTTTATTCAAATAAACTTTTACAAGTGCTTTTGAATCGTCGAGTGGATATACCACTGATTCGGAATGTCATTCCTAGTTTCCTACCGAGAAGAACCAGCAAGAAAATCGGTGGTTGCTTTTAGAAAAAAAAAATTTTTTTTTTAGTTTTCTTTTTATCCACTACAAGGTTAGCCCTTGACTGCGATCTCACCTGATGGTAAGTGATGATGCAGTCTAAGATGGTTGCGGGCTAACCTGTTAGGGGTATTAACATAAAATAGTACACAAGACAAGATTGAACTCTTTTTTTCAGATGATGAGGACAAACCTGTCTGCTCGGTGCTCCTAAAACTAAAACCGAGTCAAACAAAATCCGACCCAACGACAGTGCCGGATCTCAACACTATACAGAGCAATATTGACGCGGGAAAGTATGACAGCATAGCGCAGTTCGACGGTGACGTCAACGGACTGTTTACCACCATCATACGGGAACACGGCAAAATGACAGCTTTGGGAGCCGCTGCCACGCAACTCAGAAAGGTATTTCTTTATTTTACAGAGATTCGAGACTAAAAAAGCTTTTTCAAGGAGATTTTTTTTAAAAAAGAGCAACTGCTGCGTTTCTTGCCAGCTCTTCTCGTCAGAACCTGCTAAAAAGAAACTTAATCTGTTAATCTTTTCTAGGTTTACAACGCTACGAAATCTGACTTCGCTGAATATTTGACCAAAATACTTGGTCCAAATGAATCTTTACCGGCTGGTTTCGTGCAAAAATCTAAGTCCGGTAAGAATTTCAAATGGATTTTTAAATACATTTTTTCGTAACAGTGCTCAACGCACACTCGCTGAGTAGTTCTTGATAGCAACTCGAAATAAGCTTTATTTATTTCGTCATACGGGTGGTATTTCCGTGCCATTTTCATTCGAGTTTCATAATGGTGTCGGCTAAAAGACATGCAGTTGAGTTTATGTTATAAAAAATTCGGCTTCATTGCACTCCGCGCTATTTTTTTAAATGGCTATGATCTTGTTTTGCGTATAGCTAATGAAAGTGAGAATTTCAAATTCACACCCTATAATGTTAAGGTAAATGTGTTCCTGATCTTAGGGTAGTCGTCTCAAGACTTTAGAGCTAGCGTTTTTCCATGTGAATCGTTTCTTGTACAGAGGAGGTGATCCTGTGTATCTGCGGGCTGCACGTGGAAGAAGGTCTGATGGTACAGTGCGGGCGATGCGGCGTGTGGCAGCACGCGCGCTGTGTGCGGCTCAACGCGGACTCCGCGCACAACGACGCCGTGCACCACTGCCATTACTGCACCACGGAACAGGTACGATACCGTACTGGTTCCATACACTAGTGTACCGGATCTATACACTAAGCATACCAAATCCATATACTAGTGTACCAGTTCGATACACTACCATACTGGTTTGATACACAGGCTTACCAGTTCGATACCCTAACGTACCGGCTTCATACACTAGCGTACCGGTCCAGTACCGGTGTAGTACTTCCCCACAGTTAAATTTTCATACCCACCAAAGTCTTATGCCTGGTTCTCTTGCACGTCCCGTTCTTCCAGGTCTTTTCTGGCTTTCACATTTGGAATTGTAAACATTTACAAAAATCGTAACAGAGATTTATTCTACATTTATTCAAGAGAAAATTTAAAAACATGTATTGTTATAGGTCGACCGTGAAATACCTCTCGACGAATATACAGAAGAGGGTCACCAATTCTACCTAACCTTGATGAGGGGGGACCTGCAAGTACGACAAGGAGACACGGTCTACGTACTAAGGGATATACCCATAGACGACAAACGTCCAGATGTTAGCCAGAAGAACGGCGATAAGAGCGAATCGCCTAAGACCAAGCGAGTCGATAGGAAGAAACTGAAGATTGCAAAGGGAAGCAAGAATGAAGACAATGTTCAGAATAAGGTAAGTAAGGTAACATGTGTCAGTATACTTATGAATAACCAGAGGGGTCTTCAAATACGCCAATCCATTACGTTCTACGTCAAACGTCCAAATGCTAGCCAGAAGAATGACTATAAGAGCCGATCTCCAGAGACAATACTTGTCAAAATAATGAAATTGAAGCATTAGGTCAAGCTAGGCGTGGTATTTAACAAGTATTAGGTAAATACGTATTGTGGCACATTTTTTTCTAAATAAAACTGCTATGCACCTTTCCATGTTTCGTAAGAAGCAGCTGCCCATCACGTTGTACTTAGTATAGTGAAAAACGTGGCCCTGTGTTCACAACACCTGTAATGAGCAACGGCGAAATTTTTATGGACTTAAATGACTAAAACTTGATTTTACACAAGTAAGACAAAAATAATTTTCGTAGTTTTTAGATTTTTTCAAGTATTCACCTTGATTAATTGTAGCTAGGTAAAAAAGTAAAATATTTATGGAATTTGCAGTAAATTTAACTTACAAGCCCCTCTACTGCCTCTGTAAGTGCATTTTTCGAGAAAGTGTATTGAAATCTACTATTTTTGTGCCATTTTTTAGGAGGGTTCTGTGCGCAAGCATACGTACCAAACAATCGGCGAGGTGCCGGTGTCTGAGCTGGACATATTCCGCGTGGAGCGGCTGTGGAAGCACAAGGACACCCACGAGCGATATGTTTACGGGCACCATTACCTGCGCCCGCACGAGACATTCCACGAGCCCACCAGGAAGTGAGTTAATTTTTTTTTTTTTTTTAAATCACTGATACTATATGCATAAACAAAAAGGTGACTAACTGTGTCACTTATGATAACTAAAGGCTACGACCAGTTCGAAAAATTGATTCTACTGAGAAGAGCCGGCAAGGAACTCAGATGAAATAGTGAATTGTCTCGTCCATATAACCCAACACTAGTCTCCACTTGGCGCGCGCCTCTACTGTGCGACTCTACTCGCAGTGCCTTCACTCGTTATCACTCAGCATAGCATTTAAAAAAAAAATTGTTTATTTCAGACCCAGTCCATATTAATGTTAGTAGAAAGTTAACTTAAAAACTATGTTAGTACACTCAAAATAAAACCTAATCTAAAATAACTAATACCTGCCGTTGAATACTGGAGCACTAGGTACATAAACATGCGTATGTACCCAGTGCCTCAGCATAGGGCAGTCAGGCTTATCACTTAACACCCTCAAGATGACGTTGGTTGCTCCCCCTCACCCTGCGCATCAGCGATGCGACTCGTTTGCGCATGACGCCATAAAAGTTGTCCGTGTGCGCGTACGCAAACATAGCCGACGCACTACAGTGTCGGGGGAGCCCCAACATCATCTTGAAGGCGTTATTATATTGCACTCTGAGCGCATTGTAAGTCTTCTGCGTATAGTTGGTCCACAGGCCGCACGTGTATAACGTCTGGCAAAACGCTTTAAAAACCAGTAAACAATTTTGCCGGTAAACTAGAGATTTAGTAAAATGACCATTTAATTGAGTCTATTAGACAAGCTCAAACAAGAAGCAATTCCTTTTTTTTTCTTACAGATTCTTCCACAATGAGGTGATGAGGGTTCCCCTATATGAAGCAGTCCCTATAGAACTTGTCATGTCCCAATGCTGGGTCATGGACCTCAACACTTACTGCAAGGTTTGTATGAATTTCGATAAATTAATAATTTTAATAACATGGAACCTTCAAAAATTGCAAAAAGTGGCCCATTTTTCGCTCCATCATCAGACATCCCGCAAATAAATCTGACGAAATTAATTTAAAAAGAAACGTACTGACATGAGTTCTTCTTAAATTACTCTTGCAAAAAAATTTAAGTGTTTTGGGACTATTCGAGGAGCAGCGCGACGGCAATATAATTGGGTATTTGACAACTAGTCAAATCAGCAACTTTTTTTCAAACGTCAAAACGCATGGCTGTTTGTGATTTTTTATGAAATATTGAATAGTGACGTCACCAAAGTTCGACGCACCATTTTACTTTAATCGATAGTTTAAAATAGTTATCAACATAAAACTAACAGGGGACGCGGATATGTCGACTTTTGGCAGATCCTCTATTTAATAATCACTAAAAAATAATTTATTTGAATAGTTGTCAAATACCAAAGTTTCCCATTGATGGCAATTCCTCTTAATACACTTATTTCAATTTATTTATTTAAAACATGTAGGATAAAAAAACAACAAACATGTATCTCTTATGTTACGTCATGTTTTGACTCTACCACCGGTTCGGAAAGCAGTTCTGCTGAGAAGAGCCGGCATTAGTTTTTAATACTTTTGCAGGGTCGTCCAGTGGGTGCATCGGAGGAGCACGTGTACATCTGTGAGTTACGCGTGGACCGCTCGGCGAGGCTGTTCACGCGCGTGTCGCGGCCCAAGTACCCGCTGTGCACCAAGCCTTACGCCTTCGACCACTTCCCGTCGCGGCTGAAGCTCACTCGCACTTATGCTGTTAGTATCAATAACTTTTTTTCTCTCTTCGGTGGAGGAAAAAAAAATTCGCAGTCATAGGGACTGTCGATATAAGTGAAAACGAATATATAAACTTTTTTTTTTAAATTACATATTTTAAATATTTTTTTTACTTTCTTTTTAATTTATTTAAAAAAAAATTAAAATATTAACCTTAAAACTAAGGCATTAAATACGAATGTAGTTTATTTATATTTAAGACCTTTTGTCTTCGTAACAACGCGAGCATAGGTCGGTGTCGGTGACGCGAATCCACAAGTTCACCCCCTACCAAAAAGTGCTCAACGCGGGTAAGGAAGTTTTCACTTCAAAAATCCCTTATGGACTTCTGCCAGCTGACAGGGCGTGTCCGACTCGCACGGACTAAAAACAACCTCAGTCTTCGAGGTCAGCACGGAACCGCAACTGCATTACTTCGTGCTGACCCTCTAGCTGTTCACGCGCGTGTCGCGGCCCAAGTACCCGTTGTGCACTAAGCCTTAAGACTTCGATCACTTCCCCTCGCGGCTGAAGCTCATTCGCACTTATGCTGTTAGTATCAATTACAAGTACAGAAAAGACACTCGCGCAAAGCAGATGGCTAATCTCTGTGGGGATTAGTGACGTTACGAACGACGCCCTGACACCGGCGAGCGTTTTGGCGTGGATTTTAAAATTTAAATTTCAAATGCATTTTATCTACCAAACCTTATTTTTCTGCTGAAATAAGATATTTTTTTCGAAATCAGTCATCATGCCTATTCTGTTGCACACAATCCTGAAGTAAAATTATAGGGCTTAATTTACTGCCATCCCTTTCAGAATGCTCCTTTTGAAAAATGGCAGCACTAGACTTTGTTTAGTTTGTCTATTTAGTTCAGAGTATAATAGAATTAGCCAATATATCAGATTAACATTTAATGCACGTGTAACAACATAGTTATCCTGATAGTGATCTCCTATAGTAAACTACTTAAAAATTCAATTACCAAAACCAAAATGTGTGCGGCACTGATAATAAAAACGGATTTTTAAAAAACTATAGCATATTATAAGCTTTTTTTTGTATTTTAGGATTTTTGTTTGATTTTATCAAAAGTTGAATTCAATGTGTTTTCCAGCCCCACGAGGTTTCACCCGAGTACCTCAAAGGACGAGCCGCGAAGAGTGCAGCACCAGCGGAGAAATCTAAGAACTCGCCAGAAACCAAGAAAAAACCCGCCACAGCAAACACTGCTGCTCCTGCACCTAAGGTAGATTGTCACATTTAGTGAATTTATGCTTTTTAAGAATCCCTACAAAATCTTTTCTTTAGTGATTCTCTGTTACATAAGAAGTTTTTTTTTATCCACTACAAGTTAGCCCTTGACCGCGATCTCACCTGATGGTAAGTGATGATGCAGTCTAAGATAGAATAGTATAGAATATTTTTATTTGCATTAGATTTAGATTAGATTTAGATGGTAGCGGGCTAACCTGTTAGGGGCATGGCAGTTATATTAAAGCCATTCCTCTATTCGGATTCTACACGGCATCATACCGGAACGCTAAATCGCTAGGCGGCACGTCTTTGCCGGTAACACTGAGTATTTGAAATATTAATCAATTTAAATCTTTAGTTACAAAACTGTATTGCAGCTGACTGACAAAGTACAGCTCAAACCAGTAAATCTATAAACTTGAAATTTTTCATTTCTTTATTTATTTATTGTATAGAAACCGAATAGGGGTATGGGTTTAATATAACTGCCATGCCCCTAACAGGTTAGCCTGCTACCATCTTAGGCTGCATCATCACTTACCATCAGGTGAGATCGCAGTCACAGGCTAACTTGTAGTGGATAAAAAAAAAATGTGACAATTTGGTCAAAGTTAAACAGCCATTTTGTCTGAAGTAAATGTCACAAATATGGATTTTGTCACTTTTATGAGTCATAGTTAATTCAATATGGCAAACTATGCTTTTAGACCTTCTGCAAGTACAAACTCATTGCTGAGTTGAATAGAGAATATTACCAGTATCTCGAAAAATCAAATAACTTTTTCATGTTTATTTTCATTCTTGCAGGCACTAACACCAGCCGCGCGACGCGAACAACAGAAAGATCGCGTGAATAACATCGCGAGGCGACTGCTAGCCCGAGGCGGGCAAAGGGGCGCGGTGGATGCCTCGTACCTCCTCGCACCGAGAACATCCAGGGTGCCTCGGCGACCGCGCACGAGGCCGTCCTGACCCGCGCGAGCTTGCACCACCTGCCCCTCTTAACAGTGCTGAGTGAGCATTAAACAGTGAAAAGTGATACATCTAGGACTCCTCAGTGACCCCATACAAGGCAGTGAAAAGTGATAAGTGATACATCTAAGACTCCTCCGTGACCTCATTCGAGGCAGTAAACAGTGAAAAGTGATACATCTAAGACTCCTCCGTGACCCCATTTGAGGAAGTGAAAAGTAATACATCTAAGACTCCTCAATGACCCCATTTGAGGCAGTAAGCAGTGAAAAGTGATACATCTAGAGTCACTAGACCTGATTGAGTGATACTGAAATGTGAAAAATGTGTACAGTGTTATGCACTACATTGAAAATGATAGTAGTCAGTACTTTTATGACTAAGCACAGATATGTAAAATACAGTTTGCACCGCACGTGATAAAAAGTGATCAATGTTTATTACATCGAGTGAAATGCATAAAACAACAATTTTGAACTGTAAAACTGTAATTTTAGACAAAATTATACTCACCCAATACAAAAACTACAAGCATTACATGCAACAATAAAAATCCTAAACCTAACTAAAAATTATAATGATAGATGAGCTAGTAATAGCTGCTATAATATAGTATAATAGCTAGTAATAGCTGCTATAATATAGTATAATAGCTAGTAATAGCTGCTATAATATAGTAAGTAGATGAGCTATGTATTAGAATATAGAGACATCACCTGACATGAAAATTACGGCTAAAGATAAGAAAATTGATTGGTTTGTGTTAATATTATGGTAAAGAACTGTTTTGGTATTGGCGAAAATGAATTTGATAGTTGGAACTATTTGTGGAGTGAAGACTGGTTATTATATGCACAAAAAATGATTGTCTGCTGAAACACTGTAAATACATAATTTTATTGCATTTAATGCAGCTTGCATAATAACATCTACAATTGTATTAAAATGTATCATGAATTTAAGATTATTATTACATTAGATTCATAACCATGTATATAATATTATTGTTGTAATTTGATTGAATAAAAAAGCATCATTGTATGCCAGGGTACTGAATAGATAGGAATTTCATGGAAAAGTAAGGTTAGGATTTGATCAAATTACAATGAGATTCACAAGTCCTGGTTATGGCAGCTGCATGGAAGAATAAAATACTCTATGCATTAGTGTAAAAATGTGTATGGAGACATCTTCTAGAAATAATAATTTTATTAGGAGAAACTGCAATCACATAGAGGACTGCATTGTTACTGTTGTGCTCCACAGATTGATTTACTTCATACTATTATGAATATCTAGGAGGTGTTGCCATATTAAAACTTCTACTCAGCAAATGTTGCAGTAATGCATTTCGTGTGTTCCTGCCATGATGTGTGATCAGGGCCTAATACAACTATGTAGCCACTATGTATTATAAAATATATTACATTCCTCAGCTGTTTAATGGTTTGAGACAATAATAAGGGTCGACTTGCATATAAAACAAGTTGGGTTGAAGTACAGATCCGTAATACGAATCTCTTGTAGCTTTTGTACATACAATATACATATATCCATCATAACATAATATAGATAATATTTTTGTAATATAGTTAACTAGCTAAGGTTCTTGTTTTTTTATAATCATAATCATTATACATTATGTATAAGTTTAGGGTATTTTGACATTAAGCTAAACTTAGTAATTTATTGTTCCCAACGTTTTGGTATTTATCGCAAACTTCACTTTTATTTGTAATGAAATTACAATTTGTAATCTCAGTTTATTTATAATTATGTGTTACATTTACAAGTATTCTTTCCCTTTTAATCATCTATATACATAAGCTCTTTTTAGCTCTAAAATTATGTTTAGCTATGAATATATTTTTATAGGCTAATACTGTTACATTAATATAGTGATTATAATGCTGATCGCACAGAAGGGATGTTCCGCACGAACCGCCCGCGTCACAAGTACCACTCCCAATGTATTTTTCATACATAAATGTGTGTATTCTGTATTTTTAAAAGTTTGTTTTTATCCACAAGAGGTAGCTTCAGATTGAGGTACGCTTCGACCCGTGGCAAGATAAGTGGAGGTGCTTCCTCAACCTGAAGCATATGTAAAGTTTTGTTGCTTTGTGTAGCGCTCAATGCTTAGTCCGAAACGTGAGTTAAGTGGAGTGCAGATGTCCATTTGAAAGGCCATGAAAAAAACCATTATTAAAAAATGAATTGCATTCAACCAGCGAGGGCGGCGAATGCGGCTCGCTTATGTGTGACTCGTTATATATGTTAGGCTAATGAAATTACTATTTAACGACCACTGGTGCGAACTGATGTTAAGCATTGAAAGTTTTATAGGGGTTAGAAACAGTCAAGTTGTTTGGAGGTTGTTAATGTAATATTTAGTGATAATCATTAATATTATTTCGGATTTACAAACATAGTTCTATAGTTATTCTTTTACAATTTTTGTCTGGTCATTTATTAATCTATGGTTGAGTTAGATGATGCACTATTTATAGTCTATTTTGTTTGAGTGATTAAATAAAATTAAATAAAACATAAAATGAATCAATCTTAGCATAATAAATTAATTATTGCTTTCAAAGAAACTGCTTCATTTTCAAGTACATAATTTTAGTAGCTGTTTTTTTGTTTTATTTTATCTCCTTATCAAAATACAAGACTATATCTGGCCTTATCATTTGTGCTGAAAATCTCTCTATTTTTTTATATTACATTTAGTTGTTTATGTTGTACATATTTGTAGTGTGTAAGGTGGTTGGTTGATTGTTTTAATTTAAATCAAGATTATAATATATTGTTTAGTCACAGCTACAATAGAAACCTGATTATTTGGAATGTTGTTGTAAGACGATCAGATCAGATAATCCATATATTGAAATATTGTACTATCATATCCAGATGCTAAGAGGATAACAGTTAGTATTCAATCCTTTTCTCTCAAGTTAATGTAATCATAAGAGGAAAAGGAGATACAAATAGTTTTACTATCCTAATTGCATCTGGATAAAACAAATATCTTATTAAATCTGATCGCCCTTTATCACGAACCGATCGTACCGCTAATTTAAAAAAATTGCTTGACGTCACGATAAGTACAGACCAGTTTCTGTGTGTTGACGACGTTATATTGGCGATTAGTCCGTAAATCGCGTACCATCACCTTGAATATGAAACAAAATTAAACTAATATACTTCGGAAATTGGGTTTCTACTGTATGTGGCACTTAATAATTAAGTTGCTGTGCTGTATGCCTCACACATGCTATACTGATTCTGTATGTAGCCTTGCTATTGTGATTTACACAGAACAAATTGTTTTTGTTTCTAATTTATTTGTATAATACATTATTTATTCAAAACAAATACTTATAAGCACAACTTTACTCGAAGTATATTTTTTGAATAAGGTCTTTCTTATGTGTATTATTAGCATACATAATGTGGTTCTTAAATCTAAATTGATCCCAAAATCCAGTATGAAATGGCAAATGAATTATATGATAATGTTTATATTAACTATGTCATTATTTACAAAAATAATCTTATATAGGACAGATCTCCACTAATCAAACTTGCAAAAACAAAACTTCCATCTAGAATATTTATAAATACACCATTTTGTATAATCCAAAAGTTTTGTCTATTTAGTGTAATCCATACATCATAGATCAGATTTAGACAATTCATAGTAAATATTGTTGGTTATTGCTATTTTTAAAGTATAATAATGTAAAAGAAGTATTTGTATGTTCTCTCGATGATTTCCAATGCACGATACTGCACTTATGCAAATTGTTGATAGTATAAACTTATAACAATATGCTACGTTTTTGGCAATGTCAGACGTAGACATAAGACAATTACATTTTACATATTTCATGATTAATTTAAAAAAAAATTGAAGAAAAAGGTTGCGTTTGCTGTATTGTAAAATAATTATAATTTTGATAATTTTACTTTTGGTACTTTTTTTTAAATTGTCTTTGTCTCATTCGTATATTGCTATATCATTACAATTTCGAGATATTTCTTCATATAAAATAATGTTACATCACAGAATTCCATTTATGTACTTAATTAAATAGTAAAAAAATAGTTGTCAATAGTCAATAATGTAATAGGTATAGATTTAGATGATTTTATTGCTTTTTCTTTCCAGTGGTTTACTTATCAAAGTTTGCACAATACATTAAAATCAATTTTGGGATCAAAATTATATCATCTGTTAATCAATTGGCAATCAAAAGATGATATCGGTCTTATCCACTTGAATTATTTTATATTAATCAATTAATTTATTATTTGTGTGTAAATAAACTTGCAAAAAAAATTGGAACCCATCAGAACAACAGGGATGATGACAACTCAATCAAATCAGCAACTCTTTATTAGTATGGAAGTTGTATGAAATTCGCAGTTGTGACGTCATCAAATTTCAACGCACTTTTTTTCTTTAATCTATATTTTAAAATGGTTATCAAACTTAAAACTAACGGAGAATGTGAATTTTAGGTGTTTTGGAAGACCCTCTATTTAATAATCAGTTAGAAATAATTTATTTTTGATATAGGCATCATCCTTATTAGGCTAAATGATTTAAAAAAAAAAAAGAAAAAAAGTAAAGTATTCGCGTGTCAATTCAGGACGGTAAATTTAGTTCTGCGACGTTTTATACGGTGACTGGCCAACATTTTGAGCAGCAAAAAACGGCGTAGCTGGTAACTAGACTCATACAATCGAGTGAGCGCGCGCCGCTGTAGAAATCCTGTCGCAAATCGTTAAGTCCGCCAAAGAGAAACTAAAAAAAAAAAAAACATACGCGCCGAATCGAGAACCTCCTCCTTTTTTGGAAGTTGGTTATAAATCAACTTAGCCGGTCACAAGGACTACGTAAATGGTCTGTTTAAAAGGAACTAAGTATGTAAAAGTTGCCGAAATTTTTTTTTTTTTTTTATCCACTACAAGTTAGCCCTTGACTGCGATCTCACCTGATGGTAAGTGATGATGCAGTCTAAGATGGTAGCGGGCTAGCCTGTTAGGGGCATGGCAGTTATATTAAACCCATAACCCCTATTCGGTTTCTACACGGCATCATACCGGAACGCTAAATCGCTTGGCGGCACGTCTTTGCCGGTAGGGCATCTTCCTTTGTCCTTTGTGGAATTCCTTGTCATCTGGACAACGAGTGGAAAATGCGTGCGTTTCCTCTATATTTATACCTAGTTAGGGTAAGTGCAGACACTAGACAGCGGATTATGACGCTAGCACACTAGCACTTTTTCGCTGCTGCGCCGACAATCGCTATCTTTAAATCCGCCTTTTTATTAAAGAGTTTTTAAATTAGATATATGAGCCTTCGCGTCGTATTAACTCTATATTAATGCTCTCATGGTGCGTTCCGTTTGCTCGTAGATTGAATTTTGAATATAAAAAATTAGTCGACTTGGTATATTTTAAATTTTTTGAAGCTAGAATTATTTACGAAGGTAATATTATTATATGAAACATTCAAGTGGTAAGACGGATGATATTTATACATTACACTTGTTATAACTTTATTATATTGAGCAGCTTTACTATTTATATGTAGATTTTTGTTTTAAGATGCCATTTGTTGTAACTTATGTTTTATTAATAAATTAAATTTGAACAAAATGATATTTTATTTTTAAACACCCTATGCAGTTCGAAATGTTGTACATTTCCAAAATGATAGGTTTTTTTTTGGAAAAGCTAATGTCCTCCCTACCAAATTTCGGCCACGGAAGTCAATCCTTACAGAGAATTGTCATCTGCGCGGGAGAGTACGCTAATATAGAATTATGGCTATGCATTCACTCTCTGTTCCCTCACTCTCATAGTCCGACGGGAGGGAAAGCCTTGGAGGATACAAACAAGATTAATCTGAAGGGGAAAGCCGACACGACCGTAGAGACGAGGCGCAGGACCCAAGTCTAGGTACATCCTACTTGCTCTCCGAGGCACGACGGTAAAACGGCGCCACCTTTCCTAAGCCTGCGCTAATAGGTACCTCTCTCTCTGCGTCGTTTTGCTCATTACTGAGGATCGTGATTCGTGACCCCTTTCCATTAATCAAATTAGGTAGGAGTTTTCTTGGGATAATAATGCGGTGGGTTCCCACGTTCTTCCGCATACGAATCGACTAAGAGTATTTAAACTCTTAGGTTTTTGTAACGATTATTATCAAATGTTAGTGATAATAACCGGGACCGACGGCTTAACGTGCTCTCCGAGGCACGGAGGAAACGAAAAGGCCAAATTAGGACCTGCAAATTCGGTCACCCATCTAGTTACCGACTTGGGTCAACGTTGCTTAACCTTCGCAATCGACTGCTATTCGTTGACGCAACTAGGCCACTCGTCCCTCAATAGATATACCTGCCTACCGAGAATTTCTTGAAAGGAACTAGATCAAAGAGTAGTCATATGCCTACATATATACCTATACCATTGCCAATAAAAACATCTCAACAAACATTGACCTTTAATATCAATTTGCATTTACGATTACTTACGACTAGCCCTGAAAACGACCCCGATCGCGTTTGGGGTCAATCGCAACGAGAAGATGACTGTGGCCGCAGACGGTCGTAGCCACCAATCTTACACCAAGTTATATTTATTTATTTACCTACCAACTTCCTACCATAGTACTGTTTTTCTCGTGGCTTCGGGAATGTTCGACTAACTACATAACTCACTTTGTAGTTTGTACCTATTACCTAATCCTAAATGAGCTCATAGGTATATAAATTGTGCCTAGATCCTTCCTGTTCTCTTAAACGTAGGAGTGTTTGTCTCGTTATTCTAGTGGCTTATGGGCTAGATCCTGGCTAGATATATGAATTATGGAGGTATCGATCTCGAGACCTGGGCCAGTCTATGAAGATCGATAGGCTCGGATTTTTATATACTGGCAACACTGTCCCATACAAAACTCAAGGCTAAATAAATTCTAATACATTCGGGATAGGTACCCAAAATATTATTTTTTTCACCTCTCATGCTCTAAAAAGACGTACCTACTAATTAATACAAGGTGAAAGCATAGGGTAAAGTGAATGTGACTATTTATTTATTAAATCATCAAGTGAAAATAAAGATCTTACTCCTACTATTAAAATGTAACAATAGAATGGCAAAAAATAATTAAAAATCGTTATTTATTTTATTTTCTCGCAATCGATGTGAAAAGTAGAGTGTTTACCACGGGACTAAAAGCCATTCTACTTGACACTATAGCATACCTCGCTACGCTCGGTAAGCTAAACATCTCGTATGAAATGGCTCCTTTTAGTCCCTTGATGAACAATCTACTATTTAATGTTTCGCTTCTACGCACTCTGCTCTCGCTAGACGACTATAGCAGTCCAGAGCGAATGTAGATACCTAACACTAAAAGGAATCAGGGATCAGCTAAATTTTTGTATCAGCTCTGGTAGGTTTCCTGAAAATTTTGAGCCCGCTACGACGTAGAGTGTAGACCCACGGAATACTTAATAGTGCTACGTAGGATGTCTAAGAAGATACATTCTTTTAGTTCTTTTATACTTACCTTCTTACGCTGTGATAGGCGATAGACAAACTATTACCTATTGGCACTACGTATTACGTATAGTAAATACTGATAGTATTACCTTAATAGGTCTGGCGTTCAGGGGCTCTTCGATCTTAACAAATTATATTAACAATATACTGCACGCTCAGCATACATTTTCCTCTGAGGACACGTTCACATAATGCTATGCTTTAACTAAATATTATGCTTTTACGGCCCATCTGCTCGACTGATCTTGATGAAATTTGGTATTAGGATAGTTTGTATCCCGGGGAAAGACATACCTAGGCTACTTTTTATCCCGGAAAATTAAGGAGTTCCCGTAGGAATCAACAAACCACCACGCGGGCGAATTCGCGGCCGTTATCCAGTATTAAAATATTTACGTAGGTATTAGCTATTACCTATTCTGTGGTATTAGTACCAATTAGTACCTACCTACCTACTTACCAAATACCAACCTATTTTATTTCACATCTCATTCTCAAGGTGTTATAAACACCCAAAACTCTCTCACGGCCGTAACAAGCTACAGTAATGACTAATAACAAAGAATTAATTAGGTAAGTACTTATCTTGTTTGTAATTTGTTCTAAGAAATAGCTCGAGTTCGTCGTCAGGGGCTCGTTTAAATAGGTACCTGTTCTGATAAAATAAACGGAAGCTGTTAAGTATTTCTCGCGCCATCATATTTTGGTTGAATAACGCTGACAAACAAAAAAAAACTGTACCTACTGACTGTTGTAAGAAAATTCATAATATACTTATGAATTGCTGTAGAGTTGTAAGAAAATTCATACAACTCTACCGCCTACTTAACTATTTACTTAGATCTCATCAGCTTTTGTAGTCGAGGAAAGGAAGCTAGTGGACCCCAAAAGTAATTCCTCAGGCGACGAAACTTTACAGCTAGTAGGTAGGTATATGTGTAGGCACAGTGTGTAGGTATTATCTATGCTTTACAGCACTTACAGTATGATAAAGTGTCATGAGTTAGGTACCTATTTACGTAGTTATTTTATAAATAGGTCATCCAAAAAAAAATTGAAAGAAAGTTAAGTATTTTTATACTTACTATAATAAGGTATCCAATTGTTTAAGAGTTAAATACGTAAATATGTAAATATGTATAGAAAAGAATAGGTATATTTATTTACAAATTGGAGAGTCTGGAAATTTCTTACCAAAAACTTAAAAAACAGCTACTTAGGTATCTAGTAATGAATAGGTATAACCTATTTTGTTACGTATACGGTATATAAAAGTAACTTTCCCCTTTTAGAAACTAGAATTCTAGATAATGTCAATCTAGGACATAATTCCATCTGCAAACTTGCACATTGTACTTACCTACGGCATCATGTGATATATTATATTATAGGTAAGTGCAACAAAAAATAATTAGTTATGTACTTAATAAATATTTGTAGCCTATTCGACAATACAACGAACCTAACTACCTTGTATCTAATTTACAAGCAAATATTTATTTTCCGCGGAAGTTGACACAGGAAATAAAATTATAAATTACTCGACAATTGTTGTCGAATAAAGTAACTACAGTAGCTAGGCAGATAAGACGCTATAAAAATAGATTACTTACTAGTTAAATACATTGACTTATATGTATACTACATATTATAAGTCAATGGTTATATATTAAACTAGTATGGCGCGTGGGTGCGCGGCCCGCTAGCGGACCGCGTAGTGGACCGCGTGGCCCACTGTGATCCACTGTCTACTTACTCGCTGTCCTACTATCCTGCCCCCCGATTATGTAAGAATGGCCGATCAAATCGTAAAAGTTCGGCGTCAAAGTAAAATAAACCATAACAGCATTAAATTAGAGCTCAATTTCGAAGCACGAAATTGAGCTCTAATTCAATGCTGTTATGGTTTATTTTACTTTGACGCCGAACTTTTACGATTTGATCGACAATTCTTACATAATCGGGCAGCTGGTTTACTGTGTACGTGTTCTGATCTGAACAACACACTGCTATGCTAGTCAGCACAGTGGAAGCGCCAGCACGCCAAGCGTCCGACGTAAAAGAAAATTCTTATAAAGGAAAAACATAAAACAAAGACCACCAACCCCCGCCCCTCCCTTTTTGTTTGAGCAGACCCTAAGTAGGTACCTATCTTTAATACCCTGACCGTGCTCCTCACCCATCATCTGAACCTTCGATCATCATCTCTCTCCATATTTTTTCTCCGAACCACTCGTCAAAATGAGAATTCTTCCATAAAAACAAATCTTGAAAAGAAACCGTAGTCTTGCATAGTTCTACACTTGTAGCCTCTTCAATATTCGCCATACATTAACTATGGAAAAATAAATTCCGCCATCTTGAATTGTTTTCCTATTCATCAAGTAGACCTTCATGTCCCGATCATCTTTTGCCGAGAAACCACTCTTCCATCTTTTATACTCTCCGTGATAGACATCAACGAAATTTGTATGGCGGCCATCTCAAATCCGCCATTTTGAAATTTTTTTCAGCTAACTGTCAATTGGATGAAGTTTCGAGTGACATTTGGTCGAGCACCCCCACCTATCTTCAATACCCTTTTCTATGGAAAAATAAATTCCGCCATCTTGAATTTTTTTCCTGTTCATCAAGTAGACCCTCATGTCCTGATCATCTTTTGCCAAGAAACCACTCTTCCATCTTTTATACTCTCCGAGATAGACACCGAAGAAATTTGTATGGCGGCCATCTTAAATCCGCCATTTTGAAATTTTTTTCAGCTCACTGTCAATTGGATGAAGTTTCGAGTGACATTTGGTCGAGCACCCCCCACCTATCTTCAATATCCTTTTCTATGAAAAAATAAATTCCGTTATCTTGAATTTTTTTCCTGTTCATCAAGTAGACCTTCAGGTCCTGATTATCTCTTGCCAAGAAACCAACCTTCCATCTCTTATACTCACCGAGATAGACACCAAATAAGTTTGTATGGCGGCCATCTTAAATCCGCCATTTTGAAATTTTTTTCAGCTCACTGTCAATTGGATAAAGTTTCAAATGACATTTGGTCGAGCACCCCCCACCTATCTTCAATACCCTGGCCGGTGCTCTTCATCCGTCTTCGAAATCCTCAATCATCAGCTCTCTCCGTATTTTTCCTCTGAATGAATTTTTGTCTTTTATACGAAACGATGAGTAAAAAAAAAATTTTTCATACAAAATTTTACAGGAGAGGTGATCAATCAGTCAGTCAGTCAGCACGAGCAGCTATATATATATTAACTAGTATGGCGCGTGGTTGCGCGGCCCGCTGCAGCGGACCGCGTAGTGGACCGCGTGGTCTACCTACTTACTCGCTGTCCTACTATCCTGCCCCCCGATTATGTAAGAATGGCCGATCAAATCGTCAAAGTTTGGCGTCAAAGTAAAATAAACCATAACAGCATTAAATTAGAGCTCAATTTCGAAACACGAAATTGAGCTCTAATTCAATGCTATTATTGTTTATTTTACTTTGACGCCGAACTTTTACGATTTGATCGACAATTCTTACATAATCGGGCAGCTGGTTTACTGTCTACGTGTTCTGATCTGAACAACACACTGCTATGCTAGTGAGCACAGTGGAAGCGCCAGCACGCCAAGCGTCCGACGTAAAAGAAAATTCTCATAAAGGAAAAACATAAAACAAAGACTACCAACCCCCCGCCCCTCCCTTTTTGTTTGAGCAGCCCCTAAGTAGGTACCTATCTTTAATACCCTGACCGTGCTCCTCACCCATCATCCGAACCTTCGATCATCATCTCTCTCCATATTTTTTTCTCCGAACCACTCGTCAAAATGAGAATTCTTCCATAAAAACAAATCTTGAAAAGAAACCGTAGTCTTGCATAGTTCTATACTTGTAGCCTCTTCAATATTCGCCATACATTAACTATGGAAAAATAAATTCCGCCATCTTGAATTGTTTTCCTGTTCATCAAGTAGACCTTCATGTCCCGATCATCTTTTGCCAAGAAACCACTCTTCCATCTTTTATACTCTCCGTGATAGACACCGACGAAATTTGTATGGCGGCCATCTTAAATCCGCCATTTTAAAATTTTTTCAGGTCACTGTCAATTGGATGAAGTTTCGAGTGACATTTGGTCGAGCACCCCCCACCTATCTTCAATACCCTTTTCTATGGAAAAATAAATTCCGCCATCTTGAATTTTTTTCCTGTTCATCAAGTAGACCCTCACGTCCTGATCATCTTTTGCCAAGAAACCACTCTTCCATCTTTTATACTCTCCGAGATAGACACCGTCGAAATTTGTATGGCGGCCATCTTAAATCCGCCATTTTGAATTTTTTTTCAGCTAACTGTCAATTGGATGAAGTTTCGAGTGACATTTGGTCAAGCACCCCCCACCTATCTTCGATAACCTGGCTGGTGCTCTTCATCCGTCTTCGAAATCCTCAATCATCAGCTCTCTCCGTATTTTTCCTCCGGATGAATTTTTGTTTTCTATACGAAACGATAAGTGAAAAAAAAAAAGTTCATACAAAATTGTCCAGGAGAGGTGATCAATCAGTCAATCAGCACGAGCAGCTATATATATATTAACTAGTATGGCGCGTGGGTGCGCGGCCCGCTAGCGGACCGCGTAGTGGACCGCTTGGCCCACTGTGATCCACTGTCTACTTACTCGCTGTCGTACTATCCTGGTTTACTGTCTACGTGTTTGACGACCTCCGTGGCGCAGTGTTGAGCGCTGTTGAATTAACGTGCGGAGGTCCCGGGGTCGATCCCCGGCAGGGTTCGGAAAATGTATAATTTCTGAATTTCCCTGGTCTGGCCTGGTGGGAGGCTTCGGCCATGGCTAGTCACCACCTTACCGGCAAAGACGTGCCGCCAAGCGATTTAGCGTTCCGGTACGATGCCGTGTAGAAACCGAATAGGGGTATGGGTTTAATAAAACTGCCATGCCCCTAACAGGTTAGCCCGCTACCATCTTAGACTGCATCATCACTTACCATCAGGTGAGATCGCAGTCAAGGGCTAACTTGTAGTGGATAAAAAAAAACTGAACAACACTGCTATGCTAGTGAGCACAGTGGAAGCGTCAGCACGCCAAGCGTCCGACGTAAAAGAAAATTCTCATAAAGGAAAAAACATAAAACAAAGCTGGCTTTCCTAATGGAAAACCGACAATAATTCTTCCATAAAGAAATAAAGAACAAATCTTGTAAAAAAACCATATCAAAATCATGCATATTTCCTAACTTCTTGTACTCTCTTCAATGTTCGTAGATTCTGCCATCTTAATTTTTTCTGCTCATCAAGTAGACTTTCTGGCCCTGATAATTTTCTACCCAAAAACCTCTCTTCCATCTTTTAAAATAATGTCTGAGACAGCCGCTATCTTGAATCCGCCATTTTGGATTTTTTTTTTCAGCTCACTGCCAATTGTATGAAGTTTTGAGTATTTTTTGTTTGAGCAGCCCCTACCTATCTTTAATACCCTGACCGTGCTGCTCACACACCATCCGAACCTTCAACCATCATCTCTCTCCATATTTTTTTCTCCGAACCATTCGTCAAGATGAGAATTCTTCTAATAAAACAAACTTTGAAAAGGATATGTCCGCCATATATTATCTATGGAAAAATAAATTCCGCCATCTTGAACTTTTTTCCTGTTCATGAAGAAGACCTTCAGGTCCTGATCATCTTTTGCCGAGAAACCACTCTTCCATCTTTTATACTCTCCGAGATAGACACCGACGAAATTTGTATGGCGGCCATCTTAAATCCGCCATTTTGATTTTTTTTTCAGCTCACTGTAAATTGGATGAAGTTTCGAGTGACATTTGGTCGAGCACCCCCCACCTATCTTCAATACCCTTTTCTTTGGAAAAATAAATTCCGCCATCTTGAATTTTTTTCCTGTTCATCAAGTAGACCCTCATGTCCTGATCATCTTTTGCCGAGAAACCACTCTTCCATCTTTTATACTCTCCGAGATAGACACCGTCGAAATTTGTATGGCGGCCATCTTAAATCCGCCATTTTGAAATTTTTTTCAGTTAACTGTCAATCGGATGAAGTTTCGAGTGACATTTGGTCGAGCACCCCCCACCTATCTTCGATACCCTGGCTGGTGCTCTTCATCCGTCTTCGAAATCCTCAATCATCAGCTCTCTCCGTATTTTGCCTCTGAATGAATTTTTGTCTTCTATACGAAACCATGAGTGAAAAAAAAAATGTTCATACAAAATTTTACAGGAGAGGTGATCAATCAGTGAATCAGCACGAGCAGCTATATATATATTAATACTTACGTCGTCGAGCCAAACTGGGATTGCTATGGATGCGTAAACAAACATAGGTATTATACAAAAGTAGGTAGGTATAGGTATATCCCTAATTTTAAACCTCAAGCCTTGAGCAAGTTACCTTGCATAACCACTTTGACGACCTCCCTGACACAGAGTTGAGCATTGTGGTCATATTAGTGGACGGTCTTGGGTTCGAACCCCGGCAGGTGCAATTTAGGAATTTTATTTCTAAAATACATATTATCTATGGGCTGGACTGGTGGGAGGCTGAAGTTGTGGCTAGCTATCACCCAGCAAGCGTTACCGACCGAGATAAGTCCCAATGTCGATGTATTGGCTTTTTCTAAAGTTTGATAGATGTGAAACAGCCGTAAGATAAGATTTTTTTTTATCCACTACAAGTTAGCCCTTGACTGCGATCTCACCTGATGGTAAGTGGCAGTCTAAGATGGTAGCGGGCTGACCTGTTACGAACCGAATAGGGGTACCTATTCGGTTTCTACACGACATCGTATCGGAACGCTAAATCGCTAGGCGGCACGTCTTTGCTGGTAGGGTGGTAACTAGCCACGGCCAGACCAGGGAAAATTAAAAAATTATAGATTCCCAAATTGACCCTGCCGGGGATCGAACCCGGGACCTCCGCACGTTAAGACAACAGCGCTTAACACTGCGCCACGGAGGTCGTCAAAAGATAAGAAATAAATTCTGAAACAAACAGGACGCACAGTGGAAACTATACCTACTCAGATGTCTGCTTTGCATTCACAGAATTAGTAATGGAATTAGTACATACTACATAACTGTATGCAGTGGAGTATACTTGGAGGTGTGTGGTTTGCCATTTGTATGAGCGTCGCTTCAGTAGGTACAATCATCGAGATCGAGATGACTGCAATATATACTCACTTAATATTATATTATTTACTTACACTGTACCTACTTGTACTGATTAAGTTTTACTAGCTATATTGTGTAAGACAAAAAGGAAAATGGTTTTGTTGTTCAATGAGAGCAATTGAGTGGCCAGTGTGCGAGCGGAAGCGGGTGATTGCGAGCAAATAATGCGACGACGCGACGCGTCAAGTTTTCTTGTAAACCACTCGTGAGTACGTAGGTACCTATCTTTATTGTAACATACTAACACGTAACTATACTGGTAAGATACTAGTGCTTTATTCATTGTTGTAGACTTGTAAATTGTACCTATAGTTCGCGCATGAGTTGAATGCAGAGCAAATGTATGGTGACACATACATTTACTCTGCATTTAACTCGCGCGCGAACTGTAGCTCTAAAATAGTTACAACTTACAGTAAAACTAATAGCTAGCTAACCTAAGGTTAGGCTTAGGCTGTACAAATCTTGCCCTGTGGTGGCAAGAAAGCTCGTTGCATTAGATATTCCGCGCTGAACAGCCAGACAAGAAAATAGAAATGAACCTTTCTGTCACTAAAAAGAAAATATCTACATCACACTTAGAGCATAACAAAGCCCAGAGTCACTTTAAATGGGTAAGGGTTTCTATAAGTGATCAAATTACAAATGAGGGAATATTTCAGAGGAAATCCGTAGAAAAACAATAAATGACTTACATAGCTATACGAATTGCGAAACTGAAGTGGCAATATGTCAGGGTACATCATACTTTGTTTGAAGAACTGATAAACTTTGTTCTTTGGGGTCCTAAGTGCTGCAATGGCGACCCCGCACAAGAAAACGCTACATTGGCAGCCCCCCACTAGAATCTAAATGGACGGACAACTTCAAGCGGGACGTCGCGCGTCGGCAGGGATCCAGGCGTCGCCGTCGCGAGGCTCCATGGAGTGTGTTCAGCAATAGACGTAGATAATATTATACTTATCTATTACTTACTTACTTAACAGTTTATGAAGACGACGATAACATAAGGTTACATAATACATATTATATTTTTAAAGCACAGTATAGGCTGTGGTATAGGTCTGCGATTTGAAACTATCACAGCTTTGGGCTTTGGCGATAGTGTTTATATGTAGGTATTTTGCTTGGATGAAATAAGGTATTTTGGTATAGGAAAGTGTTAATTCTACGTTTTCTAACAATTCGATAGAAAACTTCTTTGAAAAAGGTTGATTGCCTCATCTGGTGACAGAAGGGCTGGCTCATTTTTTGCGCAAATGATTACATGCCTGGCTGTCCAGCGCGGAAATGCAGCCAGCATTCTTGCCACCATTCCACGCGGGCATGTTTTATTTAATATTTAGGTTAGGTTAGGTTAGCCAGCTTTAAGTTCTATAGTGTTTTCAATAAATGTTATGTTCTTCGATAGAATTATATCGATAGTCTAGTCGATAGAAAATGATATTCTTGAATGACGCAGGTTAATTACATAGTAGCACTCTTCCAAAGATAACTCTAAGCTCGAGTTTGTTTAAATAGAGATAATAGAAACAATAAAGAAAATATAAGGTAAATACATACATACTAGGTGCAGCTACTTTTAAGATTTTGGATGGTACCTAGGTAATTCAATTTCAAACGTATTACGCACAGATATCGGAAACAAGGCTCAATTTTCTTTTATTTCTGGTAGCTACTTACTATGGTAGGTCTACCAACCTAGCTGGTAGCTACTTACTATGGTAGGTCTACCATAGTAAGTAGCTACCAGAAATAAAAGAAAATTGAGCCTTGTTTCCGATATCTGTGCGTAATACGTTTGAAATTGAATTACCTAGGTACCATCCAAAATCTTAAAAGTAGCTGCATAGTATGTACGTATTTACCTTATATTTTCTTTATTGTTTCTATTAAGTATCTCTATTTAAACAAACTCGAGCTTAGAGCAGGTAGAGCAATAAAATGGGTAGAGCCGGCTAGAACAGGTGCATTTTTTTTTTAGGAAAAAAATTGTACATTCTTTTAGTAACTATAAACTAGTACGTTGGTAACTATAAAAGTTATTCGAAGTAAGTACCTATCTAATGTTAGATATAGATATTAATAACTCAACCTTTTCAAAGGCTTATCCCACAGGCTTATCCCACAGGCTTATCCATATAGTCCATTCATTTTAGATTTTTTCGCGGCAAAATTTATAATTTTTTGAAACCACTGTGGTTTTATACCTATGAGTGAGTACATTAAAAAACACAACTCTCCCCCCCCCTCCGGTGGTGGCTTCCCCCCTCCCCACCTTGAAAAGTGTGCCATTTTGCAGATTTCCTAGATTTTCAAGAAAACTATACAAGCTAGGACAAAACCGTCAAAGAAAACATTGTTCCTTAATAAATTACCTACAAATAAGTTTATAACATTTATTATGATAGGAGTTATAGTTTACAAGCTATGGTGCGTTAAAGTTGACTAAAAATCGCAGCTCAGTAAAATTAGCCAATTTTCAACATTTTATATGTATTCTGTAATCTCTAGAAAACTGTTAGAGTTAGGCAAAAACTGTCAGAAGTAAAAATAAACACCATTTAATGACCTACAAAAAAATATTTAGTTCATTAAGATAGGACTAATAATTTCGCATATATATCCACGTATTGTATACGAAGAAAAATAAAAAAATTGTTAGAATCCTGTGTTATTTGCAATTTGCACAAAAACTATTAGAGCTAGGAAAAATCCTTCGAAGAACAATTAATTTCATTAAATTACCTACAAAAAAATGTTATGGTTTATTTAGATAGGACCAATAGTTCGAAAAATATGACTACCTTTATTCCATGAAAAATTTTTTTTTTCAAAAACCATGTATATATTTTGTAATTTTTACAGAAACTATTAGAACTAGGAAAAAAAATATCAGAAGCAAAAATGAACTTCATTAAATTACCTCCAAAATAGTTTTTAGTTTATTTTGACAGAACTAATAGTTTCGGAAATATTGCTGTCTAACTTGCATAAAAAAAGAAACCCTTGTAAAATCCGTAAATGTTTTTTGTAATTTCAAGAAGAAGTATTAGAGCTAGGAAAAAAGCTGTCAGGACTTAGGACAAAGATAATTAATTTACCTATAAAATAGTGTTTAGTTTATTTTGATAGGACAAATAGTTTTTGAAATATACCTTGCTATTTTGTAAGAACCGGTGGTAGTCATGTTGACTTAGCATAATAGTATGGAATGAATAGAAATTAACCCCTAAATAAATAACGTTTTTTTTTATTTTAGGCCCAAATGATGTCATCCTTCCTCCCCACTCCCCCAACCCCCCTCCCCCCTCCCCTCTCTCAAACATCTCGCCGATTGTGCTTTGATTTTAACTTTGAATAAATTAAAAAAAACTTTAAGATATATAATAAACACATATTATATAATGCCCCCTTTTTAGGGTTCCGTAGCCAAATGGCAAAAAACGGAACCCTTATGGATTCGTCATGTCTGTCTGTCTGTCTGTCCGTCCGTATGTCACAGCCACTTTTTTCCGAAACTATAAGAACTATACTGTTGAAACTTGGTAAATAGATGTATTCTGTGAACCGCATTAAGATTTTCACACAAAAATAGAAAAAAAAAACAATAAATTTTGGGGGTTCCCCACACTTAGATCTGAAACTCAAAAAATTTTTTTTCATCAAACCCATACGTGTGGCGTATCTATGGATAGGTCTTCAAAAATGATATTGAGGTTTCTAATATTATTTTTTTCTAAACTGAATAGTATGCGCGAGAGACACTTCCAAAGTGGTAAAATGTGTGTGTCCCCCCCTGTAACTTCTAAAATAAGAGAATGATAAAACTAAAAAAAATATATGATGTACATTACCATGCAAACTTCCACCGAAAATTTGTTTGAACGAGATCTAGTAAGTATGTAGTTTTTTTAAATAATTTAAAACTTACTACAGGTTTGTACGAAACCCTCGGTGCGCGAGTCCGACTCGCACTTGGCCGGTTTTTTTTATGCTAAAATGACTGGACTACAAGTGCAACAATGGCGAGGAAATGTGTTGAGTCTAGAAAACTGGGACTGGAAAAAAACAACTTTTTTCGCCTATACATACTACAAAGTCACCAGCTCCAGCATAGAGCTGATCTGATGATGGAACCAGGAGGTGTATAGGGGAACTCTTCAATTATTATCAGTAAGCCCCTCGAGTATGGGCTCAATGGGGACTATCGTTTCTTTGCTCACCAGTTGGCGCCACTGTTGACTAAGGCCCAGAGGTATAGCTGTCAAAGGCGACTTTATAAGATCGGCGCCGAAACAAAGTTTTAAATCTTGATTCTCATTAAGTTTATTAATTTATAACAGCTATCATCATATCGAGTAGCAATGCCGCAATGTTGTGCAATTCCGTTTTGTTCGGAAAAAAGGAGGACACATGTTTCCAAAAGATAAAACTGTTCTAAAACAGTGGCTAGTTGCGATTCGCAGGAATTCGCAGGATTCTGAGGAATTATATAGTTAGGCACTAAATAAATAAAATAAAAAAGAAATTAATTACTTATTAAACTTTTATTTATCCTTCCTTTTCCCTTTAAAACACACTGCTATACAAATAAATACTTATTAAACATTGTAAATCCATACAATGGATATGATACTGAAAGATGGTTGATTTGTTAGTTGAAACTACTAAACAATGGTAACTAGATATTAGATTAAGTTATAAAACTTCTGAAATAAGCTTATCATTTCTATTTACATAAATTCTCTTTTCATCTTTATTTATCCAAACAAAAAAATCACAATACTTTCTTTTAGTACCTAACAAGTTTTTGAATTTGAAAATAGTAGGGGCTACTTTCTTTCAAGCAATATTCATTATTGATCATTTCTATGTGCTTATACTTAATTATCCACACTGATAAACTCATCTTTTATAGAGAAAGGACATTTCTCTTCCAATACTGTTAGTTCTCCAATTAATCCTTCTGGAGAAACCTGAAATGAAACATCTAATATTAATAAAGAGAAATATTATTAAATTCTAGTCATCTCACACATAGTACCTAATCTGATCCCAAGATAGGTTGTGTTCTCGTTAGAGATACTGTGGGTACATAACCAGATACATATATAGTACCAGAGGGCAGAGACCTAGAGCAGACATCGATGTTCATCAATATCATATAGTAAAAGTGTGTCCTTGATGAGCATGAAACCCATTTAACCTTTCATGCAGAAGTCATATTAGGTAAATATACATAATATATTAGGTAAATATATGTAAAAAGAAAAAAACATAGCTGTTACCTCGGCAAACAAGCATACTTCTGGAAAAAATAAGTTTGTAATACAGTAAACAAACTAACCTCTGAATTAGCAGCTCTTTGAGGCCGCTTATTTTTGCGCCTCTTTTTCTTTTTCTGCTTTCAAAGCGTTCACATTCATCGCCAAATAATCCATATTTGCGATAATTTCACGAAGGAGATCACTTTTCAACAGGTAAAATATAGAAATTAAAATAATTTGTCCCGAAGCCCGCCAAAACCAATGAAAAGTGAATGTTATTGGACCTCCCGCGACACTAGCGCCTCTAGTGGCAAATTCACACGCGATAGTCCCCATTGGTTTGTTTTAAAGATTCCAAGCGTGTTTTTGAACTAATTTATGGCTTATTTTACTGAGCTGCGAATTTTAGTCAACTTTAACGCACCATAGCTTGTAAACTATAACTCCTATCATAATAAATGTCATGAACTTATTTGTAGGTAATTTATTAAGGAAGAATACTCTCTTTGACAGTTTTGTCCTAGCTTGTATAGTTTTCTTGAAAATCTAGGAAATCTGCAAAATGGCACACTTTTCAAGGCGGGGAGGGGGGAAGCCACCACCGGAGGGGGGGGGAGAGTTGTGTTTTTTAATGTACTCACTCATAGGTATAAAACAACAGTAGTTTCAATTAATTATTAATTTTGCCGTTTTCCCCATACATTGAAATCTAGAATGAATGGACTAATAGCAAAAAAAGGTTTTTAAAAACGCTTCCAAACAACAGTAAACAAAATAAGTTACTATACGATGTAGGTATGCTTTTGTGGAAATAATTCATCATCATTATAGGTCAGTCTGCCGACTTGTTACAGGATGTGTAGGTCGCTATTATTTTGTCAACCACTTTGTAGTTTTGTACTGCCACTGCCCTCTGTTACATACAGTGCACGACGACGCGAGACGCACGTCTGAACCATATATTAACTTGAATAATATATAACCGTTACATTTGGACATATGTATATTATACTAAACTTTTTAAATATACAATATAATTATTGTATAATTTTAAAGACATAAATACCCATATATACATAAGTATATAATTGTATGTCTAGCTAGACATTTGTGTAAAGTGCTTGAATATCAATAACGTTTAAGGAATGAGAAAAGTCGTGGTGGTTTCAAGAACTCGAGATCCCTACCCAAGCTATGCCATCGTTGTAACACTGAGGAATGATCACGTATCCGTAAGTATGTTTTTTACAAGCCATCTTTTGTTTCGTATCAAATTATCACGTGTAAATAGAACCTTGCACGTGTTTTTTATACTGTAACTACCTATGATTATGTTATCAATGCTTTGTTTTTAAAACTTGAAACTATTAGGTATGTCGTGCCAGGAAAAGCGTTTCTTTGTAATTTTTCAATCATATGAGAGAAATATTCAGTAGGTACCTGTATATTTAAATGGAATTTGTACATTGGTACATTAATACTGAAACAATTTTAAATGCAACATTTTCCCGAATAAAGATGAAATTGCAGTTAAGGATGCAGTAAAAAGCACAGAATCATACTAATATTATAAATGCGAAAGTGTGTTTGTTTGTTGGTTTATTGGTTTGTACTTCAATCACGCCGCAACTAAGCATTGGATCGACGTGATTTTTTGCTTAGGTATAGTTGAGGACCAGGAGAGTGACTAGCTACTGAAGGATTATTCTCGGGCATTTAGAGATCACGATGTTCTTCTTCACCATTATAGACAAGTGTCAACGCAGGTATTTTCATCGTACCCCAACCGGAGAACTTCTACACCACTCTTATAAATCTATTTGTAGAATTTTCTTATGGAAGTTTAGAGATTTTTCCACGGAAAAGTTTATGAGCGCGTAGGCCGGCGCGTAAGTACTTATTAGTTTATAAATTACTAGCTGATGCCCGCGACTTCGTCCGCCTGGATGAAGGTTTTATGGTTCCCGCAGGAACTCTTTAATTTTTCGGGATAAAAAATAGCCTATGTGCTATTCCAGACTATTATAATCTATCTCTGTACCAATCCAGATCCGTCCAGCCGTTCTGGCGACAACATCCATCCATCCAAACTTTCGCATTTTTAATATTAACAATATTAGTCCAGTATATATAGGTAAATTAGTAAGTTGGTATAGAAGTATAGATGACCGTTGGGCAAAAAATGTTTAACATACAAGTACAACTTTCTTTCGAGTTTAGATAAGGATTCCTGATGTTACTTAGTGCAGATTTTTCTTCCAAAAGCGTTTCATGTCAATAGGGAGAATTATTCCTTTTCTGATTTCCATAGGAATTTCACATTTTTCCGAATAGGCAAAGGAAAATTTTAAAAAGAAAACGCTTTTACAAGAAGAAAATCAAAAGTAAAGTTCGGAAATTGTCCTCAGTGTAGGCTGCGCAGTACAAGTGTCATCAGATTAGACATTTTCACGAGATAGGTTTATAAGCTATTTATTGATTATAACTTAAACAAGTGAATATAACTTAAAGAATTAAAAAATACGACTGCCATAGTTAAATGATATTTTTTTGTAAATCACTGGATATTGAAATACCTATAGTCTTTATATATTTTTGGAATCTACTCATCATTTTCTTGATGATGACAATATAGTTAATCTCATTTTGGAAAAACCATGTGACCATGGTCACCCTATCAATTTTTTTTAAATTTTACTAGCCTATGTCACCCGGAATAAGCTAAGGATTCTAACGATAGGTACCTCATTCATCAAAATTCGTTCAGGCGTACAGAAGTTATGGTGGAATATACCTACAAACCCATATACATACATACATACATACATACATACATACATACATACATACATGAACCCTGAAAACAATATACTTACTCCTTTTTTCAGGCAGTCGTATAAAAACTGGTCAATAAGGAACTAAGACGTTCACAGGTTTTTATTGCAGGAATCGTTCAATGGGTTATAAAAGAAGAAAAAACCGTGGAGTGTTACTAAATTAGAGGTTGGAAATTAAGGATAGGGATGAAAAACCATCCTTTTTACTATTTTCAATATATCTCGTAAACAAAGCAGAATTTCGATATATTGTAACTTTTTGTACAGAATCAAATTTTCCATCGGAATAGCATTTTTTAAAAATTTAAAAAATACCATGCCAACAGTCGAAATAAACTTGAAAAAAGCTAATATTTTGATTTTTTGAGTTTTTTTATGTTTTTTCACCTATCTCTCTTTTTTGGGCTGAGATAGCTACAGGCGTTGCTGTAGATAAAAACAAGTAGACCAAATTTCCTTCAAAATGCGGGGCTGAAATATTTTTTTGATTAAAAATTGACCGAGATATGGCCATTTGAACCTGAACTTTTTTTTCGAATCTCATCTCATGTACGAATATTGTTTTCTTTTTTATAATTTTTATTACAGTGCTTCACACACGAGGAAAGTTTCTAAACTTACTTAAATATACATATCAAAATATTGTTCTCGTAATATTGTTTTCGTTCGCATTTTATTGAAAAGATAATAATTATTATAGCCTATTAGTATTAACTAAGTACATAAACACACATTTAATAATGGACGGCTAAGCCCATTCATGCAAAGCTAGGGCGGGCCGCGGGACTAGACTAGTTTATCGGTTTAAAGATATTTATTTCTCATAAAGAACAACTGTTCACTTAACAAGAGATTGAAACATAAGTTTAGTAGTTACACAGAAGCATGCATTATATAATATTACAATTTAATTGTCTTATTACCTAATTTAACATTATTGCCTTAATTTTCTAATTTTAATAAGCTATGGTAAATAATAAATATCTTAGTAAATAATAATATCTAGTGGAACAGGTTAGCTATGTATATTTATACAATATTATCCGATACATATAGCTTCAGCTTTTTCTTAAATTGCGAAATATTATTACATTTTTTAATAGTATCAGGTAGGCTATTGTATAAGAGTGCACCCTCGCACAATATGTTTTTATTTCCATATGTTTTTGTCCGTGGCTGCCAAACGTGAAATTTATTTTTGTTTCTAAGGTTATATTTGATAGTCCTGGGTATGAAAGTTAAATTAGAGTGTATAGTTTTTGTTGAAATTTTCCTAATAAGATGGCATGTATTGTATGTATATAATTGTTTAATGTTCATAAGCTTAGTTTTTTTGTATAGTTCTTTAGTTGGAGTTTATATTAAAATAATGCTTCCAAAGATTAAAACAAATCAAAATAGTAATTAACAGAAATCATCCACGGTTGTAGGTAGGTGGTATATACTTATGTATTATAATAATTATACTTTGTATTATAGGTATGTATTTTTCATATTTGCATATAGGTATAACTGAGATTTTTAGGTTCATAAAACGAATTGAAATATTGCTAAACTATACAACTTCAGATTTAGATTTTCCTTTTTCCTGATTTTTCCGTAAGCTAGATACACTACGTCATGTTGATTTAAAAAAAAGGTATATATGTGCTCGTTTGTCGGTCGTTTGGCGGTCAAATGTGGCCTTAATATTTAATATCTACGTTTTTACGAACAATCATAATTATATGTACATAGTAGGCGGTACATATTGTGAAGTATGATACATCATAGTGCCTCCGTCATGCCACACGAGGTTCAGGCGTTAGGATCGCCATTTACGATGCCCGGAAAATGGGATATATTATGTACTTAAGCTGAAAAAACTGTAGAGAGCTATTCACAGAATTTTCAATAGATATTGAAGTGGTAAAGGAGCGTCAAGCATATTGCTGTGGCTGTTTTATTATTGTTTTAACAGAGGAATCTGAATACAGCGTTTTTTTTGGACGGATTTCAAGATTATTCACATAAAATTATTAGGTAGACCATTTTACTCTACCTCATTTAAAACTAAACCCATGACCTTGAAGGGCTATTAACTATATTCTATAAGTATTGTAAATTCAAAATTAACCCTTTATGGTGCAAGGTCATTATTTTTGTTAGTTTTACGGTCACTAAGTAGCAAATAGGGTATCATTAATGGGAAAAATAATTAAAAAAAATTATTACAAAAAAAAGTACTTAGTTATTATTATTTAAAAAAATATATCTGATGCAGAAATGCAACATTGCATCAATAATGCTACACAATGTTAAAAAAGTTAGTTAATATGAAAGTTTTTAAAACAGTTGTTTTGCTTATTATAGCACAAACTAACCCCACATTTTTCGCAAGCAGTTTGTGTATACCCTTTACAGCCTGGAAAGTTGCACCTCATTCTATTATCTATCCATACTGGCCAGTGCCCGTATTGGTCCAATCTCACATCTTTCGGAGGAACGTGTTGAGCTGGACCTTTCTTCTTTTTATCTTGGATTAGACTTTCAACGTCATTTTTGCGCTTTGTACGGGTAGTTGTTATAAATTTGCATAATGTCTCTGCTATAATTACTCTAAATTCAGCAGAGCTTAGAGTTTTACAGGTACCCTTTTCAGTAATTATCCTTCTGTATAAAAGCCAGGAATTACACATGGTCATGGCCAAAAAATGATAAAAAATTCGTAGATACCATACCATATTACTACGGAGTTTGATTTTGTAGTGGCCCATAACACAATCTAGTAGGTCGACACCACCCATATTATGTCGATTATATTCTGCTACGACAAAAGGACGTTCAACAGAAATATGTTGCTTTCCAGACCTATCCCACCTTCTTACTACCGATGTTGGGTGTTTTCCTGCAAAATTAGATGCTAGAGTAACAATTTTGTTATCTTTCCAAGCAACTACAGCCACGTCAACTCCATTGCAGTTCCATAAATGATATTAGCCCTAGGCACGCGATTAGATGTACTTGGAGCTGCTGCAGAACTAGTACTAGGAGAAGCGATGGCCGGATTTAAATAAGTCGCAGTACTACTGAACGGAGTATTGATGGATGTAGTTTCTACGGTGCTGGCAGCCTGAACTTCCTTTTCCAAGTCAGGTGGTTCCTCGGGTCCTCATCAGAACTTTCATGCTGATTCAGCTGGAAGTTGTATGTTGGATCGGCGACATCGTCATCATCGGAATAATCTAGGCCGTCTTCACTGTCTTCCCATTTTCTAAGTATAGTTTCCCGGGCCTCAGAAGTCAAATCACGCAAATTTCGATTCATTTTGATCCTAAAAAACAAATATTCAAATTCCAATAAACGTTAAAAAAAATCTATCCGAAACGCGCAATGTTGCATTCATGCAACAAAACAAAAACAGTCCAAAAATCAAAGAAACAGTTGAATTTCAAAAAAAAAATATGATTAATTATCGAAATCTATCCACTTACCTTTAACTCATATCAATTTGAATACCCAAATGTCAGTATTTCATCAATAACAAACGATCTCAAAGAGAGCGAAACCAGTTTACACGTGTTCGTCACTACAATTCAAAATAAATACAAGTTGCGACATCTAGTTAGCTAATTTGGTACTAATTTGTTAAAATGCTTTGTTGCCGATATACAACACCGAGTAAATTCGATCTATCAGGGTTTGGTATATTTTTGTGTCATTTGAAATGGTATGTTGCGGAAGTGCAACATGACTCCATAAAGGGTTAAATAAAAAATATGGCGGAAATTCGGCGCTTAGAAAGGAGAAGGTTCATTTTGTATGTAGTCTTGTACACTTTATCATGAATAGAGTAAAATACATAGATTTTAATAAAAATAAAATAAATTTGAATAGAAAACTAAATAACGTGCAAAAATAAAAATCTATTTCAAGTCTTTCGATATGCTTCCAATGATAGCGCCCTTCAGCCATAGAGGAGTCAGTAGGCGCGAAATGTGTCAAATGTCATTTCTGACAAGTGACGTGAGTCACCGTGTTATTTTTCTTTCCTAATGAAGAATATTTGAGTGCATTGTGCTGGTGTGGCATAAAAGCCACAAAACAAAATAAGAAGAAGAATATTTGACACTTGACAGAAAACGTCAAAAATATGAATCCGCCATTGTCACCTACTCATGCTTAGTGTTGCTAATCGTGGAAGGATTCAATAATTTCACCACCGAAAGTAGGACGAATTCGTGGATTTAAGGGACCGGCGACCGCCGCTCGCAACTTCTACTCGAACCGCAAATATAAATTTGCCGGTATATTGCTATCCCTATTTGGCTGAAGACACATGATCGCGTGCAAGCGCGATAGCAATATGAGCGTACAGAATTTGTTATACATTTAGTCTTGTTCCGTGAATACCAAAAATGATGAATGAAAAATTGTTGTGTTTTTAACTTCGTGTTGTTATTCTGTAACTTGACAATATAGGCTATGTTCCTGATCAATTAGTACGTGAGATATCGTTGGTTTTAATATGAAACAAATAAGGAGAAAACATGTCGTTTATGTCGCAAAAACATGCAAAACGCAATGTGCTTACATTTAATTTTGGGAAAGTATTTTGGAAAAATAATTATCCAGGGACCTAGATAAATACAAGTTCAATCTTAATAATCGCATAATATGGCGGAAATATGCTCGAATTACTAATTATTTTGGTATTACGTTTGTATGAGCAATTAGCCCTCCGCTGGCGCCTTAAACAATCAAAGCTAGTTCAATTTTTTTTCTTTTCACTACTGCTACAAGACCAGTCCCATGCCCATACAAATCCGAACCGTCTCTTTTGCGAGCTTAATTCCACACATGTCTAGGTACCTATTTATTTAGCAGTAATCCACGCGCATTTTCCGCTCGGAAAATTGAATATTTGTCCTTAGCCTTACCAGATTGAATGTCAACCTTGTGGCCGAGGCTGGCGATGGCCGAAATCGGTACCGTCAACCGGAACACTTTATACTGCCGTTATTGATAAATTGCCGCCGCGTCAATTCTGCCCCGTCCAGCGCACTGCAGCCCCGTAATACTGATAGACGTAAAACATCTAAGAAAACATCTCAATTCCAAAGTGACATTGTCACTTTAGATCGAGTGTGAAATACAGTTCCACAAACATATCTGATTCGGTGGCCAAAATTAGAATTAATTTTTATGCCTTCGCTTTAATTAGAGGTATTTAATAATTCAATTAGCTGAAGATAAAGCTTCACTAGATAAGTTGTTGTTACGATTATTTTTTTAAATCCTTACGAAAAATAAACAGGCTAGCCGGTTAGGATGTTAGGAAGATAATTACGTTTTTTTTTATTTCATGGAAGACACGTGGAAGACACATTGTTGTTCGAGATATTTTACCACTATCTGGGTCGCTAGTAGCTAAACGAATCTAAGTTGGATATATTTTAATACAATTATGCCACTTTTATCGAGAATAATCAAAGAGATCCCGTGGGAAAAAACACCCTAAAAATTAAAAAAAAAAATATTTAAAAATAACCTAAGTTAACGCGGAACACGCGTGATTGCTAATATTTCAAATGAAACCTAACTACATGAAATTTTTAACTTGTTAATGTAATAATAATAATATCCTAATCAAACAAGTTTAAATACTCGTAGGTAGATTACATTACTAGTTACTACGTATTTATCAATTAATACTAGACCTAATTCGCTTCAACTCCGACGAGTCACCGAGTGCAATCTGTTAAAGCAATTTTTCAATTTATCGTTTGTGGAAAATTCACCAGTACAGTCACGTTTTCCTCAAAACATTGGCTACCAGGCGATCATATCATACGCATAGTAGTTAAACCTACAGGCTACAGAGTACAGGCATCATACAGAACCTGAATGCAATAGTGTGCACAAACAACACAACACACATTAAAGTTCACTCATACTCCCAACATGCAGTCAACACAAACAAGCCTTTAAAATCAATACTGTTACGTCCGAAATTGAAAACAACTGGTACCAGGGAATTATAAGTATGGAGGTGGTTCAACAAACCAAGTTTTGACAGGGCTGCGCCGAGATCAAGGATATTGTTGTAATAAATATCGTAAACATGCTGAAACTTTGAGTCGAATGACTCAAACTAGTTTCAAGCAAGATGACAATGAAAGGTTCGGCAAGTAAAAAAATAGGTACCCCTTAAGCAACACGACTTCCGACTTCGAGCTTATTTCTGCTTAAAGTGCATATCCTTTTATACATGGTTCCAAAAGAGTTTCCGAATTTGCCATTGCATAAAGGGGTTGTTTCATCTTGGGCCAGGTACTTGTACAGTATTCCAAAAAATAGTATAAAATCATAGAAAACAAAATAAAATATTCTTTTTTGCAGTTTTACAGTGATTAAGAGGTACAAAAATAAAATGTTTAACATTTGTAGAATAGCAACTCTCGCAGCGCATCCATCCATCCATCTGACTGCTGTTGGATATTTTAAGGTTAATTCTCATTTCACAGGTTATTTTTGGGTGCGTTCCGAAATACACTGAGAGCACTGAAAGTCTCCAGTAAAGAGCACTGCCAGTGCTCGCAGTGCTTATAACGGAACACACACTTTATGTCAAATGTCATCATGACACGTGTAATATACGTCAATGTCAAAATGGACGCACGTTATTGCGCTTTTATTTTGCAAAATAATTTCGCATTGTACCTCGTAAATTGAACTTTTTAGTAAGAAACAAAGAAAAAAATGTTACTATTTTATGACCCCGAACATTTTAAAATACCGTACAAATACCTGGCCCAGGCTCCATATAAATTTGAAACAACCCCAAATTTAAAGACTGTGTTAAACAGCATTTGTTATGTCGAGGTTATTATACTCTATTACCTATTCTGTGATTATACTATTGATGATTTTCTTAATGCCAAAGTTGCATTGAAGCAACCTGCTTTACATCCAGAAGCTCACAAGATCTCCTCTGCGCAAAGGGTTTATTCAACAGACAGCCACATCTGCTCGATGCGTGGTATCTGTATGAATTACAAAAAAAGAACATCTAAGTATACGAATTTCAAAAAAAGAATTTCACTACCAGAATGCCGCGCGCTGTAAAAAAAAAAGTAGGTTATTAGAATTTTCCCCGCCATTTTTCTTCGTTTTTTAGGGTTCCGTACCCAAAGGGTAAAAACGGGACCCTATTACTAAGACTCCGCTGTCTCTCTGTCTGTCTGTCTCCAGGCTGTATCTCATAAACCGTGATAGCTAGAAAGCTGAAATTTTCACAAATGATGTATTTCCGTTGCCGCTATAACAACAAATACTAAAAATTAAAAAAATATATATATATTAAGGGGGGTCCCCATACAATAAACGTGTTTTTTTCGTATTTTTTTGCTCAATATTAAAAACGGTAACAGGTAGACGGTTCAAATTTTCACAGAATATTAACTTGTATATTACCTTTGAAAATAAATAATTAAATATCAATAAAGTAAATATCAAAGGGGGGCTCCCATACAACAAACGTAATTTTTATTTTTAATACGTCATAAATCGTAAAACTTACTACAGGTTTGTACGGAACCCTCGGTGCGCGAGTCCGACTCGCACTTTGCCGGTTTTTTTTATTATTTGTTAACAAAAAAAATGAGCGATTCAAGTTTTAAAACGGCACGGCGGATGGAAGTCTACATCTGTTGCAGAGGGCTACATTAATGACTCTATAACCAACAAAATCCACGTGTCGAATGTAATTTCGAATTCCATAGAAAATAAAAATAGTGAAGTGGTAAATATAAATATTCCGCCGAGTAGGTACATCGGGATCAAGTGAATTTTAATAATTGCACCATACAAATAGTAGATTGTTACACAAGGGACGTAAGTAAGCTATTACAGAACAAGATCCAATTTGGATCTTGGATCAATGGATCGCGTGCACCCGAGATATTTAGTCACACGAGCGAGCGCAGCGAGCGAGGGTGAATATAGTTCGAGGGTGTAATAGCTACTTGCAACCGAGGTAAGCATTCTACTTTATATCATTCTTGCGAGGTAAATAAAACATTGGTAATGCAAAATGAAATTTTAATTAGAATAATTAGCAAATTTAGAGAAAAAATAGAAAATTTTTTTTCGTAAATAGTTTTCCATTTTTTTTTTACGGCTCTTGAGTTCCAAGGAGTTTTGCATGGTTTGAAATGTATGGAAATTAAATGCCGCCATGTTCAGTGTTTTTTTTTTCAGTAAAAAGTTTTCTTACCATTTTATAAGAAAAGAGATTGTTTACCAAGGAGTTTTGCATAGCTTGAACTGTAATGTGAACATTACAATTCAAGCATAGTGCGACGTAATGTTGCCTTGAATTGCAAACACCAACTTACAAGGAGACTTTCCACCATAGTAATCCCTAGTTACTGAGCAAGTATGATATAAATGTTAATTACTACTACAATAAATAATTATTTCATTAATACTTAGTTTATTTGTATATACTCAGTAATGCTAATGGATGATATTATTAGGTTACTAGGACTGGATGTTTTAATGTTAGCAGTAAGCTTGCAGTAAGCTAACTATTTCAGAATCTGTTATAGAGGATTCATATTATGAGTGTAGATAAAGTCTTGTATGCAACTGTTGATAATTAGGTATTAAAACACTCATATGATAGGTACTATTATCACACGACGCGAAGCGGAGTGTGATAATAGTATCCCACATTCGTGTTTTAATACCCCTTATTACACAACTGTTGCTTAAATAACTATTATGAATAGAGCAACTGCTGAGTTTCTTGCCGGCTCTTCTTAGTAGAACGCTTTCCGAACCGGTGGTAGAGTCTTGAGTCTAAGTTAACATAGGAAACACAAGTGGTCCTACGTGAAATAAATTTCATCGATCACTTTTTATTTTTATTTTAATCAAAATTTTAAAATCTAGATACAATTTGTACAATATTAATAATACCAATGAATTATACCAACCCGGTTGGGTATTTGGTTCAAATTCAAAACATGAAGTACCAGGCAGTTATGAATAGCGAAGATCTTCTACATCCCCCGTCCCCGTCCTACGAATAAATTACCCGCCACAATGCTGCGCATGGGACAGTGCGCAGAAAAGTTCCCCTTCCATTACATTCTTCAAAGCCCAGCAGGGCTAGCATGGGCCGGAGATAAAAGTTTTATCCCCCGATTTTATCCAATGTCAAGAGATAAAATTAACTTACCCACTTCTCAGAGCACGGCAACAGGGGAGAGGAGAAGTTTATCCCCGTTTGACATTTCACGGGGACTCTGGGGACTATTTATCCACCGTTATTTAGAGTTTTTATTTATTTATTTACGAACAAAATTTTTATCCTTTCCTCCGGGAGAAAATTGTCTCGGCCCATGCTAGGGGGGCAGTTAGGGAGTTCATTTCAACATCAAAACATGCGACCAGGCGATCACGAATAGCAAGAAGGTAATTTTATGCACCCCTATCCGTAGGTACTTCAACCCTCACCTCTACAAAGTTGCGCAGTAAGCTGTGCGCAGGCTTGCCGCCTTTCTCACAACGAAATCACCGATCATTTACATATGTCACTTTTACCGACTCAGTGATCTCTAGTCTGTACCATAATATTGTATCTAATGCATTGAAATGGGTTTCAGCGAGTGAAGTATCGTTTCGTATTAAAGGTTTCGTGTATTATTAGGATTAGATAGGTACATCCCTATTTTTAAATTTGTTCGAACGAGTAATTTGTGCCCCAAAAGAAAATACTTGTTCAGAACCGATAGAAAATACCGTTCTCGCAAAAACATGTTCGGAAGCAGGTCATCAATCGGAAGTGCGTTCATTAATGTAGGTCAATTCGTCATCATTGACTTCGCAATTCTTCATTGTAATCACCCTACATACAACTTGCTTTAATGTATTGCTAGCGTATTTCTAAACTCAGTTGGTCAAAGGAGTTATTTATTTGGTTTTAGACCTATCTCAGAAAAATGAAAGGGTGGAGAGATAGAGATTCATACGAGTAACGTTAAATTTTTTGGCCACTTCGTCGAATTTTTCGCAATAATAATATACCTATTACTTACTGCGAAAAATTGGAAAGCTGGAATAGTATATTGTGATACAAGGGTGGAAAGTAGGTTATTGCAAACGAGCTGTCATTAATAAGCCCGAGCCGAAGGTGAGGGTTTTTAATGTCACGAGTTTGCAATAACCTTCACACCCGTGTATCACACGACGTTTTTCAATACAGTTGTGGGAAATAGTAATAAACAAATCAAAGAATTACAAGTTTATTTCAACATACATACGTACATAGTAATTAATTCTGAAAATTGAGATAGTTATTAACATGGAATAACTTTACCACAATGTAGTTTATATTTTCCACTCAATTCATGAAAATAAGCTAACAAAATATTTTCTGAGAATGACTTAGTTTTTTTATGTTTTTTCCATGAAATAAAATTATTGTAAGCCGTCATATATCTTTCTCGAGATTTTGGGGGCAAATTTACATCTTGCGCAGTTTTCGCCTCAGATAAAATATCTGGTGGAGTTAATTCCATTTCATCATAAGTACTAGAACTCATATTAACAAAAATATAATCAATTTATCACATAAAAATAAAAAATTTCAGCAAATGGCGCGTAAATACACCTGGACATTTTTTTTTTTCAACGAAACGAGGCTACGGGTTCGTACCTACGCGTATACAGCCTATTCGATTTTTGTCAAATGTTGAAAATAATTAAATTAAAACTGGTAATTAAATATAATCAACAACCATTTAAAAGAATTTTGGAAATTCAATGCTAAAACGTACGGATTCATTCATTTTTCCTCGTAAAAAGCCTATCCGATTATATTCTATGTATGAAAACTCCTTGCTACTAAACTTTTTTAATTGACTTGGAAAATTTAAAACTAAACTGCAAAAGTAAGTGTCGAGCTTGTAAAAGTAAGTCACGACCGTGTAAAAGTAAGATGCCTATGCGAAAGATTCAATTTTCGAATCATAACTACAGCCTCTGAAAGTGCACCATGTTTGACAACTGTATTGAAAAACTTATTTGCTTAAACTTTATTTACTTAATTTACTTATTTTTGCCTGGTGGGAGGCTTCGGCCGTGGCTAGTTACCACCCTACCGGCAAAGACGTGCCGCCAAGAGAAAGACTGATGCTTAACAAGAGATACGTCACAAGTTTTAGATTACGTCACAAGGCTTTATTATTAATAAATTATAATATTACATTTTAATTCGCTAAGGAGTTCACACATCTTAAAAGCATGATTCTTATATTTGCATGGCATTATTTGTATATTTAGATCTTATCAAATGGCTGAAATTATCAGTAGTGTTTACTTTTTGTGTATTTTATTTAATGGTTTACCTATTATATAGAATTCATATAAACTATTAAGTATCATTTTGCATACGTGTCATAATACGTAGTAATTACGTAGTGTATACAAATACAAAGTTTGTTCTAGGTAAAAGCTTTCGCGGTTATATTTTATGGTTGGAAGTTGTAGATTTATGAGATAGCTATAGCTACTTTTGGTAACACTAACTATCGCTAGGAAGGCTGATTAAGTATTTGGTAGGTAGGGCTCTCCACTGGTGGGAAATGTGCCAGTCTCCCTGCATGTGACTGGGAAATTATAATATGAATAAAAAGTATACAGTAAAAATATACCTATCTGCTTTCTCACGTCTTATCTACCACTGTACATTAAACGTTCCGGTTTACTGTTGACATGAGCCTCACATTTCGTCGCAAAATAGCATAATGTGACAAATTTAGAAATCAATATTCCAATATTATTTACGTGTACTTTTTAGTATTACCTCTATCTGTGATATCAACTTGGTTTTTTATTAAATAAGAAGGTATATTTTTATTATTTTTATATACCTAAACATAAAAATATAATGTTTATGTATCGGTGCTATCACTTTACACTTATCTAACACGTTATGTACAGTGTAAAAACCATTTGCTGTTAACACAGGGAATTCGCTTTTTGTTCTGTAGACACACTTTTTCCGGAGAATTTTCGGGGTCACATTTCTCCGGAAAAGGTGTTCAAATGAAACGACTGAAATCCATATTCAAATATTTTTAAGGGGGTTTTTGTTTCTAAGGTGTTTTCTGGTAAAATTTATCTTTTGTTTAAATATTTTTACAAAATATTATAAACATATTATATTGATACAAAATAATTGAATTCTAGTAGTAGTAGACTTGGTACGCGAGGATTTGGGAACTCTTATTTTCCGAGATAAAAACCAGGAGGTAAGTTCTAAACTAATAAAAAATTCGTCAAGTTCGGTTCCTTTGATGAGTCATTTAAAGGTAACATACACACATGCTTTTTCATTTAGATTATTAGTAAGGATTTACAAAATATGAACAGCTAATTTATCATTTACTAGCTGATGCCCGCGACTTCGTCCGCGTGGTTTAAGTTTTTTTGATTCCCGCGGGAACTCCTTAATTTTCCGGGATAAAATCCTATGTCCGTCTCCTGGTTCTAAGCTACTTCCCCACAAATTTTCAACCAAATCGGTTCAGCTGTTCTTGAGTTATAAATAGTGTAACTAACACGACTTTCTTTTATATCAAATATAAATATTATAAATGCGAAAGTTTGGATGGATGTATGGATGGATGTTTGTTACTCAATCACGCACCAACGGCTGAACGGATCTGGATGAAATTTGGCACAGAGATAGATTATAGTCAAGAATAACACATAGGCTACTTTTTATCCCGGAAAATTAAGGAGTTCGATCCACGCGGACGAAGTCGCGGGCATCAGCTAGTATTATATAGATTAGCTATCACATTATTTACAGTGCAAGTTCCGATTGACTGTTGACACCCCTCAGATAGGTCTCCGGTAAAAGGCGTTCGAATGTGACAACTGAAATCCATATTCAAATATTGTTTGCGTGTTTTTGCGTAGTATTTGCCATGCGATTGTCTACGTTGACTCGTCGAGGCCTGGCGATACATATATATAGGTTCTCACGGAGGAAAGCCTCCCGCACTCCTTTGAGAGTGTTGCCAAACGCGACGTTTTGGTAGTGTTAAGTTCATCATCACCCCCACAATTTTCAGTTCACAGCTACAGTAGTGGCTGAACGTTCATACAAGAAATCATCATAACACATAGGAAGAGACACATCAGGCCGTTCGGTAAGTAGTTCATGATAATTAAACCTTGCAGGCTATTATCACGGATGCTAGTGACGCAACGCGGCGGTTGCGCGGCGGTGTCACAGTGGTCAACTGTAACATACAGTCCTTCATTTGATCTTGATTTTCCAAGGGTCTAATTTATTTTTAAAGTGAAAACTTGTTTAGCCGCGGTGAGTACTTTTTGGTAAGGGGTAAACTTGTGGATTCGCGTTACCAGATTCGTGTCACCGACATGCTCGCGAACACCGACATGCACGCGAACACCGACATACTCGCGTTGTTACGAAGACCAAAAGTCATAAATATAAAATATACTACATTCGTAATTTTAATACCTTAGTTTTAAGGTTTATATTTTAAATATTTTTTTTTAAATATTCGTATGCATCTATCGGCAGTCCCTAGGCTGCCAATTTTTTCTTTTTTCCTTACTCGGAATCATAAACGTATCATTAAATAATGGATGTTATACAGGGTTACATTTCGACGATCTGAAATTTTTTGATGATAATGATGTTTTTTTTATTTAGAGATCATACTAATATTATAAATGCGAAAGTGTGTTTGTTTGTTGCCTGTTGGTTTCTTGGTTTGTCCTTCAATCACGCCGTAACGGAGCCATGGATCGACGAAATTTTTGGTATGGCTATATTTCGTATAGTTAAGGACCTGGAGAGTGACAAAGACTCCTTTTTATCCCGGAAAATTTAGGAGATCCGCGGGAATAAAAAAAACAAACTACGCGAAGTCGCGGGCATCATCTAATCATAAATAAATGTAGGTACATTTTGAATATTATGTCGTAAATAGTAGTTTCGCGAGACTGTTAAATGCGCTTGCGGACTGTAGCAGTAATAATTATTTTGATAGAAATTATTTTTTAAGTAATTTAAATTTTATTCTATGCACTTTTCCTTTGTGAAAGTCAATCTTTTTTTAAATGAAACAATTTTTGTGTTGAAATCGTAATTTCTAAAACATTTCAGGCTCAATATTGATAAAATGTGTGGATGATAGATAGATATTATGGACCAAGCCTTCACAAATTAACATCCCGTTATATAATTTTACGTAGTGTTTGTATAGTAAATTTGCTCAGCGATATAACGTTGTTGACTCAGTCGGTTCGGTAGTAGGTATCCTTCGGTGGGAGATACCTATATAGATAGACTGATGTGTTGATAACTTGATGCCGTCAAATGTGACAAATATGAACAATGATAAAGTAAACGGCCTCAGTTCTTACTACGAGGGCGGTTTCCCCATACAATCGTATTAGTCTGTTTTCTCCCTGCATAATTACAATAATAGAGAAAATATTTTGGCACCGCAAAATCTATATGTGTCCGTGCCATGGTGGTGCCATGTCCCTATGTTTTGCTTTTTTCGATAATTTAATAATTTTAAGAATATGGAACCTTCAAAAATTGCAAAAAATGGCCCAGTTTTCGTGCCATCATTAGATATCTCGCAAATAAATTTGACGAACATAATCAAAAAAAGAAAATTCCTTCTTAAATTGTTCTTAAAAAAATTATTAAAATCGGTTCTGTTTAGGAGGAGGAAACAGAAAAATACGAGAGTACTTGAATTCGACTGTTTTTCATAGGTATTATCGGTCCAAGCTGCAGCTGTCCCATATTGGGTGTTATGGAATTCTATTCGATGAGCAGCGCGACGGCAATATAATTGTTCAATACCTATTCTTAAAGTTTCCCGTTCATGCCATATCCTCTTAAAGCTGACATACACAACGCGACATGGAAACTATGGATCGGACAAACGAGCGTGCGTATCGCACTGTGAACGCGAACTTACTCGTAAGATAGCCTCGTACGTCTAGACTCTAGAGTGGAGCGTGTTCACTTGCTGATAATTAGGTCCTGGTTGCATTGACTTACCAATACCTTAGACGCACCATCGAAACGCAAAAAACGGCACGGTCAAATTGTGCACAAATAGATATTGTGAACAATTTTCGCCTCAGTCGCGCATGATTACACTAGGCGACAAAATGTCGTATGTGTCGAATTGTTATTACAAAATTGAACCCTAAATATAAAGCTATATGGTTGGTTTTTGTGAACCGTTTGGTGTCTCAGTCTATATTATCTATTATCTGTGTTTGTATAAGTGATTGTGGACGCTTTTTGAGTATTAATTTGTAGGTAATGTTGTATCCTTAGTTGGTAAATCGATGCCTGGTTGGATTCTCGGGTGGGGAAAAATACTTAGGTATTGAAATTTTTTGTCGACAAATTCTCAGCCAAGAATTAGGAAGTTGGCGGCATTTCACCCCTGTGCCTCAGAGAGCATTTTATACCGTCTTCTGAACGCTTTCTGTCCTCTTGGATTTCCATTTCTGTGCAGATTTTCCGCCGTCATGAGTACATATTTATTTATTTATCACACGATGACCTCCGTGGCGCAGTGTTGAGCGACGTTGTCTTAACGAGCGGAGGTCGATCCCCGGCAGGGTCACTTTGGGAATTTATAATTCTGAATTTTCTCTGGTCTGGCTTGGTGGGAGGCTTCGGCCGTGGCTAGTTACCACCCTACCGGCAAAGACGTGCCGCCAAGCGATTTAGCGTTCCGGTACGATGCCGTGTAGAAACCGAATAGGGGTATGGGTTTAATATAACTGCCATGCCCCTAACAGGTTAACCCGCTACCATCTTAGACTGCATAATCACTTACCATCCGGTGAAATCGCAGTCTAACCTAACAGGGCTAACCTGTAGAGTGTAGTGGATAAAAAAACACGGGTTTTTGTGTTGCACTTGCAGAAACTGCGTTTGCCACAATATTACCGTCGCGTCGCACCGTTCCGCCGCACCCCGCACGCATGTGTGTTCAGACCTTAATAACAATTTCGTCACGGTAGTCACGATTTAAAAATGTAGCTGGTTGAGGAGCAATAATAAACTTTAAAACGCTTAGTATTTGTACAGCGATTTTTTGGAATATAATTGCACGGAAATATTATTAGGTATTTAGGTATTATACCTACCAGATTCTTCCTTACTTTGTTGGCGTTACAATACAATCTTAGCCTTAGGAAGTCATACTTAACGCGTATGTATTTTGTACTTACCTACATGATAAACGTCTAGGGGTGTTGGGAAGAATCTTCGTTTGTTGCAAGTACAAATCTAATTTATTGTTTTGTATGAAAGTTAAGTAAGGTACAGCTAAGCCAAGCATATATGACCAAGCTAGCGTGAATTTTGAGGATAAATGTAAAATATGAATACGGTACATGACACTAACTACCTAAATATACAGTTATACACTTCGTATAATAAATAACGTCAAAAATAATTTTACGTAAGAAACTTAAAGATATATATGACGACGACCCTCACCCTACCTGCTCATTATTACTTCCTAAAAACTAAAACCGGCCAAGTGCGAGTCGGACTCGCGCACCGAGGGTTCCGTACAAACCTGTAGTAAGTTTTACGATTTATGACGTATTAAAAATAAAAATTACGTTTGTTGTATGGGAGCCCCCCTTTAATATTTACTTTATTGATATTTAATTATTTATTTTGAAAGGTAATATACAAGTTAATATTCTGTGAAAATTTGAACCGTCTACCTGTTACCGTTTTTAATATTGAGCAAAAAAATACGAAAAAAAACCGTTTATTGTATGGGGACCCCCCTTAATATATATTTTTTTTTTATTTTTAGTATTTGTTGTTATATCGGCAACGGAAATACATCATTTGTGAAAATTTCAGCTTTCTAGCTATCACGGTTTATGAGATACAGCCTGGAGACAGACAGACAGACAGACAGACAGACAGACAGACAGACAGCGGAGTCTTAGTAATAGGGTCCCGTTTTTACCCTTTGGGTACGGAACCCTAAAAAAATAAAAATAAAATAATCTTATTTGACCCACGTCCCACACCCGATGCCCACACCATAACTAACTAAATTTTAACAATGGTAGGTACTTACATATTATTATGTATGCTACTTTTCTCAAACATGCTTGGAAATTTGAGCATTATTTTGACAACCTTCTTCGAGATAAATCGAAATTGCTGTACTGGCCAAATACATGCGAGCAGCGGCCTTCTAAAGTTGTATGAAAATCCATATCTGTCGTGGTTTAGCGGCCAAATAAATTACATACTAAATTCATATCTGTCGTGTAGTTTAAAAGTGGAACGATCTTTTACTCCGAAACATGGCAACCAAGGAGGTAACTTATCAAAGGTTTTATTTAAATTTCGAACTAGCTTGCAAATAGAAAGCTGTTTATTGAAAAAAAAAACAAATGAACACTTTGACGCGGAAAAAATTATTGTTGTTCGTTGTTCGTCATTGATTTTGAAATGTTTTTGACAAAATGAGTTCAAGTGAAGACAATGAGTGTAATGAACACTTAGTTTTAATTTCCGCGCATTATTTGAGAAAAGCACTATACAAGCCTTGGCCACAACTAGGCATTGATGGACTTACGTATGTGTGCCTCGGCTTCGCCTCGGCCCACATTTACACGTTCGTCCTTCAATGCCTGTTTTGATGGCCGCTGCAGTAATGTACTATAATTTAAAACTGTGTGGTCAATGGGTCTGCCTCTGTTGACTGCCTCGTTGGTCTAGTGGTTGGCATGTTCGACTGCAGCCGACGAGGTCCCAGGTTCGAGTCCCGGGTCGGGCCATAATTGAATATTGAGTTTTTCTGACTAGAAATTCTCAGTACTAGCCCGGAGTTAGGAATTTGGCGGTGTTCCACCCCCGTGCCTCGGAGAGCACGTTAAGCCGTCGGTCCCGGTTATTATCACTAACATGATAATAGTCGTTAAAGCCCGCCAACCCACATCAGAGCAGCGTGGTGGGTCTTAGCTCTTATTCCCACTCTCCTATTAAAGGAGGACTGTGCTCAGCAGTGGGACGTTAATGGGCTGTAGTGGTGGTAGTGGTGGTCAATGGGCCCACCTCCTCAGCCTGTGCCACAGCATGATAGGCATATAAGTAGGTACCTAACATACCGCAACACTGATATTCAGGAGGGGCCCTACATTTTTCAAAATTGAAAGAAATTCACCCAATAATTTGTCTTGATATACTTAGTTGATTTGATATAAGATAGGTACATAATAATTATCTTGTAACATATTTTAAAACAATATCCTTTTTTATCATCCTCGCATCTTTTCTGTGTTTAAAATGGTTTTGTTGGTCATGTAAAGATGGTATTTAAGGAGACTCTTTCTCTCTTATCAACCCATATGCCGGCTCAGCACGAGTCTCCTCTCGAAATGAGAAGGGTTTGGCCATAGTCCACTTAATCGACTCATTAAAAGCATATCTTCTACCGAAGCCAAGGATTGGCCAGATGTGTAAAATACCTGCACAAAATTTTGTGTAATTTGTATATTTTTTTTAATCCATAATAAAACAATTGAGTAATTTAGGTTTCATCACAATTGATAAAATATTTATTGGAATGTATAAAATATTTATACGTAAATATTTATAGCAATTTTAAATACTGATGAATCAACATTATTTTTATTATTACGTAAAACAGTATTCAAGACAGGTTTGTATTTATTTTGTCCACATTTATCGTTTCCTTATTGTCTGATTGTTTAATAACTTAACACGTCCTCCCAGATTTATTTACTTTTGAATAAGTTTTAATTTATATGTTTTCAAAATATAATTTTTTTACTCCATTAAGCCTTACTAACTTGCTTGATATCTAAAATACAAAAGGCTTGTTTTTCAGTTGTCTTAATTCGCTAAATACTAACTCAACGTTAATTAAGTACTTAACTTTTTTTACAAATGATGATAACATGATGATAGATGAAAGGTATATAAAATTATGCAGTAAAAGCCGTAAAAGAACACTTGTTGAGTCGGGGCTACTATACAATTGACGAATTTCTTAATGACAAAGTTGTATGGAAGCAACCGCCTCTGGGTCAAGCTCCCCACAGGACAGTATAATAACTTACACTATTGTATTTAATTTACATACTTACTTACCCTACGTAATGTAATATATTGTTTAAAAAAAAAAAGAGCAACTGCTGAGTTTCTTGCCGGCTCTTCTCAGCAGAATTTGTTTTCCGAACCGGTGGTAGAGTCAAAACATGACGTAAGTACGTAACATAAGATACACCTGTATAAGTACGTCCTACATGTTTTAAATAAATGAACTGAAATGTGTATCCATAAGTTTGTAGGTCGCAGTCATACAAACTTTTGTGTCATTGGTGGTGTTTATTTAATTTTGATCACGTGATTCACGTGTTAATTACCAAACCAGTATACTTTATTGGCAGGTCACCTTGTTGAAGGTAGGGAACACTAATTAATATCGCAAGGACAACTACCTAGTCCGGATTTTAGGTTTAATAATTTATTAAGTTTATGGGATATAAGGGTACGATTAAAGTGCCTGCTTTATTTTTAAGATTCTTAAGTTTTGGCACTTTAATGCTACACCCATCAATGTACCAGTCAATAGCTACACCTCTCTACAAATCAAATAAAAGAACCATAGGTATATTCCTATAACTGCTTGAAGTGTCTTACAAAAGCCAGCAATTAAAGGTTTCTTAAGGGACCGGCGACCACCGCTCGCAACTTCTACTCGAACCGCAAATATAAATTTGCCGGTATATTGCTATCCCTATTTGGCTGAAGACACATGATCGCGTGCAAGCGCGATAGCAATATGAGCGTACAGAATTTGTTATACATTTAGTCTTGTTCCGTGAATACCAAAAATGATGAATGAAAAATTATTGTGTTTTTAACTTCATGTTGTTATTCTGTAACTTGACAATATAGGCTATGTTCCTGAATAATTAGTACGTGAGATATCGTTGGTTTTAATTTGAAACAAATAAGGAGAAAACATGTCGTTTATGTCGCAAAAACATGCAAAACGCAATGTGCTTACATTTAATTTTGGGAAAGTATTTTGGAAAAATAATTATCCAGGGACCTAGATAAATACAAGTTCAATCTTAATAATCGCATAATATGGAGGAAATATTATGCTCGAATTACTAATTATTTTGGTATTACGTTTGTATGAGCAATTCACCCTCCGCTGGCGCCTTAAAATGTCTTCTATGATAGTTTTATGAAGGTAACTTATAGGTACTTAGTTAATATGAAAGAAAAAATATTAAAAAATTGATACATTTTTATCATCTAAAATTTAACACTTCTTCATACTTAATCTTTATTGAGTTAAAAGGTGAAATAATTGGTTTTCCAATAATTATTTACTATTTAAGAAGGCGCACCTTTATTATTTACCTAATATTACTTTAACTGAATTATTTATAAAATTAATTATAATAATTACTTAATTAGTTATCAATACAATGAAATATCTCTCTCCGGTTTCATCAGTTCATTATTTTTATTCTAGTTACATACAATTTACGCCTTAACTGCTACGGTAAATAAGGTGAATAATTGGAACGCAAAACTCCGTCTAATGATCAATAATACTTATAACTTAGGTATGTACATGTTAGTATACTATCGTCTAATGATAGGGATGTATTATATTTGACGACGTGTATTTACCGTACATTGTTTCGCGTTTAATAGCAGCCAGAGCCAGCCCCCCTAGCATGGGCCGAGACAATTTTCTCCCCGAGGAAAGGATAAAAAATTTATTCCTAAATAAATAAATAAAAACGCTTTTAATAACGGTGGATAAATAGTCCCCCGAGTCCCCGTGAAATGTCAAACGGGGATAAACTTCTCCTCTTCCCTGTTGCCGTGCTCTGAGAAGTGGATAAGTTAATTTTATCTCTTGTTAGTGGATAAAATCGGGGGATAAATTTTTTATCTCCGGCCCATGCTAGCCCTGAGGTAGTTAGGTACCTATGTTGCGTTTTTTTACCAAGGACTAGGTACTTTTAATCAATAAGATAATATTAAAATTAATTCAAGTAATAATTTATTTAATAAGTAACAGTAATATTATTAGTAGGTAGTAGAGTAGGTAATTGCGATGAATAATTGTATACCTAGCAATATTGTGTTAAACTGGTGGATTGCATTAGCTGTGAATTACTTAGTTTACTTAGCATGTAATATTATAATCGCGTTTTATTATTATTCTATGAACTGGTTTAAATCTAATTATTATTAAAAAACATCACGTGTCAAAAATAATGATTATGGTAATGTTTTATGATAATAATTAAATAAATTAACAAGGTAGGGCTGACTTATTCTCAAAACTAGTTAACTTGGTAATTTATGTGATCTTGCGATGCAATTTTTTTTTGCATATTAATGAAATAATATGCAAATTAGATAGGTTAATACTAATGGTAATATAATAGTATCATCTATCGAAGGAAAACCTTATTAATCTGATTCTGTAACTTTGTAGGTTTTCAATCATTTTTATATTTTATAATATTTTTTATTTGCGCTTTAAATTAAAGTTAACTGTGTAGGTAGGTAACTATCTACAAAGTAAAAAGTTTTAACGGACCCTACGAAAATTATACTTAAAAGGTAGTTTATATTATAACATTTATTATTATAATCGCGTTTATTATTGTTTTATAAACTGGTTTAAATCTCATTAATATTAAAAAGCTTCACGTGTCAAACACGATTGGATAAAAAAATCGATAAGTAGTTATAAATATTTAAATAACGGTAAATAAATGGTTTTTCTGTAATTTTAAAATCCGCTCGGAATGGCAACTTGACGCAGACGAAGTCGCGGAAAGGGGCTTGCTTATTTTAGTTTTATAATTAACTAGCTGATGCCTGCGACTTCATCCGCGTGAATTGAGGTTTTTTGGTCCCCGCGGGAACTTTAATTTTACGGAATAAAATGTATTAAGTCAGCTTAAATCTCCATCAGCCAAACTTACAAACATCCAAACTTTCACATTTATTATATAAGTAGGATTATGCATGATTTATAAGCTACTAGTTGGATGCGCGCGAGTTCATTCGAGTAGATTTTTTATTCCCGCCTTTTTGAACTCTAGCCTATGGATTTCCCCCTTGATGCAAACCTATCTCTGACCGACAGACAGACAAACACACTTTCCATTTGAAATAATAGATTTCCATTTTAAATGCCCGCGACCGTCCGCGTGGTTTAAGTTTTTTTTATACTCCTGGGAACTCTGTAAGCAATTTTCGGGATAAAAAGTAGCCTTAGTCCTTCCTCGGCATATACCTACTCTATCTCTGTACCAACTTTCGCAAAAATCGGTTGAACAGATGGGCCGTGAAAGCGTAGCAGACCGACAAACACACGTTTGCATTTAAAATATTAGTAGGTACGGAATTGAAGCGAGCGAAACCAGTAATCGTCATGACATTATGGCATTATGGTAGGTAGGTACCTACATGTTGATTGTCACAACTTTTTATGAATACACTTGATTTGACATCAGCCTTTAGCCTTTGCCTTGATCGACCGGTCTGCGGACAGTGGGCATACTTAACTCTCGCGGTCGATGCATGTGATCTCTTAAACTACCTATTAAAATAAACACATACACACACACTTAATACAAAGTAACATTATAGGGCTAGCATGCGCACGAGTAAAATATATCTACCCGTTATCTCTATTTGTCTACCCAAGCTAACATGGTAACACATCTGACTTATCTCGTTACGTCAAAAGTAGAGATAAAAGTAATATTTCTTATCTGTGGTATTTTTTCTACAAACCCTTACATGCCGGCTATTTTTCTTGTAATATACCGGATTTTGTGCCTGTTGGGGTAAACGAGAAATTTGCCGGCAGCGACAACATCTCTCTCTCTCGTCGCGAGATATCTCGCTGTGTGCATGCTAAGCCTTCTGACGTCGGTGTCAGTCGCTCAGTATTGTGTTTTGATAAGACACTCTTTGTTCTTTTACAAAACGTAACTTGACGGACCAAGCGCGCGCTTAACTAAATAAAGACCATAAGTTCATAATTTAAATAATTTGGCGTATAATTACAACTCTATTCATATACAGAATTCTGCTCGTAAAAACAAAAGAATGACTCAATAAAAATTATACTTGTATTGAAGTTCGTTGGTTTTGAATAATTTGCACTAAGTATAATAATTATGTGTTTTGTTTATTAGACCAGCTGTTTTTGCATGCAGTCTTTTAAAAATAATGTAATTTGTATTTAAATGCGAAGCTTTAAAATAAAAAATAGTTTAGGTTATATTAATTGACCCCAGTTCAAAATATGAATAGCTAAGTTAAGAGTAAGCGTTATATTACATACTTTATCTACCTAATTTATTTAAACCAATAATAGAGACGTATACCTACATACAAATTTTCGCGATTATAATATTAGTAAGGATATGCTTCCTTTAGATTGGCTCTTTGTCCGTGTCGGATTGGGTCGTGTCGGTTGGGTCGGCCTAGGAGAGTAGAGAGTGCACGTCCTGTGTTAGCGCACACACTTGTGCACTTTATTTCCTGCGGATATACCCCCCGATTGTGTAAGAAACTCTTAATCGTTTAGTTTGTCAAACGTATAATTCGACCTGTTTATGGAGTTCATAGATAGAAATTCGAGTAATATTACGATTTGCTTAGACAATTGGGCCTATGGTCCCAGGCCAATCTATGTGGAGATTGGCTGCTGTGACCGAAATTGAGTAGGGAGGACATAAATCACATACATATACTAGACCTGTAGGTACCTAGGAGGTACGCTTATCACAAACCTTGTCCTTAAAATTAATTATCATCTAATTATTTTAAAAAACATAAATATTAAAGCCTACTTGCTTTATATAACCTTTTAATATTATAATAATTGGAGATAGCACCATTGTTTGTGACAATAGACTTAATTTGTTGGTAGTTAATTAAGTATTTAGATTATGCATGCAGGCTTGCAAAATATGATACCTAGAGATGACATTTCCTATGTTGACGAAACTACGGAACTGAATGGCTTTAGCTTTGATACTTTTAACACGAGTTAATTGATAAAAACAATATCATCGAGCCTCCAAGGTGGGGCGAATAGTACGTTTACAGTGGCTAAGACAGGTGCGCGTGCCTATAGATCACATACTCGAGCGCACTCTCGACGAAAACACGCCTTGTTAACAACCAAATATTATTTTTAATCCAATGTTTACATTTTAAAAACCTTCAACACTTCTCTACAAGGAGGTTTAGAAAACCTTATGCGGATTCTAAGGAGTCGTAGTGACGTGAAATGTTCATCCCAAGTGTTATTTGACCGGAGTTTCATTTTAGTGATTTTCAGAACAATTTTCGCTGAAAGAACTTTATGAGATTATGCTCTTTTTGCGAACTGAGTGCTAATTTTCGTTTGTTGCCACCTATAATCTGCTTACCTGGTAAGAAGTTTATTTCATTTTATTAACTAAGTAAGTAGATGATATCTAGGCGATTTCGTCCGCTTGGATTTAGGGGGTTGAAGTGAAAAGGATGCAACCTATTCCTGCAAAATTATTAATTTCGTAAAAATCGATTACATGTGCTGTGAAAACGTGACAGACAGACAGATTTTGAATTTTTATTTTTAATATAGATATAAGTAACTACTTAGTTTTATTTTTATAGAAAACTAGCTGATGCCCGCGACTTCGTCCGCGTGGATCGAGGTTTTTCGTTTCCCGCAGGAACTCCTTAATTTTCCGGGATAAAAAGTAGCCTATGTGTTATTCCAGACTATAATCTATCTCTGTGCCAAATTTCATCCAGATCCGTTCAGTAGTTACGGCGTGAAAGCGGAACAAACATACAAACAAACTCACTTTCCCATTTATAATATTAATAGTAAGGATAAGGATTATTTCTATAAAAAATTCATCCGAAGGAAAGTGATATCCGGAAAAACAAACAAAACTACGAGTCCTACTTAGATTGTAGGTATCTAATATTACCTATATGTCGTTACTCGTTTTCTTTTTTTTAACTCTATACCTATATATTACTTACTAATTACGATTATCATTTAGTTGGTACCTATTTTTGTTAAGAAATAAGAATATTCTTACCACCTAAGTTTAACAAGCTCAGGATAATACTACCTATTACAATCTACGTATTAAAGCTTTGTTAATTAATATACTTAGGGGTAGATACGGCAGAACTGCAGGAGTAGTTTCGGTTTACACTTACTCTGATCCTCGAACGCCGGGGCTTTAATGATCTACTGAAAAAATAAGAAAATCTCTATAAAGAATAGTTAGGCAGAAATTAAGTTACTAAATTTGTTTGCACTTGCTTATTTTGATATTGGAAAATACAGCACTTTTTATACAGTTAGGTAATTTTTAGACAATACTTAGCATTAGGTAGGTACCCACGATCATTAATTAACTCGCATTAAGTATTTTAAAGATTAAGTGAAGTTTAAGTAATTATAATTTATTTGGCCAACTTAGACCGAAGACACACTTAATTTGTTTATTATATACCTACTTACCTAACTAGCTGATGCCCGCGACTTATGCTGAGATCTTTATAGCGTACTTTGACTTGACTCAGACTTTGCTTAGAGTTAAAACGAGATGGACTTATGTGAATAACATAAATCTGTCTCGTTTTAACCATACAAAGTTCGCTCTATAAATCTCACACAAGTTAGTCCGCTCAGAATGAGGATTTTTGGTTCCCGCGGGAACTTTTTAATATTCCGGGATAAAAAGTAGCCTATGTTTTATTCCAGACTATAATTAATCTAAGTAGTAAGTACCTATCTCTTTGTCATATTTCGTTCAGCCGTTCTGGCGTGATTGAGTAAGAAACATCCATCCATCCATCCAAACTTTCGCATGAACCTATAATAATATAATATGTACTTAGGTAGGTATAGAAGTATAGATTTATATATTATTATTATTATAAGGAAAAAATTGTGAGTAAGAAGTAAGAACCTTTATACATAAGTGAAACTATACTAGTGGTTCGCCCCGAACTAAGACCTCGCTCACAAACGAATAAACTTTTACAGAGCGCCATCTATTGACATCCTTGTGAAGTTCTGTTAAAAATGCTGAAGCTCATAAAAATTAAATAATTTCATTTCCTTATAATAATTATTTTTAGTGTTTGTTGTTCAAGTACAGGATATACCTAATTCAAATAATTGATCAAGTTTCAGGCTCAGCCTTTCAGAAAATTGAGAGTTCTGAGGTCAACTTTGGACGTTAGAAAATCTCCACTTTGAAAGCCCCCCATTTCGTCAATTTTAGGGGAAATATTAAAAAAAAGTATTTTTGGACTCTATTCCTAATTATCTTTAAAATGATATACCTACCGCAACCCTTTGTAACGCTATAAAATTCATTCAGCATTCGCTTCTATGAGAGCCCCCCTGAAATACAGATTTTTATAACTTTTTAAGCCATATTCGGCTGGAGCCATATTCGGTTTACATATTATATATAAATTTGAAGTAGGTACTTAATTACGTTCAGTAATTCAGAAGTTATAAGGCTCTGCCAGACGGAGGTAAGTACCTACTCAAATATTTTTAATAATACATATTTATTTTATTATTCTTATGCAAAAACTATACCTACTTTGGACAAAAATATCAGAATCACACTCACTTAATGCACATAACTTATTTTTATAAGCAGTTTATTTAAATACATAATAACATTGACGCTGGACCGTTAGATAGTAAATTGTACTCGTAGATATATTAAAAGCTAGTTTAAATAAGTACACAGTCTATCAACTCAATGTGAGACAGGTTTTCATTTGATTACCGTTCAGCAAATAGATTAAATTCACTGTAGCATGGTCTTTATCTTGAAAAAGATATTTTTTTGCGCATTTTAAATTTTAATTCGATATTAAAGTTTTTAACGTACTTACTATGTTGTGAATTTAGTACTCAATCTAAAAATCTCTGTGATACATTGTGTGTGTTACATGAACTATATTATGTAGATATCATATCATCGATATAATCTTAGACTGCATCATCACTTACCATCAGGTGAGATCGCAGTCAAGGGCTAACTTGTAGTGGATAAAAAAAAAAGATACTTATCTGTAAAACTTGTACATCTTTTCCAGATTTTTAAAAGAATAAGCAACAAAATTTGGAAATTTCTTAAAAAATAAGCCGTAACGTAATCCTCTTGGTTATGTAGGTACATTAGGTACAAAAATATATGGCGGTCCTCAACTTAGTTCAAATGCATACTATATAAGTATAGGTACTAACTACTAGTAGCGAGCAAACAATATTTAACATATTATTACTTAGCATTTAGATTAATTAAACTTATATCGACAACGAATGATTAACCTTGTATAGCACACTTGTAGTTATAACAACAATATCTAGTAGTATATCTATCTATATACTTAGTTATAATATCTAGGTGGAGTTAGGACTTTTTTAATCGGGGATACAAAACATTGTAAAAGCAAAGGACGGAGTACTGTATTACTATTATGTATAGCACGAAGAACTGAAGAACTAGACGTTGGGGTCCCAAGGTGCTGGAATGGCAACCTCGCATCGCAAAAGGGCAGCATTTGTACTTTGCAGCCCTCTAGCTCTGCTTAATAGTCTGTCCCCGTTATAAAAATAGCGACTGGTCCACCCCATTTTCGCAAATCCTGAAATACTTATTAAGTGTTTATTCATTTTCAAACGAATTTTAGGGATCCCCTATTCCTTTATCACTATTCTCTTTAAATCGTAGACAGACAAATAGGTGGATGGACGATATCATGAAAGACAGCGGCGCAAGACTTGCTAGTCTCTACAAGAAAATGTCCAGCTGTGGGCGTCTGTCGGTTTTTGGGTGACGATAGTCGACGACGAAAATATATTATCAGGATCTCCGTAGCTCTTGATTTCGTTACGTCAAAAATGGTAACTCGTAATTACTACGGAAAATACACCAAAACCAACAGTCATTGTGATGCACACTATACGCGGCACGCATGGTATATTCGACACGAGTAATCAACATTAATTAACAATAGACTATAATCGCATATTTAGTAGGTACAGGAGAAAAAATACTGAAAATTTTCCGAACTTTATTTATGTACTTACCTTTACGTTCTTGGTTTGACGAGTGACGACCTCCGTGGCGCAGTGTTAAGCGCTGTTGTCTTAACGTACGGAGGTCCCAAATACGCCCAATTATTAAATTATAAATTCGCCCAAATCGACCCTGCCGGGGATCGAACCCGGCAGGGTCGATTTGGGCGAATTTATAATTTCTGAATTTTCCCTGGTCTGGCCTGGTGAGAGGCTTCGGCCGTGGCTACTTACCACCCTACCGGCAAAGACGCGCTGCCAAGCGACTCAGCATTCCTGTACGATGCCGTGTAGAAACCGATTAGGAGTAGGTACCTATAGGTTTAATATAACTGCCACACCCCAAACAGGTTAGCCCGCTACCATCTTAAACTGCATCATCACTTACCATCAGGTGAGATCGCAGTCAAGGGCTAACCTATAGTGGATAAAAAAAACCTTACTAACTAACGCCTATAGTTCCTTAATTATTAGCAATACTTTTTATCATCTTCATTTTATTTGTTTATTATTTTATTTGTGGAAAAATTTAGTAAGTAAATACCTACTCGAACCGCAATTAAGTTAATTTCCACTTTTCAGTATCATACAGTGACCTAATAATATACTTACCGTACCGTACAATACAAAATGTCGCTGGTTTAACCGTTTATCATTTACTTACGGTGCGGCGTAGGCACAAAATATGCTGAAAATTTTCCCTTTCATTCATTAATTACCTACCTATATAATTATCTACGTTTCTTATCCAGAACTATATAATTGTATCGTTCTTAGTTAGGTTCGTATTGGTTTACCTATTACACATTTTTAGCTTTTTATTTCGTTCGGTTTATGTTTTTGATAAAACACAATCACGCACACACATTTGCAATGTGTCGTTTTCGAGGCAAAAAGGATTTGCGAATTAGTGGCGTTCAAAACATTCAACTGGGAATTTATAATTTCTGAATAATTTTCTCTGCTCTGATCTTGTCTGGAAGGCTACGATACCGTGACTAGTTTTTTTTTTGTATATATATATAGGCTAGCGCTTGGCTGCAATCAGACTTGGTTGCAAGTGGTGATGCAGCCTAAGGTGGAGCGCGCTTGCCTAGAAGTTGCCTATTCACTCTTTGATTTGAAGGTACCTATATTAAAAGAGGAGGGGAAAACGGTAGTAGTTTAGTTATCCTACCGGCAAAGACGTGCCACCACGCGATTTGGCGTTCCGGTGTACGTACGACACTGTCGACACATGCAGTGTAGAAAGGCTAGAAACCGATTAGCGGTATAAGGTTTCATATAACTGCCATACGGCATACCCCGAGACGCGGATTGGGCGGTGGTGGGAGCGTTGTTACCGCGTACTTACGATGAAATCGTGATAACATGAATGAAAAACCTAACTCCAGTACGCTTACTCCCAGTTTTAACATTGCAGATACGATTGATCGACGTGAGCGTTCGATCACATTTGCGTCAAACTAAAATGAACCTTAATTGCATTGGTTTAGAGCCACAAATCCAGTGCAAAAGATTTAAATTTCGAAACGTACCGTTTGGAGCGCTCACTGTGACTGCATACACGAAATTGAGCTCTAAAACAATGCAATTAAGGTTCATTTTAGTTTGACGCCAATGCGATCGAAGGCTCACGTCGATCAATCGTATTTGCAATGTTAAAACTGGGAGTAAGCGTACATAACATCTAAAGCACCGGACGCGTCGCTTACTTAGGTATCTGCAATATGTTCACCACTCCTATACTCTTGGTACCGACTATACAGGTAAGTACGTAGCTACTATATAATAAGGATTTAACGCATTTCTGTTTTTTTGTGTCCAGCAACCTTGACCCCGTACTCCGTAGTAGGTACCATATAGGGCTTTCGAATACCGGTTTTTTTCAATACCGGTATTAATACCGGAAAGATTTTTCTCAATACCGGTATCCCGGGATCCCGGTATTGGAAAAAATTTAAAATGTTTTTTTAACTTAAAACTAGTATTTTCTGAAGCAAACGGAAGCATAACAAACAGTTTTTTTCATAAAAAAAATTTCACAATATTTCACAAAATTAACTCAAAATGGGAATAATTATTTATGTCTATTTCATTGCCTCAAGTTAAGTAACTCCTTCACTCTATTTTATTTTACGCAATATTTTATGAAATTGTATTTTCTTTAAATTTAATATATTTCACAAAGTATTGATTTTTAGATTTATTTGAGCTAATGTGCTTATGAAACAAGTTTTAAAATTATCCGAATAAAAAACAGTGGCATTTACCAAGAAATATATGCAATAGTCACTGTTTCGTTTACAGTGTCACCAATACCGGTATCCCGGTATTAGATATTTCAATACCGGTATTGAAAACCGGCGAAAAAAGTCCGGGATCCCGGTATTAGCCAATACCGGGATCCCGGTATTGGAAGCCCTAGTACCATAGGCACACACCTTTAAACCGCAGCTCTAATGAATTTACAATGTCAAACATTACGTGTTACCAAACATTCGCGTGTTTATGTGACTTATTCTGTTAAAGGTACACAATCTCTTAATAAAGTGTTTGGCAGGCCTAGAAGTGCTGTCCCTTTCTACAGGAAGCACTATGAAAGAGATTGCAATAAATTTAGAGGGGTCATTTCCACAGAACACAACCGTCATTTCAGTTTAGTAGATTATGCACAACAAAATTAGCCTCAATTATCTGGTTAAATTTTAATAGAATAAAGTATATTTTTTTGTCCTATGTTCGTCACTTACATTCAAAACAAGGTTATAAGTCAAGCAGAAACACCCTGATTTTTGCGACTAAAAGTGGGGGTTTTAGAAAGGAGGTAACATTTTTCAATAAACATTAAGCATCGATGATGCATTTGACCCTAAAATAGTGCGGCTGGCTGAGATCCTTCTACATACTCGTACTCGAGTCTCTACGGCGCGGCGTAGAGACTCGAGTCAAAGCTACGAGTCCCCGCTGAAATCCCGTAGCGTCTACGGGATTCCGATTTTTAGGTTTGGTCAAAATTGGATCTTCAAAGCTACAAACCTGCTCACTCATCCAGTTTGGGATTTCGATTTTTAGATTTGGTCAAAATTGGATCTTCAAAGCTACAAACCTACTCACTCATCCATTTTCATCTGGTCTTGAACCTGCTTTTCTTCAATACTTACATTAATAGTTCTTACAATAATTTACCTAGTTCTTAATTTTAGCTAACATAAGAATATCTAATAGATATACTTAATAAGAAAAAAAAAAGTTTAAATATAATATACGGATAAAATAACTAATAATATGAGAATAACTGTCTACTTTGTACTTGGGCTTGCTGCTTGCGATAATTTTCAAAAAAAAAATTAAAGAAAGAACATTCAAGAGAAAGCCAAACAATCCGTGTGTCAATATCATCAAATGCAATGAAACGTATCTAAATATGAGAAAATCTATTTGTGTAATACCTAGATCACCGCTAAAATGTCTGCGTCATCTAGGTATCTAATACATTTTTGTACAAGTTTTTGTACCGTTAGCTACAGGCGGTGGTGGCACGCCAGTAGCAGGTGCACTTATCTACATTTTACATACCATTACCACTAAATAAACTTGTGCTAAAAATATTCGTGAATGTAAATATTTTTAAATTTGTTTTCATAAATTTAGCACTCGAATCTGAATCTTATGACATTCAAACTGAGATACTGAACGTTGAACTGGCAGAACAACGGAGGTAAACCATTTTTTAATAACTCTCTCATTTTTTAAGAACTCTTGTTAATTTTAGGCCCCGATTGCACCAAATTGACAAGTTTTATTCCAGCAGAGCGATTACGTAAAACCTGCATCAATCATTGTTACAGTATCAATTGTTGTGAATGGCTGAATTTATGGTATTCTTGCTGCGTCAATGGATTTTGTCCAATAGTGGAAGAGTGGTAACCAATCAGAGGTGATTGCGATCGTTACACTGTAGCTGTAATTTTTAGCCGATCGCCCCGCAGGACTAATAATTTAAATGTTTATTATTTTGACATGATTGACGGCTTAGCTGAGCTATAGATGGGGTCGAAAATTACTCTACGTATGCTGATGATCCGCTCGTCCATGTAATAAGTATGGTTGAGAAGTTGCGGGCATCGTGATGGCATCATGTACCTAATAAAAGATATATTTTATACAAATCAATAAAATTGTTTTTGAATTTCAGTAAGCCTTTCAGTAATAAAACTAAAAGGATTGAATGGATTTTTATGTAAATAGGAACACTCGAGACTGCTGTTCTGAGGCCTTGAGTTTGAGTAAAGCAACATTGCAGTCTTAGAACCTATAGGTATCATATACCTACAGTTAGCTAGGTTACCACATAGTTACTTATTTTCAATTTAATTAAATACTCCTAGGCCTAATTTAATAATTTAATTAGGCCTACCAAATAATTTCTTTAGCTAAGGATCAAGCGGTCAAAAATCAAAATCACGTTAGGTTACCGTTTATGTTTACTAGAAGTTACTTGCACTATGATATAGTGATGATACTGAAACCCACAAAAAGACTACTTTTATAACTTAAGTAATAGTTTTTGTTAATACCTATATAAAATTTTCAATATGTTTTTTACCTAATAATTATTATCTACTAGATGATGCCCGCGACTTCGTCTGCGTAGATTAAGTTTTTTTAATTCCCAGAGAAACTCCTTAATTTTCCGGGATAAAAAGTAGCCTATGTCCTTCCCCGGGATGTAACCTACCCCTATACCAAATTTCATCAAAATCGGTTGAAAAGATGGGCCGTTAAAGCGTAGCAGACAGACAGACAGACAGACAGACACACTTTCGCATTTATAATATTAGTATGGATTTATTTAAATCGCTTTAGATCTGGTGGAAAAGTAGGTTGAAACTTGGAAAACCGAGTTAGGTACTACGTGGAAAATTGAAATTATAGTTCACTTGGCATTGATGTCAATCACATAAAGTAAGATCATCTGTTTTATTATGTAAATTCAATTAAGATAAATTTGCTTATTTAAATATTTTAGCTGTCAAGTGCTAAGTCAATGAATACTGATTTGATTTAGTTTGATTCAGAGTAGGTAAATTCATTGTAACAAGCATGCAATGCAACGCGGCGCTTTTAATCGATCTATTATACGCTACAATGCCAAGGATCGTTACAAAGATCTTTATATAAGGCCTTGACAGACATAAGGCGGGAGCGACGCGTGACCGGCTGTACTTTAGAACTGTTAATTTACTATTTGTACGAGTTTTATGAATCCGTACTAAGCCAAACTATCAAAACTATTATTATAAATGCGAAAGTGTGTCTGTCGGTCTGTCTGCTACGCTTTCACGGCCCATCTGTTCAACTGATCTTGATGAAATTTGGTAAAGGGATAGGTGGTAATCCCGGGGAAGGATATAGGCTATAAACTTAATTGCAGTTTGAGTGGGTATTTACTTATTTACTTACATACTCAATTTTCCCGCTGCTTCATCGTTTCAAATTTTAATAGATCAATCATGCTAATATTATAAATGCGAAAGTGTGTTTGTTTGTTGGTGAGTCCTTCAATCACACCGCAACGGAGCAACGGATCAACTTGATTTTTGGCATGGGTATAGTTGAGGACCTGGAGATTGACTTGAGGTTAATTCCGGAAAATTAAAGATTTCCCGTGTGAATCAAAAACTTTAATCCACGCGGACGAAGTAACGGGCATAATCTAGAATGGATATATTGGAATAACTAAATCAAATTTTTGTAATGCCGCCAAACAAAGCACATGGATAGTTGCTCTTTTGTCACAAAGTGGCTTACCATCAAGGCCCTTGTGGCTAGCACTGTAGGTACAAAGAGGCTAAGATCTGTAGTAGTGCACTGTACAAGTAGCTACACTGTAGTAGCATGCGACGGCGAAAGCGCTTTTGCAGCAGCAGATGCAACGCGCGTTTGGCATACCTTGTGAACGCTTTCATAATAAAAATGTCTTCCCGACAGAAATCTCCACAGAAATTAGTCATCTGCCCACGTATGCTGCACAAGTGCGTGCTTACTCTAGTCTTTTATTCCGATGGGACCGTATTCCGAACGCCTTCATATCGTTCTATTCATCCTATTTTCAAAATTCAAATGTTTTTTATTCAACTAAACTTTTACAAGTACTTTTGAATCGTCAAGTGAATCTACCATGTATCAAGTGAATCTATTTCTTTATTACGTGCATTTATTTAATACTTCTAGTCCTAGGAGCCGTCGCGAGACCGCGTTTTATACGTCCACACCTTTAATTTTATGTTTGTTTTGACGCCGCTGTATTAATTACCTGATTATAACTTTTACTGGAAGCGCTACCTTATTAGTTTTAATTATTCGACGAATAAATAATTTTCTATTAAATGTAAATCAGAAGTAAATTAGCCTATTTTTCAAAAATAAGCGTTAAATATGGGCGTTAGGTAATCCGTAATTAGTAACTACATAATTAGTTTCAATCCACTAATAAAGTTATTCGGACCATGACACTGAAAAGGTAATCCATCCTATTTGAATGTCATCAGTTTTCCTAAGCTATATTAATGATTATTTACTTTGTGTGAATAAATTATAGTAATTTAAGGAAAATCTGTCTTTTTCTCGATTTGCTATTTCTCAGAATTACAGGTGTGCTCTACCTGGAAACTTAGGATGTAGAAACAATAATATTTTTATACACGTACCTAACTATCTAACTGTGAAACTTGAAAACCTTTAGCTCTTATATTTATTAATTATTACTTTTACTCTAGGTATTCTAGTATCTACTTAAATCGGCAGCTCAAGTTCGGACTGCAAAAAAAGATGTTTGAAGTTTTTAATTCCAGTGTAATTTACGAAAGTCAGCTAAATATGTCCGTCCATATCTACAGTGACTGTAGGTATGGACGGACATATTTATGGATGACTGTAGTATAGTCATCCATCGACGTAGCAGTGAGTTACAATGTGCTACGCTATAAAAATGCAATAATATGACACATCTAGTTGTTAGGTAGGTACTTTATATCAAGATCGTCATATCAGATTGTGGTCCAGTTACAAACGAATTTGTCTCACGCTCCTCATCACCATATCCTGTGTTATTTGTTACTCACGCGGAAGAGCGTAGTAAAAATGCACTTGAGGAACAATACAACAAACTCAGCTTAATTGACCAACTAAAGCAAAGCAAAAAAGCCTCTTGAAATAGGATCGTTATTCGTTGTCAAACAAACTGCTCAGGAATTCGCTCTTTATATTTAATTTTTTTTTTCATAATATTATGTATAGATCCAAAAAAAAATGTTTGGACGTTTGCCATTGTTCTTTAATAAATAAGGTGTTAGCGCGGATTCCCAATTCGCGTGCCTATCATGACGTGTATTGAAAAAATCATGGTGGACGTTTTCAGGCTAAACACGCAATACACATGTAGCTATATCAAAATTAGATCAGTAAAAAGTGAAATAAAAAGACAAGTAGGTATAGACCGTACCAACAAAGTCTGGGCATTTGCCATTTGGTCCCAGATGAAAATATAAATTATAATAGATGAGCGAATACAAAAGATTACATGCATACCTACTTAACTTGATTGAAAATAAATATTGTGGTAAATCGATGATTGTGAGGCATAATATTATGACATCATGAAATGAAATGATTTTTAAGTTTTAACATTACTTAATTTGTTCATGTGGCGTAGGTAGGTACCTACCTATCATTTTATGCCAAAAATATTTTTAACTTAATACCTATACATATAATGCATCTTATAATATTATATTTTGTTTTTTTCTTTGTATCCATGTATTTAGGCTTATTATACCTACTTAGGTACTTTACCTTTTTGGTCGTAGGTATACGCTAGTCGCTAGGCCACCAGATTATTAAGTAGTCACGCTCAGTAAATAGTAAATACCTACATGGTTGTGTGTATTTGACTTATATTATGTATATATGTAGAAGTAAAAGGTAATAGATCATTGAAACCTGAAACGCAGACCCGCGTTTTGAGGCTGTAGCGTACCTACTTAATATTATGTAGGTAAGTATCTAGGAATGGGAAATGGTGATTCGCAAGCACCGAATATGATGTAAGTACATAATAGTGCTGAGTCCAAGAAATCAACGTAAGTAGGTATGTTACATAACTATAGCTATAGACTACATTTGGCCTGGTGGGAGGCTTTGGCCGTGGTTAGTTACCACCCTACCGGCAAAGACGTGCCGCCAAGCGATTTAGCGTTCCGGTACGATGCTGTGTAGAAACCGAATAGGGGTATGGGTTTAATATAACTGCCATGCCCCTAACAGGTTAGCCCGCTACCGTCTTAGACTGCATTATCACTTACCATCAGGTGAGATCGCAGTCAAGGGCTAACTTGTAGTGGATAAAAAAAAAAAAAAGACTACTTACATATCATACATAGTGAGGTTCATCAATCTGTTTTTAGCAATTACCTAGTTACCTACTTATTAGATACCTAAAGTACCGATCTAATAGGTACTAAAGCTGTCAATCTGAATTTTGGTATAATAGATCCTACTTCGTATAGTAGGTAGGTATAATTAACTGAACTTGATGGAAAATATAATACCAGAAAGACCCATTCAATTATTCAGAACGTCTACCGATAATAATACCTACGAGTACCTATAAAAGGACTGACTGACTGGCTGACTCGAACTCGCATCTCAATAATTTTACTAGGCAATTCTTTATTCATTTTAAAGGGCAATTTTAATGGTGAACTTTTTCGAGGATTCGGAAGTCAATAATTATATCTGAGTTCGTTGACTCTTCTCTCTTGAATTTTATTCTGAGGTAAAATGATTGAATACAGTGTAACGCGAACGATCGCAATAAAATACTTATTCTTTCGCTATTGGCCAAAAATAATTGCATAAGTACCTTGTTGATAATGCTGGGTTGGATGTAGAGTCAACTTGTTGTTAACCCATAATTCTTAGATGAAAATTCCCAATTAATATTGGATATTAATAATTAATATTTTGTAATCAAAACAAGCCTCCTAAAGAAAATCACATTTTTGATTATAAACTACAAAAACTTGGATTAAAAAAAATTTAAGTCCATATCTAAGTAATACTAAGTACCTACCTATTAAGTAACATTAATAGATATTAAATTAACCTAAAGAAAACCAATTGCTTTCCTTAGTATAAGTCCATAATTTGCTTATTCTGATTCCTATTATAATATTGAAAACATATCTAGCTATACCTACCTACGAGAAAGTTCAGACTTTTTATAGAGCTTTTTGTATAAATAATACTTCATTATAATATCGGCAATTTCAAATCCTTTAAAACATTGAAATAAGACTTGTCTGACAACATTATTTTATTCTAATAAAGATGAAGTATACCTAAATAATAATAGTACATTATGGTACAAGTGTGTAATGTTGGTGATTACCGCTGAGGCGCCATTGAGACCCGAGCCGTCAGGTGAGGGTCGTAAGATAGCCGAGGACGGTAATCATCACGGACGGACACGTGTATCATACGACGTTTTTCAACACACTTGTGAAGAAAATAATACTAAAAAATAATTTTTCCTTGGAGTTTTCAGGTACCTACCTAGTAAACTTTCCATAACGTTAAGGGCTTCACATCTTATATCGGGCGGTGTACAACATAAATCATTTTCTTCATAATTATTAGTACTTGTAGACATTTTAATTAATAAATAACTGTAATTTCAACAGTGAAAACGAGTTGTGAAAAATTTTTCGCAATGGCGGGAAAAATTTACCAGTTTTCCTATGCGCGCGCATCGTACAATGGCGATCTGCCATAGAAGACTGAGGTTTCTTTTTTTTTGGCTTTTCGCGGATAGCGTTTTAGCCACGTACAAAATGGGGAATTTCAAGTTTTTATTACAGAAAAAACAAAAGTTATATTTGAGTGAAAGTTTTATTTATTATACACGTACAAGTTGAAATTATCTATTTAAATACGAAGTTGCATGAAATGAGCAAGCAATAGGTACATTAATTTATTTGTACTATTGAACACGATCTTTTTTATTTCGAAACTTTGTTAAGAACAAAGCAACTCAACCAATAAAATAAAAAAAAAAACTCCATCTCACTTGTGAATAATAGCAATGAAAAAGTCACAGTTTGATTATAGGTGTCATTATGTGCCTAATGGGGACTATCGCGTGTGAATTTGCCACTAGAGGCGCTAGTGTCGCGTGAGGTCCAATAAGTATTCACTTTTCACTGGTTTTGGCGGGCTTCGTGACATAATTATAATTTCTTTAATATTTACCTGTTGAAAAGTGATCTCCTTCGTGAAATTATCGCAAATATGGATTATTTGGCGATGCATGTGAACGCTTTGAAAGCGGAAAAAGAAAAAGAGGCGCAAAAATAAGCGGCCTCAAAGAGCAGCTAATACAGAGGTTAGTTTGTTTACTGTTTACAAACTTATTTTTTCCAGAAGTATGCTTGTTTGCCGAGGTAACAGCTATGTTTTTTCTTTTTACATATATTTACACAATATATTGTATATATATTTACCTAATATGACTTCTGCATGAAAGGTTATGGGTTTCATGCTCATCAAGGACACACTTTTACTATAATATATGATATTGATGAACATAGATGATTGCTCTAGGTCTCTGCCCTCTGGTACCTACTATATGTGAGATGACCAGAATTTAATAATATTTCTCTTTATTAATATTAGATGTTTCATTTCAGGTTTCTCCAGAAGGATTAATTCGAGAACTAACAGTATTGGAAGAGAAATGTCTTTTCTCTATAAAAGATGAGTTTATCAGTGTGGATAATTATAAGCACATAGAATTAATGATCAATAATGAATATTGCTTGAAAGAAAGTAGCCCCTACTATTTTCAGATTCAAAAACTTGTTAGGTACTAAAAGAAAGTATTGTGATTTTTTTGTTTGGACAAATAAAGATGAAAAGAGAATTTATGTAAATATAAATGATAAGCTTATTTCAGAAGTTATTGCTAGAAAATTTTATAACTTAATCTAGTATAGTTATCTACCATTGTTTAGTAGTTTCAACTAACAAATCAACCATCTTTCAGTATCATATCCATTGTATGGATTTACAATGTTTAATAAGTATTTATTTGTATATCAGTGTGTTTTAAAGGGAAAAGGAAGGATAAATGAAAGTTTAATAAGTAATTAATTTCTTTTTTATTTTATTTATTTAGTGCCTAACTACATAATTCCTCAGAATCCTGCGAATTCCTGCGAATCGCCACTAGCCACTGTTTTAGAACAGTTTTATCTTTTGGAAACATGTGTCCTCCTTTTTTTCCGACCAAAACGGAATTGCACAACATTGCGGCATAGCTACTCGATATGATGATAGTTATAAATTAATAAACTTAATGAGATTCAAGATTTAAAACTTTGTTTCGGCGCCGATCTAATAAAGTCGCCTTTGACAGCTATACCTCGACCTTAGGCAACAGTGGCGCCAACTGGTGAGCAAAGAAACGATAGTCCCCATTGCGGTGAACTTAGAGCCACTTTATGAGCAAGTGTGTTGAAAAGTGTATTATGTAATAGGTACTTAAATAAGTATGTAGAGTAGCGAGTACACATAAATCAAATTATTGTCGATTGACTTTAAAATGTTTGATATTTAAACTCAAATATATATATAAATTATAAAATACTAATGTAAATGAAAACAAGATAGGTACATTTAAGGAAAATTTCTCGGAGTTATTGGGCGCGTTTGCATTTTTAACCCTTAATTACTCGCACGAAGAAAATTACATAACTGCTCGCATGAGTCACAGGTGACCCCAAATTGTAGGAATAATTATCATTATTTATTAAATATATAAGTAAATAAAACTTGTTTATTATTAAAGTGCTTTATTAATTCTATTATATTTAAAAGGAATAATATGAATTAAATATCTAATAAAACAAAAACAAGCTAAATTAAAATAATTATCAAAATTTAACAATTTGTACTTATACTGAGATCAAAATTAAAATTTTAGAATATTTTTAGGAAGCCGAATCACTTTTATTACACTGTTGACAGTATATTTGAGAGTGATCATCGCACACAAACTTTGCGCATTTTGTGCATTTTTTGGTACTTTAGATTGGTTTTTTGGTAAATTGTTAATTAGTCGCACGGGGTCACCGCTCAAGAGTGCAGCGACGCATCCTTCCACTCCCGTGACTATGTCGCTGCTGGAATACAAACTTCGACGCGGGTTATGAAGCTATCGGGGGCGCAGGGAAATTCGGGCAGCTGCAAGTGCTTCATTTTTTAATGCGAAACTGCTTTGACCCCATGCGACTAATTAAGGGTTAATATAGATACAACTAGGAAAATGCATCTAAGTAGGTCACAAGCGCGTTTGCTGCCGCGATCTGCGGTTTGCGGATGCAGTTTGAATTATGCCGCCCATATCGTTTTTTTTATCCACTACAAGTTAGCCCTTGACTGCGATCCCACCTGATGGTAAGTGATGATGCAGTCTAAGATGGTAGCGGGCTAACCTGTTAGGGGCATGGCAGTTATATTAAACCCATACCCCTATTCGGTTTCTACACGGCATCGTACCGGAACGCTAAATCGCTCGGCGTCACGTCTTTACCGGTAGTAGGGTGGTAACTAGCCACAGCCGAAGGCTCCCACCAGGCCCGACCAGGGAAAATTCAGAAATTATAAATTTCCAAACCCTGCCGGGGATCGAACCCGGGACCTCCGCACGTTAAGGCAACAGCGCTCAACACTGCGCCATGGAGGTCGTCAAAAAGCCGTCCAATAATCCTTTGAGAATGTCCTAGTAGGTTGTAATAAAACTTCGTAGGTAAGGTACCCACGACTCTTGCAGGGTACCTTAACAGTACCTACTAGTTACTATCTATAGGTACATACAGATGAGGTAGGTAGGTAAGGTAGGTAATTACTATTTTCTATCTCATGGCTTAGCCATCTTAATTGTAAAACATTCTCCCTAAAATGAGAAAGTAAAGAGTGGTAGAGAGTAGAGACTTGAAATCTGTTCGTACTTCTGGTTATTTGTAAACCAGATCGATCTAGACCCAACCGCAGTCCGTCCAACCCACAGAACACATCATAAGAGGTGATGGCTGTATCCCGCCCATTGTTCGCGCCGAACATAATAATTAATCACTCCACTCGACTATACAATAGACGTATTTTTATTAGTTATTACCCATAGTAGGTACCTCGCTAGTCTAGTTAGAGTATGCAAAATTGACTGATTGTTTCGTTATAATTTCTTTAAATAATAACGATTACTCGTCAACGTTGCTAGGTACCTACTTCTGTAATTGTGAGGATCAATCACATCTAAATATATAAAAGGCAAAGGTGACTGACTGACTGATCTATCAACGCGCAGCTCAAACCACTGGACGAATCGGGCTGAAATTTGGCATACAGATAGCTATTATGACGTACAGACATGGCTAAGAAATGATTTTTGAAAATTCAACTCCTAAGGGTGAAATAGGGGTTTGAATTTTGTGTAGTCCACGCGGATGAAGTCGCGGGCATAAGCTAGTTGGGGATATAAGAATTTGTAGTTTGTTTGGGGTATTTAGTAATAGCTTCCCCTAATAAGGATTCTATCCAGAAAAAACCTTACTACTTACCTTACTTAGCAAGTTAGGCCTATTTAGCAGTTTATAAAGATCACGTAAACGATATAGGCCACGTTTGCACCCTCCGTAGCACAATAATTTTCTTTGTACTGATTGTTTGTAAGAGTATACCTGTAATAAGTGTATTCCTTTCCTTTTATTGATCAGTGTCTCTACTAGAGGCGGCGGCGTGTAAATCTCAATAACTGGGTGACCGTTTTTTTTTGGTAAATCGTGTTGATAGTTGATAAGTACCTACCTAAATACTAATTGTTTTATTTATGTTAGGTCTTACGAAGGTCGTTCACACCTTTCATAATATTTACTTGAGGTTAAAATCGTATGCAAAAGCTAACCTCCGTAGCTCTATCACAGAATAATTATATTGGCTCTACTTTGAATAATCTATTTTTATTACAAGGTACCTAATCTGACCTGCAGTACTTACTGACATTTCACTGTTCCTACAGCTCAATTGTTTAAATTTTTTTTAGCCACCACATGTTATTCCTTGACTGCAATCTCACCTGATGGTAAGTGATGATGCAGTCTAAGATGGTAGCGGGCTAACCTGTTAGGGGCACGGCAGTTATATTAAAGTTTAAACCCATACCCCTATTCGGTTTCTATACACGGCATCGTACCGGAACGCTGAATCGCTTGGCGGCACCTCTTTGCCGGTAGGGTGGTAACTAGCCACGGTCGAAGCCTCCCATCAGGCCAGACCAGGGAAAATTCAGAAATTATAAATTCCCAAATTGACCCTGCCGGGGATCGAACCCAGGCTACACATTGCGCCACGGAGGTCGTCAAACCAATTGGTCTCTCTAGAAACTTTAGATGAGGCGTTGGCTGTGTCTAGTTACCGCTTTAACTACTGAAGACATGCCGCAAAGCACAGATAGGTATCTGCCAACAGAAACTAGAAACCGGATAGAAGTATGGGTTTAACGTATCTGCCATACCAGGCTAGTCCAGAAAGTCAATCTGTTAATCTCTGTACCTACTAAGGTATCTTTACCTATATATTTACCTACCTATATAGATAGGTATCTATCTATATCTATACCTAGGTATCTTTTTGTTGGTCCCAATTCCATTATGTAGTATATGTATAACATTTCGTAGCCGTAGTTGCGGGCACGTGCTTAGCTTTAAAAATTTAGTGCTTTCCGTTTTTAAGGTTATAAATCGTAATTGAAGTTTTATATTTAGATCAACGGATCGGCAGCAGACGTGCTGGCGTATTTTTGGATTTATAATGCAGTTTTATATTCTCGCATGACGTACCTACTTATTTCCATCTGTCGATAAGAAACTAAAACGATTCTAAAACGCATGCTAAGTATACATACAGCCTGCATTTTTATTATTAATCGATAGAGAACAATTCGGAGTGCGTCGATTTCTAAAATGCATGCCATAAGGTTTGATGAAATTACGAGGAAGTTTGATGATTGCTGGGGAATGCATTGAAATATGGGCACAGAATAGGGAATAGAAACGGGTGTGATTTTTAAAAAGCATGCCAGTCTGCAGAACTTTAAACAGAACAGAATATTATATTTTAAAAAGGTTATAAGTAAATAAACTATTTGAATAGTTAAATAAAATATTTAGTGTTAGTAGTTTGGTAACATACCTACTGTGTTTTTCTCGTAAATCATTTACACTTGTGGCGTCAAATAGGATTTTCCACCAGTTAGCATAAGTACTTAAATCATATAAGTAAGCATAAGTTTAAAATACTTTGTAAAAAAACTTAAATTGTAGGATATACTTAAGATCTAATTTATTCTTTGGAGCACATTATTAACAGGGCAAGTCCCTATAATAAATCAAAAATAATCTTAATGAGTATTTTAATAATTATCATTTAATTCAGTTGTCAAGTAGGTACCTACTTTATATTATGTTATGTAGATCATGTTATTTTTTACTACTTAATTACGCATTTAATTACGACATACTTAGCATACACTTTACAAAATACGTCTAAATAGCAGCACACCACTCAATCACCTACGCACTCCAATGAATTTTTCAGAAAAAAACATTCTTTTTTTTTATCCACTACAAGTTAGCCCTTGACTGCGATCTCACCTGATGGTAAGTGAAGATGCAGTCTATAATGGTAGCCCGCTAACCTTTTAGGGGCATGGCAGTTATATTTAACCCAAACCCCTATTCGTACCGGAATGCTAAATCGCTTGGCGGCACGTCTTTGCCGGTAGGGTGGTAACTAGCTACGGCCGAAGCCTCCCACCAGGCCAGACCAGGGAAAATTCTGTAATCATAAATTCCCAAATTGACCCTGCCGGGGATCGAACCCGAGTCCTCCGCACGTTAAGGCAACAGCGCTCAACACTGCGCCACGGAGGTCGTCAAGAAAAGGTGACACCTACGTCTTCTTATTGAGAAGGCTAGTTTTTGGAGTAGGTACTTATACGTAATAAAAACGTCCCATGTATGAAATTATACTTTTTAACATTATTGCAATTCGGTAATTTCATGCCGGCGTAGCTATGCTGCGTAGTTGTGACTGGAATGGTCATTTTCGTCTAAGCTATTCATTAACAGGCTCTATCTAAATAGATTTCTCTTTTGAGTCTAGCTGCCTTGATTAGAAGCATGAGTAGCCAAAATATCGGTTGCGGATTTTCACTTTTTGTAATAATGCGTTACGAAGGTAAGTACTATTGGGTCATTCTATGTATTATCAGCTATAATGAATGTTACAATATGCATTTAAATGACCTTAAAATCACTTTAAATAAACTTCAAAATCGCAGAATATAAACAAATAAAAAAATATAAGTTTGGTTACGAAGCCGAATGAAACGCTGCCAAGTTTGTTTTGTGGTCAGCTAACAGCCGAGTGCATGGCATTTCTCTCTTCATATGTAGTTACCTAGGTATTTGCCAGTATTGCGTAACATTAGCTCCTAGTTCACAATATTATTCCGATAGCGTTCCAGTCCGGATCCAATCCAACTTTGAATAGGTTCATCCGTGTTCTCGAAGGTTCAGTGATACGCGCTGCGAGCTCTAATGGGAGGTGTCAGATACGATTATCATCAGGGTCCCTAAGGGGCGAACTCATACCGCCTTGAAATTAAAAAACGTTTTGGACCAATGCCGCTTAGAAAGTTAGAAGAGGTTTCATTAACCTGCCATACCCTTTCCAAGAGACGCTTCGATTTTAGATTGCATCGCCACTACACAGCGCGATCACAGTCAACTGCTGTATTGTCGTTGACTAGATTTTTTTTTTTTAAATATATCTAACAGAATATATATCTTTGTTTGTTGCAGAAGAGTCGTTCGCTACTGGAAGCGAAGCCGCACCCTTTGAAGTAATCCCCGTGAGTCGTCCCCGCCGGCATATACCGCTGCCCGCCCGCATAGGATGATAGAAACTGACCCTGGTTCTAAGAAACTTCACAGTACGTCTTATTTTTTTATTCGATGACAGTAGGTACTTGACTGCGAAGATTAGTTACATCGGTCTTTGGGTATTTTGGTACGCTGCAATGAATCGCCAATCGACGCAGACGCGACGCAGACGCGACGCAGATCAAGCGTCGTAGATTGGATTGAAATTTGAATTGACCACGAGTCACGACATACGCAACCAACATGACAACTGACAACCTCTCGACTGGAACCCTTAGGCCAGGAGAGAGCGTGGCTGGTCCAAACCAACTTGGAGGCGTATGGTTCTGTCTGAAATCACGAGGACAAAGATAACATAGAACGATGTAAAAACTAAAGCTCAAAACCATTCAGGATGGCGGCTCTGTTTACGCCCTATTGGAATTAAAAACAAAGAATTGACTGCAATTATTGATATGGTGAGTAGTACTCATCTCACATCATTCTCTAGTGATGAGGAGGATAATGCGTCCCCCTAATCGGTTCCTATGCGGCATCGTACTGGGACATTAAATTGCTTGGTCGTACGGTAGTATTGTAACGAGCCACGACCGGCCTTGCGACTTGACCATGCAAGACTAGAAACAATTTATAAATTCTCAAATTGTCTCTGCGAGTAATCGAACCAGCGACAGGTGGTTATAGTAAGCCCGCAGCAAGAGTTGAGGATTTGTACCTAAATTCTTTAGGAGAATTTCTTGCTCTACGGAATAAATAAAAACCTGAGACCAGATAAGTAAATAAATTGTTTTTTAGTTTAATCATTGTCAGAACTCTAGTCGCAAATTATTATGGGCAAGTAAAAGTGTAAATATCATTTACAGTGTAAATTTGCTAAAGAGCTGAATAATTTTAAATATACATTTTAAATATGCATAATTAACCGGATAAACTCACCCGGGTAATCCGGATGAGGGGTTTATGTATATTTAAAATGAATATCACTTACATCATCATCATCAGCCAATATGCATCCATTGTTGGACATAGGCCTCTTTAAGATTGCGCCAACGCTGCCTATCCTTGGCTGTTAGCATCCATTTGATGCCAGCCACTCTCCGGATGTCATCGCTCCACCTAGCCGTGGGGCGCCCCACACTCCGCTTGCCGAGACGCGGTCTCCACTCTAGGACCTTACGACTCCAGCGGCCGTCGGTTCTAAGGCAAACGTGACCAGCCCACTGCCACTTCAACATGCTAGCCTTGAGAGCTATGTCGATCACTTTGGTTCTTTGCCGAATTACTTCGTTTCGGATTTTATCCCTCAAAGAAATTCTGAGGATAGCTCTTTCCATAGCGCGTTGAGCGACTTGAAGTTTGTGGGCTAGCCTCGATGTCAGTGTCCACGTTACGACACCGTAAGTCATAACCGGCAGGACGCACTGATTGAAGACTTTGGTCTTCAGGCATTGCGGTATAGGCGACGAAAAGACTCGACGGAGTTTGCCATATTCTGCCCAGCCCAGCTGTATTCTCCGTTCTATCTCTTTCTCGAAACTGTTGCTTCCCACTTGCACAATTTGCCCAAGGTATGCATATTCTTGGGCAGTTTCGAGAATAGATCCGTTGACAGAAATGAGCCCCGGAACGACCAATTCATTGAACATGACCTTGGTCTTGTCTAAGTTCATTCGGAGACCGACACATCGGGAGGCAGCGTGAAGGCTATCGAGCATCTTCTGCAGCTCTTGCAGCGAACTTGCAATGATGACGATATCATCGGCGAAGCGGCGCGGAGGTGTGAAATGTGCTCTCCGTTCACGTTGATGCCTTGTCCGTTCCAGTCAAGCGTTTTAAAGACATCTTCCAAAGCATTAGAAAACAGTTTCGGGGACAGAACATCCCCCTGTCTCACCCCGCGATGCAATTGGATAGGTCTTGTAGACGCAGCCTGTACTTGGACAGACATAAATGCCGAGCAATATAGGCATTTCAGCACTTCGATGTATCGCCAATCAACTTGGGATCGCTGCAAGGATTTCAGAACAGCCCAGGTCGCAATGGAGTCAAAGGCCTTCTCATAGTCCACGAAAGCGAGACACAGAGGCTGGTTGTACTCGTAGGACTTCTGCACAATCTGCCTCAATGTGTGTATGTGGTCTATGGTGCCGTAACCACTTCGAAACCCAGCCTGCTCTGGTGGCTGGAAGTCGTCGAGTCTTCGTGAGAGGCGATTAGTGATGACCCTGGAAAACAGCTTATATATGTGGCTTAGGAGCGAGATGGGACGGTAATTCTTCAGGATTGTTTTGTCCCTCTTTTTGTGGAACTAAACAACAATGCTCCTATTCCACGCCTTTGGAGTTCTCCCGTTTTGAATAACCGAGTCAAAGAGCCTCTGTAGCTCTTTAAGTAAGGGCATACCCCCTGCCTTCAAGAGCTCAGAGGTGACTCCGTCTTCTCCCGGAGCTTTTCCATTTTTCTGCTGTTTCAGGGCCAACACTATTTCGTCTACACTTACATCCAGAAGATCGTCTGTATAGTGGCGGGTTAACTTGGCTCTGGGATCCGGTTCGAAGGATTCAGGCTGTGGGACTTGAGTCTCATACAGTTGGCTGTAAAAGTCCTCGATCTCAGAAAGGATCTCTGACTTGGTGCAAACAGTTCTACCGCTCGAGGTCTTAAGTTTATTCATTCGGCTATTTTTAAGCTTTTGTGAAAACACTTTAGACCCCCGGTTCTCTTCAATAGCTTTAAGTATTTGTTGTGTACTTAAGTGCCGGAGGTCTCGCCGTATGTATCGTTTGATATTTTTATTTAGAACCTGAAGGTCCGTCGGGGTAGACTGTACGTTCTCCCGCTTTTCTTTCATTAGTTACAGAGTCTCGTCTGAGAGTTTAGACTTCCTGCCCGAAGCGCCTTGTACCACAAAACCTGTGCCCCTCATCCCGGATGATGTAGGCCACGTATTCATAATCCTCGTCAATATCGATTGTGGGTTCCAGAGCATCGAATCTGTTTTTTTAGTTCCAATTGGAAGCGGTCAGAGCCAGCCTTGGCCTAAAACATAGTAGGCCGAAGAGTAGACCTCATCATACGACATCTTTCCAACTTGTAGTTGATATTTAGAGTGCCTCGGACAAGTCGCTCTTCACTTCCTGTATTGAACCTGCTGATCACAGAGACATCTCTAAATATGTAGTAGCGTTTGTCTGTCATGATGAATATCACTTACGATAGTTTAAACGTTAAAAAGAGCTGAATAATAAAAATAGAAAACTATACCGACTGAAATTCAGCAAGTGGTGGTTTACATTTTACGTAATAATATGTAACTGTGTTACTCTTTATAATAAACATGAGGTTTGAAACATTATCATACTGTTTAGCAAACAGTTACTATTCTGATGTATTTAATTTATTCATTACAAGTTAAAATACAGCAAGTGATATCTCTAAAAGGTACAATTAAATTTACCAACCGGTTTTAGCGCTCATTTACGAGTAGTTATCAAGTCGAAGATTACGTACAGTTTACATAAATCATGCGAGGAGCTGGCAAACAAAAGCAAACGTGTCCCAAACCCCATTAACCAATTAAAACTTTTACGTTGTTTATTCCACATCACTAAAGGGTCTTGATCACTTCCATTAATCGCTTAGGTGACTAATTCTACAAGACCGACTTAAAATTGATGCCTTGGAGATGTGGTGCTGGAGGCGCCTTTTAAAGATACCCTGGACAGCCTTTCGCACAAACAATTCAATCTTAAAAGAACTTAAGATAAAAAGATAAAGAAAGGCTCTCGTCGACTGTGCAATTGCGAATTCTGAAGTTCTTTGGCCACGTCTCCAGAAATGAAGGGTCAATAGGTAAAGGTACGCTGTCGCCACTAAAACCAGAATAGGTAATAGGTAGGTAGTACGTTGCTAAAACTGAAATAAATTCAGAGGTTTTAAAAGTAAAACTTCTTTAGGCATTGCTTAGGTTTTAAATAACTGTGCGTAAAAGTTACACGCACTAATTGTTAGGGTTTCGTAGTTAACCAAAAACCTTTATAGTTTCGCCACGACCGCCTGTCTGTTTGTCTGTCTGTCTGTCCGCGGCTTAGCTCAGAGAACCTTAGAACTAGAAAGCTGTAATTTATCACGGGTATACTTAAATACAATTTAATTATGCCGACAAAGTGTAAAGTTTTTTTTCTCGTCTCCCATATTATGCGGTATCATCTGATAGGTCGTTCAAAAATTGTGACTGTAGGGAAATCATTTTTCGACTCAGGATTCCGTTAATTATTGTTAAAGTTAAGTGTTACCCCCCCTTCAACCAGCTTAACGGTTGTTTTAAGATATGTAAAAACAATCATGGCAGTAGTAATATATAACGAAGTTAAAAGGAAAACTGTCAGAGCTAAGTAAGCTTTACAACAAGTTAACGAGTAATACTAGATCAACTTATACCAAAATCTTTATTAAATCTATGCAATACATTAAAATGCTGAAATCTGAATATTAAACTAACTATAAAATAAATTTAAAACAAATCTTTAAATACTTACCTACTAACAAAAAAAAAAAAAACCAAAATGTGCATTGTGACGGGCAACTACGGAACTCTACACTGCGCGTGGCTCGACACGGACTTGGCTGGTTTTTATTCAAAACGAGGCAAATTGAATTTTTTAGTTTCTATTCTATACATTTGATCTAGTTTTGATCAAAAATTCTTACTAATTTATAATCGTCTTAGTAGTTTACTTTATTTCGCTAGCTCTTTATAAACTTTTCTGTTGTTATTTTCAGATTGTGATGTAAAAAGTGACCACCAACTGAACGGACCAAGCTCCAAAACCGTTGACCTTGGTGAGTTAATTTTAATTTTTAATTACGATGCTTAATAGGTACATTAGTACTATAATTTGTGAATATCAAAATTTAATACGATTTGCGAATAAGTATAATAGCGTTTGAGGGGGAATTATAGGCCACCTCGTAGCCTTTCTTGAGGCTATCACTTTATAAAGAATAAACGCGTGTTCACTGATAATTCGTATATTACTTCATATTACAACGTTAATAATAAAACTGGTACCTAAATAAATAGAAAGTATGAAAAATCTATGAAGCGCTCCTAGATGATTGTGCTGAGATGACTTGTATATTAATAATGATGATGATGGCCTCTCCATTTCTGCGTGGTTGTTCTACGCATGCTTCGAAATTCGAACATTTTCAAATCGTAGTTTTCGAAGCGATGACCAGCCAGTGTTAAAGGAGTATGTACGCCACACGTTGTTCCTAAAACTAACAAATATCTCAAATTAAAATTCTCTCGCCCTCCAAATGCGTTCTCTATCTACCTATGGGAATAGGTAGGTACTAGGTAGTCTTACTGGCATGCGTTATTGAAATTGGCCCCAAACACCCTGTGTAAACACCAAATATGTTTTCTTATTTCTATCCACTAATAATTATAAAACATTCAGTGCTTATAGGTGGTAACAAGGGTAGATTTGTCTTCTTTCATATTAAAATTGTTGTTTATGTAAAATGTTTGAGGTAACTAACATCCTCTAAAAAATACTTTTAAAGTACCTAGTAATTAAGTAATAAAATAATTGTACTACGTAACAAGCTAGCTACGTAGTTCGTTACAAAAAGTATCTACGTAGGTGCCTACCTAGTTACCTACCTACACAAATAACTCATGTTTTTTTTTATATCCGCTAAAAATTTGTAAATACATACTTACTTAAAAAAGCTACTATATATTATGCTTCAGAACTATGACAGTGATACATATCTTAAGTCACACATAAGTAAGTAGGTACTTATCTGAAAACCCGTGTCTAAATAATGTTAAAATTTATGTAAATTGTGTAGGTAAATATCTATAGTAGGTACTTACTTACTTCTTTTGTCTTTATTTTGTCCAAAGAACTAGTAGGTACCTAGAGAGTAGAGACCTAGCAGAAAGGTAATAGACCTTTTTGAGTTTTTGAAGTGAAAGCTTCTTTAGCCTCTAAGAATGCCTCTAAGGTAAACTTGTGGATTCGCGTCACCGACATGCTCGTCACCGACATTCTCGCGTTGTTACAAAAGGTCTTAAATATAAATATACTACATTCGCAATTAAACTTTAATTGCTTAGTTTTAAGGTTTATATTTTAACTTATTTATTTTTTTATTAAGTATTTTAAATACTTATTCATTTTCCTTCTATCGGCAGTCCCTACTGCCAATTTTGTATAGACCTAATCAGTTTTTCAATATTCTCATCACTGATCACTCCGTGTTTCTTAAAAAAAAATCAATGTGAGGTGCAAACATAGTGGGTAGGTAAGTATCTAGTTTACCAACCGCGCAAAAACCGCTTCACCGGAATATAAGTAGGTAAGGCACGTGAATGACCACAACGCTAATAAAATCCCCTCTTCATGCTCCAGCGAGAATCCTTGGTGATCTTCACTACAGCCCCAGAAAAACATTATAATTGATGTGCCGTAGCGAATGGACTTTTTATATTAGAGTATTTGTATTAAATAACTTTCGTAATAGATAATGATTTTCGACTCAACAGCTCAGCGCAGCGGAAAATCGAATAAACTGCTACTATGAAGATAAGACAGTTAAATAACTTACGCGTAACTAGGTACTTACGTGATTGGAGAGCATGCTAAAGAGCGGGATTATTTAACCGTCACTTGAATCTTCCACTAGTGTGGAATGTCATTCGTAAAGAATCAGCAAGCAGGCAATAAACTCCTTAGACCGGCAAAATCCACTGGAAAATCGCGGTAGCTGGAAATGTCTTAGGAAAGTTATGACCGAATATGCATGTCGTATGATGGAAAATTTTCAGTAACATGCAAAATTATTCTGCATCTACACATTTAATAGGTAAGATTTTCTTTTTGTTTCACAGGCGTCCTGCCGCCACTGAAGTCGCCTTCGAAGCTCGATCCAGAAAAAGGCTCCGCCTCAGAAAAAGCTGACTTCGAACGGGCGATAGAACAAACCGGTAAGAATAATATAAAAGTAACTTCGTCCGCGTGGATTAAGATTTTTTTGATTCCCACAGGACCTCTTTCATTTTCCGGGATAATTATGTTCTTCCCCGGGATATAAACTATCCCCATACCAGATTTCATCAAAGTCGGTTGAACAGATGGGCCGTGAATGCGTAGCAGACAGACACACTCGCATTTATAATTAGCTTGGTGGGATGGTGCACTAGATGACTAGCAGTGGCGACTCCTGGTGGTCAATCTTGGGTTTGCGCTAGCTGATGGTTAGGTATTTTCTCAATAAAACACATTTACCTCATATATCACTGATTAGGGGTTACATAGGTTTAATATAACTGATACCACATATTATTATGTGTTCTGTGGGTATACCTATCCCTAACAGGATTGCCCGCCATCTTAGAGTAGGTACTTACATCATCACCCACCACCTGGTGACATTGCAGTCAAGGGGTAACTTGTACTTACTAGAATAAAGAATACTATTTTTATTTATCTTACACTAGCAGATTCCCGCGACTTCGTCCGCGTGGAATAATTTTTTTAAATTCCCACGGGACCTCCCTAATTATTCGGGTTAATCTCGGTTCTCGTACCAAGCCTATGACACTCACCAAATAATGTGGCTTTCTATTGGTACCAGAATTTTCAAAATCGGTTAAGTATATCCAAAGATTACCCCCTACAACCTCACAAACTTTACCTCTTTATAATATTAGCATAGTGCGCGTTACATTATTACTATGATATCTTACAAGATATTCATCTGAATTAAATGGTGTAAGGGCGAATTTGATCTATATTAAATACTTGAGATGAACAACCATTTTATTTTGATAAGGATTAATACTATGTTGGTAAAAACACCTTCGCGAGTAAAGCGTTGTTTTAGACCAAATTTGAAAATCATAATGACGGTTGTTGTGAGACGACCTTAAAAGATAGCTATATGCTGTCGCGGACTTTTTTTTAGAATTTTTTGATAGGAACAATTCCACCATACATTTTTTTCGTGTAACTTTTACCATTTACGCAGCGCACGCCACGGAAGCTCTCAGATGAGACAATTTTTTCCGACTTCACTCACATTATTGCAATATTCGTAGGGATCTTTAATGTTTTTCAAAATAAAATACAGCCTATGCTACTCGCCGATAATGTAGCTTACTATAGGTGAAAGAATTTTTAAAATCGGTTGAGTGGTTTTTGAGTTTCGAAAATAATACTACACGGCACATGCGCAACTCATAGTGCACGCCTTCGGCCCGTAGTGAGCGGGAGTAAGCGGGCCGACGGAGTTCGAAGATTCGCGCAGTACGAGCCACGTGGCGATGCTGCGCACGTCACAACTCACAATTACTCACAACCAAGGTGCGAGGTGGTCATGGAGCGCGCGTGATTTTAAATAATTATCGATTAACGCAAACATTTAATTGATAAACTTATGTTTTGTGAATGGTACCTATTTCATGTTATAAAATATTAGTATATTACTCATATAGATCTAGTATAATTGGTAAGTAACTTATTCATAATTATTGGTATTGCGGAGCAAGCTGCGCAATCTTAGAGGAATCGCCACTGATGACTAGGTGCGTTATTAAAATGCAATAATTTTTGATGTGATGATAAGTACCTAAACAAAACTATTCTTTGTCGGCACTTCGCAAGGCTGATACCTATGTACCTAAGTACTGTATGGTTTATAAATTAAATTAGGTGCAAAAAAAATAACGCGAATTTATATAGCATTCAACCATGCATATATGACGGTTTTTTATGATTTATTATTTCCTTAAACTTGTTATTTATAAGGTAATAACATATACTTAGGATCTAAATTATTTTAAAAGATTTTTTCATTTTTTTCAAATTAATTTTTTGACGAGTTCCAAAGAGGAGCGTATTTTTTTTTCTATGCATGTCATTATCGTAGTCATCATTCCGATTTCTTCGAGACTTTTTTGCCAACTATTTGCTAGGTATATTTCATTATGTACTCGATACTTTAATTCTATCAGTTAGTCTTCGCTGTAGGATTTTATATCGAGGTAAGGTTCTAGGCAATTTAACCTCCGCGGTCTACTTTAACAATTGATTAGGCCCCCTAATAAAGTTAGGGTTATATGATGACAGATGTTCTAACTAAGAAGGTACCTACTAAGATAGCAGCAGCAGGTCTCTAACATACTTAGTTAGTTTTTTTTTTAATTAACAACCTATTTATTTAACAAAGTATTTACTCGTCGAAAAGTTGCAAATACAAAACAGAGTGAGATTGGCTTTATCCATTATTCATGAACGTCATGTCAGGTCTCAGGACAACGGTCATGGCTGCAAGACCAATGTGGGCTCAAGAGCGGCATTTTCAGTAGATTCTGAAATAGTGAGTGAAGTCAACTGCACCAGGCGCGTCGTAAAATTCAAAACGAAACAAAAAAAAAAAAACCCGACTTCAAAAACCACAAACACTAAAAAGTAAAAAATAATTTAATTTATTATGTATACAAGAGTTAATTTAGTTCTATAATATCATTTTTTGGAGTCGGTGAGTGGTGGTTATCCGTTTGACAAACGATTTCGATTACGATTCCTTACACAATCGGGGGGCTGATTGGCCTGTTTGGCACATCACCGCTCCGCTTCAATGGACTTCCGTGCAAAATTACCGAAACCGATTATAGGCCTATTTTCAAAATGAAAAAAAAATCGAATTTCAAACTTACACGAGTCTTGCATGAAAAACAAACAATGATACACGCTTTACCCATATCGCGTTAAACATTCTGAGTCCATCATGAGTGTCCCATATCCTACGCAGAATGTAAACAAAAGTCATACGACAACGTTCCCAGAAGCCATCTTGTTTACGCGCGATGGCCGCAGTGCCACGGTTGACGGTAAGGAATGCAGAGGTTAGCACTCTCAATTCATAAATCGGCACGTTATTGTTTCCCCTGTACGAATTACTACTCTATTGACAAACGCTAATTGCGTTGGTGATTACACGTGTGTCCGTTTTACTACGCTATACGAGTACCTGCCTACCTACAATGTGGAAAGGCGAGGAGTTCAGATTTCTGAGCCGCGGTTAGCTTAGTATTTAGGATCATTTTAAAGGATTACTGTACCAGCCCCCCTAGCATAGGCCTAGACAATTTTCTCCCCGAGGAAAGGATAATTTTTTTATTCCTAAATAAATAAATAGAAACGCTAAATAACGGTGGATAAATAGTCACCCGAGTCCCCGTGAAATGTCAAACGGGAATAAACTTCTCCTCTCCCCTGTTGCCGTGCTCTGAGAAGTGGATAAGTTAATTTTATCTCTTGTCAGTGGATAAAATCGGGGGATAAATTATTTATCTCCGGCCCATGCTAGCCCTGCTATACCTGTCTTTAATCTTAGTCAAAGAGACAGAAGTTAATGTTTAGTAGGATTATTTACTTCGTTACGTCTTTGTCTTTAGTAAGTACATACTTAGTTAGCTCAGGTAAGGTAAATACTTATGTTATTTTTCATCGTGAGGAAATCTGCATTCCTGTAAGTTTTCCATGAAATTCTCAAAGGTGCATGAAATCTGCTAAGCAGTACTTGGCCAGCCTAGATTAAACCCTTTTCCACACTGGCCGGCTGGCCATTAAGTGCTGATTGTGCGACTACCCATACCTACCTACCTTTGAGAATACTTAGGTATTATGAAACACTTTCGGGCATGCAGGTTTCACCACGTTGTTTCCCTTCACCGTTAATATAGCAAGTGATACCTATTTAATTGCTTAAACGCACGGTGCCCGAGGATCGAACCGCTGACAACCCGAATAGGAGGTCGACGTCTGCCACTAGGCTATCGCCTATCACCCCTTATTAAAATACATCTTTAAGTGCACCACTCATCAAACGGGGTAAACTAAATATTAACTTACCTATCTATAACATTTTTGTTCCAGATGCAAAGTTTTATTGTAACATATTATGTATTTTTTTATATCTTTTGAACTAAACTTGGCATATTATCGCGACAATTTTTTTCGTTGAATTAAAAAAAAATGGGCCTGCTTAGTTTAATCCAGTTTAATATGAAGTGCACATGGAGAATCTCAATGGATAATATAGGTATATTCTAGGGGTTATTTACAAATGTGCATAATGTATTACAGGATATGGCCGCTTCCACTACCTGCTGCTGGCCGTGTGCGGCCTCGTCAGCACCTCGGAGGAGATGGACGTCATCTCCATGTCCTTCATCCTGCCGTCCGCGCAGTGCGACCTAAACCTCACCACGCAGACCAAAGTACGTACCCTACCGGTGTAGACTGTACACCTGTTGATATTGTCGTCTCAGCCAACAAACTCCACCGCTGGACGAAGGTTTCCTGCATAGATATCAACAGAAAAAGATCTTGTGCCGCTTGCTTCCAGTGGCTCCTATGCGAGGCCGCCTTTAAAGCCCCCTAGGACCCCTTGGGACCCCTATTAAGGTGTTCTTCGAACTATGTGTTATACCTATATAGATTCCAGCTTTACCATTATTTTCCACCTCCAAGTGCCGGAACTGTAACGACGGAATTGTACATTTGTAAGACATTAAATGAATAAGTGTGATCTATTGCCTTTTGTATAGAACTCGGAATACAAAACTTTATTTGCCTAACAGTTTTTATTGGTTAATAAATAAAAATACCTACTTAAGTACCAACAGATAGGTATGTGTCTAATTCACACCTCTAAAGTATTTGCGTCACGGATTCAATGGTACTAAATTAAAATCAAAGATTCTAGGAACACTAGCACTATCTGATTTGTACTTACCATAACGCGAAATTCGATCATGTACAAATATTACTCTATTCTCAGATGCATACCTAAGTAGTTAGGTATACTTAGGTAGCTACAACATGTAGATTCTGTGGAGCGATGTATGTTTAACACCAAATATTTGTTCAGTCTCAGCTCTTAGCGATCAATCACAAGCACCTCTCAAACCTACTCCTTAATCGATTAGAATGCGTTTTTCTTTAATTTCATTTAATTTTTAGCGGGGAATAGGTTAGTAGGATCTAGATATTGTTGTTATATATCTACTGGTATTACTGGATACCTACTGGTATTACTTACTGGATGATAAAAAAACATTTCGTAAGTATTTTGAAATTATTTCGCATTCGCAAAGAGGAAGACACTTGAAGATAATTCTCAATTCCACAAACGCGGCGGCAATCCATCCTAATAGATCCGTGTAAAACCCGATTAGGGGGTATGGGTTTAATATAACTGCCTACCAGGTTTGCCCGCGTCGTACCGTGAACCGTCACTCTCAGAAAACTCCGATATTGCGACGCAGACTTCAGTAAGTACATGCGTTGACTTCTTTCCTTTAGCGCCACCTAGTTATCACAATGGAAACTGCATTCTATCGAAATTTTTAGGAAGAAGAAGAATCATATGTTAATAAATATTTCTAACTGATTAATCTTCTAAGGGTCTTCCAAAAGACCTAAAATTCACATCCTCGGTAAGTTTTAAGTTTGACAACCATTGCCATTGACAAATTTTATGACGTCACAACTGTGAATTTCATACAACTTCCTTATTAGAAGTGCGTTTTTAAGTTTGATAAAGCTGCTGATTTGATTGAGTTGTCATCATCCCTATTCCCTTGTCCATAGGGATGGCTCAACAGTATAATCTTCATCGGCATGATGGTGGGCGCGTACGCGTGGGGCTCGGTGGCGGACTCGCTCGGCCGCAAGCGCGTGCTCATCGCCATCTCCATCATCAACGCGCTCGCCATCGTCGCCTCCTCCTTCAGCCAGAACTACGAGCTCTTCATGTTCTTCCGCTTCGTCAATGGCGCTGCGTAAGTCGATTCTTTAATCAATTGTTTCTATCTGGATCCACGCCTATTAAGCCCGAAGTTGACTACAGCTGAATCGAATCGCATTTCCCTCCCAACCTATTGACGTGGAACTGGCTTGAGCTGGTCAGAAAAAGCTTTATGTACCTATATAGTATATACGGCATTAAGGGTGAAAAAGACGTCGCGCGCCCTGCCGACGCGACACGACAGCTATGCGGAAACGGCGATTTGCCGCGTTTTCACTCTATACCATATGCCGTTAGGCTTTTCTGAGCGGCTCAAGCCGGTTCCACGTCGATAAGTTTGGGGAAACCCATAGGCTCTTTTTTTGCACGAATTCATAAGTGCTTAGTGCAGCCTACAGGGCAATTAAGTAAGAAAGCCCACGAACTAACTACTTGATTAGTTTGATAGCCTAGATGTGACTTGTGATATTCGAAATTGACTCGAACTTCGAAATTAACTCGAGCATGTTAGAAAAGCGCCAAAATAAATTGATTGCAACGAAAAACATTATTATGCATTAAATATAATAATGTATTTATCTTATGCAAGTTATCTTTTCAAGCCGCTGAGATTGTTAACTTTAAATGGTTTTGCAGTTTGGGAGGATCAGGTCCAGTCATCTGGTCGTACTTCGCAGAATTCCAGCCGAAGAACAAGAGAGGGGCCATGTTGAGTTTCATGGCCGCTTTTTGGACTCTTGGTAACCTGTTCGTGGCTGGTCTGGCTTGGGTCATAATTCCAAGTGGTAAGAACTCCTTTTATCCTTTCTATATGAATTAAATTCTTTCTAGATGAATGTCGTATCTTTTTTGAGAAGAAATTTAAACATCTTTATGGTGTTTTGTGGGTTTTGCAGGGAACTTTGTTCATTTTATAAGGATCTATATTTTTATCTATTGCAGGGATTGGAGGGGAAACTGGAGGCTTTGTTTACAACTCATGGAGAATCTTCCTGTTGGTGATGTCCCTACCTTCCTTTGTGGTAGCAGCTTTGTTGTTCCTTCTACCAGAGTCCCCAAAGTTTCTTATATCCACGGGGCGACACGACGAGGCCTTAGAGGTGTTCCGTAGCATTTACATGATGAACACAGGTCGGGACAAAGAATTGTATCCCGTAAAACAAATTCTGGTAGATGAGCCCATACACCAAAAACCCGAGAAAGTCATAGAAGCTAAGGAAACGAAGCCAAAGTCTAAGTTGAAGAAAATGTTGGGAGATATCGTAGAACACAGCAAACAGCTGTTCGTACCGCCTATACTGAAATTCACTACGATCTCCATAACAATTAACTTTACATTCCATATCGGGTAAGTTGGGATTTTCACATCCAAGATACTTAACTTTATTGTACCTACGACTAGCTGATGCCCGTGACTTCGTCCGCATGGATTAAGTTTTTGTATATTCCCGCATAAAAAGCAGCCTATGTAACTCTCCAGCTCAATTAACTTATACCCATGCCAAAAATCACGTCGACCCGATGCAGCGTGATTGAAGGAAACAAACCAACAAACAAACACACTTTCGCATTTATAATATTAAGTATGATTGTATACCTATCACTTTGTAAGTTACAATGTACCTACCTAAGTATAAAAGATGATGTTATAAAAAGTTTTCTGAAAATATGGTATATAAGTATCACCACTTTAAATGCTCCAACGTAAAATATCGCCTCAACAAACCAATATAGTTAGTTAGATAAGCATTTTTCTTTAATTCCCAGATACTACGGGTTGATGATGTGGTTCCCTGAAATGTTCAACCGTTTTGACGAGTGGTCGAGAACCCACGACAACGCCGAGGCAGACATTTGCCAAGTCACAGCCTACGTCACCAAGTTCGGAACACATTCAGCGGAGGCAGCTTGCGATTCCAACATACACTCCAATGTGTTCATGGACTCGCTGATCACTGTTGCTGCTGCTATACCGTCGAACATCTTCGCTGTGTTGGGAATGGACCGGCTGGGAAGGAAGTTCTTCTTAGGTAAGTCTTCATGAAAGATTTTCATTTTAAGTTATCTCTCACTCTAAAATTCATCGAAGTTATTTTTTTATTCTCACTTCAAGTTAGCCCTTGCAATCTCACCTGGCGTGAAGTGATGATGCAGTCTAAGATAGTAGCGAGCTAACCTGTTAAGGGTATGGCTGGCAGTAATATTAAAACCATAGTTAAGTACCCCGAATTAATCCTTTTTTACACAGCATCATACCAGAAAACATAATCACTTAGCAGCACGTCTTTATCCATAAAGATACCAAAGAGAGCGAATACCTACATACTCCGAAAAACAAAACATGAGGTGAACCGTGAAGCATTATATTTATGTTCACAATAAATATTATGATTTATGAGTAGATAAGTATAAAACAGTTTTATGCCAAACCCCTTTTGTTATATCCCAATACCCTTTCCGTCTCTGGCTGCTGTTAAAACATAGGTCCACAAGACTCAAGGGCCCTTTAAAGTTAAATGCTCAATGGATGCATTCCCTGTCAAACGCCTCGTTGGTCTAGTGGTTGGCATGTTCGACTGCGGCCGACGAGGTCCCGGGTTCGAGTCCCGGGTCGGGCCATAATTGAATATTGGGTTTTTCTGACTAGAAATTCTCAGTACTAGCCCGGAGTTAGGAAGTTGGCGGTGTTTCACCCCCGTACCTCGGAGAGCACGTTAAGCCGTCGGTCCCGGTTATTATTTTATTTATTTCTTCACTAACATGATAACAGTCGTTAAAGCCCGCCAACCCGCATTGGAGCAGCGTGGTGGGTCTAAGCTCTAATTCCCTCTCTCCTATGAGAGTGGAGGCCCGTGCCCAGCAGTGGGACGTTAATGGGCTGTAGTGGTGGTGGGTGGTGGATGTATAAGAGGTCCTACTTTATCGGAGTCAAACATTGACGTTACTCTGTTTTAAAGTAGCAAGAGAAACTTTGGGTAGGCAGGTACCCAACTACTTCTATCCTAATTCCTTATAGAGATACTTACCTACTTCCTTATCTTAATTTCCAGTGTTCGCGACATTCTCAGCGGGCCTGTGCTCCGCGGCAATGTACTTTGTGTACAACAAAACCAACAACCTAGTGGTCAGCGCGGTGTTCAGCTCCGTCATCTCGTGCGGCAACGCCTCGCTCGACTGCCTCATCACGGAGGTCTTCCCCACCAACTTACGGTAAATATCCAACAACTTTAATCATTTTAAACCAGCAGGGCGTATGTGTAAAATCTGCATCAATCATTGAGACAATTGTTTTGATTGGTTGACTTTATGGTATTTTTGCTGCGTTAATGGATTTTGGCCAATAGTGGAAGAATGTTAACCAATCAGAGGTGATTGCACTGTAGCTGTCATTTTTACACAATCGCCCTACTGAGGTCAATTGCGGTAAAATGATGTTTCCTTTGCCGAGTTCGGCAACAGCGACTGAATCTCTGTTAGGTATTTAAATTTGAATAAGGGCTTCGCTCATGTGCCCTGATGTGACTGATGTACCCTATTTTAGCACGGAATAAACGTGCACAGTGAGGACATGACAGGGTACCATCAACATAATTGTAAGTTATATTGGAGGGTGGTCTACTTTTAAGTTGGTCACGGTAAATGTCCAGATCTAGCCTCCTTTTATCCTCGAATTCGGTGATATTCTGCTGAACCAAGTGCCTCCAATCCCCTCGGTTTTCAGCCAGACTTTCCCAGCGAAAGAAGTCGATCTTACATCTAGTCATATGCCTCTTTTGCACATCTTTATATCTAAGGAACTGACCGCCTTGTTTCCGCTTTCCGTCCTTAAGCTCGGAATAAAAGATGCGCTTGGCTAGTCTTTCGTTGGGCATTCTCACAACATGTCCGCACCAACGCAATTGCCGCCGCATAAGGTATGCCTCAATGCCACTGACTTTTGCCCGCCGCAGCACGTCTGTGCTTCTAATGCGATCAGACCACTTGATGTTTTGGATGTCACGAAGACATTTGAGGTGAAACCTGTCCAGAACACGAATATGCTTGCGATAAAGCGTCCAAGTCTCAGCGGAATAAAGAAGATTCGGTAATACTATCGTCATGTACACATTGATTTTCGTGCTCAGCTTAATTCCGTGCGATCGGAATACCTTCTCTCGGAGTTTACCAAATGCTGCGGAGGCAGCACTAATTCTACTTGTTATCTCAGAGTCTATATCCCCTTTAGATGTTAAGGTGCTTCCGAGATATTTAAATTTGTTAACCTGCTTGAGCTCAGTATCTTGAAGCGATACCCTCAGTGGAGCTTCAACTGAATCCACGGTGTTCATTGCCATTACTTCAGTTTTTGCGATGTTAATTTTTAAACCAAATTTCACGCATGAATTATGAAGGTTCATGACAAGCTCTTGCAGGCCATGTGAGGTACCCGCCACGAAACACAAATCATCCGCATACAGGACTTCTGTGACAAGATCGTAAGAGACTTTGGTATCGGCCTTTAATCGCCTCAAATTGTACAGCTTACCATCTATACGATAACGAATAGATACACCTTGAGCGTTACATTTTAAGGCATCGTTGACTACTACGAAAAAGTACAAGGCGAAAAGTGTAGGCGCTAAAACGCAACCTTGCTTTACTCCACAAGTTACCGAAAAGTACTCAGACTTCTCGCCTCCGACTGATACACAACAACTCATATTATCGTGTAACAGCCGTAATGCTCTTACAAACTTTTCCGTACAGCCAATCTTGTCGAGTACCAACCACAAAGCCTCACGAGGCACACTGTCAAAAGCTTTCTCGAGGTCTACAAAACAAAGAAACAGAGGCTGACACTGTTCTTTGCTCTTTTCCTGTAATTGACGAATCGAGAAAATTGCTTCACAGGTGCCTCGACTGGGGCGAAACCCAAACTGGGTCTCTGGAAGAATTCTTTCCGAAATTCCAACTAAACGATTTAAGAGAACTCGGGCAAAAATCTTCCCAGGGGCTGATAACAGCGATATACCCCTGTACGAGTTGCAATCAGCACGACTACCTTTGTTTTTATACAACGTGCAAATCTTGGATACTTTAAAGTCTTCCGGTACCCGCTCTTCATCCCACATGCGTGAGCAGAGCTCCCAGACTTTAGATTGCAGCCCATTCCCGCCATATTTAATGAGTTCTCCAGGAATTTCGTCTACACCAACAGCTTTTTTGTTTCTTTGCTGTTTGATAGCAATAGCCACCTCACTTAGTGTAAGTGGGCTATTCAAGGACATATCTTTTGGGTGTTCAGGCAAGGATCTAATGTAGTCTAGATCAGCTAACCGATCGACGTTCAGCAGGTTATTAAAATGTTCAACCCAGCGTTTTAGTACATCCTCTTTGCTCACTAATAAGCTCCCATTCAAGGACTTTACTGGAGCACTCGTCTGATGCTGGGGTCCAACTAGATTTCGCACTTCGGCAAAGAAGGCACCTAGTTGATTGGTGTCACACAACCACTGCAAATACTGTGCCCTTTCCTGCCACCACCGGTCTTTCAGCTCCCGAGTGCGCCTTCGTACCTCTATTGAACTGTTCTTGATTCTTTCTTTGATGACCCGATCATGCATTGCATTGTCATGTCTCAAGAGGTCTCGATGTTTGGCTAATAAGTTACAGATTGTAACGTCATTATCATCAAACCAGTCCTTATGAACTTTGGTTCTCAGACCCAATACATCCAATCCCGCAGCCCGTATACTCGCTGTTAGAGTATTCCAGTTGGATTTTAAATCTTCATGACTGTCACTATCGAGCGCTCTCAAGTGATTACTAACGGCCTGCACATATTCTTCTTGCACGTCTGGATTATGCAACTTCTCCAAATCCAGGTGAGGTAGCTTAGGTTTCTTACCTCTGCTAGGAAAGCGCAATCGCAGCCTTAATTTAGTTATGACAAGCATATGATCCGACCAACAATTGGCTCCTCGCATAACTCGAGTAACCTGCACCTGCGATATGTCCCTTTGACGGACTATTGCATAGTCAATTAGGTGCCAGTGTTTTGACCTTGGATGCATCCACGTGGCCTTATACTTAGCAGGTAGCCTAAAGAAGGTGTTTGTTATACATAAGCCGAATTGAGCACATAAACGGTAAAATGACAGCTAGTGTGACAAACAAACAAGAAGGCACCTACCTACTGATCAACCAATCGCGTGCTTCCCCTCCTCTCCGTCTTTACAAATTAAAAACTGACAGTGCGCATTTGCTCAAGGCTGTGTTCCGTTATAGACTGCGAGCACTGTTCAGTGCTCTTTACTGTGGAGAAATTCGTTCCGTTATAACTGACAGTAAACTGCCGCAGTATCCTAGTGAAATATATGACGTCATTAATCGACGCCATCTTTGTACTGTGAGCACTGGCGTTTTCGAGGTAAGGTGCTCTCAGTGTTTGTCTCAGTGCTGACAGCGTTCCGTTTTAAGCAGTACCCAGTATACCTAACTATAAAGGAACGGCTTCGCAGTGTACTAAAGTGACGTCACACCTTACAATGCTCGCAGTGTATTTCGGAACACACCCCAAATAAGTTACTGGTCAGTGGTAACTGTCCCCACATTTTTTTCCCCTTGCTTTCATTTGACGACCTCCCTGGCGCAGTGTTGAGCGCTGATGTCTAATCGTGGGAGGTCCCGGGTTCGATCCCCGGCAAGGTCAATTTGGGAATTTATAATTTCTGAATTTACTCTGGTCTGGCCTGGTGGGAGGATTCGGCCGTGGCTAGTTACCACCCTACCGACAAAAACGTGCCGCCAAGCGATTTAGCGTTCCGGTACGATGCCGTGTAGAAACCGATTAGGGGTATGGATTTAATACAACTACCATAAGCCATACAGGTTAGCCCGCTATCTTAGACTGCATCATCACTTAGGTACCATCAGGTGAGATCGCAGTCAAGGGCTAACTTATACCTAGTGGATCTAATAAAAAATACTCAAATAGTTACTCAGTCATCTTCGCCTTTTCAAAAGATGGATATCCACTGCTAGGCACGGTGCTTTTGTCGAGGTGCCTATATTCACGGCCTATCGGTGGAAGACCGGAATGGAATGGAAGACCTTCCTTCTTCGCTTCTTCTGCGCTTCCCGGTGTGAGGTCACCATTCCAGCATCTTGGGCCCCACTTAACATTTCGTTTGCCGGCCATTGCCATTTTAGAGCAGGATATAGATTTTCACTTAGGCAGATGTACCTTAATATAGATGGTTTTGGCTTAATACTTAATAAGCATATTCTCTGTTCTATGTTTAGCCTAGGCAATCAAGAGTGAATAGGCATCTTCTGCATCACTACTTCCAGCAAGTCTGATTGCAGCCAAGGGCTAGTCTATAAATTTAAAAAGAGACTTTGTATATAAGAAAAAAAAGTTGACCCCTACGATTAGGTACTTACCGTCCACCCATTTCTGCACAAAAATACCCCATTAATAAAAAAATAATTTCCAGAGCAACCGGCGTAGCGGTGTCGATGGTAGCGGCGCGACTCGGCGGCATCATCGGCAACGTAGTAATCGCGGCGCTACTGGACACGTACTGCCCCGCGCCCACCTTCATCGTCGCTATCCTGCTGGCCAGCGGCGGCCTCATGTGCCTCATGCTGCCCAACACCACCAGACAAGCGCTGCAGTAACAGACTATTCAGACATTCCACGTTCAAACGTACTTTGCCACTCAATCTCAACGCTGCTTTCAACGACCTTTTTGCAACGACCTCAATTTACATAGACGGGCCCTGTCAAACAAAGAATGTGGACCTATTTTACTAACGCCATCTAGTCTGAAAAGCGGGACAGCGCTATGGCGGGGACAAGGACAGGTGAGGGGCGTGCCCTGCAAGTCGGACACCAAACTTTTTTCTATGAAAGGGCCCATCTAGTACCTACAAATATATCGATGCCTTTTTGAAGTGAAACTTCTTTAGAATCGTTGTGATTTGAAAATTCGATGAAACGAAAAAGCGACACTAGAAAGAGACAAACATATTCATAATATAGGATTTAGCCTGCGAGAGAATGAGACATAGAATACAAGTTATATATTTTGTCTCATTTCTGAAGTTTCACTTCTGCCGTGTGAATTGCACACACACACATTTGTTTTTGTATAACGCATACTTAGAACGCATCGATGTAACAGTAAATCTTATCTGCCATTCACGATACGTCATTTGACTTCAATCAAACGGCTTGTGTCAAATTGATGGACGCTAAAACTTTTAGCCACTCATGGCGTTAAGTGCATCATGCGTGCGCAAAAATAAGGAAACGAAGCTGTGTTAATCTTTCCGTTTAATTTACGCACATACTTAGTGTAAGTGAGAGCGAATGATTAATCACTCATTTCGAGTCCGTGGACGGTTCTAATAAAAATGTATGCATACGTTGATGGCACCATATCAGAAACCTTCACGGAAGTGTCGACAACTGTACAGAGTTACAACTCATAGGTAACGAACAGACAGACAGATTAACAGTATTTTTTTTTAAATAAGATGAATGCCAAAAAAATTATAAGCAATAAACAAAGCAATAAAGAATATTTTGTTAACGAATGAAGTGGTCTTTTTTTTAATTTACAACGTCGAAATAATATTTCAACTGCAATTTTTACAAAAAATGAAATTGCTCCAAATCATGGTACCTCCTACCTACATAGTTTTATGAAATGAATAAAATTTTGACCGTTTCATTCAGTTTAGATATTATAAGTATTATGTGGATAGAATTTTAAAAAATGTAGAATATACTTACATAATAATGTAATCAATTGCTCATTTATAATCAGATATCACATTACATTTTAATAAACGTGTAATCGTTTGCTACCGTAATAATTGATAGATTTGTCATTCGAACACGTCAATATAAATAATAATGTAGATAGTTTGACCATGTTTTGTATACTAGTTAATATACCTAGGGCTAATTTTTCAATCGTCAGATAAATTTTATCGGAGGAATAAATTTGACATTTTGGCAGATTTTCAATACAAAACCTGTCAAAACGTCAAATTTATTCCTCCGATAAACTTTATCTGACGATTGAAAAATCAGCCCTTAGAGGGTTAATTTTTGGTCACCTGCAATATGGTGGTTCAGAATCGATTATAATATATACCTAATCGGTCCATGAAATAAAAAAACAACTTTATTTCCAATTTTTGTTCAATCATTTTTCCACTAAAATACCTACATCCTAATGCGTGGAATGTCATAAGTGCACGCGTCCTTGTAACCTATTATATTCAATTATTGGGGTTTTTACCACTTTTCACTATTGAAGATCCCCATCAATGGGGAAGTGACAATGCGCGTCGAGTGTGTAGCGTCCTTGCATTTTTATGCATTAGGATTTTGGTAGGAAACTTTCTAATGGCTATAACTTCAAAACTATCATGATTAAGATATATTAAAAATGTACATATTTGATCTAAAGGTACCTAAGTATATATCTTAAATTCAAAAATTTTTGCGTGCTTTTTAATTTATAAATTAAATCCCGAGCAATTATTTTCATAGTAGACTATTATAATTACTTAGTCCAAATTCCTACTAGTGTTAGACCCATGTTAGACCGTTGTCGGTCGCGTAGGTAAGTATTTATGGTTCGCTAAATACCTATTTATTCGTTAAAACTAGATACATTTATCCGATAATAATTAATAATTATGGCCACTTGCACAAGGTCGTTGAATATGTTTGAGTGAAATTTTCTATACCTGTCCTTTTCAGGTCAACCACATAATAAATAGATTTGTCTAAGAGTGACGGCATAACAAAATTTTAACTAAAATCAGTTTTATGCAATAGTACAGGTCGACCCAAGAAGCATAAACTCCCCTCAGACGTCTTCAGAGTATCATTTTAAAATGTGAATACCATGTAGTGGATGTTGTCTTGTCTGCTAATGTTATCCATTTATTGCATAGACCTATATTTATATACTTATAATTTTTGAATCTATGTTCTAATGTTTTTATCTAAGTAGATACTTTTAGAGTGGTAGAATGGGAGCACTTTTATACTGATTCCACCTCAATTGGGTATTTGACTACTAGTGAATTAAGTTATTTTTTTAGTAATTATTAAATAAAGGATCTCCCAAAAGTCGTAATATCCACGTCCCCTGCTAGTTTTATTTTGAATAACCATTTTAAACTATCGAATAAAGTAAAAAAAGTGGGTCGAACTTTGATGACGTCACAATTTAAAATTTCATACAAAATCCATACTAAGCACGCGTTTTGACGTTTGAAAAAAAGTTGCTTTGACTAATTATTGTCAAATACCCAATTGTACTGTAATTCACAAATAAATGAAGTGCCGCACAGTGGTGGAATTGCAGCACTGTACCGACCTACAAAAAGTTGCGACTCGCGACTGACGTCAGCCTAAATTGTGCAGGAATTCGGGCCTTGGATTTAAAAAGGGACTGCTGTAGGAATTGTTATATAGCATATCGTTTTATTTAAAATTGTCTAAACAGTTGGTTCTGATTAATAATTGTAGGTTACGTAATTTATCATTTAAATGCTGTTTTTACACTACGAATTTATAATTAAATGTTACATAAGTTTTTAGTTAAGACTAATTAATGAAATACGAAGAAATTCACTTTTTTGTTTGTACCTAATAGATAATAATTAGACCTTTTGTACATTTACATAAAACGAAATATTTTTGTTGCAAAATCACAGTAAAGAAATTAAAATTCAATTTATATTTTATTTTATTATTCCACTTTAGGCTAAGGATGATATGAAATAAAAATGAAATATTGAATAAAGTTTTATTTATTAAAACCTTAAACTACACAGAAGTATCTAAAGACTTCATTTTCACTTCCGATCTAGATTCTGACATAGATCACTCAAACAAATCAATATGTGCCTTTGACAATATTTAACACAAGAATATTGTATTATCTTGATTTAACGTTAATTCAACAAATATTGTACTTAACATTAATACTACATCTATCATTAAACTGAATTCTCTGTTAACCAAAAGTTTTTAAAAGTAAGGTTTATGATTGATATATTAAGATAAAACAAAATGCGGATACATAACACAAACATAATAGCATAATTTATCTCGTACTTCGTGTACAAATTAAAATACCTATAATAATTATTATTTAAAAGATCGCTAAACGTTATAAAAATATCATAATATACCTAACCTTTAATATATTACACATGTGATCCAACAGTACATAATTCTGTTTCAATTTACAATCATAATACTTACTCTAAGTGCACTGATGCATTACGATATTTGTAGAATGAGAAGTCCGGACATTGCGAGCGAACAACTTTAATCCTCATTTGATATATTAATTATATTTACATGTAATCATCTACACCTACACTTTTTAAAAATTTATTTTATGTCGACGAAGTTTAATCAATTGTCAGTAATAAACCTTGTGTACTTTTTTGTACAATTTCCAGATGATAAATTAAAGAAAAACGGTTTAAACTTAATCTATTGCACATTTAGAATCAGTTGATTAGCACTACTAATAAATATATATATATTTGTTTAAATACATTGAAAATAATCAACTTTGAAAATGCGTTTTTAACTGCTGTGAGAAAGGTCGTTTACAGAGAACTGCATTACAGGTTGCAAAGGAATCTCGGCAGAGGTCTCCGACGTATCGGAGCAGGGCGTTAGCAGCCGTCGCGGCCACTGGCCACTGTCTTCGTTCTCGGATTCCCGCACGTCGATCGAAGATGGAGATCCAATTGTAGACTCTACAGACGAAACTGTCCTTTCGGCGATCTCGTCTGTTAAAATGGGCATCGATTTTCCAACTGCATCTTCTTCTGTAAGAAGTGGCATGGATATTGGGCCAACGACAGAAACTTGCATTTGTTCTGCTGTTGCAAAAGTCATCTCCGTGTTAGGCGATGGCAATAATCCAGCTGCACCGTAGTTATTGTTACTCAATGGGTCTGTCGTTTTAGGTGCTATTCTTGGATCGGTCACGGTTATCGGTAGTTCGAGTGACGTTGGTATGGTCAGCGGCGTGACCCCAATGACAGCTAATCCGTCTTCCAGAGAGGAAGGAATAGCCGGTTCACTGTCAGCTTTGGACGGTACCTCGACCGGAGTCATTATTGGCTGATTTAGTGTTGTACTCGTTTCAGAGACACGACAGTGAACCGATACGTTTGCATTCAGGTCTCTGAAGTCTGGTGCATCGTCGCGTGCCGTTTCAGCATGGAAGACGTCACTGTTCGCCAGTGCCGCCTCTAAAATGTCTCTACGCTCAGGTTGAGCGAGTACTGGCAGTGGTTCCGCCATAGGCACGAGTTGATTATTTTCAAGAACTAACGGCCGATTGTCTATCACAGTAAAGGATCCATTTTCTTCCACGCATAGATAAAACGAGCCTGGCGGTCCTCCAAAATGCTCTCCGGGCACTGCCAGCAGTTGTCCGTCCGAAAGAGAAGCAGGAGTTGTTTGCGCGGCGGCTATTTCGGGTTGTGATAGCCTGGAATCTTGTCTCACAATTGCCGTCGATGGTAATAGTTCTTCTATATTATTTAAGTCTGAATAGGTCGTGGCGGATGCACTGCTGGGTGCACTGGGAATATTTATCACGGGAGAAGGTACCGTATTGGACAAAGGTGTAAGGGCAGGTATCGTTACAGGTGCGGGCGCTATGGCTATGGTTTCGTGTTTAATTTTTTTTGGTGGCGTTGGCGATTCCATTGGTTGTTTTCGCGCTCTCTGTTTTGGAGCAGCCGGGACGACAACTGTTTCATTGGGAGAAATGGTAACGGATTTTTGAACCTTTTGTTTTTCCTGAGGTGCTCTCTGAATTATTTGGCCTGTCCTTTGTAAGTGTTCAAATTGAGCTGCTGTTAGCTGCATAACCGCCCCAGATTTCTGTTGTAAAATTATTAAACGCTCTGATGATTTTTTCTGTATGGTTTGAACAAGCTTTTTAGGTTCAGCTGCTAGTATTCGCTTGGGAGCTGGCCTTATCTCTGGCAATGGAGCTATATTTTGAGTTGTAGTAGCGACGCGTCCGCCTACTATAAGTTGTCCTTTAGAAGTAATAATAGCACTTTTCTGTTTAGGGACAATCTTTGTTTGAGTTTTATTTGGGTTGGGTGATGAAACAACAGACTTTTGGACGGAGCTAGCACCTGAAGTCACACGATGCGGTACTGTTTTAAGCTGAGATACGTTTTGTTGTTTATTAGGAAACAATATCTTTTCGTGTTCTGGTGTAAGAACAATCCTAGATTGAGCTCCTTGAGCATTTGTAATGATCATAACAGTATTACCCGGTGCACTAGTGTCGGATGCAGATGGTATAAGTTTGGCGGAAACTGGCTTATTGTCACCTACATTTAAAGAAGGTTCTGCTCCTTTCCCAACGAGAACGTGCGCTTTGCCAGTTTGTGGGTCAATAACGATTTTCTGTGTTTTACCAGAACGAGGAGAATTTTGTGTAGGTAAAATAATAAACTTCTCTGTCTTAGCACTACTTTGAGGAGCGGATTGTATCAAAGTTTGGGTTTGTTTAATTTCTTTCACAGGAGGTTCTGGTTTTGTCATTATGATTTTCTGTTTCCCGGTTACTTTATCTATTACGAGCATCGGCTTAGCGCCTCGTAATTTTGAGGATTTCGACAGAATATTAGGTGTTGTTACTTTACTCACTTCATTAGTTGAATTCATTAATAAAGTTTTTATTTCTGATTTTGTGGATGCTGCACTTATAGCAACTTTTTCATTTTCAACAAAGGCTTTTGTTTTTATAAGTTTAGGCGGGTTATTTGAATTAGTAATAACATTACCATCTGACATTACTATAGGCATTTTTTCGATACTCTCTGGTGTTAAAATATCATCAGAAAGTACAACGGGCATGGAATTTATATCGAACATAGCTTCATCTTTGCTCTTTGTATCATGTGTTTGCTTGTTGTCTGCGACAACTGTAACAGGTGATGTTTGGAGAGGAGGTTTAATTTTCTGCAATTTCGACATTGGCTTTGGTAATTTCCTAATCTTTTGTTGTATGATGATCGTGTTGCCTTCCCCAGTAGGCGGAGGCTCTGGTGTCGTCTGAATAGTATATGTCTGCACGGGAGACCCATCCAGTGCAGCCTTGCTGGTACGTGATAAAATGATTTTATCAGGTGTTGTCACTTCAGTAATGTTATTTAGAAGAGTTTTATTTGGAACAGTTCGACGAATAATAATTTTTTGTTTGGGCGATTGAGATTTAGGTTTTAAAATGGGTTTTCCAACTTCAAAGTTTAAGATTTTCTCTTTTCCAGGGACGATTACTTGTTTGGGAATGGTTTTTTTCACTGGCGATACTTTGGGTATACAGGGCTCTTCCAAAATTTTTAAAAGTTTCGACGAGTGCATAATTGTGTTTTGTTTACAGTCATTACTGATATTCCTAGTTTTATGATCTTCGCTACTAACTTTTGTTATCACTTCAGTATGGGGTCTTACAATCACTTGACTATTTAATTTAATATCATCTTCCTTACGTTTAAGAAGACTCAAAATTTCTTTATTGCTTGGCTGATCAATTTCAGAAATCTTTAATTTGTGATCTATTGATTCAGACATTTGCACTAAAGATTTTGCAGCATTTAAATTTTCACTTTTCTCTTGTTCCGTTTCAAACCGAGTCTTAATATTATCGTCATTTGATAGATGAATATCAGAACTTCTTATATCTTCTAAGACATTTTGTTTACCATTATCTTGAAAAGCACTTTTATTTAAATGCTCTTTATGGTCGTCTGAAGATACAGCAATGGCATTACTCTCAATGTGGTTCATAGATGATTTATTGTGCAAAGTTGTTGTCGGTAAGTTAATAAGAGCCTCAGCGATCTGTAAATCTGATTCAGATGGGATATTATCTTCGGGACAACATTTATTTATTTCATTTGAAACGAGCTCCGTCATCGTATCATTATTGCATGGTAAAGTAGGGATCGCAGCATCTTCAATATCAACATTTTGGGGCATAGTGTGGCATACATCCTCTTCGATTGTATTTTCTATCACAGTAGTACTAGTAGTAGTGGCTTGAATATTATTAGAGTCGGAAATATTGTTCATCCCTTGGAAGTTATTTGGAGAACTATTATTTTCCTGCATTATGTGAACACTTACATTATCACAAGGTTGTTCAGTGGCACTTTCAGTATCCATTAAAATAATTTCTTGATCATTATTTTTATTAGCGGGCTGATAGTTCGAGTGGTTAACGTCATTAAAACCATTTATACTGGCGTTATCTCTAATATCTTCTTCAAAGAGGTCTTCTGGGGGATCATCACTAATAACTTTGGTCACCCTGTCCGCTTCTCTAGACACACTTAACAGTGCATCAACAGCAGACGCAGTAGATTCATTCATAAATGGTTCATAAGGTTTTTCAAGGTCATTCGCTTTAAATTTTATTACTGAATTATCAATTGTTTCTAGTCTTTGTTCACTCACTGAATTATCAATTGTTTCCATTTTTTGTTCAGTTAGAGAATTATCAATTGACTCCAAATTTGGTTCAGTTACTGAATCATCAACTGTTTTCAGTCTAAATTCGGTTACCGAAATATCAACAGTGTCCAGCCTTAGCTCAGCAACTGTATTACCAATCGTTTCCAGTCTTGGTTCAGTAGCTGAATTATTAATCGTATCTAGTCTTGGTTCAGTAACTGAATTGCCAATCGTTTCCAGTCTTGGTTCAGTAGCTGAATTATCAATCGTATCGAGTCTTGGTTCAGTAACTGAATTATCAATTGTTTGCAGTTTTAGTTCAGTTACTGTATTATCATTCGATTCCAGTTTTGGTTCGCTGTTTTCATCTTTAGATAGAGATCCTTTCTCACTGTGTTTGATTTCGGTTTCAAAATTTAAATTGTTAATTACAACCTCTTTTTCTATATTGTCCAATTTAGGTAAATCTGTACTTTCTTTCTCTAAAGTTTTCGTGTGTTTTTTATCATTTACCATGTCTGGATCTATTTCAATTGTTAATGGTTTCAACGAATTTTCTTTTTCTTGAGTTAGGTCTGAAGTATTTGTTTCTAATTTTGTTTCGTTGTGATGTGTTGTTTTTGTAAGATGTAGAAGGGAATCCTCTTTAGATTTTTCTCTTTCTCGAAGTTGTGCTTCGGCTTTCATTTTCTTTAACTGGATTTTGGGCGCTAAGCGAGCAACCTTTACATGTTCGATAGGTGGAGAAATTCTTATCTCGAGCGGAGGAGCTAGATCTGCACCATTTAATTCACTCTCTGCTAAGTCCATTCTTTCAGCAGCATTTAACTGTTCTGCAACATATTTGCCTATTGCATCTTGGCTTCTTGAGTGTCGACTCCGAAAAAACGTCTTCGTTTTAAATATTGTTTTAGTTGGCGGTTTGTCACTTATTTTTGGTTTTTCAGGTGAACTTTGACCTTGCAATTTTTCAGCCTGTTTATCTGGAGATTTGACGATTGAGGGCTCCGGAAAATTTTCCTCCACTTTTAAAGGTTCTGGTGCCGATGGTAGTTCTGGAACAGTGGTTTTGTTAAGCAATTCAGCAACTTCCCTGGCCATTTCATCCTCATCAATACTAAGACTTTTAGTTTCACTTTTCCTCTTTGATGTATTTTTTATACGAGGAATTTTCCTGCCAAGATCAGCTTCTACAGGCCAGTCTTCATCCTCACAAAATTCATATTTTGAATCACTTGAAGATTCAGGTTTTTCTGTTATAGTAGAGTCGTCAGACTTCTTTTCTGATGATTCTCCAGGGATTTGAGCGTTAGGGAATTCAGCCGGCGTAGGAACCGCTGGCGACTCTGCTGCTATGGGAACTTCAGGTGACCTCGTCATCACCGTCGCTGTAGATTCGTCATTTGATTCCTCATCTCCATCATCCCAATCAGCTAAAAGACTGCTTTTAATCTCTTCATCAGTTTTCGGCTTTTTAACTTCCGAAACAGACTCTGGCTCAGCAGCACGTTTTTGGCTTTGGGATTTCTTCTGTGGTTTTTCTGGTTTATCTTGACGTGGCTTTCTGGGTTTTGGCGTTTTAGAGGTGACAGGAGAGGATTTTGGTGTTTTGTGAATAGGTTTTTTCTTGACTGGTGATGGTGTGTATGGGATATATGAAACACTGTGTGTTTTATTATGTAAAATTAAAACATTCAAGCGGGTTGTTGTAAACTGACATGAATGACAGGCGTATTGCCCTGAGCTTGACATTGTTGGTGTGCTTGGTACAGAAGGAGATGAAGGTAATTCTGGCTTTTCTGTCTCCCTTGTCTTATTTTCATCAAGTTTTACCAGGGTCTCTGATGGTTCAGAACCAGCTCTGCTGGTAGATGGTGATAAAACAGTTTCAGTAGGTTGATTTTGACTTGGAGTTTTAGATCCTTGCAGCAATATGTGTACTTTATAGTTTGTCTTTTCTTTAAGCTGTAAATAACAAAATACTCACGTTAAAACTACTAAACATCATTTTGAGTTTATTTTAGATTCAATAAATCATTTTATAACTTACCTTACTTATAGGTGTAGACAGCTTTGAAGAATCTGGAAGTCTACCCTTTCCTGAAAAAGAAAAATAAAATGGTAAACCCAAATTTCTAGTATAGCTCCATGGTCAGGGAGCGGACGGAAAGGTTGATTATTCAAATCCTTGCACAACTGCACTGCTAGCAAAACTTCAATGCTTAGTTGCAGAAAGATCTGTTGTAAAGAAAGAATGTTGCTACCCAAACGTAGTTCACAGAAAAACTGTACCTGTTTTGCTACAAACTACATATTATATGTATACATCCCAACTTCTTTATGTATGTGCAATGTGCATTAGCAATAGCTTACCTTTTTTCCCAGATGAGGGGGTTTTCTTAGGATCACCAAACAAGCCAGCATAGCTTTCTTTCTTGGTTTCTTGAAACTCATCTCTAGTTAAGATCTTAATATCACCGCCCACAGCTGTCTCAGCTCTTATCACATCTTCGGGAAACTTCTCCATGGGGCCATGTTTAGTTCTATACATATCTGCAAAAAAGAAAATTAAAGATTTAGAACTGCACATTTGCAAATTAATTGACACTTTGTCATTGTTGCCTACAAATTACAATGCACTGTAGTTAAAAAAAAACAAAATTCAAATGTTTTCATTCAAATAAACTTTTACAATTGCTTTCGAATCGTCAAATTCATCAAATCATCATAAAATCAGTCAATCACACAAATTGCAGCAATTATTGAGACAGCTTTTCTGCAGTGATCGGTTTGTGGTTAAGACTTCGGCCTGCTTTTTGGAGTTATGTGTTTTAAGCAATTAACTTTCATTTGCTATGGCCTTACATTTTTTTTATTGTGAGATAGGCTTGCGCTTGACGACAATCATGCTTAGTGCAAAGCAATGATGAGGTCTAGGTTGGAGCGCGCTTGCCTAGAAGGTGCCTATTCACTCTTGCCTTGAAGGTACCTAAGTTATACAAAATACATTGTGAGGAAACTTGCATACTTGAAGAGTTATCCATGTTTTCAACAGAGTTGGCATGATTAATTTTGATTAAAATCATGATTTAAACCACGATTTAAATCAAATGACTTTTTCAGTAAAAATCAATGGTCTTTATTTCTAACTTTGGAATATCAAACATTTAGGTCTAACAGTATCTAAATAAATCATGTCACTCTGCTGTATCAATATTCCTCTGCTGTATCAATATTCAATATCAATGTACATTATTAATTAACTATTATAATTTTCCAGCTTTTTGTGTTCCCAGTTTGTTGCAGAAAAGACGCTGAAGAGGCTATAAGGGCATTCAATATCAATTCAATTTAACTTTGTATAGACTATAGAACATCATGATATATTTGTTTGAAACAATCAAATATATCATGATTTATTTGGATTTATTCAAAAAAACCATGATCTTTTTGATTAATTGAAAAAACTGTTTTCCAATCTTGGTTTTCAAAGGTGAAATCTGTTAAATTGCACTGTTCTTCTTTTCTCATTCTGAGAGGAGACCCTTAGTCGTAAGCCAAGTAGAAATGCATGGTGTGAATATGAATAAATACTAATATTATAAATGCGAAAGTGTGTCTGTCTGTCTGCTACGCTTTCACGGCCCATGTGTTTAACCGATTTCTATGAAATTTGGTACAGGGATAGGTTGTATTCTGGGGAAGGACATAGGCTAATACATAGGAAAATTAAAGAGTTCCCGTGGGAATAAAAAACTTCAATCTACGCGGACGAAGTCGCAGGCATCATCTAGTATATTATAAACTAGATGATGCCCGCAACTTCGTCCGCGTCGATTAAGGTTTTTTGATTCCCGCGGGAACTCCGTAATTTTCCGGGATAAAAAGTAGCCTATGTCCTTCCCCGGGATATATCCTACCGCTATACCAAATTTCAGCAAAATCGGTTGAAAAGATGGGCCGGGAAAGCGTAGCAGACAGACAGACAGACACACTTTCGCATTTATAATATTAGTATGGATATGGTGGTAGTTTCTTAATTCTTAAGAAATAATTTATTCGTATTTAGAATAAAAGTTATGTTTATCATTTGCTTAGAACAACTAGTTACAGTTAAAATCCATACTAATAATATTACAAATGTAAATAAGTGTGTATGTCTGTCTATTTGTCTGTGTACAATGCTTTAATATACCATCTTTTCAAGCGATTTTGATGAAATTTGGTATAGACGTAGGCTACATACCAGGGAAGGACATAGACTACTATTTACCATGCAGACAAAGTTGCGCGCGTCATCTGTCTGTTACAACAACATACAGGGACCAACATAATTAGGTTGCAGAATTGGTGTAAAACTTGCTCTATGAGCAACATCAAAACCAGGACTTGTTTCAGATGTTTCGGTTTTCCTGTGGGCCATGTGGTTTTGATAGCTGAAACCTAATGAATAGCTGAAACTTCTCATAATGCTTTATCTATTGCTCTTACATAATAAGCACCTGGCAATTTATTACACTTAAAAAAATATGATCAAATTACATTATGTTATTTGTCATCTTTTATATATATCACACATCAACACTTGGGTGCAATACACACCTGCAGAGCTGAGTAGAGCCAAGACACATGATATGAACTCAATTTTAGTTAAGTTTATCAATTTTAACCGATGTTAAAGTAAATAAAATTGAGTTCATGAGGCTGAGCTTCTATGAAGTAAGAAGTATTTCTATTACTATGTAAAGGATTAAAGCATGAGAATGAATGGTTTTAGCGGCTCGTGACAGATTTAATTAATTAAAAGTTTTTTGTGAGATTGTGATAAAATAAACCCGCTGAGTTTGTTGTGGGCACTCTCAGACCAGGGTATGAGGCATACATAGTCTGGGGGGTGTGAACCGGTATTTTCCAAGAGTTGAACAGACTACTTTTTAAATTGAATAAGTATGTGGAAAACATTAAGATCATTGAAGGAAAGTACATAACAACTAGGGCTTTCGAATACCGGTTTTTCTCAATACCGGTATTAATACCGGAATGAATTTTTTCAATACCGGGATCCCGGGATCCCGGTATTGGAAAAAATTTATAATGTGGTAGATGTTTTTTAACTTAAAATTAGTCTTTTCTGAAGCAAACGGCAACATATAAAACAGTTTTTTCATAAAAAAAATTTTTCACCAAATTAACTCAAAAAAGTGCCTTTTCTGCATAAATTCAGTGAAGAAAATCCGTTAAGTAACTCCTTCACTCTATTTTATATCAATAGCAATATTTTATGAAATTGTACTTTCTTTAAAAAAAATCACCAAGTAATGATTTTTTGATTTATTTGTATTTTGAGTATTGAGATACCTAGTTATTTACGCGTTGACTTAATTCTTACGAAACTATCGTTTGTTTCATGTATGTATAAGGTGACAATTACGGACCACGTAATGTTCTGAAACTCCATCACATCATTTTAAATACAATCTTATTAAGTAATACTTATATTATTATCATATAATCTATTTCTTATTCATATCAATCAGAATATCAACTAAATGATTTTTAAAATAGAACTATTTTTGGATGAATTCTTACGAAAATATATACCTATTTTTAACCTGCATTGAATTTTGAACTTTTAATATATTTGTGACGCACTTTTTCAACGTACACACAAAATTAAATAAATATGGCAGGGAATTTTAAATAATTAGTGAAATTAGTGTCGAAGATTGTAATTTAAACTACTATCGTCGTCCTCGTCTCAACCTATAGACATCCACTACTGGACGTATATTGTCTCCTGCATGGATCGCCACAGAGCACGGTCTTGTGCCCCTTGTTTCCAGCGGCTCCCAGCTACACGCTTGAGATCGTCCGTCCACCTAGTCCTGCACTCCAACACTGTGCTTCCCGGTGTGAGGCCGCCATTCAAGCACTTTGGGACCCCAACGCCTATCGGTTCTACCAACTATGTGCCCCGCCCATTGCCACTTAAAGCTTGGACTCTTCGAGCTATGTCGGTTACTCTGGTTCGCCTACGGATCTCCTCATTTCTGATTTGATCACGCAGGTATACTCCAAGCATAGCTCTCTCCATTGCCCGCTGAGTGACCCTGAGCCTTCTTATCAGGCCCAAAGTTAGCGACCATTTTCGGAGCCGTAAGTCATCACTGACATCACGCACTGTTTGAAAACTTTCGTCTTCAGGCACTGAAGAATTTTGGACGAGAAGATGTCGCGGAGTTTCCCGAACCCTGCTCAGCCGAGTTGGATTCGGCGGTTGACCTCTTTCTCGAAATTGGACCTACCTAATTGGACTGTATGTCCTAGGTATATGTACTCATCAACAATTTCGAGTGCAGAATTCTCAACTAACACAGGTTGGGGCTGAACGTGTGCATTAGAAATGATCTTTATCTTGCTCATATTCATTTTTAGGCCCACCTGTTGAGGAACTACTAAATGAGTAATAAACGATATTTTTGTAAGAAGTCGATCGAAGTCGAAGAAAACGATAATTTTGTCAAAACACAAATTAATCTAAAATTCAATAGTTATTATTTAATAGAAAATAATATATCATAATAAAATATGCGTTAGACTTTAAAAATCAGATTTCTGAACGTTTTGAGAGAAATAGAAATGACAAGCCATAGGGATCTAAATTCAAACACTAATTTTTCCCTCTGAGTGAACAAAAACGACTTTTCTTCACTGGTTTTAAGCAATAAAGGCGCTCTTTTTGAGCTAATATGCTTAAGATACAAGTTTTAAACCTAGCCGAATAAAAAACAGTGGCATCTACCAAGAAATATATGCAATAGTCACTGTTTCGTTTATAGTGTCACCAATACCGGTATCCCGGTATTAGACATTTCAATACCGGTATTGAAAACCGGCGAAAAAAGTCCGGGATCCCGGTATTGGCCAATACCGGGATCCCGGTATTGGAAGCCCTAATAACAACCAAAATTAAAGTAAAAAAAATATTTCACATTGCACACACTACACTACACATAAGATAGGGTTTCATAGTCATTCTTCTAATAATGAAGTCAACATTTGAGATAAACATTTTGGAACCCTCCTAGCCTTAGTTTTAAGATATCGTAGTTAATTATCAACATCACATCCAATTTTGAATAAACATGCCAACTATGACATTCAGCCAATACCTATAAGTAAGAGGTAAAAATGTACTTATGTCTAAAGTCGTCATCAGCAGATAGTCATGGGTAACAGAGAGAAATGTTTGCATTAATGAAATTAGTATGGATGTGGATTCACTTACATAGCCCTTTGTTGATGAATTCATTCTTGCGGCTACAATTATATTTAAAGATGCTGTTCAAGTTCTTCACATATTCACTGGAACAGAAACAAGTTATTGAAATTAAAAATAGCAAAGTTGATTGGTCTTAATTTACGTTTTGACTAATAATTTATGTAATCTAAGGTAATGCAATGGTAAGGAATCTTGTTACAAAAATGAAAAGTTGTCCAAGTTTAAAAAAGTTATGACTAACAGCATAGGAAACCTCTTTGCATGAAATGCTCACAGTGAAATACAAAGCAGAGTGCACAACAAAGAAAATAAATATGGGTTGTTATTATTGTCATATACTGCCTCTTCGACATTAAAACCGCATTATTTAGGTTATATTTGCAAACTTACTAAGAGTCTTCTTGGAAGAACTTCACAACAGCTATGGGGGGCTTTCGGAACGAAGGCAACAAATCGGAAGGAAGCTTCTCTGGACCCACCACCTCGCCGGGCCACCAGCAGGAACCCAGCTTCACCCATACTATATCCCCGTCCAAATAACTTATTTCACTCTGTTCACACATCACTACTGTACGTTCAGACGACACGCACGACCATACTTTATCCTATCGTTACTATAGGTCGAGTGGCTGTTACCATAACATTTCCATATCGTTAAATAAGCTTGTAAACTGTATCACTTCACTTGATTAATACAATAAATTACATATAATTCGATGAAATATCTTCTTCGCTTGTCAAACTGGTGGCAAAATAGAACTTGTAAATAAATTCACCGACTGCGTACGAAATAATTTCATAGACTAGTTATGGTGGTAGCACTGATTTTAATATCTAAATATTTAATCATACTATGTTTTTATTTTATGTAACTTTTAAAAATAAAAGTAGCTAACAAAAAAATTATACTTAGCTAATTTTAAAAATTTGTTGTTAAATTTTAATAAAAGTCTTAAAACAATTTCACCGGAAAAGCATAAAAGTACAGCGTCAGCAGTTACCAACACAACAAAATTTTAATTTGAAATGTATTGCCACTGCAAAATATTATTATGCAATTCATAGAAGAAGCTTTATGCACCAAACACAATCTCGCTAGCCGATTCGGATAGCAAATGATGGATATACACGGTGGCGAACGCTACACTTGCAGAAGGAAATATGGCACGTTCCGTGTACATGCTGATAAATAAAATAATCAGCATCATTCAGCAGTATTATTATTGCTAAAAAAATTAATCAGCATCATTCAGCAGCAGCATTAACACTTTAACAGCCGATCACGTACTGTGTACGGGCAGTGTCGATCAACTCGGTACGCCGATCACGTACTCCGTACGGCTTTGACTTTCCTATCGTCTGTTTAAATACCACGTGCCCGGTGCGTGAATGGCGTGTAACCCCGGTGTAGAATGACTCTTTATCTACGCACACATGTATGATTCACCGACGGGAGGTGCGGGGTGGAGACAGGACAAGCGATCTTTCACGGCGCGCCAGTGCGCCCACGCCACTAACGTGAGAGTACGTCGTTTTTTTCGATTTTAGACCTCTTTTCTTAATTTTTTTTCATAAATATTATTTTTTATTACAAATGTTTTTTATTTCATCCCTAAAAATATAAAGAACAATAGTACATATAAAAAAAGAATAATAGACATATCACAGATAGTTTTTATTTTATGAGTCATAGAATATCGGCAAAAAACGCCGGCGTACCAGGGAAAGCCGCCTTTATAACGGTCGGCTGTTAAAGTGTTAATGCTTTGCTTGCATCAGTACAATAGAGTTTACAAACATTTAGGGCCTATTTCACGATCTTCAAGTAATGTCTCGAGTTAAAGCCACGACTCACGAGTAACAGTGAATGTGGATTTCACAATAATTGCTGAGTAGCCACAGTAGCACTAACCGACGGTTAGGTAGCCTATGACCACAGCCTATGACTTAGGTACTTCATCTGCCAAATAAGCTTGCTAACTGACGAGTACCTACATAGCGTTAGTTGACGTAAAACACGAAGAGTAAATGTATGTGTACATACATACCATAATGTGTGTGTATACATTTGCTCTGCATTCAACTCGTGCGCTAACTAAGTATACCTGCTATTATTGCTTACCTACTTTAATTATAGAGATTATATATATATATATATATATATATATATATATATATATATATATATAGACTATTATAGAGGATGCCCGCGACTTCGTCCGCGTGGATTAAGGTTTTTTGTTTCCCGCGGAACTTTTTAATTTTCCGGGATAAAAAGTGTCCTTATTAATGTCCTTCCACGGGATACAAACTATCCCTATACCAAATTTCATCAAGATCGGTTGAACCGATGGGCCGTGAAAGCGTAGCAGACAGACAGACGGACAGACAGACACGTACTATTGCATTTAAAATGTAAGTATGGATATGGATAATAGATTTATTTGATCGATCATCAACTAGACGAATCAGAAATTTCTTCAATAACTAGTAACTAACTAGGTAGTAAAAAGAATTCTGAATATTCGTGTCTCAAAGGTCCGTGTTGATTATTTATCCTGGCATTCTAATTTTTATCCCAGACAATTCAAGAGTTCCCGTGGGAATTAGAAAAAAAACTTATTCCACGCGGACGAAGTCCCGGGCGTCAGCAATAATTTTATTTTTGGCTTTTATTACCTATTTTATGAGCACAGAAAAAGAAATGCACTGTAGATGAAATATAAATAAGTTCAGATCCAGATGAATCTTTTAGGGTAGGGGGGTAGGTATTAGGTCTTTTCAATGAATTAGGAACAGGCTACTTATAGCCTGACCAGAAAAATAAAAAACCTACTGGGGGCGCCACTGTTGCAATTTCTCATTGGTAATCCTACCAGCCCCCCTAGCATGGGCCGAGACAATTTTCTCCCCGAGGAAAGGATAAAAAAATTATTCCTAAATAAATAAATAAAAACGCTAAATAACGGTGGATAAATAGTCCCCCGAGTCCCCGTGAAATGTCAAACGGGGATAAACTTCTCCTCTCCCCTGTTGCCGTGCTCTGAGAGGTGGATAAGTTAATTTTATCTCTTGTCAGTGGATAAAATCGGGGGATAAAATTTTTATCTCCGTCCCATGCTAGCCCTGCAGATACATTTTTTCGGCAAGATGGCGAGGTTTGTTAATTTTCCCTAATCAGGCTATACTTAGTAACAAAAATACTTGTCTTAGTAATTAATTTATTAATTTAGATAAGTACATATACTACAATTTTTAGAGTAGGTAATCCTACACTATTTAGATATCTCATATTTTAAAATATTTACAAAATATGAACAAATTAGAATAGATGCCATTTTCAAAGCGCTCTAGTTATTAAATATTGAGCGAGTCTTGATACGAGAAGCGTTAATATGGCATGCCAGAGTTTTATAAAACAGCGTGTGGTTATTTTATTGACAAAGTGCAGACGGTCAATAAATATCGCTTTATTATACTATTTATTCTAATCGGTATAATATTTATTCTATTTTATTTATTTTTATTTTATTTTATTTTGTACAGAAAACTTACAGCTACAACAAAAAGTGGATAGATAAATAGAGAATAAGTAGGTATAACGCCAATTACAAGTTTTAATATTAAAAGTAATAATATTTTAAATTCTGATCCCATTTAAATATGATTGACGGGGAAATAGTTATTCCATCGAAGTTGGACTACCCTGGCGGTTTTTAAATTAGATTTGCTTATTACTAAAACCTTAAAAAAAGGAATATTAAGCTGGCCTCAGTAACTATAGGTAAGTACACCTAATAGTCTATAATGATAAAATGGAAACAATGATTACGTAAAAGATAAAAAATATGATGTGTGCGAACCTTAACAATTTTTAGTGACGTTCAATGTTCTTGTGACTGGAATATTTTCCTAAACTAAGCTACTTTACTTAATATAATTTAAGTATTTAGACCTATAGTACAACAGCTACAATAAATACACAATTTTAACCGGAATATTGCCGTACGATCTTAGCCCACTGTTGTGGGAAGTTTCGCTGAACGTACGAAAGCGTGCGTTGGATCTGTCTTGTCTCTTGTGGGGAACATTGCGGACACGCACCTCGAAGAACCAGTGGTGCAAGAGCTGAAAATTAAAAAAAACTTAAATTAGTAGGTACTCTACAGTCTACACAGGTACTCTACGACCCCTAGAGGCCGAATAATAATAATAATAATCCATACTATTATTATAAATGCGAAAGTGTGTCTGTCTGTCTGTCTGTCTGCTACGCTTTCACGGTCCATCTGTTCAATCGATTTTGATGAAATTTGGTAGGTATAGAGATAGTTTGTATCCCGAGGAAGGAGTAAGGACATAGGCTACTTTTTATTCCGAAAAGTTCCCGCGGGAATACAAAAAAAATTAATCAATTATAAATTCGAAAGTGTGTCTGTCTGTCTGTCTGTCTGCTGCGCTTTCATCCATACGGCATCTTTTTAACCGATTTTGATGAAATTTGGTATAGAGATAGGTTGAATCTTGGAGAAGGCCGAAGGACAGGCTACTTTTATCCCGGAAAATCCTAATCCACGCGGACGAAGTCGCGGGCATCACATTAGTATCACATAATTATATGAAATACGCTAAGTAGGTTGAAAAATAAGTACCTATTTGAGAACCGTATTATGCTCTGAAGAGAAATAACCACTGCAGATATGGAAAATAATATTCTTTTCAAAATTGATAAAGTGGATTAGAAAACTAGGTAGACAAGACCTTGAGATATCTACCTAATTACCCACTCAATTTTAAATTTTAAGCAATAATTAGAAATTTGCGAGTTACACCGTCACTAAATTGGTGTAGCCAATCGGTATATAATAAAAACTCTTGGACAAAATTACCTAGGTAGCTACTGCAGTAGCACAGCTTTCGATTGTCTATTTTTTTGTCGTATCGCTCAATGCTCGTTACCTTGACTGTGAGTTTTAAACGTGTTCGGTAGGTAAAATCGCTCAGTAGGTACGCTTAGTATAAGGTTTTACTTTGCAAATTCGATTGATCGTATTGAGCGTTCGATTACATTAGCCTACGCCTAGCATTACGTTGCCTTTTAAACGTGCGGAGGTCCCGGGTTCGAACCCCGGCTGGTCTGGCCTGGTGGGAGGCTTCGGCCGTGGCTAGTTACCACCCTACCGGCAAAGAGGTGCCGCCAAGCGATTTAGCGTTCCGGTACGATCCGTGTAGAAACCGAATAGGGGTTTGGGTTAAATATAACTGCCATGCCCCTATCTAGTTAGCCCGCTACCATCTTAGACTGTAAAAGCTCTTGATTTAAAGTCACAAATTCAGTACAACCGATTTTAATTCGAAACATTGTTTGGAGTGCTGGCTGAGTGAGATACACAAAATTGAGCAGTTCACTAAATCAATGCAGTTAAGGTTTTACGTTGACGTTAATGTGATCGAACGTTTTATACGATCAATTGAATTTGCAATACTTAGGCTAAGCGTACAGAATATTATGCCTAATTATTTGTCGTTAACGACGTAACGGGTTTTGGTCGAATAGGTAGACCGTATGAATTTATACCAAACTTCAAAATCGCGGGAAACTTTTATTTTCCGGAACAAAACGTGAAAAGCCTGTGAGCTGCCTTGCCACACTTTTCAAGTAGGTATTTTCATATTCAGGATTTATTCGGAATGGTGATTCATTTGCCCTCAATCCATCTTTTCCCGTTGAGCAACTGAGACCTACTTGGAAGGGTTCAAAATGTTCATCGCTCACTAAAATACTAGGTTAGTACTGTCTCTCTCCATCTTTATCAGAGAGAACGCGAGACAGAGGTTAACGCTTTTTTGTCACGTAAGAGTTTTCCAGTAGGGCTAGCATGCGCACAATCAAAATTATGTCTACCCGTTATCTTTATTTGTCTACCGAAGTTAACACGGTTACTTGTCTCGTTACGTCAAAAGTAGAGAAAAAATGAAAATTTCTTATTTGTGGTATTTTTCTCTCCGAACTTTATCAATCAAATCAATCAATCATTTATTTATTGCACATTTGGGTTTACATGGTGTTAAATTTCTAGGTGTTGTACATCCAAATACCTTAATTTACGGCATGCAATATTAACAAGCAGACTATTTTTTTCTTGTAATATAACTACCTACCGGATTTTGTGCATGTTAGGGTAAATGAGAAATTAGCCGGCATCGACATCATCTCTCTCTCGTCGCGAGATATCTAGTTGTGCGCATGCTAAGCCTGCAGATCCCCGTATTTTTAACCGACTTCCAAAAAAGGAGAAGGTTCTCAATTCGGCGCGTATCTTTTTTTTATCGTGCCAAGAACTTTGTAACTACTAATATTTTTCGGTACTTACTTTTCAAGCGTTTGCCGATTGGATCACAAGGCGCTTCGCCGAGAGCGCATTTAAGTTGTCTCTGTATGAACCGCTTGTCGGTGAGTGCGTCCTCTAGAGCCGTGTCAGAGACCGCCGGCCTCGCCATCTCCGCTGCGTATGCAGCTGCTAGCGTGCACAATACCAATATGTAGGTAACCTGGAATTAAATAATAATAATAATAATAAAAATGTTTATTGATCAAAAGAAATATACAAACAGATATCCTCTGAAATTTTACAATCTTAGGTACATAATGTTCTTAAATATGGTACTAATACTATAACTACAGTACATACAGAAAACCAAAAAGGGTATCGAGGTCAGAGGGAGTGCTTTAGCACCCGTACTAGGAGAACCTGTGTTACGGGCACCGTAGCCATCCGTCGGATCCAGAACACCAACTTTTAGACCTAATAGGTACATGAATATTGGATAGTTTTAATTTAATTTGGACATTAATCAAGTTAATTTGAAAGTGTGTGTGTGTGTGTGTAAATGTGTGCGTGTAGCAAATGTGTCTGTATAATGGAGGTAATGTGTGGGTGGTTGTTAAATGTAAGATGAGCGCTAGAGCAAGTAAAGAAATAAATAAACACCTTTTAACCTTGAGTTTTCCTGACCGAATTTCAGCCGCGGCAGTGAACTTCAGCTATACCCCTTGATTCTCTTATCTGTGGCTATACCTAATGAAATCATCGATATATTATATATATGTAGGTACTAGATGGGCCCTATCATAGAAAAAATTTGGGCGTCCGACCTGTAGAGCTGCGCTCCACACCTGTATCTATAAGCCTGTCTTTGCCCCCGCCATAGCGCTGTCCCGCTTTTCAGACTCGGTAGGTACATGGCGTTAAATTAAGTCCACATGCTTTGTTTGACAGGGTCTATGTAAATAGAGGTCGTTGAATGAAATATTAAGTATAAGGAGGTACGGAAATAAGTGCTTTAATCCCTCGCTCCCATAATTATTTGGGACGCCAACCCCATACAACCGGAACCGGGATCAGGCGCAGTAGCGGCAGGTGTTGCAGGCACTGCTAGACACGAGGCCCGAGGAAAGTCCCTTCATCTATAACTATTCGTGCCTGCGTTTTTCGGCAATAGCGCTACTTAGGAACGACCTCAATTTACATAGACGGGCCCTGTCAAACAAAGAATGTGGACTGATTTTACTAACGCCATCTAGTCTGAAAAGCGGGACAGTGCTATGACGTGAACAAGGACAGGCTTAAATACAGGTGAGGCGCATGCACCACAAGTTGGACGCCCAACTTTTTTCTATGAAAGGGCCCATCTAATATCTACATAATATTATATGTATATCGATGACTCAATTATCAGCAATATCCCAATTCCATAACCCAACGTAAGAGAAACAATAAGTACCTACCTATCCTAAACCAAATAAATTTTTAAGAGTCACTAGTATCTATATAGGGCACTCTTGAATCATATGTGACTAAAGCACCTATCGTGCTTACACTCACATGCGTGATTATAATCAAAGGCTTGTAAAATAACACTGACACCATTGATACGTGCTCAGTAATTTAATTATTTATTAAGCAATTCGCGTAGTCAGACCGTCAGACGACAATAACGATTGGCGAGTGTTTAAAAAGTTGGGGTCTGTCTGTTGCTCAGTTTTGTTAAATCCATTAATCCTCGTGTTCTGTCTTAGTTATGCACTGGCCTCGCAAAATTGTATGAACCCAATGCCCCTCTATTATTGTGGAAATAATCCATACTAATATTATAAATGCGAAAGTGTGTCGGTCTGTCTCGTACGCTTACGGCTTAATGGATTAATAAGACTAGGTACCTACTTTTTTGCCTTGAGCCAGGAAGTCAATATGATTAATAAAAAAGTCGTGTGGTTGAGCTGATGTTGACTAAAAATATGTTTACCTAAAAGTTTATTCATTATTGCACTGTTTCTTTTAATTTATTTTTTTAAATTATTTTAAATTTTCGTTTTCACTTCTATCGGCAGTCCCTATGACTGGCTTTTTTTGTATTACGGTATACCAACTGCGAGTACACAAACCAAACTATCGACCTAACGAACGATTTATCGACAAACGAAACTATCGATGCTGTTACCAAATTATCGACTCCCTTCATCTCATTCTCAATCCGTCGTCGCAAGCCCCCTACTGAGTAATACTGGTAATACCAATTACAATGAATACCAAGTGCAGACCAAGGAAGACTCCACACACTTTTGAGAACTCACAGCAGATGTATGTTTTGTATTTTTCTGTTGTTATTAGATAACTAATTATTTTGTATGTAAGTATATTATTTTCTTGTTATTACTTATTTTGTATGTAGGTACATAGGTATAAATTTTTTGCTATGTATTGTAGTGTACAATCATACTAATATAATAAATGCGAAAGTGTGTTTGTTTGTTGGTTTGTTGGTTTATTGGTTTGTCCTTCAATCTCGCCGCAACGGAGCAACGGATCAATGTGATTTTTGGCATGGGTATATCAGAAATCGAATTCAAAGTTGAACATTTCGCACTCCGATAAATACTTACTTATTCAGTCAACTTTTCCCTCATGGGAAATCCTTATATTATGCACTTATTGTTTGACGCGGTTTACAAACCGCGGCGTGGCCTTATTAACTTCTCAAGACGTGAACAAAGCCCCATTGAAATAAAAATCTACATTTCAATGCCCCATTTCATTATTACCTATTCAAAAGAGTTTCAAGACTGCTGCGTTGGTCTAGTACTTAGCTATTATAGCTGACTCGGATATTAAGGTTTTTTTAATGTAGATAAGTTGACAAAGTTGGAAGTTCTTGACAAGTGATGAATATGCTCCCTGGTGGAAGTCCCAGGATGGGCCAAATAAAGCTACCTTTTTTTATCAACTACAAGTTAGCCCTTGACTGCGATCTCACCTGATGGTAAGTGATGCAGTCTAAGATGGTAGCGGGCTAACCTGTTAGGAGTATGGCAGTTATATTAAACCCATACCCCTAATTGGTTTCTACACGGCATCGTACCGGAACGCTAAATCGCTTGGCGGCACGTCGATGCCGGTAGGGTGGTAACTAGCCACGGCCGAAGCCTCCCACCAGGCCGGACCAGAGAAAATTCAGAAATTATAAACTCCCAAATTGACTCTGCCGAGGATCGAACTCGGGACCTCCCACGTTAAGGCAACAGCACTCAACACTGCGCCAGGGACGTCGTCAAAACATATTGCCTTTTGGGCTTTTATGCTATTTAAACGTTTTCAGTCTGTTTGTTTTCACACTCATTCAAAAGGGTATGCCGTAAATCGTAATAAGTAAGTCGAATGATGACGGATTGGCAATCAAATTTTGTGTGAGTAAACTGCGGTTGACATGAGGCAATTTGACTGGCCATTCAAGGAAATTGCCATTCAACATTCAAATTATACCCTGTGGTACCGCTAATACACATAACTAAGTACAAATATATTACATCGGATGTTTGTCGATGCCATGGACGAGTCCCTGCTCACAAAACCTTATCTTCAATTCTTAGAAGTCGTAGTTAATGTACGGCGGGTTTTCCCGCTCCCATTATTTATTTAGGAACCGAAGTCCGAACCGAAGCGACCGAGTAAAATGGCTAATATAATTGCACTTATGTATTGGAGAAGGCTTTCCAAGGGTGCTGTGTAAGAAGCGGCCTAAAACCTGATCCTAAAGAAAAGTGATATTTGGCAAAGTACCTATACTTTATCCTAATTTACCATAATAATTTAGTTATGTGGTTAATAGAAAGGGTTCAACTAGATACACTATCCTATGAAATAAGGAAAAGAGGCAGAGAAAGACAGACTAAAGCCAGAGTAACAAAATGCGTCAATAAGGCATGCCACAGGGCTGCTACGAAAGGGTTCAACTAGATACACTATCCTATGAAATAAGGAAAAGAGGCAGAGAAAGACAGACTAAAGCCAGAGTAACAAAATGCGTCAATAAGGCATGCCACAGGGCTGCTACGAAAGGGTTCAACTAGATACACTATCCTATGAAATAAGGAAAAGAGGCAGAGAAAGACAGACTAAAGCCAGAGTAACAAAATGCGTCAATAAGGCATGCCACAGGGCTGCTACGAAAGGGTTCAACTAGATACACTATCCTATGAAATAAGGAAAAGAGGCAGAGAAAGACAGACTAAAGCCAGAGTAACAAAATGCGTCAATAAGGCATGCCACAGGGCTGCTACGAAAGGGTTCAACTAGATACACTATCCTATGAAATAAGGAAAAGAGGCAGAGAAAGACAGACTAAAGCCAGTGTAACAAAATGCGTCAATAAGGCATGCCACAGGGCTGCTACGATAATTTAATAGAATCGCCGGCGGAATTGCATGATTTACAGCTTGATGTTATATAGGCATAAAATAGATTGTCGCATGCTTTTGAACACCGCAAAATAATTAATGTTTCTATTTGGTAGCATGCCGCATTGTCGCATCTTGAATCTTGATATCTAACTACTCCGTTGTAAAAAATACAAAAGATCGTTATCATCTCTATATATAAAAATCAATTGCTGTTCGTTTGTCTCGCTAAAACTCGAGAACGGCTGGGCCGATTTAGATGGAATTTTTTGAGTGTGTTTGTGTGGGTCCCGGGATGGTTTATATTTACAATTGGACCTGATAGGGGGCGTTGCAATCGGGTTCTAGTCTCAAGGCAGGACAACGTCTGCCGGGCCCACTAGTAAAATAATAAAAGTTAGGCAAATATTGTGTTCTCCTTTAGTGTTCTGCTATTTATGACGACTTGGCCATGTAACACAAAAATACTGTGTACAAAAGACATCAGTTACAGCCCAAAACGGAGGATAATTATCGTCAAGTTCAAGTCAATTATAAAAAATTGCTTCTTTTATTTGGACTCAACGATCGCCCTTCACCTGGTTGCATCTATGAGAAAAATTATAATTATTTGAATGGAGACATGATGTATTTTTTAGTATCCATGTTTGTAAATTCATTTATATACAATGGTAGGCCCTCTCCTATTAGGTACTTATGGAGCCCCCTCGAACAAGCATACTTAATTTAGTCAGATTAGAATTTTACAGAGTATTGTTAGACGATTTCGTAAAACAAAACCAATTTTGCGGGAAAACTAGATTCTGCAATTTACAGAGTTTCAGCCTTGCCAGGTAAAGAAATAATCTATTGATTTTATATATTTTTCATTTATTACTTTTTATATTAGTTTGAATTAACTTACAAGGAACTCGCAGTGCGTTGATGTCTTTTGTATGAGACGTAAACACAAATTTTATTTTCCTATTATTTTGATAAATATTTTCAGTAAGTAAGTAAATTATTTATTCAATAAAAATATTCCATGCAATAAAGTCTAATATAATATAATACCTACAGTACAGTACAGTACAGTACAGTATCTACAAAAACGTTTAGTTTTAGCAAACGGTGCAATGTAGTAGGTACTTAATAATGAGTTTCTTCCTCGAGCTGACCACAAGTTTATTGGGGTTAAAACAACTCTGTAGGTATTTACTTAAAAGTGATTTTCTGGATAAATGTTAATTTCTCTGCTTTCTACAGTTTAGTGGCTCCTATTAGATAACACCGTGGAATATAAATATGTATAAATTAGGTACCTACTTACTTACGTACAGTTTTTTTTGTTTTGTTCTCCAAAAAAGTCCATTAATTCATATCATCACAGTAAACAGATACATCTGTTGTATCTGTTTACTGTGATATCATTGAGGTATATCATATTATAAGGAAAAGTATATTAATTGGGAAAATATATATACTTACATTAACAAACTTAAACAACATTAATGACTTTAGGCACTTCGTACTAGCAAAAAGAAAACAAAAGTAAACTCGTCACAAAAACCACACGTTACTGAAGAAATTATGCCCTTCGAGTTAAACGTTCTGCATTAAAACATATTGAAAGCTTGAAAACGGGTCACAAACAGGAAAACGCGCCAAACGAAAAATAAAAATCCCAACACAACCGCTTACCTGCATCGTTAATCCTTATAACACTTTTACTTTCGTATCAAATGACCCGGATCTCAATTTGTTATGATTTCTAAACAGTTTAACTGGTGCGTACGAGAGACACGTTCGATTCGAATGAACAGAGAGAATGCTCAGGAGGCAGGTCGGTCGCTTATGCCGTAACAACTTACTTAACGCCACAGTCCACCCCACCTTTGCTGACTTCGTTGCCTTCGTTACGTGACAATGTACTGGGTAAAGCCTGGATTTCACTATTTGTTTTACACGCTCAACAGGTTTTAGTTTCATGTATCAAAAACAGCACTACACTTTATTGTTGTTTTGAGTTGTTTGAGTTGCGGACGTTATAAAGACCCCTTCTCCTAATGGGCCACGATCCCAGAAAATAAGTAAGGTCTGGCGGCTCTGGGATCTTGCTCTATAGGTACAATAAACGCACTCATCTACGAGGCGTAGTCCCAAAGAGAATCCAGCGTTACATATATTCCAAAAACCAATGAAATGGCTACTTCAATCTCTGTGTTTGTGGTGACAAATATGGAAAAGCAGAAACGGTTTTAGTTGCTAACAGTTCGTGTGGGTCAGTCACAGACAAGTAAATAGGATGGCTGCAGTGGCACCGCACTGAGGGAATTTCCAGATGGTCCTTCTTTTTCATTTCAAAAGCGTTTCCTTTTAAAAGGGATAACTTTTCGTTTTCCGATTTCGGTAGGAGTTTTGGAGTTTCCCGCCCCCTTTTGAAAGCCAACGTTTATAGAAAGAAAAAATCAATTGGACTGTCCGGCAAAAAATATCATTTCACATTGGAATTAGTGTAATCCTACCTTAGATAATAATATAATCATAATCAAATACTAGAGCTACTTTTTATTATGTAAAAGATAACTTAATAGACTTAATTTTGTTTTATTCGTATCTGGGACGTAAAAAACCGCAACGTTTTGTGTTACAAAATATAATGCGTCATTGTCGTTTTCTCCTTTTGTATATCGATATAAATAAATTGAGTTATTTCATTTTTAATATTACAAGAATAAAGATGCTTTAATAATCAAGGCTGATACAAAAATAAAAGTTACAAACCAAATTGATTATTGAGTGCGTTTCCATTGAAGCCGATAAAAGCGGAATGGAGTGGAGTGAATTGGCGAGATTTAATGGAGATGAGGCGACAATTTTACATGGCAAAATAATATCGGGCACTTATATGCATATTCTTCTCCACTTCCACCATAGTCCGCTAGAGGAAATGCATCGCACTCACCATAAAAACGCACATTCGTGAGTCCTAGTCATGACCTTTTCCTATTATAGTGAAAGGGTTCTAAACGTAAAGGTTGTCTCAGAATTTATAAATTCCAGCTGTTCAGTTTATAACTTATGTTTTATCAGTAATTTTAATATTATGGCAGTGCTTCTTCTATTCTTAAACGTAGAAAATTTTCAGCCCAATTCAGCCATACTGGCGGACGATTTTCGCCCACTCCCAAGGATAGTTTCGCTGGACAAAAGCCAGGGTCCGACGAATTTGACGGGTCTCTTGCGCGGAGCATTGTGGACACGAGCCACGGAGGACGAGCGGTGCGAGAGCTGGAAATATAATAAAAATTACATCAATGATCCATAAACCTAGTTACTAGCATTAAAAAATGCGAAAGAGAGTCTGTTTCGGTCTAATCGGTTTTGGCTTTATCCTGGAAAATCAAAAACTTAATTTTCTTGGAACAAAAAGATGTAAGTAGGTAGTTAATGTGAAGTTAAAATCCTGGTAATTCTGAGCAGAACAAGTATTACGTGCGTGTTATTAAGTAATGTATTCGCTCACAGGACCGTTGCGACATATATCTAGTGTGGGAAAGTAAGCAGGATGGGATTTTCCTCTTGATCGCAAAAATCGAGGCCGAATAAGGTTCGAATAATCTTTGCTAAGAGGTTGTTATAACTCATTTTGTTTCCTATTCGCCTACATTAAGTATGATTCAGCACTGACTCTCGGTGGTGATGGACGATTTTGTGTGAACTGCAGGGAAGAAAGTGGTAAGTAAGTACCTATTACAATTGAATAAAACTCATATATCCTCTAATTGTATCAGCACGCGGCACTGTACCGGAACGCTAAATGCTTATCTTTGCGCCAAGTCTTAGCTTTTAGGGATTAGCCTATCATAGAATCATTAGACCACCACCACTACAGCCAATCAACCAATCAACGTCCCACAGCTGGGCACAGGCCTCCACTCTCATAGGAGAGAGGGAATTAGAGCTTAGACCCACCACGCTGCTCCAATGCGGGTTAGCGGGCGAGACATTAGACCAGTGACTACTTAATTTCCAAATTGCCCCTGCTACTTACATCTGCTATGAATCGATCTTCCCTTTTATAAAACAATATCGCTCACAGTCGCGCCACTTGTCTCCTGCGCCTGCAGGATCGTCAAAATTGGTCTACTAAGCTTAAAAACGAAGACAAAAATTGGAGTAGAAGTTTATTTACATTTTACTGTAATACACGTGTTTCAGGATTTAAATGCAAGTGATGCAAGTTCTAATAAAATGTCTAACAAAAATGTCTGTTTTGTGGTATTTTAAAAATACAATAGAAATTACCATGATGATTCATGGAACGTCAATGATTCATAGAATGTACTGAATATATTTCGCCATAAAACTTTTAAAAGGTGATTGAATTTTTCTGGTTGTGCCAGGCTCTTTGAGACTTGTTTTTAAATATCACCTCTACCAGTCGGTCGGTCTACCAGTCCGCGTGTACCTACCGAAATACAATAAAAACTGAAAATAGTTGAACCCTCTTACTTCGTAGTCTGATTCCAACAGGATCACATGGTCCCTCTCCTAACGCACATCTGATGTGACGTTGCATCGTCCCCCGGTCGGCTAACGTCCTCTCCAGCTGGACGTCTGTCATCTGAAGCGCTGAAAGCGCTGTTATGCACGAAAATGCCATAAAAATGCACGCGAACCGAGTCTGTAAACAAAAAAATAGCGGATATTTTATTTGATCAATATGCAACAATGTGTCATGCTGCAAATGGAAGCCCCACAGCTGTAGAATGGTTAATAAAAGTATACTAGACGATTCTTGCTCGATTTTTAATTATTGTAACGTGATGCGGCCCTGTGGCATGCCGCAATGTCGCACTATGTTGCTCTAGCGTACCGAAATTTATATACGTTTATCTATGTCAAGACATCAGCGAAGCAATCAAGCAATCAGTCTACTAATTCCCTTGGATCCCACGATGATTTGAACCTGAGGTAACTAATGCGATCAAGTAGTTAGGTTCTTTTACTTTAAATATTTTATGCCGATTCGTGCTTTAAAGTCGGTCGAAGATTCTTGCTAGATTACCATGCGGCCCAGTGGCATGCCGCAATGTCGCACTAGGTCATAGTAGTAGTAGTATGCCGATATATCGGCTCCGACACGCGGGACACATACCTACATTATCAGCGCCGATATTAAATATGGATGTCGTGTCGGTCATTGAAAAAGCATAGGATATAATGTTCTCCATAGTCATACATTTCAGTGCCCCGATATCGGCGAGTCTATATCGGCGACATAGAGTCAATATAGAGATCGGCGACGATAATTTTCGGCCAATGGAAAACACGCCCTAAGTCTAAGTGCGTAAATTATTGCGTAGATCTGATTGATCTATCAATCTGAATGAGCAATCAGTAAAATATTTTCCATTTTTCAAGCACAAGATATTTGATTCATAAGTTTTGCTATCATTGTTCGGAGTTCGGCAAAGTAAAAATCTGCCGTTATATTGCTTGACGATCGAAGAAAGCTATATAGTGAATAACGCCATGCTGAGACCACCAAACAGATAACATTTTCCGGGATAAAAAGTAGCCTATGTCACTCTCCTCAACTATACCCATGCCCGATCTGTTGCTCCGTTGCGGCGTGAATGAAGGACAAACCAACAAACCAATAAACCAACAAACAAACACACTTTCGCATTTATAATATGCATTTGTATGATACTGAAAAACTATATTACGCAGACAATATTTCCAGAACTAGGTAAGTAAAGCTCCACAGAAAAATCTAAAACATTTGTACCTACCTATCAAAAGTTCGCAATCATGAGAGCTTTGGTTATGAGACAGTCCTCATCAAAGTCTCGTAGGTCATAAGGCTTCTTTTATAGATCAAGAAAACCTTGAAGAAATTTTGAAAATAAAACTTTAGTCAGGTAGTTACATTTGATTTGGTTGCATTCTTTAAAGCTACACCAATACTACACGGACCTAAATCTGTATTCTGACACTGGCTCACTTGAATTATCGCATCAACCAATTCCCAGAATCTTGCGTGCCGCACACGGAGAATCTACCAAATATTGCACCTATGACCTTATTTATTAAAAAAGTAGGCTGTAAACGTGAGAAAAACAGTATAAATACCTGCATTTTCACTGAAAATCCTCTCCAAGTTTCGAGTTATAAAAAAAATTTGGTTGAACTCGTTTTTGAACGTATTTGGTATTCACAGAAATAGTTCGGGTTTGGGCAGCGCTCGGCCGACGCATGGGGACTGACCACAATCATTGAATTAACTAATTCTGGACCACCTCCCCCTTCGCCGGTGATTAGGCGTCAATGTGTCTTACCTTAACTCGTTACTGTGAATTGACTCATTACTTGTCTGGTCTTTGTGGGGTCTTTGTCACCGATTATATTGAACTGGAACGACGTTTTTCTTGTTAAACGGCATTGTCTGAAGATTGGAACCGATAAGCGGGAATGTAGGCGGATTATTCCTGTTAGTTTCATAAGGTTCCGTACCTATAATGGGTGCCAACGGGACCCTATTACTAAGCTGTCCGTCCGTCTGTATGTCTATCTGTCAGGGGGCTGAATCTCATGAACTAGACAGTTGATTTCACAGAAGTATTTATATTGCCGCTACTACAACAAAAATAAATTAAAATAAAAAATAAAGGGTGACAATTATACATGACAATACAAAAAACTGGCCAAGTGCGAGTCGGACTCGCGCACCGAGGGTTCGGTACAAACCTGTAGTAAGTTTTATTCGTAGACAGAGAAAGGACTAATTCTTTCTCTGTCTACGAATAAAGCCAACTATAGGGCACTTTATTCAATGTACCATCAATGTACTCTGTGCTTTATGGCCAACATCCATTGATTCTAAAATATAAAATCAATGCCAACATCCCCACAGGGAATAGGTAGAGACGGCTATGCCAAGTGCCAACATCGAAAGTCGAACCGACGATTTTTAAAAATAGTGCTAAAATATTTCTGTACCTACAAGCTTTATCTTTTTTTTAGATTTTTGACCGAGCGAAGCGAAGGTCTCTGACTTCTGAGTCTCCTTGAGTGAATTTATTGGTGAATTTGCACTTGTCCGTCCGTCCGTCGGCCGTCCGTCTGTCACAGCCTTAAAACTTCTCAATTACTGAACGTAGAAATATAATATTATGTAAACCGATGGCCTTAATTACTGAACGTAATATAAATTCAAAATTCAAAATTCAAACGTTTTTAACCGACTTCAAAAAAAGTAGGAGGTTCTCAATTCGACTGTTTTTTTTTATTTTTTTTATGTTTGTTACCTCAGAACTTTTGACTGGGTGGACCGATTTGGATGATTCTTTTTTTATTTGAATGCTGGTGCTTCCCGTGTGGTCCCAATTCAATTTGGTGAAGATCTGATGAATATCTCCGGAGATGGAGAACGGAACTCCTCATGGTTATGAGTAAATTGCTCGCGATCAGTGTGATAGTCTTGTAAACAGTATGTGTTAACCATGCATAGCATATCTCGTTTTGGTTACATCATGTATTTTAAAACAGTGGGGCCACTAAAAATTGTGAAATAAAAAAATTTCAAAAAAAAAAAAAACCGACTTCAAAAACCACAAACACTAAAAAGTAAAAAATAATTTAATTTATTATGTATACAAGAGTTAATTTAGTTCTATAATAACATTCTTTGGAGTCGGTGCCAATGTGGAGTCACGTCAACATTAATGAAGAGTAAGTACCTAGGTAGACGGTTCATGCGGATAATTAATTGGTACCGACTCCAAAAAATGTTAATAAAGAACTAAATTAACTCTTGTATACATAATAAATTATTTTTTACTTTTTAGTGTTTGTGGTTTTTGATGTCGGTTTTTTTTTTTTTTAATTCAAATTATTAACTTTTACAAGTGCTTTCGAATATATATACCTTTGATTAGAGATGTAAACCGATAAACCGATGGCCTCCCGCCGAATATGAAAATCTTTATTTCAGGGGGGCTCCCATAGAAGCGAATGCGAAGTAAAATATTTTTTATAGCGTTACATAGGGTTGCGGTATATATCATTTTAAAGATAATTATTAGGAATAGAGTCCAAGAATATTTTTTTTTAATTTTTCCCCTAAAATTGACGAAAGGGGGGGCTTTAAAAGTGGAGATTTTCTAATGTCCAAAGTTGACCTCAGAACTCTCAAATTTCTGAAAGGCTGAGCCTGAAACTTGATCAATTAAGTATTTGAATTATATCCTGTACTTGAACAACAAATAGGTACTAAAATTAGATAAATATTAGTTATAAGGATTATTTAATTTTTAATGAGCTTCAGTATTTTTAACAGAACTTCTCAATGATGTCAATAGATGGCGCTCTGTAAAAGTTTATTCGTTTGTGCTTATAAATAATAGGTTACATGGTCGGTGGCGCATCTAGACATGCTCGCAAGTTAACTTTTACAATAGTCAATTATATACCTAGTTAAAACAAAGGTTAAAGCTATCTTATGGATACCGCGTGGTCTCAGTTCGGGGCGAACCACTAGTTTATTTTGATAGGTATAGTTCGCGCAAGAGTTGAATGCAGAGCAATAATGTATGACACATACATTTACTCTGCATTCAACTCGCGCGCGAACTGTAGTTAACGGGGTTTTGTAGTAGTTACACGAGGTCCAAAAACGCCAAAATCACGTTTTTTTTAGGGTTCCGTACCCAAAGGGTAAACGGGTAAACGGGGGGTAAACGGGACCCTATTACTAAGACTCCGCTGTCTGTCTGTCTGTCTGTCTGTCTGTCTGTCTGTCTGTCTGTCTGTCTGTCTCCAGGCTGTATCTTATAAACCGTGATAGCTAGAAAGCTGAAATTTTCACAAATGATGTATTTCCGTTGCCGCTATAACAACAAATACTAAAAATTAAAAAAATATATATATTAAGGGGGGTCCCCATACAATAAACGTGTTTTTTTCGTATTTTTTTGCTCAATATTAAAAACGGTAACAGGTAGACGGTTCAAATTTTCACAGAATATTAACTTGAACAGAAATATTTTAGCACTATTTTTAAAAATCGTCGGTTCGACTTTCGATGTTGGCACTTGGCATAGCCGTCTCTACTAGGGCTTTCGAATACCGGTTTTTCTCAATACCGGTATTAATACCGGAATGATTTTTTTCAATACCGGGATCCCGGTATTGGAAAAAATTTAAAATGTGGTAGATGTTTTTTAACTTAAAATTAGTCTTTTCTGAAGCAAACGGCACCATAAAAAACAGTTTTATCATAAAAAAAATTTTTCACCAAATTAACTCAAAAAAGTGCCTTTTCTGCATAGATTCAGTGAAGAAAAGCCGTGAGGTAACTCCTTCACTCTATTTTATATCATGCAATATTTTATGAAATACTTGGTAGGTACTTTTTTTTAAAAAAAATCACCAGTATTGATTTTAGATTTATTTGTATTTTGAGTATTGAGAGTTATTTACGCGTTGGCTTAATTCTTACGAAACTATCGTTTGTTTCATGTATGTATATGGTGAAAATTACGGACCACTCTGAAACTTTTTCACATCTGAAACTCCATCACATCATTTTAAATACAATCTTATTAAGTAATACTTATATTATTATCATATAAACAATTTCTTATTCATATCAATCAGAATATCAACTACCTATATGATTTTTAAAATAGAACTATTTTTGGATGAATTCTTACGAAAATATTATATATTTTTAACCTCCAATGAATTTTGAACTTTTAATATAAAGTAGGTATATTTGTGACGCACTTTCTGAACGTACACACAAAATTAAATAAATATGGCAGGGAATTTTAAATAATTAGTGAAATTAGTGTCGAAGATTATAATTTAAACTACCTAGTATTCGTCGTCGTCGTCTCAACCTTTATACACATCACTGACATCACGCACTGTTCGAAAACTTTCGTCTTCAGGCACGGATGAATTTTGGACGAGAAGATGTCGCGGAGTTTCCCGAACCCTGCCCAGCCGAGTTGGATTCGGCGGTTGACCTCTTTCTCGAAATTGGACCTACCTAACTGGACTGTATGTCCTAGGTATATGTACTCATCAACAATTTCGAGTGCAGAATTCTCAACTAACACAGGTTGGGGCTGAACGTGTGCATTAGAAATGATCTCTAACTTGCTCATATTCATTTTTAGGCCCACCTGTTGAGGAACTAGGTACTAAATGAGTAATGAACAATATTTTTGTAAGAAGTCGATCGAAGTCGAAGAGTAGTAGGTATAATTGGGGCATCTGGATCACATCCTTTCAAATAGAGGATGTGACCCAGATACCCCAATTCTACCTCCTACTTTGAAAAGAGGAAATGTCTCTATTCTAATAGATGAAAATCATTTATTGAATAGGTGTTCTATTTGAATAAAATGCATTGCCTCTATTCGAAAAGATGCAGTTTTTCTTTATAAATATATGTTAATGAATAAGGGAAACTAATTGTATATTCAAATAGATGAAAATTTATTAATTAAACAAAATATGAGTATTAAAATACAACGCATGCCATCTATTTGAAAGATGCATTTTGTATAATATTTTGACAGATGTAAATGAATAGATGAAATTTGTTTGTTCTAATAGATTCAAATTTATTTATTAAATAAATGTTCTATTAGTATACAACACATTAGTTCCATTTGAAATATGTGTTTGGCCCATTTAAATCTTGCATAAATGTAATTGAATAGATGAAATAAAATTGATTAAGGAACTTATTTTTTATTCAATTTTTATTTATGTGATTCACATGCTCGAAGATTTTAAAAATAAAACAAAAGATTGATAAAAATGTTTATTTCTAATAAAAACATAATAATTATTCTAATTACTTAGTACTATATACTTTAATATTGATTAATTTATTTTCTAAACACCATTTTTTTAAACATATTACATTTCTAACAGCACAAATATCATAATGATACATACAACAATATAAATCATCGCTTAACATATATTTTTGATGTAAACTTATTAAACTAGGACAGTTTTTATCTTCTAAATTAAAAACAGCGTTGGTTTTAAACATCTTCATTAACCATTCACGTTTTTCAAGTCCTTTAACATATATAGATTTACCATCTAAAATCATTTGAATGATATTCTTATAATTGTGATGTGGTATATAACCCTGATTCCAGTATATTCCTCTGTTTTTTTCAATCCAACTTACATGTCTTCGTTCAGTTTTTGTTAAATCATAAAATGGAAATGGTGGTTTGATTAAAAAGCTTTGAATGTGGTTATTACAAATAATAGCAAGTTCTTTTAAAATAAATTCATTGTTATCATTTTTAAAGCCTTGGATATCCACTATAGCGTTCATGATAATTTTCGAACTATATTACTTAATGGCTTATACTCTATGAGTCGATCGTTTATAATGAGACAAAATGCCGTTGTATTTTCAGGAATATCCTCAGAATTTTCTATTTCTATTCGTACATCCACCGGCCCAGTTTTTATGTTTTCGTTTTGCCTTGTACAATCAATAACAAATAATGGAGCTTTTTCTTTAAATGTAATCAAATCAAGCAACGGATCCGCTGGAAGGTTGTAATAAGACTGACGAAATCTAGTGTACATTTCATATAATAAATTATATTTATTTTCATCAAATTTCAGATTAAGAGATTCATATGGAAAGTATTGCGAATTCAGAAACAGTGTCACGTTATTTATTTTACAATGATCAAACGAGGAGCTATCTTTCGATTTATTATTTTTCTTACTGGATTGAAGACCAAATATAACATATCGAGGTTTTTCCAATTGAGAAGTTGTTTTAACTGACCAAGAATGTTTTGTAGTTTTAGGTAAAAAGGGATACTCATATAAATCCCAGTTTCTGAACGCTATCTGTATAGGTTTATCTTTTTCTAAAAGTTTAAGTAATGTAAGTCTTTCACGATCTGATACTTTGACGTGTGGTACACGCCACTGTATTCTGTTTATTGTGAATTGTACATTAGAAGTATCGTCTATTTTAACGCTATTTATATTAGAGTTACTTCTATTCAAAATAAGCTCATGTTTACAATTCATAATGATTTTATTATAGTCTTCAGCAAATCCCATTATTTTATTTAATGGAATAACAACATTAAAACATCCGTCATTACTTTTAATTCCATTCAAGTTCCAACCCCATATAGCTGCAACTTTACTTTGTCCCACATTCATCGATACATATGATTTCATTGTTGTTGTTATTCCAACATTCTTAACCCGGTCTATTTCAATACCGTTTAATTCATATCTGATGTCTTGAAATAAAAACATAATTGCATTATTAGTAAACTCTATAGGTGCACTAAGAGGTTTATGATCTTTACCAATAATCACTGCTTTTCCTTCTATGTTTAAAGAACTGGCGGATGGTAGAATGTAAATATCTTGTTGATGTATGGGAATCCGAATTTCATCATTTTCTTTAAAACTATTATTATAAGGGCTGTAAGTATGAATTTCGTAGCTTTCGATCGAATTATCATAGTGCGGTAACTCAGCGATCTTCAGTATATTCATATTTTATATCCAATGGAGCGAAGAAATTCTTTATTTCTTTTTGTAAGCCTCTTGGTCTTCCAGGATCTGATACGTCTACGATCTTTCACAACTCGCGGTGTAGTAGTACGTTTTATTACGTTATTTGAGTTTTTATTAAATACCATCATTTTTGCTTTCGTAAATGTAGGCGTAAATGAATATTCTCTTTTCTGAAGTCAATGTTCTTACCGTGTTCATCAATAATTTTTATATTTATCGATGTTATGATATTTTTATTAACTGGAAAGTAAATAATATTTTGGGGCTCTTCTTTGAATGGATATCCGGGGGGCACGTAAGGTTCGAATTCGTATATAACGTGAGACGGCGACCCGTTAGTAAATGAACCGTTTATCAAATCACATTCGATTCGTATCACGGATGGGGATAAAATGTTGACTGAGTTATCAGATTCATGCCATTTATTTGCTTCTAATTTAATATTTTTAAAACCCAACACACCACCTATACTGCTTTCTACATCGAAATCTATAGTACTAGTACAAAATATTAAACATTTTAAAGTATTATTATTGGGTCTTATTTTTATATCACAATCCACTGCTTTGCTTATAAGATAGTCGGCTATGTCGAATAAATCATAAGCACCGTCAGGAATTATGATTTTTTTATCTTTTCCATAAGCAAAAGTATTGTTACTATGATTTATGTTTGGTATAGAATTAATGACTGAGAAGTACATCAACCCGCACTCATAATTATTATCTTCTATATTTAAAGGAGGTTGGAAATGTGATTCCAGAAGGGACCCTTTTCTGGTGAATGTTATTACTTTACTCATAATGAAGTCTCAAAATACGTTTAACTCGCCCTAACTACTTCTTAATTCTAATCATTATTACAATTATACCAAAATTTATGCAAAAAGTCTAAACTTAAATGTCCACAATTAAAAGGATGATCCTGCTGAATATTGTCATAGTTATAATAAATATTTGATCCAAGATATTTAATTAATTCCTTTGGCGGTTTTAAGTTACCGTAACTATCAAAATATTCAATATAATTATTATATTTCGCGTAGGCTACCCAATGAGTACCAGGATTTTTTGAATCATCTAAATTAATTATACCACATTCCTTTTGGTAAGGATACTTTGGTAATTTATCTCTCATAAACACTCCACGAAAATGAGGTATATACTTTTTTGAATAATTCATAATATCTATATTGGTGAGAGCCCTTTTGGGTAGCCGCATTTTCAGTTTTTTTTATCAGATACATTTATTCCAAAACCTTCTTTATATGACTCGATGGTCAATCCTTTTCCAAAAGATAGAGATTCAACTTTTTTATTTTTCCTTTTCAAATCTTCCAAGCGTCTTTTCGCAATTTTATAATCATTAATAGCTTTAGAGATGCCAGCAGTACCGCCAGCTAAATTTCCACTAGCAGATAACCCAGCGAAAATAGGAACTAAGGGCATATAGCCACCTGTTTTTGGAATAGGAATGATGCGAGGAATTGTTATATCCGCATTTGAAGCTAGTTGCTTAGCTGCTTCAACTGCTAATTTTATTGCCATTTTCTTACATGTAGGTTTTAATTTATGTAGATGTTTTTTTGCATGTGCAATCACGAACTTCAAGTTTTGTTTTAAACCCGTTCCAGAACTAGATTTTGCACGTTTATTTTTATAATATCTCAAACCTGCACCGGTTTTAACTTTGGCTAACATCGCTTTGTTAACAATATGTGCTGCAATCTTTTCCCCTAAACTGGCATCAGGTGCCGTTATGCGGTTTCTCGCCATTTTCATCAGTATTATATCAGCTTTATGACGATCAGTTAAAGCTGAAGATTTTTGATAGGCTATGTCGTGCGCCTTACAGTACTCGTCTAACTGGTTGATTCCTTCCTTGTTCTTATGCAATTTTTCAGCTAATTTCGTACCAGGTCCGCAATAATTGTATCCAGGTAGATGAAGCTCAACGGGTAAGTGATTAATAAACCAATTTAAGACACTACTCCTGACCATGTCCTTAAATATACTAAATATATTTTGTTAGAATGAACCCCTTAAATAAGTATTCAATTTAGAGAATGATATTTGTCTTATCAATCCAGCTATTCTCAAGAGAAGGTAAACCCAACCACTTTACAAACACTTTATTTCCCTTTCTTTTTAATACTTTTTCAATAAGATATATGTCCGGATGTTTTGTTTTCAGTAATTCCTGAGTATAAAATGATCCCAAAATAGGTTGACCTCTCATATCTTTTAGTAAATATGTAACAGGATTGGTTTTATTCTCTTTTGTGATGGTAAATATTTCTGTTGACCAGTTAGGTGTATATCCCTTTTCAAATGTTCCTTTATGCTTACTTATACGCACAGAATCTCCAACCTTCAATCGCCTCAAACGACTTATTAGATGAAACTTACGTTTTTGCAGATTATATCTTTGTAATAAAATATTCTTATTATTTCCATCGACTTCGCTTGGCTTCCGATTGATAGTACGATGAATAGTATTGTTATAATCGTTAATAATTTTATCTAAGGTACCATCGACCCATTTATAATCTCCTTTTACAGCAAATTCTTTATATAACTTAGACTTTAATGTTCTAATGAATCGTTCTGCAATCGATGCTTTCTTTGTAGAATAAGTTGAATAATGATTTATATTGTACGATTTAGTTAATTGTTTAAATTTATCATTATAAAATTCAGTACCAAAATCAGTTTGTAAGTTTATAGGTTTTCGACCTCTGTCTAATACTTTTTCAAACGCATTGCACACAACGTCTTTTTTTTTTAATTTGAGCGGGAAAGCCCAGCCATACTTTGAAAAGGTGTCAATAATGACTAAAATGTATTTATAACCTGAATTTTCTTTAGAAATGGATTGCATATCAATTAAATCAGCTTGCCATAGGTCATCTATATCTTTCATTAAAACTTGCCTTCTCGGGAAATTTATCCTAGCATATTTATGTATTTCGTTTATCACATCTACTTTGCTCATTCTTCTTCTTAAATTTGGCAAAGTCAATCAGATTTTCCAGATTAGTTAATCTGCATAATACCGTTGTGACTAAGTCATTTATAGCTGTAATTTTTTTATTGCAGTCAATGGTTAAGTTATCAACGTATTCTTTCGTAACACTATCAGCAGCATTTAAGGGGATATTTAGATTTGTTATTCTTTTATTTTCGGCATCTAAATTTCCATTACTTAATACCCTAAGAGCACAGTTATTAATAACTCCAGTATCATGAAATTTTGATTTTTTATTCAAGTAATGCCCAAACTTATCAACGTTCATGTTGAAGTGTTCACTTTAAACTAAACAACTGTGATATGTACGATTATTTTTATTCTTTAATGATACCAGCTTCTCTGAGTTCTTCTATTATTGATATTATCTCATTATCATGGCTAGTATTGCCAGCATTCTTTGAAGCTATAAGCAATTTTAATCTATCAACCAATTCATTGGGATCATCCCAATAAATAAGATCTGTATTTGGTTTAAATTTTTTTTTTAATGTTGATAGTTCACCGCCTAGTTTTGGGTTACTTTTAGAATCAAAAAATAATGGTTTTATTATTTCTCGATACTTTACACCTTTATCTCCTTTAATTTGTCCATGAGTATGATAATCCCTTTTATGCGCATTCGTGTGATACAATATATCTTTGTATACAAGTTTATCTTTATCTCGTATCAGTGACAAATCAGGTTTCTTTCGTAATAATAGTTCTTTTAAGCCTGGAGTTAATTCATATGATCGCCCACCAATGTTTGCTATAATAGTTTTATCTCCCGTTATAGAGTTTTCATTTTTAGTAAACTGTACCTCAGAATTTCCAATCATTATGTTCTTATCATGTTCCTTTCGTATTCCAAAAGGAATATCCATATTGTCATAAATATCGATAATATCGTCTTTTTCTAATGACATGTCTAGATCGGTATTTTTTGATTTGTCAAAACTGACAATATTTTCACCATTATTAATATATTTTTCATTATTATTATATTTTTCATTCATAAATTCATTATTTTTTCCAGTAAAATGTTCTTTTAGTATAAGCTCATTTAAATTACCGAGAGATTCATTTTTTTCTGTACTTACTTTCTCATCATTGTTAATAGGTTTGCGATTATCAACTAATATTTTCAATGGTTCTGTTACTGGTTTCAATATTTTGTTAAGGGTTAAATTAGCATTGTCATCGACGTCACGCATATGTTTTAATTTATTTTTTATAGCATCAACTGAATGTAATAATTGTTTTTTAATATTTTGCTCCATTATCCCAAACTCCTGTATGTTAGTTAAGACAATGATGTGTACAAATGAATTTCTTTGTATGTTTTCTCATATTTATATAAAGACATCAACTTAACATTATAAAAGTGTCAAAAGCTTTCCTATATCTTCCTTTATTCATTTCACAGTCTTTATTAATGACTAAGAAGCTATGGGGTTTCTTCCACACGGTTGTGCATATTTCTTTAAATTTATGCCAAGATATGTCTGTATTAACATGTTCTTCAAATACATGTTTTAGATTGACATCATCTTGCTTAAACAAAATCAGTAAATTCGCATTGTCACGCAATAACTGTTTGGGAATTTTGGAATAAGTCTGTGTTAAATAAAAACAATCTAATTGCTTATGTCTTCCCATCGCGAAGTAGTTACGTATGTTCGCTTGGTTTTCACAGACTACGTCATCGAAAATAATTATAGAGTTCAGTAAAGCTTCATTTGGATGAATAATGTTACTACCATCAAATATGAACAACTTTACTTCTGGAATCTTTTTTAACACAGCAGCCAGAAATGTGTATTTAGGTTGAAAAGCGGTTCTTGAATACAAATATATGTTTTTAAACTTCAGTCCATTAGAATGCAACAGCAAACTTAGCATAACATTTGTTTTGCCACAATTCGATGGACCGCAAATTATACAGCGGATAGAATTGGGTAGAAGTTCACTATGTTTTACACGTGATTTGTTCTCACACACATCTATAGCATTTATATCCAATGAAAGGGGTTGTTTAATTAACTTCATTATGCCATTTGATTCATAATCAATTAATCCAGAGTATTTATAGGTGCTTCAATTGTGAAAAAATAAAAAATCTATATAAGTGTAAAAAATATATGTATTATTGCAAATAAATAATTTACTATCAAAATAATTATTACTAGTACAATAATTATTACATTATTATAGTATTATTCCTATTAGTAAATCTAAAAATATGAATAATAAGAATTTTATTTAGTTCATCAGACAAGTGAGAATATGCCTAATTTAATTAATTAAAACAAGTGTAAGTAAATATTCCTTTTGATAAATTTAATAATAGGTTTCAGAAACAAATAGTACTCATAATCATTCTAAAAAATAGTCTTTGTATGACCCCAAGGCAAGGTTTCTATTTGATCAGTCAAAATTTGACGTTTGTCATCATTCCTGTTCAAAACAATTTTATCTATTTGCTGCGTATATAACACATGCTTTATAGATCGTATTATATTCATTTTACACCTTAAATCTTTATCCTCTTTCAAAGCATCTCTATACCTATTCAAACTTAAACGTTTACTTATAGCTTTTGAAATACCTTTCGCTTTCTTTATGTCACACTTTATACTATGGATATAGTAAAGTTTGGCCCTTAAACCAATGAATTCTTTTATGATGTCACCTCCTAATTCATCCTTAAAAAGACCGGGTACTTTCTCATTCAGTTTTGGGATATCAAATATATTTAATGGCGGATAGTTGCTTGTATCAAAATTAAAAATATTTTTCTTAATATCTTCGTAAACATCTTTTGTTTCAACTAAGTACATTAAACTATCTGTGTCGGTATAGCAAAGTTTAGCTCTTTTAGAATAAAGTTTTTTAACGAAATCGTAATGAAATGTATAAAGATGTTTCTTCGCATATTCTAAAACTGTAAATCCTATATAAATCGGTCGATCGAGAATTATTTTTTCTTTACTTAATTGAACTGCTACAAAATTTTCAGAGAATACCAAAATATTTTTTAAATTAGGACGAGCAATTAATTTTTCTGCGCAAAGGGATTTGTTTGTTTTATTATCATTATCATTCCATTTCGTGACTAATTTAACATCAACTTGTTTCCGTTTATTTTCAATAGTTTTTCCAAATATAGAATTGTTTAATAATTTAAAAAAGTCTTTTTCAAATTCATTTGTAGCCGACTTTCGTAATTGTGTATTCAAATCAATATATTTTTTTAAAAAATTATCTTGACGAAAACATAATACACGATGACATTTTCTTAATATCAAACCATTTTTTAGACATTCTTTTAAATGTGTGTAGTGAATGACGTATTTATATTTGTCATATAAATTAGCTATTAGTTTTGATGTCTTTCCTCCCGGTGGTGTAAACTTTTCAGCGGCAAATGGTAAGTCTTTGTGAACATCGTGTAAAATATCCGGATACATAAGATCCACTTCTAAAATATATCCAAATTCAGAATCATCAGAAATATCTCTAGGATCAAAACATGTTATTTCCTTTTGAGATAAAAAACGAAAATCTGATATCGGTAATTTTTTCGTCATAGCATAGCCATAAAGATTATTGCAATCGAGATATAACAAATATGTACTTGGTTTGGAATCATTATAATCTGGCAGATATTTATTATTAGCCTCGGCATGTCGAAGTGAACATTGTGCTAAACCACCTCGAATACCTCTTTCAAGAAGCTCGTAAATTTCTAAATCGTTTATCAAATCTAATTGTATACCAGTAGATAATAACATCGCATCCCAACTTAAGCCAGGTGAAGACATATAATACAATGGATCTAACTTATAATAAAGCAAACAATTTTTTCGGAAATTCTCAAACACATCACATAACAAGATAACATCACACTTTAAATATAGGTCTGTGTATTCGCCAAGCGAATGGATATCAAAAATATGCCATATCATTATAGCTCGTTCATACTCATTATCATTGATATGTTCTAATTTTAAACTATTATAAAAGTGCTCTTTTGACGGCAGCTGAAATTCTTCATATTTTTTCCATGAATCAATGTAATCATAGGGGTAAATTCCTTTTTTTCTTAACAAATTAAACTGTTTTTTGCAGGGAAACTCTTTCTTAAAATGAGTAAGGTCGTTTTCTGATAAGTTGTTACTCAGTATTTCTAAACTTGAATGCAAAAATTGAAATGAATCAATAAATCTCATTTTTAAGGTCTCATGGTCGTGAACTGGCACAAATTTTGTTATTGAAAGATATTTCTCTTTGCTTTTCGGAATAATTTCAATTTTTCCAGGATATTCAGCTAATTTTTCAATAAACATGTGACTGTCATATCCCAACAAATTATGAATAACAATTGGAACAAATGAACACTCTTTATACAATAAATTACAATAAGAATGGGCTGCACCTCGGTACTGTCCAGTAACATGATCATGATCTTGGACTCTATCATCGAATAGTAATTGGTCACAAATATGACAATTAACAGTATTTTTAAATTCATCCGCTTGTGTTTTCGTCAAAGGTATCATTGGTTTCTTATCCGATAAAATGTAGTAAATTCTTAATAACTCTTCAATTAAGTATTGTACAAATTTTTCCACACAATCTGAACCTCTGTATGAAACATACTTATTTAAACTTGAATCATATGAGCAACATATATAATATCCAAAACAAGATGCTTGATGTCGTCTTATCCTGCGAGTGCGCTCGGTAGATGTTTCATCAGCATCATCAACATGAAGCAATATGCTCTCAAAATCAGCATAAATGACAAATGGTACTTTTTGTTTTCTCTCATAATTCTTGAATTTCAGTTTACTGTTCTTATCAGGTAATTCAGTAAGTATTTTTGAACAGCTATGTTGATTAAATTTAGTTTTATTATGATAAAATTGCAAACACCCATCACACAAAAACATTTTTCCTTTATGCTTACTATTCTGCTTCCGAACTAGGCGCATAAGATCTTTAATGAGACAATAGTGCCCGATACCAGTTTTTTCAATATATAATAAATTAATATGATTCATTTTTCTATTTTGAGTAACATACAAAGGTCCAGTCACATTATTTTTATTGTCTAAGCCATAAACTTGAATACTTATATTACTATTGTTTTTTTCAAATAAACTTATGTCTTTTGACGATGGTGGAAAAGTCATTCCGCTCGTATTAAGTATATTTGCGTAATGTGGATAAGAAGTAGTACGACATACATTGCGTTTCGATGGAAACAAAGCAGCCATTACACACCATAGAAAACAGCAATTATCATTATTTTTAATGTTTAAACAACTCTTCGTATTTTTAATATTTTCAGGTAAGTCAATGTACATTCCACCTCGTAAAGGATTGTATTTATTGATACTTATTTCTAGGTGACTTATTGAATGAAAAGTCCAGCCTGATTCTTTGTGCTCGAATTCAGACATGTTACTGGTGAGCGTATTAACAAGATTATTATAAAAATAAGATAAATCTGTGCTACAAAACAATGTATCGTATTTGGTAATAAATGATTTGATTTCTAGCTCTTGAGTGTCGGGTAAAGTATAATATGCAAATAGTTCAAAATAAATTTTAATACATTTGTGCTCATTTATTGTAGTTCTTATCAGATTTATTATTTTCAGTTTATTATCACACAGAAAGGAATCAGGATCAATATACTCCTTTTTCTGCGGGATACTTAGACGATAAGTTACAATTCGGTTTTTAAAAGCTGTAGTTATTAATTCAATATTCTCAATATCAGTTCGGACTAAACATTTAGATTTGTGAGATGTTGTTCTCAAATGATGTGACATTTTATTTTTCGGTATTAAAATATTGCATTTTTCACATTCAATCATCTTTATCTCATTTTTAAATTCTCTATGTTCATATGGTTCAACGAAGTTCGTTTCAGTAACTGTAAAAATAAAACGAAAATTAAAAACTATGAAATATTATTTTATTAAAATATACCTAGATATTAACATAACCATAAAAGAACTTATTAAAACTAAGATACAAAAAGGAGTTTAATACGTGTTATAATAATTAAAAATGATATGGGTATATAATAATATATAATTACTTATAATTTTTCATTAAGTAATTGACATTATTTTGAATAATGTTGTTCAAAATGTTTATTCAAAAATAAGAATTAATGAAGCTAGGTGGGCATTCTTTGAATTCTTTTCTTACTGCAGATATATATTGAGAAAGATGGCGCCAGGCCTCCGTATCTGTATTGCTGCGATTTTTTACAGCAACAACGGCCTGACGCCATCTATTCATTGGGGGAGTATTTTCAATTTCGTTGCAATTATATATTTTTATCTCCACATAGTGGGACCCAACTTTGTGCTCGTTTATCTGACGCGCGTGGCCGTTGGCCACGCGACGGGTGACGCAGCTAGTCAGCTGCGGCTTGTTGTTCGAGGGTTGCGTCTTCTCAATACCTTCTTCCTCGCTGTCGCTGCCGAACAGCTCGACAGCCGTACTTTTTGTGGGCTTCTTAATATTGTTTGAAGATGAAGCGCCGCGGTCCGCCTTCCTTTTCTTATCCCGCGAGACGCATGATGATGATGATGATGACTCGCTCGGGAAAAGAATATCTGCGTTCTCAGACCTGTAAACAACAATAAAATTAAATACATTTCAAATACAGAACTCGGCGTGCAATAGCTAGAGAGAGAGAGAGAGAGAGACGTGGGTTCGAATTCCACCAGGTTCTAAATTTCGTATGTACCTGTGTTATAACGAAGTTAACAATGTTCCTATTTGTATAATAAAAACGCTTCACCAATGGGTCAAATATAAGAATTATATACCAGTATTAGTATGAAATACAGCAGTGATGTACCTATTTATTTATTGTAATAGTCTATAATATCTAATAATAAATAAACAAATTACTAATTCAAATGACCTTATTACAAATTACTCCACTAGAGTGTATTATTTACACTACTTCAAAATCATAAGCATAAAAGTTACTAAATTTAGCACATTAATCCTACATCTATTTGCATGGGGATACATATTAAAATAATTGAGATAATTAAAAAAGTACTTACATTTTGATGGTTGTAGTACTCGTAATAGACGTAGACTGTATTGGAGATATTTGTACGAAAAACTGGAGCACTTGAGGACTTCAGAGTGTGGCGACAGTAGCGGTGGGAATAAGCCTCCTACGTTTTAATGACAAAATATAACACTGGAAACGTGTAAATGTGTGAATAAAATTTTCTTTCTTAGCAATACATATACACAAAATGAAAATATGATTTTCAAATTTAGCTCTTAAGGTGAAAATAATAAGGTCAGGGTAAGAATATGCGTAATTTATAACAATTTATACTACATCTCGCCCTGGCTTTTCTTACTACCAAATCGATGAAGTTTATATGATAAAATTTTAAATAAACAGACGTACACAGCTATTATCTCAATAAATATGTATCGCGTATTTGTTGGTGTTAGTAAACGGTGTTGAATTCACTTTGGACAATGGACAGTTTCCGCGAAACCCCAAGGCATTGATTTGGAAATAACCATACGACTGTGCAATACAAAAACCATGTAAACGAACAAAACCATAAATTAAGGTAATCCTTAAAAATGTATATTATCTTATTTATTCGATGGTATTTTATGTTCAAACTAGCTGATGCCCGCGACTTCGCCCGCGTGGAATCAGTTTTTAGTTCCCACGGGAACTCTTCAATTTTCCGGGTTAAAAATTAGCCTATATGTTATTCCAGACTGTAATCTATCTCTGTGCCAAATTTCATCCAGATCCGTTCAGCCGTTGGGGTGTGATTGAGTAACAAACATCCACACATCCATACATCCAAGCAAATGACTCCAAAATAATCTTTGTTAGCCTAATGACCACCAAAATTTTAATCATATTTTAATTTAACTTTAATTTTAACCACATTTTAACTCAAGTGAAGGCGAAGATAAAAAGCGAGTGTTTTCAATTCGATAAGACTTAGTTTGAAATCGAGTATACCTAATACTCGATTCTAAAGAAGATATTATAATATGGAAACACGTTTTGATAAATGTCACTTACAAGGTTTTAATATTGCTGTCTATAATATCTTACTTATGACATCCCTATCCCTTTTACTCGTATAAATTTTATAGTAAGCTCATCTCAGTACGGTTAGTCTAAGTTTCAACATTGCAAATCCGATTGATCGTAATCGAGCGTTCACATTAGCGTCAAAGTAAAATGAACATTAATCGCATTTTGTTAGAGTTCAATTTCGTGTATACATTCACGACCAGAGCTCCAACGAAAACGTATTAAAACTAAAAGTGATTGTACTCAATTTGCGACTCTAAATCAAGGTTTTTGCATCCATTTTACTTTGAGGCCTTATTCCGATCAATCGAATCGAAATTTACAATCTTAAAACTAAGACTAAACGTACAGGGTACTATTGTTTGCGGTAGCTTTTGCATGTAAGTGAATTCCCATTTCCACGGATTTTCGATTTGCTGTTCGAGGGATATTTTGTATGCGAATAAGAAAAAGCTTATCTTTGCACGAAAAGAAAACTAAATATAACCCTTAAAATAATGACGTTAAAGTAAAAGATTAAATAACTATTTTCCCGACTTTCATACAGCGATTACACTGAAGCTATCACAATACTCGTTACTAGCTTTCGCTCACGACTCCACCTTTTGCGATTCGTACCTGAATTCACATATTGAATTATGGAATACATATTTTGAAAAATATCTTTGTTCCAAAATTCATCAACTAAGTATGAATTAGCAAAAGCCGGGTGGACGAACACATTTTCACATTTATTAGGTTCGTGGATGTTAAACAAACTAACAAACCCATCGATTAACTTTAGCAATAATGTAGCGCTTATAATATGATTTGCAGCTAGATTTGCTTGCCACTATTTTGAAATTAGTTACCAATTAATTAGTTCACAAAATATTCAATGTACAGACAAACGTATCCAATCAAGCTGTATGTTAATAATGTAAGTGCTAAACGGTGTCGAAATTGTGGTCGAAATCATCGAGTTAGGCGACAATTCGACGAAACAATGCATGTGTAAACAAAAATAGCTTATTCTGCCATTTAGCCTGAATCGAGAAATGTTACGAAATCAAAACTCTTATATTTTGTACTAGCTGATGCCCGCGACCTCGTCCGCGTGATTTGAGTTTTTTGATTCCCGCGGGAACTCGTTAATTTTCCGAGATAAAAAGAAGCCTATGTCACTCTCCAGGTCCTCAAATATACCCATGCCAAAAATCACATCGATCCGTTGCTCCGTTGCGGCGTGATTGAAGGATAAACTAACAAACCAACAAACCAATAAACCAACAAACAAACACACTTTCGCATTTATAATATTAGTATGATTGTTTGTTGTCAGGTACTAACTTTAAATTTCATTTCATTTGAAAGGACGTGTTGTGATGTCTTCGGTAAGTAAGCAAAAATTATAAAATATTATGTACTTAAATTAAGTGTTCTTATTTTATTTTAAAGGTCATAGATTATTTTTTATTAAAACTATTTTTTATTAAAATCATACTTAATATTTATAAATGCGAAAGTGTGTTTGTTTGTTGTTTTGTCCTTCAATTACACCGCAACGAAGCAACGGATCGACGTGATTTTTGGTATGGGTATAGTTGAGGACCTGGAGAGTGACTAAGGCTACTTTTTATCCCGGAACATTGAGGAGTTCCTGCGGGAATCGAATAAACTTAAACCACGCGGGCGAAGTCGCGGGCATCAGCTAGTTAAAACTATAAAGTCTCTATAGGTAACAAATATATCTCCAAAAGTCGTAAGCATCAAGATTTTCTAATTATTGGGCTATATCACAAATAATTCAGCAATTATTTTTATTTCACTGATGAATACTTACTTTCTTTTTAGGATCAGGATCTGTTCAATTTCGTTGAAAGGGCGCGGACTGAGCCGAGCCGAAAGCGATCTCATCAAGAAGCTGATAAAGACGATAATAACTACAATTATGTAAAAGTTCCTGCTCGTGGTGGGAAGATTATAAAAATTGAAATATACGATGTGAAGGACAACAATTTAGAGCTCAATGTTTCAGCACAACACATAGTAAAAAGCATTATTTTTGATGATGTGTATATAAAAACGAAAGAAATTGTAAACTTAATTCATGAAGATTTAGGAAAATCAATAAGTAAATAATATGTAGTAGAATTAATTTAAATTACAATAAATGATGATGAATCATGCAAATGTTTTATTTCTTCCATTTTAAAATTTCATTGATTAAATTATGTATAGTTCTGATATGAAAAGTAGGAATTTATTTTTATGATGCATTTATAAAATAAATTCAGGTACTTTTCATATCTGTAAGTGATAAATGAATTTTAATCTTTCGAAGTATTAAGTATGTTTTCAAAGTCATGTATTCATTTACATAAACAAAAAGAAGCATCATGTTATATTCTAATAGAATGTAACATTAATATATTTAATACCTACATACATTTTCAAATATTGCAAATGTTTTTTATTTCTTCCATTCATCTTTATTTTTACTTGAGTTTTATCAATTAAAATTTCATTGATTAAATGATGTTTAGTCTTGATTTGAAATAGGAATTTTAATTATAAAGGAATCCTATCTGCAGAATTTCTTTATATATGAATTTTAATCTATTCGAATGTATAAAGTTTTAATTAGAGTATGTATCCAAATTAATGTAGGTATTCATTTAACATCATCGGAAAGGAAGCACCATGTTGTATTCTATTAAAACATAATAATATATTTAATATATGAATTTTCATTCTCACCTATTTAAATAGACAAAATTCATCTTTTTTAAATAGATGACATACGTCGTATTCATATAGACATATTTTGATTAATCAATACTTTTCACCTATCTGAATATGAAATTAATACCATTTCATTTAGATATATACCTATATTTAAACAGACAAACTACATCTTTCAAATATATGTCGCTGTATTTTTTATTAGTCATATTTTGTTTCATTAATTAATTTCCATCTATTTGAATATACAATTATTAGTATCATTTATTCACTTGCATATATTTAAATAGCCAAACTACACCTTTCAAATAGAGGCAATGCGTTGTATTCAAATAGAACACCTTTTCAATGAATGCATTTTCATCTATTAGAATAGAGACATTTCCTCTTTTCAAAGTAGGAGGTAGAATTGGGGTATCTGGGTCACATCCTCTATTTGAAAGGATGTGATCCAGATGCCCCAATTATACCTACTACTTCGAAGAAAACGATAATTTTGTCAAAACACAAATTAATCTAAAATTCAATAGTTATTATTTAAAAGAAAATAATATATCATAATAAAATATGCATTAGACTTTATAAATCAGATTTGTGAACGTTTTTAGAGAAATAGAAATGCCAAGCCACAGGGATCTAAATTCAAACATTAATTTTTCCCTCTGAGTGAACAAACACGACTTTTCTTCACTGGTTTTAAGCAATAAAGGCGCTTTTTTTGAGCTAATATGCTTAAGATACAAGTTTTAAACTTAGCCGAATAAAAAACAGTGGCATCTATACCAAGAAATATATGCAATAGTCACTGTTTCGTTTATAGTGTCACCAATACCGGTATCCCGGTATTAGACATTTCAATACCGGTATTGAAAACCGGCGAAAAAAGTCCGGGATCCCGGTATTGGCCAATACCGGGATCCCGGTATTGGAAGCCCTAGTCTCTACCTATTCCCTGTGGGGATGTTGGCATTGATTTTATATTTTAGAATCAATGGATGTTGGCCATAAAGCACAGAGTACATTGATGGTACATTGAATAAAGTGCCCTATAGTTGGCTTTATTCGTAGACAGAGAAAGGACTAATTCTTTCTCTGTCTACGAAATGTCATCTCACATCTGGCAGTGGCCACTGGCCACAGATAAATGACAAATACTAAAAACAGCGACGCAAAGTAGGTAGGTACCTACTTGTGCAAGCGTATTGTGGGCACAAAGAATTCCATTTTCTTATATTTTCCCATTTTATCTTCGTAGCTAGCTCTTTCTTTACATGCTAGAAGTGTTAAACAATTGTTTTAGTTTGTTTTCATAGTGATTTTGTTTAAAAACATGAAAAAACAAATGATAAGACACCCTAATTAGCGACTTGTCATTCAATCATATGGTAGTAATTAATGATGTCAGTGTTTGTTTACTAATGACTTTTTTGATAAACATCTCGCGATGAACCTTCCTGGGACCGCAGGGGAGTCTTCGTGTAAGCGTCAAGAAAATGGCGACGGTGTTGAGCCTGAACGCCCACTAAAGAAGGCACGCTTTGCATGGGAAGTAAAAGGGAAATATCATTTGAGAAATGAGCTATCGGAGGCGAAATCGAAGACGGACAACGCAAGAGCCGGCTCCTCGTCGGAACACGAAGCTAAGTTAGTCGGAAATACTGAACAGAATCTAGAAATTTTGGGCGACTATTTGTTGAAGCAGGATTTCAACACATTAGACTCAATCACCGATAGTAATGTTTTATTACCCAGCGCGAGTGGGTCAACAGAAAAACTCTCGTATCCTAGATATGTGAGCTCCTTTGAAAACAGCAGGGACTTAAGTGAAAGTAGCAGTAGTAATGAACGCACACCTGTGTCTAAATCATTAGTGCATTCTAATAGGGATGCTGAAGATCAGTGCATAGCACGATGGCAAGCGAGACAGGTAAATGAACTAATAAGTACTTGAGTTATTATTTTTTACATACCTATGTGGTGCATATACCTACTGTCTCCTGTGATATGGTTGCAGATTTAAGAATTATATTATGACAGAATCAATATTATTATTACCATCATTATTGCAATAATCCCTGGGTGAAGTTTCATGTTTGTGTAAAGCTTGTTTTGTTATTGCCTCATTTAATTTTGTCTGTTGAGGTACTCCTTTTGATGTTATTACTCTAGCAAACTAAGCACAATCAGAAGGCTAAAAGGCTTCCCAGTTTATGGCCCTTCAATGAGGTATAGGAACATACAGAGGATGGACCCCAGTATTGATTAAATATTTGTTTTTGTTTCAGATGGCCAAATGTTTTGTTGACAATACAATAAACCGTGTCCTAGACAACTGGATGATTGCACCCCTGCCTGCAGACATGGACAACAATAGAGTGTTTGCCCTCGACGCAGCAGAGTTCATCAACAACCTCCCGGGTGACAACAGTATTGAGAATGAAGCCATACTCATGGCAATATCGGCCCACGGATTGCAAAATAACTCGAGTTCTTGTAGTAACGAAACAAATAACTTATCTCAGAGCAACTATTCAAGTAAAGATCTATCAATATCACCCCCTAGTAGTCCTCTACCTTCGGACGAGGAAACTATTCAAGAATCTAATCCTTGTACCAATGAACAGAATCAAATTGACGAAAACTCTTTAAATGACTTTGATATGGCCTGGACATCTAATGATGCAAAACAAAATGCAAACAACAATTTACCTGTATCTTTTTATCCTGATTCATCAAATTTTTCATATCAATATTTTAGCGAGTCTGATAACCCAAATAGTAGTAATACTGGGTATGAGGAAAATGTGAACTCAAATGACAATAATCATTATGACTTTTTAGATGCAGCTGTGTCATTTGCTATACAATACAAAGGATTGACATCATATGGGACAGATTATGGATAATATTATCTTGCATTTGGAACAGCTGATTTAAATATTGTTTAGTTAGGTTGTCACCGGCTATGCAAGCCAGTGACTGGCTTGCATAGCACTGGTCAAGTAAAGAACGTGGTCAGGTATGAGCAAATAAATTGACTATTTTATTGAAGTTAAACTAAGTTTTTGCAGCCCTGTATTATGTCATTGACAATCATAAACGTGATGCATAGTCCCACAAACATTTATCTGACCCAGTGAAAATGTTGCTAGTAGATATGAAAAATAAAAGTTTAAAAAATATTTAACAGGCATAAAAATTAGTTCCAATTTTGGCCGCCGGGTCAGTTAAGTTTGATAGACTGTAACTACATGTGTTATAATATAGGTTTTGGTTACTGAAAACAAGATAAAATAAAGCATGAACACACTGAGACTAGGATTTTGTGAATTTGGTTCAGGTTGAGATGTAACATTCTGTTGTAACACATAGGTACATAAGCTCCTACCACCTTAGCCATTTCCTGTTCTTGCACAAGTTCTCAGTGATGTCATGTATTTGTAGGTGATAATCCTTAACTGCCATAGAATTGTAATTGTTACCTGTTGTTTAAAACATATTTTAACCATTTTAACTAACATTCTAATGATGATCAAAAAATTCTGGATCTAATACTTAATGTAATATTTTATGTAATTACATGATAAAATAATTTTATCTAAATATCTTTTCAATAAGTATTGATTTCATTCTACATTATTTTGATAGGTAATCGTTTTGATTTAAAGAATACTCTATTTACGTTGTGTTTCATAGTAATTAAAAAATCTTGATTAGCTTGTTACTCAAAATACCTATGCATGATTTTTGTAAGGGTGCATTAATATTTTGTGATATTATTTTTATAAAAGATGCTCTGAAGTTGACAGTAAAATTTTATTATAAAAGTACAAATTATTATTGTAAATTCATATCAGAATATGGATGGCACAGATGGATGGAGTGTTTATTTATTTTGATCCCTGTAGTCTGTAGTCAGACTACACGATGCACATACACTGTACATGATGCACGTACAGACTCTGTACGTGCATCATAGGTGGCGCCACTTGTCGAATTGTGTCTCAAAACCCTGTAAACTTTAAAGTACATAATTGATTTTTTTAAGAGACCATGAAGACAATCATTGTCACACAAATTCCACTATTATTATCTATGTATCTAATAAATAGATGGCACCAAGTTGTGACCAAAAAGGACCACACTTCGTAGGTGTCCTCTGTTAAAGTGTGACCTTATAATAGTCTCCCAAAATATTTAAAAAGGTTGTTGTTACCAACTTATTCCGTCGTCGGTAGGCGCGGTGCGGAAATGTGATTACCTATATTATAACTAAATAAATAGAGGTCACCAAGTTGTGACCAAAAATGTCACACTTTGTAGATGTTCTCTTTAAGTGTGACGTAATAACGAGTAGCAAAATATTTTCTCGTTCAGTTTCTCGACGGCAGGCGCGGCGCGGAAATGTGATTGAAGACCTTCATAAATTCAGTCTGACTGTATTATGTGTATTAAGAACTAAGTTATTCGTTAAGTGAAATATTTTTATAAATTCTACTTTTATATTTAATTTTGTACTCGAATTTTATTTACTGTGCTGTAAAAAATATATTTTTGCTGTTGTGCAATGGAAAATAGTTTAACAGAATTTAAAGTGGAATGAATCGTTTGTAGTTATAGACTTGTATGCCATAATATGACTTAAATAGATACTGTGAATAAAGTATGTATATCCAACTTATTTTGTGTTTGCATTTGAATTTTTGACTAGGGTACCTACTACCTACCTATCTACCTACGAGCCGCATAGTTATCTCATGCTTTGACAGTGCCTAAAGAAAAAAAATTGGCAGTCAGGCAGGACTACCGATAGAAGTGAAAACGAATATTTATTTAAAAAAAAAATTAAATATAAACCTTAAAACTAAGGCATTAAAGTTTAATTACGAATGTCGTATATTTATATTTATTTAAGACCTTTTGTCTTCGTAACAACGCGAGCATGGGGCAGCGAGGTGTCGGTGACGCGAATCCACAAGTTTACCCCCTGCCAAAAAGTGCTCAACGCGGCTAAAGTACCAGTTTTCACTTCAACAAGATGAGGAAACATCATAGGTGGCGCTACTTGTCGAATGCCTTTTGCCTGAAAGTCCTCTGTAATGTCAACTAGCTGATGCCCGCGACTTCGTCCGCGTGGAACGAGGTTTTTCGGTTCCCGCGGGAACTCCTTAATTTTCAGGGATAAAAGTAGCCTATGTGTTATTCCAGGCTATAATCTATCTCTGTGCCAAATTTCATCCAGATCCGTTCAGCCGTTGGGGCGTGATTGAGTAACAAACATCCATACATCCATCCAAGCTTTCGCATAATTTATAATATTTATTTGATGAGAAGGGGCAGGCAAAGCTAATCTCAGATGGTGCCACTGCCACCTTAGTTGGTAACTGTCAGGTATATTTGCAATATTGAAAATAATATATTTAAATATTTTCAAGGGAAGGGAACTAACCAGTTGAAGTGGACTCGCCATAAAAATCGTCGTCTAAAATGAGCGCCACATAAACTTGCCGATGAACTGGGTTTTCAATTTTTAGGCGTAGTTTTCTTCTTTGCCTAACAGTAGGTAAACGATTTGCGCCTTTATTATTACACTAGCTGATGCCCGCGACTTAGTCCACGTGGATTGGTTTTTTTGGTTCCCCGCGGGAACTCTAATTTTCCGGGATAAAAAGTAGCTTATGTGTTATTCCAGACTATAGTCTATCTCTGCGCCAAATTTAATCCAGATCCGTTCAGCCGCTCTGGAGTGATTGAGTAACAAACATCTATCCAAACTTTCGAGTTTATTTTATTAGTATAGATTCCAGATTAATAATTAGATAGTCAATGATTAATTTACGCGTAAAAAATGTATGGTCTTTGACACTATCGATAGGTAAACAACACCAGCGACGATACGACACCTAGCGGGATAAATTGGCAATGTGTCACCCCACTAACACCCTGTCAGCATGGTGAGCTTGGGTCTAAACCTTTGAGGAGGCTCGTGCCTATCATGATGATAAGACTAATTTGACGACCTCTATGGCGCAGTGCTGAGCGTTGTTGTCTTAACGTGCGGATGTCGATGTACGATCCCCGGCAGGGTCAATTTAGGAATTTATAATTTCTGAATTTTCCCCGGTCCAGGCTTGGTGGGAGGCTTCGGCCGTGGCTAATTACCACCCTACCGGCAAAGACGTGCCGCCAAGCGATTTAGCGTTCCGGTACGATGCCGTGTAGAAATAAGAAACCGAAGGGTTATGGGTTTAATATATTAACTGCTATGACACTAACAGGTTAGCCCGCTACAATCTTAGACTGCATCATCACTTACAATCAGGTGAGATCGCAGTCAAGGGCTAACTTGTAGTAGATAAAAAAAGCTAAACTTTACAGGTAGGTAGGTACCTATCGTAATGAAACGTACGGTTGATTAATATTAAATAAAAAAATACTCAATAACAATTTTATTATTGCTTGTTATTATTCACATAATACAAAATAAACTATGCACAAGTTTAAGACCACTGATGTAATTCTATTTTGAGTTTATAAAATATTCTGAAATACAACTTCTTGCACACACAACAGCAGTGTTATTGTACTGTGAGCCCAACAGATCTTGCAGTTTTATTGAATTAAGGCTGCCACCCTATACTACATCGTACTAACTCTGTAAGTACACTGCATAAGACTTAGAAAAACTAACCCCAACGAAAAGGGCTAAAACCACCAAAAACTGTGTGGGTACCATGTTATTAAAATAATTCTTTTTTTATATAAAATAAGCACATCAAGCGCTCAAAACTAATTTTATTTTATATGTGACCAAGGGTGTGTTCCGATATACACTGCGAGCACTATTCAGTGCTCTTACTGTGGAGAAATTCGTTCCGATAAAGACTGACAGTAAACTGCCGCAGTATCCTAGGGAAATATATTGTGACGTCATAAATCGTCGCCATTTTTGTACTGTGAGCACTGGCGTTTTCGAGGTAAGGTGCTCTCAGTGCTGAACTGCTGAGTGCGTTCCGTTTTAAGGAGAAACCAGTATACCTAACTATAAAGGATCGGCTTCGCAGTATACTAAATTGACGTCACACCTTAGTGTTCGCAGTGTATTTCGGAACATAACCCAAATTAATGCTTGCCGTGGTTTAAGTAGGTACGTAGTGGTATTTTTTATGGTGGTGCCTGCAATCTGCATTTTATATTCCGTAAGGCCCAACGTACACAACACATAACAAGTGTAACTAATTTACATAGCAGCAGTCTCCCTTAAATAAATTGTGATGCTCTCACGACAATATTAATATTACATTACATTCATGGCCGCGTATCCTAGATAATCGATTTCTAATTTATAAGTAACTGTACAATTTACTTAGCAATATTCGTCGATTCGTTAAACATATTATGTACAGAGTTCTCTCGTCAGCCAAATCTCTAAGCGATTACAACTACCTATAATAACAACTTTCCCAAATAAAAGAACCTAAGTTGCCAATAAGACTTGCACACAATCAGGCAGAATGCATTGCAACTCATTAAATAAATTCACCCGTGACAAATTTCATGGACTGTATAGCTGGCGCCAATCAAATAGTCGTGTCTGAAGTTGCCCGCAAGACGCGTCGCAATAGCGTAAGTCGCGTGTGGTACCAATGTACAGTCCGCGCGCGAGGTCCGAGGAATCGGGGGCTGAGGTAGCGGGCGGGTGCGCACCGCGCCCGACGCGTCGCGTCGCTTCATACCCCGCATGCTTCCATAATAGTGTCGACCTTGACGCGAGAGTACGGTTTATCGAGTCCTGTTTTTAATTTTGCGATACTACGTGTTATTGTACTGTATATAGTACTAAACTTAAAAGTTTCTTTGTTTATGCAAATAGCAGTTTAATTTTTAAATTCCTTAGAGCACTGATTATTTTAATTGCGACAGTGATTTATTAAATTTTACGTTCATTTTGTACAGTTCATTATAATTAAATTGTATGATACAATTTGTTTTTTCTTCCTTATTGCACATATACTATCCTCATAGAATTATTATTTTATAATTAATTCAATGCTCGCGCACAGACACCTACTATAGATGTGTTAGTATCGATACCGTTATAATATCGACTAAATCACAACTCTATCTTATTACGTCAACATTCCTTAAGATTCCTCGGACCTCGTGCGCGGACTGTACGTTAACTTCGACAGTTTGTGTGAGCTTCGCAAACTACACTCGCACCTCAGCTCAAGAGACGACTAAATGATTGGTGCGAACTATATTAAGAACATAGAATGACAATAATTATTATTGATAACTCTTTACTAGTCGTGGTGCACAGCACACAACTCGTATTTGAATGTACGTCTGCAGTGTATGCTACGTTGCTGCAGTGCGGAGGTTAAAAGTTAGTGACAACCTTTAGTTTAGCTGAATAGGTTTGTATATTTTAAATAACAATAATATAGGGCATGAGTTTTCATTCGATCAGGGATATTTCACCATCATTTTATTAACTAATTATACCCAGTATCTCGATAAGTTATTATGTTTCTTTAGGAGTCGAAAGTATAAGATTTGACTATACATTGAGCTTTGTCCATTATGAGCCTTATAAGTTTGAACAGTCTACTGGATGAGGTATAGTGACTACATTATAACATCTCGTCAACGAAGCTCGTAAAACATTAGGTGAAGTTTCATACAAATCATTATACTGGCCAATTAAGCAAAAATGCCCTCTCAAAATCTTAAAATCGCAAAACAATCTGAGTGTAAATTGTTGTATAAAATCTTGAAAAACCACATCATTTTCTTAAATAAATCACTTTTGTTAGTATTATATAATATGATATTTCAGCATGTCATGGTATTGAATATAAATAAATAGGTTTATACATCTCATAATATATACCATAGTATGTAATTTATAATGTCAATAAGTAAAATAATTATCGTTGCTATCAAAAACATCAGTGTATATGGCTTAGGCACTATTTTGCTGCGTTTTCATCTTATTTCTTATTTAATAAATAAGTACATTATATATGTAAAAATGTATGGGATCAATTCACTCGTCATAAATTAATATAAAATTATATAAAATAAAAATATATGGGGCGTTAAGCGTTAATAAAAATAACGTGAATTAAATTAAGACAAAATCGATCAAAATAGTTTGCTTTTTAAATAACGTGAATAAAAGCAAATTATTTCGTTACAGTTTCGTCTACTTAGAAATTCATACCAGGCATAGTAAATCTCATGTACAGTCGGTATGAAGTAAGAAAAGCTCTTATAGCAATGTGATGAGGGGATGTGAAAGCCCATAGGTTGTTTTAAATTACGCACAAGTTAACGGCGGCGACGGCGAGCTAATAGAAATGCCCCTCTTCGTGCCACGAAATGCGAAAGTGTGTCTGTCTGAAACTTTTTCACAGCTCAACCGGTGATCTTAACGTGGCGAATGACCAGAATTTAGTTGCATCCGTCTAAGTACGTAGACATTAAATGTTATCCTATTTTAACAACGACCTCAATAATTTACATAGACGGGCCCTGTCAAACAAAGAATGTGGATCTATTTTACTAACGCCATCTAGTCTGAAAAGCGGGACAGCACTATGGCGTGGACAGCGACAGGCTTATACAGGTGAGGGGCATGCACCACAAGTCGGACGCCCAACTTTTTTATATGAAAGGGCCCATCTAGTACCTACATATATATAGATGTTTTTTAAATGTAAGCGATAGAAGTTGCGGGTATCATCTAATCAATCAATAAATCACCCATTGCACAGGATCAAGATCAGAGTTATTTTTACCTGACACCAACAGTACCCAAAGGGTAGACTAGGTCGAAAATTATACATAATTCATCTTGCACACTGCGATAAAAACTAATATTAAAACATTTAAGTAACAAATACAAAATAATAAATCTTCACAACCGAGGCACACAGTTTGGACTATTTTCATGTATAAATAAGCAAGTTTACAAGCTGTTATTAATTCAAACCTAATTTAAAACTATTAGAGGAAATGGCACAAGACGAAAAAGTATAACCAACAGAATATAATATGTATATGTATATGAATACATATATGTATATATATATATATGTATTATGACAATAAAAAATGTTGTATAACCATCTGTTTACCAATGCAGTTTGCTTTTTTTAAATAAACAAAATTCACACAAATTCATCCTCCCTGGACATAATATTAAGTATTATCAGCAAAGACAGATTTTAATGTTGTCAATTACATCATTTCATCCATTTTAATTGAATCCAATTATACCTAATCCGATATTCAAATTATGCATCTCGCATCGCCACAATTATTTAAAAATAAAACAAGACTTTCATATTCGACTCCAGGTGAAGATCTGTTGAAGTAACAGATTTCATAAAATAGCTGCAGAATCACCCATTTAAGTCACAACCTCACTGGAGTCCATACTAATATAATCTCAATAGTCAATACATAATCCTAAAGATCGTCACTAAGCAATGCACCGCACTGCCTAGACACAGCATAAACGAATAACCACAAAAACAAAACATGACTGAAAAGCACACATTGGGTATGTTCCGATATACACTGCGAGCACTGTTCAGTGCTCTTACTGGGGAGACATTCGTCCCGTTATGGACTGACAGTATACTGCCGCAGTATCCTAGGGAAATATATGACGTCATAAATCGTCGCCATTTTTGTACTGTAAGCACTGGCATTTTCGAGGTAAGGTGCTTTCAGTGCTGACTGCGTTCCGTTTTAAACAGTAACCAGTATAGCTAACTATAAAGGAATGGCTTCGCAGTATACTAAATTGACGTCACACCTTACAGTGCTCGCAGTGTATATCGGAACATACCCATTATAATGTTCATTCCGAAATTTGTTACCTGTAAGCTGTGCGCTTTATTGGAGCGGTGCGATACAAGTCAGCGACGACCTTTATCCAAAGCCCTACTATAATAATACTATGTACATAACTTATTTTTACACGCTTAGTTATTTTTTTAATTATTTAAAAATCTTCAAAAGTTAAAAAATTGACAAACACATTTTAACACTCTTATATTTAACAAAGCGTATGGATTCATCGTTATTTACATGTATTTTATAGATAACGCGAAATGTTACATGCAAACTAGGGCACCAAATAATAAGTAAGTACATTACATTGTTATCAGCAGTTAATACGTAACGTAAGCATTGTATTTACATTATCGGCTTAAGTACTACCACTATGTAAAAGCCCTTTGTATTTATAGTACTTGTTTTATGATATTTTACACAGTAATAATAATTGTACTTGACTTTGAAATCTTATCTTCAATAATCTTTATAAAAAAAAAAACAAGTTGCCCAGTCGGAATTAGCAACTAAGTTTAGAGATTGTAAAAGCGATGACTAACATTGGGGCTGATTCTGTAGTGCACAATCTCTAAACTAAACTAAAATTAGAGCATTACAAATATTGCTAACCCTTTCATAATACTCCCTACGGAAAGGGACAGAACTAAATTTAAAGCTGCCATTTTAGTTTAGTTTAGAGATTGTGTTATACAGAATTGGCCACATTGTTTATCTAATACTAGATGACACCAGCGACTTCGTCCGCGTGGATTACGGTTTTTTGATTCCCGCGGGAACACTTATTTTCCGGGATAAAAATTAGCCTATGTCCTTCAAACTATCCCTATACCAAATTTCATCAAAATCGGTTGAACAGATGGGCCGTGAAAGCGTAGCAGACAGACAGACACACACGCATTTATAATATTAAGTATGTATAATAGATTTTGTGTTGTACCAAGGGTAAGGTAGAAGATACTGCTGTCTTAAGGTTTAATCTAATAGGCCCGTGGTAGTATTTTTAGCAAATTGGCATCAATCTTGTTATAATGGCGGAATTACACTAGTTTTTATTTAGGCATAATATGACTTTGCCCAAATCCCAAATTTCGCGTATAGGTATCCGAATGGTAATAATATGAAATTCCACCATAAGATGATAAAACTGAAAAAAGTATTTTAGTTTAGAGCAACAAAATTTATGCCAATGTGACAAATAAATCTTTTTATTTCAATTACCTACTCTATTTATTGCGCATTTAATTAAAGTAGGCCCTTCTTAATAATTCAGTATTTATGGGTTACAACTTACAATCAAAACTTGTAGGATGTTGGAACTAAGAAAAAAAAATTAAATATTGAATTTAAAAAAATTGAATATATCATTTTTTTAATGGTTGTTCACCATAGTACTGTAAAAGCAAAATATTCGAGCGATGATGGGGCCCACTTTTTATTTACTAGATAATATTGAAAATTATGACGACAATTATAATTCTTATAATTCACTTTTATTATAAGGCGGAAGTTTACACTTATATATAGATTATTCTAGAATATATTTACAATATGCACAAAGAGTAAAGCGACACACAACGGCCACAAAATTAGCGACCAAGACTATATTGCTTGTTCCAGAATATTTTAATATTAAGTATACAGCTTCAGAGCTGAATTCACGACATTTATTTTTTTATAATAGCTTTACCCAAGTCTCACTGGACTAAAAAACATAAAGCGTGGACACGTTAATTGTCACACTAAATTGATTTAGTGTGTTTAGTGATTTTTCTATCTATATAGGTAGACTAGCGATCCGCCCCGGCTTCGCACGGGTAGCACTAATAATCCTAATCTATATAATATAAACTATCCTATCTCTCAAGTTAGATCGAACTGCACATGGTGTGCGAATTTTATTATAATCGGTTAAGTGGTTTAGAAGTCCATTGAGGACAAACATTGTGACACGAGATTTATATATATATAGAAGATATATTTACTTGAGTAAATATATCTACCTATATAGATAGAAAAATCTAACATGACAGTGTGACACGAAATTTTATTATGTTTTTACCACAGTTTTTACGTGTAATACTAGGGGGGGTTTTCACTTATTGACATGTTTTTATAGATTTCTTTTTGTCAAACTGAAAATAATTTGTTAGGCGTATTGCCAGTACTTATTTGGTTATCTTGAAATCAGTAGTTATTATTTGTTGTAGATGTTGCTTGTTACACTGAGCTAGTCATACTATACACAGCAGTATAAATTTTTTTTACTGTCACACTGAGTAACGTTTTTAGGCCTCTTTCCTTCACAATGACTTAACGATTTGCCAGTTATGAGACTTAGGAGAAGGTTTAAAAAACAATTATTTTAGCTGCTTCAAATGCAACACATTTAATTTTGTGTTGATAACTTCTAATGAAAAATCCCATTAAATTGCTTTAACAGATAATGGGGCTGATTATGTAGTGCACAATCTCTAAACTAAACTAAAATTAGAGCATTACAAATATTGCTATCCCTTTCATAATACTCCCTACGGTAAGGGACATAACTAGATTTAAAGCTGCCATTTTAGTTTAGTTTAGAGATTGTGCACTACAGAATCAGCCCCAATATGCCTTTAGTAGAAGTACAGCTATTCAACTTTTCTATAATAAAATAAAGTAGTAAGTAAATAAAAAATTTATAGCTTTTACACATGTTAATGTCACAAAAAAATCATTATTTATAAAAACTTACTTAATGTTCTAAATCCTATATCACACTTTTAATTTGTTGTAAAACCAGTTAAGCCAGATATAAAGTGACATATGACCTTAACTGCTTCTACACAACAATATAAGTATTGTAGCAGAAAAACATTAGCAACACATCATTCCACAATACGCCGCAAAGGAACGTATGCATGCATGCATATATTACATGCAGTACGTAATGTATAGTCCGCACAAACGCACAACAAAATACACCGTACACGCAAAGTTGATGCACAGTAGTACTTACTGCATGTAATTTGTTGTGCGCTCAGTACATTGTACACTTTAGTATCTGACTTCATTTGTTGTTGCTTGTACATAATCATTATGTACTATTATTTCATTTGATTGACGGTTAGTTTCGGGTCTGTAGGGTGGGGTATTGAGTGGATTTCTACCTTGTGATATAGTCTTAGACACATTATTAACTATTTCCCTTTTCTAAACCAGATGCCACACATCCCTAAGACGTTTTTATGTCAATACTAAAACATACCATGTTAAAATAAATATAAAACAGACTAGTTATTCGACTGTCTGCAATTACAAAAATTGTTTAACCGCTTGTTGAATTGCATATCAAAGAATTTTCGAGTCTACGCATTCATATATCCACACATCTAAATTACCCATGAGATCCTTCTTAAAACTGTCACTGAGTTAAGGCGCTAACATATTACTGTGTGTTGAACCCCTCGGATGGCGAATGGAGTAATTTTATATGACACTGTGTACACTAATCTGTCACGGCACTCTCTAGCGTATTGGTCGTGTTGATTGGTCGCTCGCGCCAGCAAATAAAGTTGCGTTCACAGTAATGTTTTTGCTTGACATCATAGCTCAAGTTTGGCAAAAAGCTAGTCATTCCAATATGAACTTTAAGTCGCATTTTATATAGATATATTTTTCAAAAGTTGGGAAGCCACCACATACTGCGGCCTTGCAAGGCATTATTTAGCGAAACAGCGCGGCTGTTGAGTGTCGCGACCGAGGCCAAAGCGCATACCTCAGTCAAGGAAGCATGGCAGCGTGTCTAGACTAACTGCGCTACTAGACTAAAAAGAACACTTTCTGAACCTTAGTGGACACTGGACACCCTGCTATTGACAGGATTCATGCAGTAAGGATGCTAACTTATTAAAGTACGTAAAATAAATATATGTCTGCTACCATATTTTCTTTGGTAGTGACACCAAAGACTGGCGAGATTTTTGCCGCCGAGATGTGGTTACTACATTTTTAGAAGCAATTTCTTATCATTGACAAATGTATATCTATAAAACACGACTTAAGGTCCACATTTGAAGGACCAGCTGAGACTGTGCTTAAGCCATGCGCTGCCAATCAGTGTCGCCCTTCAATTCGACCGATTCAATAAATAATTTTTTATAAAGTCCACGATGTAGTGAAATAAATACTTGTGATGGGTGTAGATGTCCATTCATATGATATCCGGCAAGAGAGGTAGGATGGCGCATCACTATGGTTTAAACTTCACTAGCGGTATGTTCTTAGAATGTAGGCACTTGTCACAAACCCACTCTGCGTACACTTCTGCCGTAAGTAACTGGAACGCCGGCTCCGTTAGGCCCGTGCACCCCCTGGAAGAGTTCCTCAGTATGTTATCTACACTTTAAAACATAACATTAAGTAAATATTCTTACACTAGATTGATTCCCGCGAATTCGCCCTCGTGGTTTCGGGTTTTTAATAATTCCAAAATAAAAAGCCTATGTATGTCCCCATGGTGCAAATGCAAACAATCTCTGTACCCAATTACACCAGTCACCATTCTAGTCAAAATTGGTCGAAAAGAAAGAAGCTGTGAAAAATTACAGACAGACAAACAAACACTTTCGTGTTTAAGATATTAGTATGGATTATCTTCCTTCTTGGACGTGGGCTTTCAGAGATAAGAAACTTGTTAGAAGTTGCAAAATACTAGTTACATGCTATTATAATGCAGAAGAATGAGCAACAAAGTGCACATAGCTGCAATTGTTCTCAATGCTAGGGCATGACATACTGCAATGAAATTTCAACCTAAGCATTTGCAGGATCACTTAGGAAACTGAAACTCTGAGAAGAAATTTCAAAGTATAGCAGAATCGTATAATTTATATTTTTTGTTTGAAGGAGAACGTGGCGATAAGTAATCAGTTCCCCAGCCGCTTGTGGGCAGACTGTCACTATTTCCACCAGAAGAGAGCCCTACACACACCAAATACTGAATCAGCCTTCCTAGCGATAGTTACCAAAAGTACAGAACATCTTTTAGTCTAATAGTATCTAAAGACAAGAGAAATTGGAAAACTGTGTACTGTAGTTGGAAGCCTTATGCTCCATCAGGGATTAAATTCTAAGGATTCAAGTTTTAATTTTAACAATTTTTGTTGAGATCAAATTGAAGTTCACAAATTAAGTTGGCTGTAATAAAATAAGTAATAATCATCTTTGTGCACTTAAATCCTGGGAAAAGTCCTGACTTTTTGTAATTCAGGTAGCATCAAAATATACTTATTGTATGCCTCTATGCAGCTGCAGCTGGGGGGTACAATATTTAGTAAAGATTTATCAAATCAGAGTTATCTGTGTGCAAGTCACACATGGATTTTGTAATACACAGTCCTGCTATTTCTGCAGGTTTTTTACAAGTGGTAATAAACAATTTGTGCTGGATACCAGAGTTGCAGTCCCTGTGCCTTGCCTTTTACCATTATTTTAGCTAACATTTGAGAAGCTTGACTATTACTTGAATGAAGCAACAAGCAGTCGTATTCGGACAAGTCTGTTGCCATTGTAAAAATGAACAAATGATTAGCTTGTATGAAAATAAAATAAAAATGATAAATCTCACCTGTGAAACCAAAAGTTGCAACCAGACTCACAAAGAATAGCTTGATCATTATCATGTACTTCCTTGTGACACACTCCACAGGGATATATTGGAGGGGCATTGGGGTTCTGGGGATTGAACACCATTGGCTGGTCTGGGGGATACACCTTCCCTGCACTCACTGGCATTGGTTTAGGTCCAAACATGCCCATACTTTGGCCCATGGGACCAACGCCTTGGCCTCCTGGCCCTCCCATTGACATTCCACCCATCCCACCCATAGGACCACAATTTCCCATGTTACCTGGCCCTGGGCCCATTCCCATAGATCCACTCCCACCCATACCCATAGGTCCACCATGCCCCATATGATTACCAGAATATGGAGGTCCAGGTCCCATTGACGTCATGGGGCCATTTCCTCCCATAGGACCACTTCCCATACCCGATCCCATTGGACTGCCGTGTCTCATCCCACCACAATGCCCTGGCCCCATTCCTCCACTCTGCATTTGACTCGGCGACATTATTGAATTGCTCGGGCCCATAGATCCATTTGAACAGCTAGGTCCCATGGGTCCATTCATACGAGGGTTCATTCCTGGCCCACCTCCTCCCATCGGCCCATTAAGTGGCCCATTCATTGAACCAGCACCCAGAGGACTGTGCATTGGTGGCCCCATCGGACTGTTACTCATATGACTGCCTGCCATTGAACCCATATTCATTGGACTGCCCATTGGTCCTGATGACATTGGTGAGCCCATCGGCATAGAATTCATTGGACTCATCGGACTACCCATCGACCTTGACGTTGGCCCCATACCAGGACCCATGTTGTGATTACTCATACCCATATTCGGCCCACCCATAGGTGACATGCCACCCATATGACCCATTGGACTCATATTCCCCATAGGACTTATCCCACCTCTTGGTGGCATCTGCTGACTCATAGGGCTCATTGAGTGAGGTAAAGGGCTCATATGCCTCATTGGAGGCCCGCCCATACTATGTCCCATTGGACCCATCATCCCCATTGGCCCGTTCTGACTCATCATGGGCCCATTCTGACTCATCATTGGTCCATTATGTGACACTGTTGATGGTGAATCATCAAAAGGGTTTGATGCAACAATTGTATCCCCATATCCTGTTAGAGGTGGTGGCAATAGGTCTTGTGCGGTTGGTGGAGGCTGTGGAGTTGATAAGGCATTGTTTGCATTTGATGTTTTTCTTCTCTTTTTTGGATTGCTGGGCGCTGGAGCTGGAGGTGTGGGCGTGTCCATCGGCGGCTTGAAATCTGGAGGCCCCAGCCCGGGGCCTGGCAGCCTGTATGATGGCATACCTGCCAGATTGTGACTCATCTTGATATTATTCTTTGCCAGCTCTAACGACCATTATGAAGAAATTTAGACTAAAATGATTACTTTAGTTATCATATTTGCACATAAGGCACCGCATTGTCACGAGAAAGCGCAATAACGTGCCGGAAGACTGGTTGTGTCTATTTCTGTAACAAAAAAAATACTATATTACCGAACTGCGTTTCCGATACATACTTCATATATTAGGTAGGTATTTACTGAAGCTCTCGATTATTATATTGTGTTTACAAATAGTGGCTGCTGGAGCCATTGGTTACATTATGAAGGAGAGCAAGAATAGAATCACAGGTAACCTGCTCATTATAAATGCATAAAAGCCCTGAGCTCGTACATAACTTGTTCACTTACAGTCACTATGCAACAGATAAACGGTAAAAAAAAATATAAAACTCACAGCATTATCAATTTAGCATCGGAATTACTGATTATTTTTTGTCCTCATCGAGACTCCAAGGCAGGCGTGCAACATATGACAAAATACCAAAAGTAAACCACTTTTTAACTCCAGTTCTCGCTATTCACTGAAGGCGTTTAGATAGAGTGTTGTTATAACACACATGAAGTACACTTAATCCATGAAATACCAGTCCATTCAATGCATTTTTATTTACGATTCACGATATTCCAAACAACACACGCCACATTCACGATGTATTTTTATCAGAAAATTGCCGCTAGGGGTCGTCCGTTGTTGAGTCGTTCTTCTGTGTTCTTTACTTTTTTTTCAGTGTTTTTTCCTTTGATTGTATATATAGGAGAGGATATGTTGCATTATACTCAATTATAGTTATACGATGCATTTTGTAACAAAACATGTAAAACTATGTTTTGACCACAGACTACAGTGTATAATTTGACTTTTCTTACTATAAGGAAAACTACGTTATTAGAACGAGACAGGTATATTATGTTATTGCGTGAACGTGTCGCGCAATTGTCATATGACGTCATCACATTTAGCTATTGAAGCCAACTTTTGATAAAACTATGTTTTGACTTTTCGTACTTAATGAAAGCTACGTTATTAGAACGTGACAGGTATATTATGTTATTGCGTGAACGTGTCGCGCAATTGTCATATGACGTCATCACATTTAGCTATTGAAGCCAATTTTTGGTTGCATATAAATGGCGTCTGTTGTGCTTCCGGCGTTTCGGATGTGATTAATATTTGTAAATATAAACCTGTTTTGTGAATATTTTCATGTGTTTTGCTGTAGTTTTATGTAATCAACTATGGTGAAGTGCTTAGTTGTAAGATGCAATAATAACATTAAAATAAAACGGCCAGGAATTTCATTTCTTATGTGAGTAACAAAGTCGCCTAGTTTTTCTTTTTGTGGCGAGTATTTTAAGTTATTTCGATTAATTATAAATTAGCTTCTTCTTTACTGAATCCAAAACACGTCAATTTTTGCGCTGTCCCCAAAAATATTGATTATTTTTAACCGACTTCCAAAAAAGGAGGAGGTTCTCAATTCGGCGCGTATGTTTTTTTTTTTTTTAATGTATGTCGGTGCATATCTCCTTGGTTTCTTAACCGATTTGAATTTTTTTTTTTTATTGGTTAGAGGAAGCTCCCGAGGTGGTCCCATAAAAAATTCTGACTCCAAATCCTCAATCAGTGGATTTAGAGTACACTAAAAAGTTGAAAATAAAAATTCTTTCCAAAAAACCGACTTCCAAAGCCACTGTAAAGTAAAAAATAATTTTGATTTCTACACACTATGTTGAAGTCGGGCGAGTATAACAAAGATAGGCAAAGTTGACGCGTCAGGCTCGCCCGAGTTCAACATAGTGTGTAGAAATCTGTTTTTGGTTTTAAATATGCATAGTTCTGAGAAGTTCTAATTAATATTTCAAATTTATGGGCACAAAGGAGCGTCGTGGGTTTTTTAATTTTTTTAATTTTATTACTTGTTTAATTTAAAGATAAATCTGAAAACGCAAGTAGTTTTATATCTATTGTAATATGATCAATTGATTTTATTTATCTATAAATTTTAGAAATAAACCATTTTTAAAATCAGTCTACTTTTATTATTCACTAGCTGATGCCCGCGACTTCATCCGCGTGGAATAAGTTTTTCAGTTAATTTTCCAGGATAAAAAGTAGCCTATATTACTATCCCACGGTATAATCCCCCTATAATGGTGAAACACGTACTTCTTCATATTTTAACGAAAGCCCAAATGCTGTTTCATGGCTATAACTTGAGAAATTAAGGATTTTCATACAAATTCTCAACCCCTATTTCACCCCTTCGGGAGTTGAATTTTGAAAAACTGTGAAACACATGTTTTCATTTTCAACCCGCAGCTCATATATCAAGTTTCATGGCTATAACTTGAGAAATTAAGGAATTTCATACAAACTCTCAACCCCTATTTCACCCCTTCGGGGGTGGAATTTTGAACAACTGTGAAACACATGGTTTCATTTTCAACCCGCAGCTCATATATCAAGTTTCATGGCTATAACTTGAGAAATTAAGGACTTTCATACAAATTTTCAACCCCTATTTCACCCCTTCGGGGGTAGAATTTAGGGATAAAAAGTATCCTATGTCCTACCTCGTAGTATGGGCTCAAATCGTGCCAAGTTTCGTTTGAATTCATTCAGTAGTTTCGGCGTGATGCGCGGCCAAGATACAGACAGACAGACAGACAGACAGACAAAAATGAAAAAAATTGCAGATTTGGCTTCAGTATCGAATAATGAGTGCCCTCCAAAAAAAATTTTCAAAATATCTTCAATGTACAGAATTGTACCTGTTACAGTTTTATTATAAGTATAGATATAGATATTATCACATTCAGTAACATTTTTTCCATAATATCTAGGTATTCCAATTAATATTATGAAACAGTTTTGTTTGTAAGGTTGACATGAATGCGAAAGTTTGAAATGTATGGATGGATGTTTGTTACTCAATCACGCCTGAACTGATCTGTACGGACAGAGATAGATTATAGTCTGGAATAACACATGCGGGAAATTCAAGAGGTACCGCGGGAACCAAAAAACCTTAAGTCACGCGGACGGAGTCGCGGGCATCAGCTAGTTCATTATAAAATACAAATACTAGTTTTTCAGAATATTATGTTTGAGTAAGTAATTATATTTTATTATGTATATATATTTGTGTTGTAATTTTATATTATCGATTATTTAAGTATCGATCACAGGTATCGATACTCCAGCCCTAGTGCTCGCTTAGGCTCCGCCCATAACGCCATTTTTATGTGACCGGAAGCATCAAATTTAATTCGATATTTCATATCCTCTCCTATATACAAAATCAAAGGTTTTTTCCTTGTTTTTTCCTGTTTTTTCCTACAATACATAGACAAAGGTAAACTTACTACTTACTTACTAATAAACAAAAAATGGGATTTATTTAAAGTTTCAAATATTATTTCTTTTGCCCGAGAATTCCAATTAAAAATAATTTTCTAGAAGTTAAGAGGATCGTCTAGTTGTAAATTTTCATACAAAAAGCGATAACGTTTTTCTTCCCGTAGATGTTGTCCAATTTTCTTTTTTAGAAATGTTGCGGATACTACATCTGTGGCAGCGAAGCGTTGTTGTTGAAAATACCATGAAAATACCTACTCGCGTCGCGTTTTCGCTGTGCGTTTTCGTAGACGACACAGCTATAAGACTGTCTAAGCTAAGTCTGCAGCAGTAAGAAAATGGTAGAATTTCAAAATCTGTTGATGACAACACAGAGTGTAATGCGAAAAAACGCACTTGATACTTGTGTTTTTTGTTTTCAATCTGCTTTCCTGGGAGTGTGGTCATTGTTCGTTTTAGTACATTTCAAAGAGTAAAATGTAAATAGAGGGCACAATTTTGACAGCGTAATAAGGTAGAGCTTAAATGATCCCCGTATTTATATAAATTTTATATATAATATTTGCCGTGAATTCGTCTGGGTGGATTTCGGCTATAAACTCACGCAGAAACCATATGTTTTTGTTCAGGGGATGAGTCAAAAAAGGTAACAGACAAACGGTTACTTTCGCTAACTACTCTTCGCTACTACTAATGAATCTACTGACGCTAAAGATTCACAACAAATTATTACTTGATCAGGGGAGATCTTTTGAATTACTTAAGGAGAGCATAAATGAATTAAAACATAAAATGAAATGAATGAAATATTCTTTATTGTACACCAAAGACATAACATTAATAATCAGAATCAATAAAACAAAAAATAAAATAAAACGATAAAAATTATCAATATTGATTTTTGTTTCCCGTGCTGCACGCTTTTTGCCGGGAGTCCTCCAGATTCCCTGATTAGTTTGGCCCACATTTTTAATAACTCTTATTATTCGTTCGCTTACACCTGGAAATAAATGAAAATAATTTATTTTTTTCGTATTTTCGGCAAAAAATAATTATGTTGGGGGTTCGGTCTAGACTCTCTTGACCCCTCCTTATACGCGACAGCTTCTGATCAAGGCAGCACGTTTCTAAATCTAAAATCCCACCCCAAAAAAAACAAAATTTCAATTTGAGATGGAAGATGACTTATTCCAAGTTTCTGAAGGACATCCTGGAGATGAGGCTTTAACTCTTCGCTTATTCCACCTTGAATTTATACAATAATTAATAAAAAGTATAAAAACTTGATAGGATTTTGCTGTCAGTTTTTTTCGCAAATTATCCATCATAATTCTACGATATGAACAGGCGAATATAAACCGTTTAAACGTTTTATATAAATAATCTAGAATTGTATTCAAAGATCGAAAGGCAAAATATCAAAACCGTTTGGTCAACTTACTTGTCGACTCTTCAATTTCTTGTAAACATTGTTGTTTTTGGCTTAGGACAGCATCGTGATCTTCCTTTACTTCTTAGAATTTAAGAATCATGTTATAAAATAACTCGCACACATTATTTTGTATAGGTTTATCCATTATTTCACTATTTTCACTTTTATTTTCGAAATATTAAAACGAACATAAACAACCTGATAGCTGAATTGACAAATCAGTGACAAATGTAAGAACACAGATTAAACGCATGTTTTTACTTTGTTTTAAGTGTTGCCCTTTTATTCCGTGGCAGAGTTAGCGTGGCCAGACTCTAGACGATATCACTATAAGTTATGTTTAAGATACTAGGTATCTGTGGACGGGGGTTTTTACTTTCTGGTATTCTCTATAGTCTGTCAACCGGCAAAGAAAACTCTATTTTGTCAATACTCAATGCGTGTAATGTCAGTAAAATAAAAAATTCTCTATATTTTTAAATTAATTTTAATTTGTAGGATAGTAAAATAAAAATAATTTTAAATCATAAGTTTCAGCAATGGCTTTGAATAGGCTATTCGCAAGTTTAACTCTGAGTGCAACGCCGAGTGTAATCGGTAGAAAAAGCGTACAATTAACCGCAGTCCGGTATAAGAGTATGCCGAAGCCCGTAAAACCAAAACCTGGATTTGGTATAGGCTATCGACGAACAGTTCATTTCCCCGAAGAATATACTGTGAAACCTTTAGAAGTTACTAACCTTGCTGGACGAGATCCTGTTTCAGGTATAAGTGATTATATACAACTGAATGATCACACAGTAGTGCTATTATTTTCTTATACTTTTACTTGAAAAAAAATTATAGCTCCACTAAGTATATATAATACATAATATATTGTTACTCAGCCACTCCTTTGGTTTACTTTTTAACATATTAAACATATTTTATGCATAATAAATAATGTTTGTTTGCACCTATTCATTCATACATTGTTAATCTGTCCGAGTTGAAACTTTTCAAGTTACAGTTAGCAATTGCATGAAGGTATCTGACATTGTACCATCTTTGTACAATAGGCATTGCAACATATTCCAGGCATATCATCATCATCATCATCTCAGCCTCCATCTCAGCCGTCCACTGCTGAACGTAGGCCTTTCCCAAAGAAAGCCACCACACCCGGTCCTCAGCCTTCCTCATCCAGCCAATTCCCACCACCCTCTTAATGTCATCGGTCCAAGCAGGTTACAGGCATATTACGCTAGTCACTAATACCCCCTACTACAGTCTATCTATACTATAGTCTCTTGAATATTTTTAGGGAGACTCGTAGCAAAAGGTATTGGAGGAGGGATCAAACACAAGTATCATTGGATTGCGTGGGTCAGAGATGGGCCAACAGAAGGTCCACCACAGGAGGAAAAAGTTATTCAGGTATATTTGTTGATTGTTTGATTTAAAACTCCATTAAAACCTTAGATTAATATTGATGGTGCTTTGATAAATAAATGTTTGCATGTATGTATTTTCCTGACCTTCCTGGCGCAGTGTAGAACGCTGTTGTCTTAATGTGCAGAGGTCCCGGGTTCGATCCCCGGCAAGGTCGATTTGGGAATTTATAATTTCTGCATTTTCCCATCCTGCAGGCAAAGATGTGCCGCCAAGTGATTTAACGTTCCGGTACGATGCCGTATAGAAATCGATTAGGGGTATGGGTTTTATACATATAACTGCCATGCCCCCTATCAGGTTAGCCCGCTACCATCTTAGACTGCATCATTTACCATCAGGTGAGATCGCTGTCACGCGCTAACTTGTAGTGTATAAAAAAAAACAGTTTTGTTTGACAAGAAAAAATTTATTAGCTGTTACACTGCTTAACTGAAGTTTGAGTAAGTTAAAAATTAGTTGTACTTAATGTTATGTTGCAGATCCTGGAATGTGGTTGTAGAACTGCCCATGTGGCACTGGTGGCTGTGGGTGACAAGCTGAAATATATCCTAGCTACGGAGAACATGAAGGCTGGTGATATCATCAAAACATCCAGACATCTTCCTAGGATACCAGGTACATTGAAACACAATCAGTACTAATTAGGCATGTTGATTCACTTGGAAAAAAATCAATAGTGAAAATGAAAATCAAATCGAACATTTTTCGATTAAATCGAGGATTAAAAGATTGATTTTTGATTATTTGTGACATTAAGATACCAGCAACAAGTTTAGGAACTTTATCACTAGAGTTCTTGAATCAGTCCAATTCAAAAAGTTTTGGATCAATTCGTTCAAAATCAATCTGAAAAAGAAATTATTTTACTCTAAATAATCGATTTCGCATATACCTAGTACTAATACTATAAAATATGCAAAACCGTGTCTATACATCTGTGTAAAGAAGAAAACAAAGAGACTACCTTTAAAAGAAAATTGAGACATTGGTTAATACAAAAATGTTTTTATAATATTCAAGAATTTCTAACCACATAGCACGAAAGCTGTACCTATAAATTAATTGTGTACTAAAATTATAACTATATTTTTCTTTATTGTAATAACTTATTTAATATAATTTTTAGACTACGATTTCTAGATATATAATAACTTTTTGACATTATTTAATTATCAAATGTTTGTAATAGCTATTTAATGAACTTGATTTTATAATTTTTTGTCACTGTACTACATTGCACACACTTGATGGTTATAATATTATGTTCAATGTTTATTGTAATAAGGTATTATTAATTTAAAATTTGCAATGCCCTGACAGGGCCTCATGCCAATATTGTATGTTCATGAACGCAAATATGAATAAATGAAATGAAATGAAATGTATATCTGTTACGTTGACACATCAGAAATAGGTTTCATATTGAGGAAGGACATAGGGTTTTAATCGCCGAAATTCAAAGAGTTCCCACCGGATTTAAAAGTATACCTAAATCCACGCGGACAAGATCGCGAGCATCATCAAGTTTTCATATCTTGCTATTGTATGTACTCTCTTTAATCAAATAACCACTTGTAAAGTCTGTTCCAATAGAGATGAGCTGATCTTTCAACTACATTAACCTCTGATCATGTCATCTTATATGCTATACTAGCTGATGCCCGCAACTTCGTCCATGTGGAATAAGTTTTTTTAAATTCCCACGGGAACTCCTAAACTTTCCGGGATTAAAAGTAGCCTATGTCACTTTCCAGGTCCTCAACTATACCCATGCAAAAATCACGTCGATCCGTTGCTCTATTGCGGCGTGATTGAAGGACAAACCAATAAACCAACAAACAAACACACTTTCGCATTTATAATATTAAGTATGATTGACCAATTTAGTGATGGGAGTATTGAAAGCTGACAAGTTTGGAGATAAAGATGTTGACAAAATAGACAGACCTTAGATTTTTCGCTGTGCATTTTTGTTGAAAAATTTAAATGTACTTTATTAGTAATATTTTTTCTTGATTTTTTACAGTAAGAGCAAATGAAGGAGATGCTTACATTTTGGGAGCTTTGCCACTTGGTACAATAGTGCACTGCATTGAAAAAGAACCAGGTATACCTTTTTATTTTAAAACGTTCATGACTTATTACTGTGACCACAGAACACAAAAATAAGGAGAAATGTTATGAAGCGCCGTTTGCACGGGTACCAATGTCGCCAGTTACTCACACAACTTAAATACACTACATTCACAGCATAATCTCAACAGTACACGCACACATGAATTGCGAGCCTTTGATAGGTTACAAACACTATCAACAAAAGCGTATGCATTTATTCGCGTCAAGGTACATTTCGTCTAGTGATGTACCGGTCTATGAATTAGTATTGAATAACGATATCACTCAATGTGCCGAGTGGTAATGACATGTGCGTAACAAACCAAACCAGGGACTATACCAGACCATTATAGTATGCTAAAACTGTAATCACAATCAAGAAACTAAAATTAAGAAAAATGTAACTGTAAATGTAAATGTAAAATGATTTATCGAATTTGATAAAAAAAGTTGTATCAACCTGTAAATACCCAGGATGCATACTTTAGGTACCAAGTTGAATTGAGGTCAAAGAACCTTGATATAACACTGTATTTTCTACAGTAGGTTCAAAAAGTTTCGAAGCCGCTGATATTTCAAAAATTATTTTCTCGGCAACTATGCAATGGAATTCAATAATTTTTTGTATATCATCATTGTATTATATCACAAATATGTGGTTAAATTTATTACGCCTATGTCATTACCACCTTGTACATCGTTCGATATTTATCTATTTTGGTAAGTATTAATTAAAGCTATAGCTAGCAAAGTAACGACAAACAAATAATAAAACAAAAAAAATGTTTCAAAAGCTTTTATTAATTTCAAAAATTAATAACATCATTGACCAGTAAAATGCAAGTACTTGTTAAGGACTTGTCTTTTCGACAGTTTCGGTGCTGCATTTTTTGTGAGATAATGCAGTGAGCAGTCGGGTATCCACATACTTCTCCATAACTGCCTTAATAAGTATTTTTGATATTTCCATCTTTGGGGAAACTGAAATCAAATTACAATTAAAGTAAGTGATCATAATCACAATTAAACGTACAAACAAATAAATATACAAATTATCCTTCAGATAATATGCTACTGATTGTAAGTTGTTTATTTTACAAACACTATTTCATATGCATACATCGATACGAGCTACCACACATTTATATTAGTCCTTTCATTAAAAGAGGACAGAAATTGTTTTAAAATCAAACGATTCTAATAAAAATACATAAAATCATACAGAATATCGATTCTAGAGTCTGCAACACGCCACAACACTACTATCACTTTGACAGTTCGCGGAATGTACTAGCGGGTGGCTAAACAATGGCGGTGTGGCGGCGAATAATTTCTTGTGATGAACAATAAATAATTGTTTTTTGAATGTAATAGTTATGTAAATTACACTTACCTGTGATGGGTGATCCCGCTATTTTTGAAATTCATTTTATCGTTTCGATTTTTACACGTAATTATAGCACAAGTCGGCATTTTGTTCACGATTTACGGCGACGTGACAACGTGTGAACAGTGGAGTGATTTGCGTTGCGACTGACACCTTCCTGCGCTATTGCGCAGGAACTGGCGACACGTGCCACGCCCCCATAACATATCTCTTACTTCTAATATCTGTGACTGTGACTTTGTCTGCGTGGATTTACATGTTTTAATGAACCAGTCTAGATTTTAGACATCAATATGCTCAAAGGACAGTGCGCAAAATTGGTTAACGAGTGTTTCGTCTAATATTAAGAAGCCATCAATGGGTCGAAATGATGATGATGTATAGGAAATTGGCACGAGAAAGCCGCAGGGGCTTTGCTCACGTTCACTTCTTATTATACGTATTATTTATTTATAGTTTAAACATTGTACTCATAATAAAATCTAGCGTAAACTAAGATAAGTCAATAATAAATAAATAATTAAATAGTCATTTATTTCAGGCATTATTGTCACCCATTACAAATTTAAGTTACAAGTACATTAAAAAAAAGGACTAATAATTATATAATCAATGGACTAATTCTTAGATATTAGATAATTTTATAGTACCTATACTAGATGATGCCAGCGACTTCGTCCGCGTGGTATGAAATATTCAATCACGCCAGAACGGCTGAACGGATCTGGATCAAATTTAGCCTAGAGATAGATTATAGTCTGAAATAACACATAGGCTACTTTTTATCCCAGAAAATGAAAGTTCCCGCGGGTGTTTCCTTGTCCACTAAGTTTCTGTTTTTCTACACATTGTATAACTTTTTGGTACAAAATAAACTAAAAAAAAAAAAACCAAATCCACGTGGACGAAGTCGCGTGCATCAGCTAGTTTATTATATGTTTTAGGTGTGGGTGGTCTGTACATACACGCGGCCGGCACGTACGGCACGATACTGAGGAGGCAGGATGATCGGATAGTGGTGCAGATGCCTTCAAAGAGGCTGTTCAGTTTCGACGAGCGCTGCATGGCTGTCGTTGGTATGGTAATCTTTTTTTTTTTTTTTTTCTCTCTGTGCAATATCATGCGATCAGTCTTCTGACTATGAGCAGATTTGTTGAAAGTTTCGTGTCTTTTATGACTTTTCCCATTGAAAAAGTCATCTAAACTGAGCCTGGATTAAAGTCTATCCAGGTCTAAAATATTTTTCCTTTTTAGGCGCCTGAGACAGTCTGGAACAGTGAGTTGGACTGCCAGCTGATTGGGATGGTGCTGTAGCCGCGACTTGTATTTGGTGCTACAAAGCTGTATTTCTTCTTTCACTGTTTTAATATTGAGATGTTCATGAAGCTCACTGTTCTTTATAAACCAGGGGGCATTGGCTAGTTGTTTTAGTATGGAGTCTTCGGCTCTTTGTATTATTTTTATGTTGGAGTCACTAGCAGAGCCCCAGAGTTGCAATCCATATGTCCAGATGGGTTTAAGTGCGGCCTTATATATAAGGAGTTTGTTGTCAGTAGGTATGGTAATCTAAATAAGTAAAACGCCCATATGGTATTTTAACATTTAAACTACCTATTGTAAGTGATATTCATTATAACTATACATAATATCCGGATAAACTTACGTGTTCTGTCACGTGATTTTATCCGGATATTATGTATAGTCCATATGGTGGCATCCATAAAGTACGTCACACTAATTTCGGGTTTTTTTTGTCCCCGTCCTTGTCACAATTGGTCACATTTGTGAGACCCCCTCCTTAGTATGACGTCACATATCTTGCAATTTTACATCTAGAAACATCTAGAAAACTCGCCAGCATAACAATTTAAACCTTACAGATACAGTTGGAAATATTGCATTTTAACACTTTGATATAATAGATAAGATTTTGAAATGTGACTTCACGAAACTTAGGACCCCTCCCACCCCTTGTCACACTTCGTCGACCCCCCCTTAACGTGTGACCAAGCGATTTAGCGTTCCGGTACGATGCCGTGTAAAAACCGAATAGGGGTGGTATGGGTTTAATATAACTGCCATGCCCCTAACAGGTTAGAGACTGCATCATCTCTTACCATCGGGAGAGAAGGGCTAACTTGTATTGGATTTTAAAAAAAACTCCCGGGCCTAGTAGAATATGAAGAGAAAGAATGAATGCGTTCCGGCGCGCGTTTGAATTTTTTTCTGATAATATAAGCGGCTTAATTTTATTGTTTCTAGGTCGCCTTTCAAACATAGACCACGGAGATACACCAATAGGATCCCCTCAGCGCAACAGATGGCTTGGCAACCGGCCACGGTCTGGTCTTTGGAAAAGGAAAGACGGCCGACACGGCAGAAAGATCCGACCTCCAAAACCGGTGAAGGAGATTCACGCCCGAAAGAAGTTCCCATTGCCTGCGATCGTCATGAATATGACTCCTTAAATTATTGTTAAAGAAATGTTTTAGGTCAAAATAAATTATAATTTGTAGTTTTGATTTGAGTTTTATTAAAATCCACCCATAAAGCAACTCATCGTTAAATACAAATCATAACTGTTATACACGTCTGTACCATATTCCTACCACAGCGTAAGATATTATTCTTATCGTAGGCCACATTTTATTAAACGTTAAAGCCCAAAACACACAGGGAGCGGGCGCGGGTCGGGCGCGGGCCGGGTCGGGTGTCAGGCGGGTTGAATTCCTTGTATTTATTTGGACGACATCACACAGAACGCGGGCGCGGGTCGGGCGCGTGGCGGGTGACGCTGTGTGATGTCGTCCATATAAATACAAGAAATTCAACCCGCATGACACCCGACCCGGCCCGCGCCCGACCCGCGCCCGCTCCCTGTGTGTTTTGGGCTTAAGAATTTAAAGATTCGAAACGAAGAAGAAGAGATTGTAGACGCCTAAATTAGAGGCGAAACGTAAAGCGATGTCATCGACCGGCATAAGTTCACAGAAAACTTGCTGTTTGCTCAATAGTGGATCATTCTGGGTTTGTGTGTAGATGCTTCGAACGTAAAGCCTGCAAACTTCAATGGCGTCGTCTTACTGTATGTATTTTCGCGCGGTTTCTATTGAGGCCATGGACGTAATTGAGGCAGAATGCCAAACTTCAAAGGCGTCGTCTTCGTCGTCTAGTGTGAGATCTATAGAGCGAACTTTGACTTTGCTTAGACTTAATATTAAAAAAAAAAATCAAAAAAAATAAATAAAAACCGACTTCAAAAACCACAAACACTAAAAAGTAAAAAATTATTTAATTTATTATGTTTACAAGAGTTAATGTAGTTCTATAATAACATTTTTTGGAGTCGGTGCCAATGTGGAGTCACGTCAACAATAATGAAGAGTAGGTAGACGGTTCATGCGGCTAATAATTGGTGTTTGTGGTTTTTGAAGTCGGTTTTTTTTTTTTGAAAAATTTTTATTTCACAATTTTTAGTGGCCCCACTGTTTTAAAATACAGGGTGTAACCAGAACGAGATATGCTATGCATGGTTAAAACATACTGTTTACAAAACTATCACACTGATCGCGAGCAATTTACTCTTATCCATTGAGGAGTTCCGTTCTCCATCTCCGGAGATATTCATCAGATCTTCACCAAATTAAAATGGGACCACCTCTGAAGTATGACCTACCAAACAAAAAAAGAATTATCAAAATCGGTTCATAATTGGCGGAGAAATCGCGTAACAAACATACAAAAAAAAAACACAGTCGAATTGAGAACCTCCTCCTTTTTTTGAAGTCGGTTAAAAACGAGACAGATTTATGTTATTTACATAAGTCCATCTCGTTTTAACTCTAAGCAAAGTCTGAGCTAAGTCAAAGTACGCTCTCTAGATCTCAGCATAATGTATTTTAGCGCGCTGTTTCTATTATAGTGAGGCAGAATGCCTATAGTGGGATTTTTCTTCCCATTCGATCGCATGAACGTTAGCTACAATTTGTATGCAATTGGCAAGCGCTTGACAAACTTATTTGACCCGGTGACAGCATTGCTAGTTTATATGAAAAATAAAATAAAACCAAACTATAGTCTATACAGGTATTTAAAAATTAGTTCCAATTTTGCTCACCGGGTCAAATAAGTTTGTGGGACTATAAATGGTTTTAACGCTATCGAATACGTAAATAAACTCGAACTCAGCCTGGAATTTTCCAATGGAAGATATAAAAAAAAACAATATTCTTTTTCATTACTCATACACGGAAAGTAGGTTTGAAGTTGCCTGAGAAGCGGGTTGAAAGTAATACTTTTCAGCCCTAGGGAGAATCGTTTTCAACTGAATTTTTATTGGAGTTCAAATGAAACACAACTTTTTTTTTTTTTTTTTTATTTTTATACCCGAGTGCATCCATAGACAAGAAGAAAGATAGACTTTATTCATAAAGTAAAGACAACTGATTCATAGACTTTTTATTTTGACTTTCCTTATATTCGTAATGAAAAGCACAGTGTTTACCTCGGGATGAAAGACTTAATTAGTCCCTCGAACTATAGGCCCCCTCGCTACGCTCGGGCGCCAAACCCCGTCTCGGGACTAAATAAGTTACTTTCATCCCTAGGGTAACAATGTACTATTTTACGTCTGTTAAACTTTTCAACAAACCAAGAAGAATGTATACCTAGTTACTTTACAGAGTAACATAATGAATTATCTTATTAATAGATGACCTAGGGAACTAAATCAAAAACAATATTTAGTAATAAACTTCTATTTGATAAAATATTATACACTTTTTAATAAATTATGATTACATTTTACAAATAGGAAATATAGATGTCAGTAACAATATTAAATGCAATCATATTTTAATTAATAAACTGGCTAAACTGTTCGTTTCTACATAAGGTAGGTATAGCTATTTTAAAGCACTAGGTTCCAAACCATACATTTACAAATATATCACGACGAGATTGTGCTAGTGGAGATTGCTTGCTAAGCGATTTTAAATTAGAAACTTAGCAAATGTGGCAGATTCTGTATAACACAATCTCTAAACTAAACTAAAATGGCAGCTTTAAATCTAGTTCTGTCCCTTTCCGTAGGGAGTATTATGAAAGGGTTAGCAATATTTGTAATGCTCTAATTTTAGTTTAGTTTAGAGATTGTGCTTTACAGAATCAGCCCCAATGCATCAAAAACAATAATTTTGTAGTCTAGGCTGTCTAATGCAAAAATGAATGCGTCTCCAATATGTTAACGCTCACATACAAAATAGGCGAATCATACTAATATTATAAATGTGAAAGTGTGTTTGTTTATTGGTTTGTCCTTCAATCACGCTGCATCAGAGCCACGGACCGACGTGATTTTTTGCATGGGTATAGTTGAGGACCTGGAGAGTGACATAGACTTTAGATCTTTTTATCCCGGAGGAGTTCCCGTGGGAATCGAAAAAAAATATTCCACGCAGACGAAGTCGCGGGCATCAGCTAGTAAGAAATATACCCAAATTGGAAGTCATCACTGGTCGTTCGTTATGGGACGAGATGAGAATGAGATGTACTGTGAATTGGTTATTTGACAACTAGTCAAATCAGCAACTTTTTTTTCATACGTCTATTATGGGATTTTGTATGAAATATTGAATAGAGTCATCGACCACACAACCAATAGACGCCTAATTACTTTGCTTTCGTAATGCACACAATTCAGTCAAATGACTCAAGTAAGCGGGCGCGGGGTACTAAACGCTGATTGGTATACTCAAGGTCAAAAAAATCATAAATCAAATGGGATGGGGTCCTAACTCCTAATAATTATTTATCGATAATTAATTATCGATATACTCTAATTAATATTTAAATAACTCGGTAAGCTTTGTTACAAGGGCGTGGAATTATATAAGACCTATTAAGTCTGATGTGTTGTCTGAAAGTGTTCGCCCTATATGAGGAGTCTATTAGTTGTATGGTCGATGAATAGTCATCAAAGTTCGATGCACTTTTTTACTTAAATCGATAGTTTAAAATAGTTATTCAACATAAAACTAACAGGGGACGTGGACATTACGATTTTTGGGAGATCCCAATTTTGGAGATTTGGAAGTTCGACAACTTGCTTCGAACCCTCACCGGCTAGACAAGAATTCTACGTCCGGATCTACTATGCAAAAATGACGCGCGATCATTTTCTAATTAGATAACCTCTTACAAGAAAAGCTTCATCAATATAATTAACTATATACTATAGATAACTTATTAGGTACTTTCTTGATCTTCATCGGAAAAGGTGAGAATCTGTTAAACGAGAAAAAATAATTATATTATAGATGTTAATTTTGACTCTTTGTGCGTTTATTTTTAAAGTACGTACCTAAGGCCGGCCATACACTTGAAGCAGTCAGGATGGACTGCTTCAAAGCTGCGACTGCATAGTAAACTACAGTCTTCTACGTACACACATACATGGAACCGCTCGAGCAGTTGCAACTGCTTCGGCCGTGGCTAGTTACCACCCTACCGGTAAAGACTTGCCGCCAAGCGATTTAGCGTTCCGGTACGATGCCGTGTAGAAACCGACTAGGAGCAAAGGTTTAATATAACTGCCATGCCCCTAACAGGTTAGCCCACTACCATCTTAGACTGCATCATCACTTACCATCAGGTGAGATCGCAGTCAAGGGCTAACTTGTAAAGTAGTAGTAGTGTAGTTGATAAAAAAAACAACTTAACTTACATCAGTCATTTCCGCTGACAACTGGAGTTCAGACAACCCAGTAATTTCTTCCAAATAGGTGCCGCTGTTGAAGACATTCAGTAAAAACTCTATGCCTTCCGCTCTATATTTGTCTATGACGACGTCGGAACAGGCTATACACTGTCTGAATTTCGTGCATGTTGGCACCACTGTCTGGTAGGAATGTAGGAAGCCTCGTATGGAATGCGGTATTGGGCCTAGGGTGCCTTCGGACTTTGGATCGATTTCTTCTTCTGATATGTTGTATAGAGCTGGTGCTTGTACCCTGTGAGTGTAAACAAAGTTACTTTTATCTTTTTCCATCCAATATTCAGTCCATATTCCATAATAATATGAAATACCAGCTGATGCCCGCGACTTCATCCGCGTGGATTGAGGTTTTTGGTTCCCGCGGGAACTCTTCCCGGGATAAAAAGTAGCCTATGTATTATTCCAGACTATAATATATCTCAGTGCCAAATTTCGTCCAGATCCGTTCAGCCGTTTTGGCGTGATTGAGTAACAAACACCCATCCAAATATTGGATAGAAGCAGGCGTTACTTTGCGGAAGTCCAAGATTATGAAGGAACTAGAAATTTAATTTGCTATAATCCGCAAGGTGGTGTCGGAGTGAAACGTACGTTGAGAATAATTTGGAAGATTTATGTGGTGTGGTGAATATAGCAAGCTGCAAGTGCAAGATACACTGTACCAAATATATTTGCCTACTGTTGCGGATTATAGAAAACTAGCTGATGCCCGCGACTTCGTCCGCGTGGATTGAGGTTTTTCGGTTCCCGCGGGAACTCTTTAATTTTCCGGGATAAAAAGTAGCCTATGTGATATTCCAGACTATAATCTATCTCTGTGCCAATTTTCATCAAGATCCGTTCAGCCGTTGCAGCGTGATTGAGTAACAAACATCCATCCATCCAAACTTTCGCATTTATAATATTTATATTTGATTATTTGATTAAATTTCTAGTTCCTTCATAAACACCCATCCATCCATACATCCATCCATCCATCCAAATATTCGCATTTATAATTAATGATTAAACGAACTTACCTGTAAGTGAAGTTCGATCATAATTATACGAGTATTCGTCCGAAGAGATTAGCATGATATACTTGTAGTACCGTGTACGTACGGCCACTTTCACACGTTAGTTGAGGTAGCTGGAAATAAAAACAAACGCTCCCTCTTACCGGCCGATAGCAGGCCGCTATATATAGGCCCCACTCCTGCACAACTAGTCATTTAGTTCGGAGCTTGACCTTTTTTTTTTTTTTTTTACACTTTCATAAACACATATATATTACAAATTTAACCTTGAATTTGAAATTTGACCTTTTCATGACACTGGGGTAACCCGTGGGAGGGTGGGATGCTAATCTCTTCGGACGAATACTCGTATAATTATGATCGAACTTCACTTACAGGTAAGTTCGTTTAATCATTAATTACACTTCGTATTCGTCCTCCGAGATTAGCATGATATACTTGTAGATATTGAGAGAGTTGTCATGAAAACAGGTCTTACTCGTAGTTATTATGCGAAAAACGCACTTTAACCATCAGGTATATCATATTTAATACATAATAATGATTATGTTCTTATTTAATGAACAATTTTATTTATTTTGATAGATATTTACGAGGTACTGTATAACTTTGTTTTTTATAATGCTCGATTTTATTATTACAGGATCATAGTATTTGTAAGAAATGAGTCAACTCAACAATCTGAATTTTCGATAAGGAAAATTATAATTTCAAAAGTATTCGAGCAACTACTTAGTGTCGTGTACTTTGGGCAAAAACAAGGACCAGTCTGTGGATATGCCAAGTGACTGCAACTAAAATATTCTTGTGGATATGGCGGGCTCTTGAGGCCGCGCTGTATTGAGGAATTGTGTCGAAGGTGTTTAATTTTGTCAAGATAACTATTGAGGGTTACACTTACGATAATGTAAAAATTGTATTATATACGGAAGAAACCTGTTCAGAAAGTTTTAATTAAAAATTAAAAATTTTGATTGACGAGAAATTTCGAAGGAAAGTTCTATGTTATATATTATTATTATTACAATTTTGAAAAACTTTTGCATTCTATGTAATGTTCTTGAAGCTCATAAAATTATTTAATGCTTCAAAAGTTCTTTTATAGTTGAAATTTCATCAGATCATTGATTGAGAAAAACAAAACACAAAAAAAAAAAAAATTAATGCATTTCAAGGATCTCAAGTGATGTTACATTTTAGCATAGAAAGTCAGTATGAATTTGAAAAAAAAAATTTATAAAATCTATTTATAGTACCTATGTTCAATTTTTTCAATGAAACTGCATATTATACTTAGAGATCACTTATCTCTAATATTACGAGATCTACAACTATTGGTAAAGTTGTGATAAATTTCAACAACTCAAATTCAATTGAATTAATGCTTGCTGAAGACATCCATGGAAGAGATGTATAGTATTGATTGCCGAATTGAAACAACTTAATTGATCAACTATCGTGTTGTTTAAATGAATTTACAGAAGGACAGAAATAAAACTGACTGAAAGGTATTCATCATTTCTATAGATGAGAGTGGGAAATCTCTTATCAATAAAGACTACCGGCGAGCAGCCAGCAGTAGTTCCAACCAGGGTATGTGAGGTGTAATTTGCGGCTGCAGGAACGAGATATATATATACTTGTACTTGAGATATATATATATATAACCACGTCAGATGGTTCAAAGACCAGTGGACCAGTGGGTCCGAAGACAAATTACAGCAAGTAAACCATTAAATATGCGATATGATGGTAGGCTATAAAGGAACAAAAATTATGAACTTTACTTGTGTTTTCTTGATAATACCGAAGAGTGGAAACCCAAGAGATTGAAACCCATGAACGCATTAATGGCGTACGCATCTGAGTCATTCTTACACGAAATATATTAATTTTTATAATTGGTATAACATTGGGACGCAAAAAAGGAGAATTTTCGAATTATTTGGACAGTTCCCACTAAATACCTTTGAACGGATTCGTCTTGATTCACTAATAGCTTTAGTATCGTGACTAGAGCGTTTATATGTAATACAAACATCTTTGTAATCGCATCTATTCAATATATATCTCGTGGGCTCATCTCAAGAGGGGAAGTACCTACCAGCCATGCAGGTTATGAAACCAACTGCAATGGTATTGGCGATCTTGAAAAGATTTTGAAAAAATGTGTAAGTATTCAACAAATACTTGAAACCGAAGTAAGCTGGCAGAATTTCCAACTGGTTAATGTGAAATGCCTCATTTCGTTGGGTGCTAGCAGTTTCCTCACCACAAGCGGCCCCCAACCCCGCAGTTGAGAATCCTATGACAATTTCTACATCATTTCAATTTTGTTTACAGAATTAAGCCGCTCAAAATCTGAAGGACAACAGGATATAGATGCGTTGTTTCTTAATTACCATTTTTTAAATTTAAAACATTTACACCTTCTAAAACTTGGTTGTTTTAGCCGGCCACGGTGAAGTAATAAGGCCAACTAATGTAGCAAAGTTCAAAAAAAAAATATTATTATGTATATAACAATAAATTACGTATTCCAAAAAATAAAGTTGCAGGAGCTCGGTGGCAACTTATTGTTTCTTTTCATTGAAATATTATGTTATATAGACGTTCGTTTTGTGATTTCTTTTTAAAAAGAGAATCAATCATCATCGAACAATAACTATAGGTAGTGTCGGAACTCCTTATACGGAAGTTATTTACTTGTTTTAAAATTAATTATAAAATAAAACTGTGAAGTTGCCAAACTGTAAAGATTATTAAAGAATTATTATGATTAAAAGGAGTAACATTAATTTCTTAGCCTCGAGGAAATTTTTAGAAAAAAATATTGCAGTTTGGTTTGAATAAACCAAATAACTGTGGAACGTATATTTGGAAAACTATATTCAAACAAAAGCGCAATTAATTTAGTTGCCTTTCTGGTCTGCATGTATTAGGACCGAAAACTAAGCATCTTTTTGATTGGTTGTGGTCATATAGCAGTTCTCACTAATACAATTATTGTTCTAAATTCTTCAAATAAAGAAAAAAATATTGAAATGTTTTTCATTGTTTTATATTAAAGTAAATATGTTCTTGCCGTATGACTCGGAAAAAGAGTACTGCAGTCAAAAATTAATGTACTGCAGGTTCACTTTGTGATATAGCTCCTATAGCTAAGGGACCATCGACTGCCTTTTGAATGAATTTCGAGGCAAAACAAGAAACACTTAAAATAGGAATACTATAGGAAAAAACAACTAACCACTGTAGGGTCATCGGTTATGGATGACCACTGCTTTTTTAAAAATTTTGACAAATTTAAAAAAAAAAAAAATTACCAGTGTTCCTAATCTCGGACAACGATGGCTGCGATGAGAAGTCCTTAGCCGAAATGCTCGCATAACAGGTCTGTTGATTTAAAACTTCCTTTGCGGTTTGGGCTTGAGGCTGTTTCGACTCTGCGCTCTATTTAATTATCGCCTTAGCATCTTTGTAAGTTTCTGAAAGATTCTTGCTAAATAATAAGAATTAGTTTTAGTATGCAATAACTAATCCTGAGGACAATTAAACGTCTTGTTAAAGAATCGCTGTATGTCGTAATTAAAGCGTCGTGCGTCCATTAATAGATGCTGTATCCGACGATCCGTATCGTTTTATAAAGCTCTGCTGTAGTAGCTATGCTCAAAACATCATAACAAAAAACTCGAAGGCGTCTTGCTGTCGGGATTCGGGAGTGAAGGCGGGACTTGCGCCTGCGTCATCATGACTTCTCCCAGGGCAGGTAAGATCGTTGGTCTTCATGACATTAGTCATTCATTATTGTTCATTAGAACGCAGTCCCAATAGTGAAGCATATTATGGCAACATGAATGCTTGGATAAGTTTTCGCACCTGATCGAAGATGCTTTGAGATTCAAGCACGTACGCGCGCACTTTCGTCGTACGAAAAAAGGTGTGCCAATAAAGTGCGTAAAAGGACGCACTTCTCAAAAACAGATTTTGCAATAGTTAGTTCAAACAATCAACGCAATACAGGCATAATTTCATAATATATAATCGTGTACGAAAAAAAAAAAAAAACTTCAAAATTGAACAACGCCTGAGAGCCCCCGCTCATGACCCATTGCCAGTCCATTACTTTGTAGGCATGAGATTGCACGCGAAAATATACTTCAAAATTGAGCAATGCCTGAGGGCTTTCGCCCACGACTCATTGTAAGTCTATTACTTTGTAGGCATGTGATTGCACGCGAAAACGTACTCCAAATTGAAACGTACTTCAAATTTGAGAAATGCCTGAGGGCTTTCGCCCACGACTCATTGCAAGTCTATTACTTTGAAGGCATGAGATTGCACGCGAAAACGTACTCCAAATTGAAACGTACTTCAAATTGAGCAATGCCTGAGGGCCCCCGCCTACGACTCATTGTAAGTCTATCATTTTGTAGGCATGAGTTTGCACGCGAAAACGTACTCCGACTTATTGTAAGTCTATTAGGCATGAGATTGCACGCGAAAACGTACTTCAAATTGAGCAATGCCTGAGGGCTTTCGCCCACGACTCATTGTAAGTCTATCATTTTGTAGGCATGAGATTGATTGCACGCGAAAACGTACTTCAAATTGAGCAATGCCTGAGGGCTTTCGCCCACGACTTATTGTAAGTCTATCATTTTGTAGGCATGAGATTGCACGCGAAAACGTACTTCAAATTGAGCAATGCCTGAGGGCTTTCGCCCACGACTTATTGTAAGTCTATTATTTTGTAGGCATTAAATTGCACGCGAAAACGTACTTCAAATTTGAGCAATGCCTGGGGGGCCTCGCCTACGACTTATTTTAAGTCTATTATTTTGTAGGCAAGAGATTGCATGCGAAAACACACTTCAATAGGTAGCCATAGGCAATCCGATTTGCTAAGATTTCATAATATCCACGTCTAGACAGGTAGATTTTAACAGACTTTCTTGCTGATTCTTTTCTGTAGGAATGTTATTCCGAACCAGTGAAAGATTCCACTCGACGACTCAAAAAGGACTTGTAAAAGTCTATTTGAGTAAGAAACATTAATTGAATTTCGGTTTGAGTTTAGGTATATATCTAAAAAAAAAATCCTATGCGCAAACACACATTATTAGAAAGTTGGCTGACGAGCAATGTTGCGACTCGATGGTGGCAGTGGTGGCGATTGCAGTGACTCCAAAGAACTCGATGACAAGCAGTGTAGAAGACTTCAAAAACAAAAGCTCGATGGTGTAGAAGACTCCAAAAAACTCGATGACAAACTTATTCGGTGATAACGTTTACGTGATCGGTTTAATTTCAAATTTCCGAAATCACTTTTACGTTTTTATCACAAAAATAAATAATAAAAATATTAATTTTTAATTTAATAATTTAAAAATAAAATAAAAACTCACCGAATTTGCGGACGTGCGAAGTGGCTGAGCACGAAAACACGAATGACTAGTTGTGCAGGAGTGGGGCCTATATATAGCGGCCTGCTATCGGCCGGTAAGAGGGAGCGTTTGTTTTTATTTCCAGCTACCTCAACTAACGTGTGAAAGTGGCCGTACGTACACGGTACTACAAGTATATCATGCTAATCTCGGAGGACGAATACGAAGTGTAATATTAGTATAGATTACTCTCATACCTGAGCGTATGCTGTAACAACGCCACGAGTATTTCTACCGCCAGGGCTCCGGCTATGGCGGCCACGCCGGGCCGAGTTACCGTACACTGTTGGTCCAATGTGCGATCTTTTTGCGACTGCAAAAGAAAAACCCTATTATAAAACATTCATATCAAGTGGTTTTTAAAAAAAGGAACACTTACTTACTGACTGTTGAAGTTACTGTATAATGGATATTAAATGGCTTGTATCAAAATAGCTTGTATCAATTTGGAACGGAAGGTAAATTGACTTACAGTAAATTGATGGCCAATCTGGGACAAATGCAAAAGATAAACCAGATTATAAAGCATCTATATCAAGTGGTTTTAAAAAAAGACCACCTTTACATATTGGATGTTAAATGGCTTGTATCAAAATAGGACACAATTTGTAACAGAAGGTAAATTGGAGCCCAATATGTGACTCACAGTAAATTGACCCTAACAAATTGATATATATATGTGTTTTGGGTTAACAGATTTAAAAACACATTGAAAAGTGTTACAGCATCGATTCTGTTATCAATTCATACTGTAACACATATAATTCTGTAAAATGTATGAAACTGTTTTTCAGTACCTGATTAATGCACGAAATTAATATACTAACAGAAAATATTTAAACATATAACATCTAAACTAAATTTTCTAATCATCTAATTTCTCTGTTCTACCACAGAACAGCGAGAAACCGTCAGCGTTGGCACCCTTATGTGGTTGACGTCCAATCTGCTCGAACGAAAAGTTTTTGCTCAACGTTTCTGATACGAACTGCTAGTGTGTGGAACACCCTCCCAACGCACGTGTTTCCTACCACTTATAACTTAAGTACCTTCAAGGCAAGAGTGAAAAGGAATCTTCTAGGAACTTCGAACGCGCTTGGCGTTCCAAGTTCCAACTTCCAACATAGACCTCATCATTGCTTTGCACTAACCATGATTGTCGTCAAGCGCAAGCCTATCTCGCCATAAAAAAATAAAAAAATAGCAGTCATAGGGACTGCCGATAGAAGTCAAAACAATTATTTAATTTTTTGTTAATTAATTAAAATTTTAAATAATTAAAATATAAACCTTAACACTAGGCATTAAAGTTTAATTACCAATGTAGTATATTTATATTTAAGACCTTTTGTCTTTGTAACAAGCATGTCGCTTCGCGAGCATGTCGCTGTTCGCGAGCATGTCGCTGTCCGCGACTATGTCGGTGTTCGCGAGCATGTCGTTCACGCGAATCCACAAGTCCCTACCAAAAAGTGCTCAACGCGGCTAAAGAAGTTTTCACTTCAAAAACGATCTGATAAGTGATATTACGTCCACGTAACGAATAACAACAGACTGTGTGACAACTCACGTTCCCGGGAGCAGTGACGTCATTGCAGAAGTAACAGCCCAGTTGGTCCCCCGGTACATACGCGCTATGTACGGTGGTGTTCTCAGGGTTGTCGCAACGGACTCCGTGCCGCATCACCAAGTAGCTGTCGAAGCCTAGGGCTGCGTTTATTACTATCTGAAAGATAACTACACCACATAAGGGTTTTCTCTTATCTATATATATAAAATTCAAAGTCCTGACTGACTGACTGACTGACTGACTGACTGACTTATATATCAACGCACAGCCTAAACCGCTGGGGTTAGAAACTTGAAAATTTGACAGTAGGTTCCTTTTGTGACATAGGCGCTCACTAAGGAAGGATTTTTCAAAATTCCGCCCCTAAGGGGGTGAAATAGGGGGTGAAAGTTCGTATGAAAGTCCGTCATTTCTCAAGTTATATCCATAAAACTTGGTATTTGAGCTTCTGGTTTAAAATAAAGAAATACGTGTTTCACAGTTTTTGAAAATTGTACCCCCAAAGGCGTTAAATAGGGGTTGAAAGTGTGTATGAAAGTCCTTCATTTTTCAAGCTATAACCATGAAAGTTGGTATTTGGTCTTCTGGTTTTAAATAAAAAAATATGTGTTTCACAGTTTTTGAAAATTTTATCCCCACGGATGTTAAATAGAGAGTTTGTCCTTCAATCACGCCGCAACAGAGCAACAGATCGACGTGATTTTTTGCATGGGTATAGTTGAAGACCTGGAGAGTGATCCGGTAATTCTATCCATTCGTGATTTACGACGACAGAGGGTCACCGTGATAATTTCTTGTGGATTTATCCCGAAAAATTAAGGAGTGCCTGTGGGAATTAAAAAAACTTATGCCACGCGAACGAAGTCGCGAGCATCCTCTAGTTGGTATATATATTATGTATCATCACGTTACTGGAATATCAATAGTTTTGATTGGTGGAATATGATGCCAATAATAAGTCGTCAGCCAATCAGGGGTCATATTATTACGTATTTATTTATTGCAGTGTAATGATCGCAATCACACAAGGGGCATGGCAGTTATACCCATACCCCTAGTCGGTTTCTACACGGCACGTATTTGCCGGTAGGGTGGTAACTAGCCACGGCCAAACCTCCCACCAGTCCAGACCAGGGAACATTCAGAAATTATTAATTCCCAAATTGACCGTGCCGGGCCATCATAATAAATAGTAGCAGAAAATACGATAAAAAAAAAGAAACCCGGGACCGCACGTTACGACAACATCCCTCAACACTGCGCCACAGAGGTCATCAGTAGTAGTCAGTAGTAGTAGTAATCAGTAGTAGGATAAGAATTCGGGAATTAGCACAAGTACAGACTGAAAAACGTACCTTTCCATAATGTGCGGCAATGAGAGTGGGCAGCCACCTCGCCTCTCTCGAGTCTAGGAGCAGGAATATGGCGTCGTGGCTGCGTATCGCGTCCGTTAGCAGCTGGATGTTATTGATCGTTTCCTCCTTGAGGGACTCGCCTACTGGGTGCCCGGGCATTGGAATGTGGAGGACTAGGCCTTGTGTATGCTGAAATTAATAACATCTTTACAATACTTCCTGTGGCTGGCTGTGGCTGTGTTCCGAAATACACTGCGAGCACTGTAAGGTGTGACGTCACTTCAGTACACTGCGAAGCCGTTCCTTTATAGTTAGGTATACTGGGTACTGCTTAAAACGGAACGCTGTCAGCACTGAGACAAACACTGAGAGCACCTTACCTCGAAAACGCCAGTGCTCACAGTACAAAGATGGCGTCGATTAATGACGTCATATATTTCCCTAGGATACTGCAGCAGTTTACTGTCAGTTATAACGGAACGAATTTCTCCACAGTAAAGAGCACTGAACAGTGCTCGCAGTCTATAACGGAACACAGCCTTTGTCTTATTTAGGATGATAATTGTGACAGCATGTAGTGATGCGGTAGCATATAATTCAAATGTTTTTTATTCAAATAAACTTTTACAAGTGCTTTTGAATTGTTGAGTGAATCTACCACGGGTTCGGAATGCCATTCCTACCAAGAATCTCGGTGGTTGCTCTTTTGAAAAAAAATTTATTACGATTTCACTGTGTAAATACATAGGTAACCGCTGTCCTTGGCATTGCTGGAGCGAGTCAAATGCATGCTCTTTTATCATTTACGTAATCTTCAACAGTACAATAAGCTTTTCAGAAGCATATACTTTTATCTACTCTCATGCTATAAATCCTCTATAACAGGTTCTGAAACAGTTAGCTAATTGCCAACATTAAAACACCCAATGTCCTAATAACCATTACATCATCCAAACGGGTGATGTAATGTTGTACTGAATTTCATTACAATACCCCTGCCACATCTGCTCGATGCGTGGTATCGGTATGAATTACAAAAAAAGAACATCTGTACGAATTTCAAAAAAATAACATTGTCATACACGCGCGTTTCACTACCAGAACGCCGCGCGCTGTAAAAAAAAGTTAACAAAAAAAAATTAAAAAAAAAATTAAAAAAAAAAATTAAATAAATAAAAAAAAAAAAAATTAAAAAAAAAATAAGCGATTCATGTTTTGAGTTTTGATGATATTAGGTTACTAGGACTGGATGTTTTAATGTTAGCAGTAAGCTAACTATTTCAGAATCTGTTATAGAGGATTCATATTATGAGTGTAGATAAAGTCTTGTATGCAACAGTTGATAATTAGGTATTAAAACACTCATATGATACTATTATCATACTCCGCTTCGCGTCGTATGATAAACCCACATTCGTGTTTTAATACCCCTTATTACACAACTGTTGCATAAATAACTATTAATGAATTTCTTAAACTTGTGTAAAGGCAAGTTTAAAATAGGTTGTGGAATTTTGTTATAGAATAGAGTAGGTACTCATTCCCACGAACGACCTTCGGACTTTCTTGAGGCGTTAATCGTTAATGAGCATATTCGATAAAATCGATTATTAATTGTTGTAGAACTTGAAATCGATAGTTGCATGGCTATGCTGTATGGTCCTTATAATTATTACGCGGACAAATCTATATATATATATATATAAAAGAAAGTCGTGCTAGTTACACTATTTATAAGTCAAGAACAGCTGAACCGATTTGGTTGAAAATTTGTGGGGAAGTAGCTTAGAACCAGGAGACGGACATAGGACACTTTTTATCCCGGAAAATTAAGGAGTTTCCGCGGGAAATCAGCTAGTTGGTAATAACAATTGGTACGTAAAACAGGATAGTTTTCTTATCTTGTCTATCCCAATATGTGAATAAAGTGAGACAGATTGAAACTGCAGGGCGGTTGCGTAAAACCTGCATCAATCATTGTCACAGTACTCAATTGTTTTGATTGACTGAAGTTTCAAGTTATGATATTTTTGCTTCGTCAATGGATTTTAGCCAATAGTGGAAGAATGTTAACCAATCAGACGTGATTGCGATCGTTACACTGTAGCTGTCATTTTTAGGGTATGTTCCGAAATACACTGCGAGCACTGTACGGTGTGACGTCAATTTAGTACACTGCGAACACTGCGAAGCCGTTCCTTTATAGTTAGGTATACTGGTTACTGCTTAAAACGGAACGCAGTCAGCACTGAGAGCACCTTACCTCAAAACGCCAGTGCTCACAGTACAAAAATGGCGACGATTATGACGTCATACATTTCCCTAGGATACTGCGGCAGTTTACTGTCAGTCCATAACGGAACGAATTTCTCCACAGTAAGAGCACTGAACAGTGCTCGCAGTGTATTTCGGAACGCACCCTTAGCCAATCGCCCTGCAGTACTATGCAAATGGCAATCTGCCAAAATTATCATGCAAAATTAGACAAAACATAAAGATGAAACTTACCACAGTTGGAAGAATGAGTTTCAAGTTTTCGGCTGCCGCTTCCGCCTTGCGTTTGCCGCCATTGAGACAGTCTTGGAAGTTGAACAACACTTGCCGTGTCGGGTTCGAGTACGAAACCTTGCCGCTATCCACGAAGGTTATGTGACGGAACCCCCAAGCCTTTAAGAATTAAATAAATAAATTAATGTTTATTTAGCTTTACACGGATAACAATAAAATGGAAAAGAAACACAAAAATGAAAAAACCATAGCTACAAAATAATTACTTACTAAACTTAACAAAAGGCAATTATAATATTATATGGACTATATCATACTAATATTATAAATGCGAAAGTGTGTTTGTTTGTTGGTTTGTCCTTCAATCACGCCGTAACGGAGCAACGGATCGACGTGATTTTTGGCATGGGTATAGTTGAGGTCCTGGAGAATGATATAGGCTAGTTTTTATCCCGGAAAATTAAAGTTCCCGCGGGAATCAAAAAACGCGGACGAAGTCGCGGGCATCACCTAGTTTCAAATAAAATCTAGTCTATTTAATTACTATTTTAAGGTTTATGTCACTCTACCATCTGTCTGTCCTTTTGTACCTACGTCACGTTAATTGGGTATTTGACAAATAGTCAAATCCAGGTCAAATCAGCAACTTTTTTTCAAATGTCAAAACGCGTCCTAAGTATGGAATTTATATGAAATTTTAAAACGTGACGTCATTAAAGTTCGACGAACTTTAATCTTTAATCGATTGTTTAAAATTGTTATTCAACATAAAAATTTTATTGTACGTGGATATTACGACTTTTGGGTGATCATCTATTTAATAATCACTAAAAAATAATTTATTTGAATACTAGTCAAATACCCAATTAGACTTATGTACGGAACCCTAATAGAATGAGGCCCGTCTCACACTTGGCTAATTTTATTATGTTTGCTATAGAAAAAGACAACCTTTTTTTCAGTAATATAAAGGAACATACCAAAAGATCCCTCGCAACATGACAGCCTAAAGTGCCAGCTCCTAACAAAAGACATTTGGTATCTTTCATAACTTGCACATTGAGATCAGGAACTAAACGCCACTGCATCAACTTGATGTTGAGATCGGATGCTGTATCTGCTAATCTGAAAATCATAATTAGTTTAAGTGATCCCATCCCAAAATATTTAGAAAACCCTTGGGGAAACAGCAAAGCTCAGTCAGTGAGATTCCCAGTATCATTGGTTTTTTTTCCTTTTTTATCATCCCATCGAAAATACTTTGAGAATTATTTTTAACTTAATTTTTTTATCACTTTTTTTATAACTTGATTGCACAACAAGAACTAGCTTATATACAATAGGCGGACTTAAAGCTTGAGAGCCCAATCGACTTTTGGAAGATGTCAAAAGGCGTGTTGTGGATGTGCTCGAAAGCAGTCATTAGAAAAAAAAAATGTTGCTGGTAGTTTGAAGATGTGAAACTTATAATTTGTGTTATAGTTCTTGCAATCCACGAGTGCGCGTGGCTCATGGTTGTGTTAAAGTCCTATCTTTATACATTTGTATATAAGTGTAAACGTGTGCGTGTAGGTACATGATTGCGCGTACGACTGACCTATCCGAGAGGCACGCACACTTACGCAATGTGCATAACTACAAGCAAAGTTCACGCACGCTCGTGATTTGCAAGAACTATACTTAAAACATTATCTTACTTAATTGGGTCCATTGATGCAGACATATTGGATAGTCTGGGCCCAAAGTTCCCTCTATCATTTCTTTCCCATCCAACCCAACCAACATTTTCTGAAGACTGAACATTCTGAAACGAAATTCATTAAAAAATATATAATCCAGATCCAGACAAATTTGAACACTTTCTGCCTGTATGTAAGTATATAAAAGTACAAACCTCAGGTACAATCACATTAAAGATATGACTAGAATCCACTCCACCATCTTTGCTGCATCGTATACCAATAACTTTGATCTCAGTTCCACTCAATGTTGGACTGTACTCCAAAAGAGCCGCTAAAAATAACCTCAAGGGCCAGCCAGGGTTTTCATTATTACTTGGATCGGTAAATGCGAAATAAGTATTTGATAAATCAACATTTAAGTTATCATTTTTAGCAAAAACTTTAGATAAAGTTTCTACTTTGGTAACATCATTTTGTTTATCAATCACAAAGAAGGTTTTCTGGTTATGATCTAGTAGTTGGTAACTTTTTGATAAATCTTTTAATTGGTTTTCATTAAATTGTGTGCTAATACTTTTGCTTCTTTCTTTTAAACATACTGTAGGTTGACTTGGAGATGGGAATGCAAACCAGTAGTAGTAATGGAACTTTTTGAGATCCTGAAAAATGAATATAGATAAATTAATCTAAACTCTGGCCACAGAATTTAATAGACTGCAAATTATACCATACTAATATTATAAACTAGCTAATGCCCGCGACTTCGTCCGCGTGGATTGAGGGTTTTCGGTTCCCGCGGGAACTCTATAATTTTCCGGGATAAAAAGTAGCCTATGTGTTTTTCCAGGCTATAATTTATCTCTGTACCCATCCAGATCTGTTCAGCCATTGGGGCGTGATTGAGTAACAATTATCCATCCATACATCCATCCAAACTTTCGCATTTATAATATTTATTTGATGCAAAAGTGTGACTGTCTGTCTGCTACGCTTTTACAGCCCATATAAATAAATAAATAAAGCCTTTATACAGACAACAGCCGATATGTTCAACCGATTTTGATGAAATTTGGTACAGGGATAGGTTGTATCCCGGGGAACGACATAGGCTACATTTTATTCCGTAAAATTAAGGAGTTCCCGTGGGAATCAAAAAACTTAGCCCACGCGAACGAAGTCGCGCAAAATATAAAAGTATGAAGCTAAATACTTACAGCAAATGAAAGTATGAAGAAATTCAGCAGGCTACTTGGGTTATCTATCCATGACCTAGACTTTATATTAGCCCATATCATTTCACCCACACTGTTGAGCAGCATCGCTTTGTCAATGGATTTAAAGTCATCTATTGTGTTTTTGTTCATGAGTGTACCCATTATACTTATGTACTGCAGTTCTGCTTCTGGCTCTCTACAATATAATGTATCAACCAGTAACTGTTGTGGCAGTTAAAATGAGCTCTGCTGCTAAATATTAAAATAGCTGTAGCAATTAGGGCTTTCGAATACCGGTTTTTCTCAATACCGGTATTAATACCGGAATGATTTTTTTCAATACCGGGATCCCGGGATCCCGGTATTGGAAAAAAATTAAAATGTGGTAGATGTTTTTTATTTTAAAATTAGTCTTTTCTGAAGCAAACGGCACCATAAAAAATAGTTTTTTCATAAAAAATTTTTTTCACCAAATTAACTCAAAAAAGTGCCTTTTCTGCATAAATTCAGTGAAGAAAAGCTGTTAAGTAACTCCTTCACACTACACTCCTTCACTATTTTATATCATGCAATATTTTATGAAATTGTAAGTACCTACTCTCTTTAAAAAAAATCACCAAGTATTGATTTTTAGATTTATTTGTATTTTGAGTATTGAGATAGTTATTTACGCGTTGACTTAATTCTTACGAAACTATCGTTTGTTTCATGTATGAATAAAGTGAAAATTACGGACCACGTAATGTTCTGAAACTCCATCACATCATTTTAAATACAATCTTATTAAGTAATACTTATATTATTATCAAATAATCAATTTCTTATTCATATCAATCAGAATATCAACTATATGATTTTTAAAATAGAACTATTTTTGGATGAATTCTTACGAAAATATATTTTTATATATTTTTATTATTATTTAAATATATTTTTAACCTCCATTGAATTTTGAACTTTTAATAAAAGTACACACAAAATTAAATAAATATGGCAGGGAATTTTAAATAATTAGTGAAATTAGTGTCGAAGATTGTAATTTAAACTACTATCGTCGTCGTCTCAACCTATAGACATCCTGGACGTAGGTCTCCTGCATGGATCGCCACGAGCACGGTCTTGTGCCCCTTGTTTCCAGCGGATCCCAGCTACACGCTTGAGATCGTCCGTCCACCTAGTAGGGGGTCGTCCAACACTGCGCTTCCCGGTGTGAGGCCGCCATTCAAGCACTTTGGGACCCCAACGCCAATCGGTTCTACCAACTATGTGCCCCGCCCATTGCCACTTAAAGCTTGGACTCTTCGAGCTATGTCGGTTACTCTGGCTCGCCTACGGATCTCCTCATTTCTAATTTGATCACGCAGGTATACTCCAAGCATAGCTCTCTCCATTGCCCGCTGAGTGACCCTGAGCCTTCTTATCAGGCCCAAAGTTAGCGACCATTTTTCGGAGCCGTAAGTCATCACTGACATCACGCACTGTTCGAAAACTTTCGTCTTCAGGCACTGAGGAATTTTGGACGAGAAGATGTCGCGGAGTTTCCCGAACCCTGCCCAGCCGAGTTGGATTCGGCGGTTGACCTCTTTCTCGAAATTGGACCTACCTAACTGAACTGTATGTCCTAGGTATATGTACTCATCAACAATTTCGAGTGCAGAATTCTCAACTAACACACGTTGGGGCTGAACGTGTGCATTAGAAATGATCTTTATCTTGCTCATATTCATTTTAGGCCCACCTGTTGAGGAACTACTAAATGAGTAATAAACGATATTTTTGTAAGAAGTCTATCGAAGTCGAAGAAAACGATAATTTTGTCAAAACACAAATTAATCTAAAATTCAATAGTTATTATTTAAAAGAAAATAATATATCATAATAAAATATGCATTAGACTTGCCGATTGAGACTATGAGATTATAAATCAGATTTCTGAACGTTTGGAGAGAAATAGAAATGCCAAGCCACAGGGATCTAAATTCAAACACTAATTTTTCCCTCTGAGCGAACAAAAACGACTTTTCTTCACTGGTTTTAAGCAATAAAGGCGGTATTTTTGAGCTAATATGCTTAAGATACAAGTTTTAAACTTAGCCGAATAAAAAACAGTGGCATCTACCAAGAAATATATGCAATAGTCACTGTTTCGTTTATAGTGTCACCAATACCGGTATCCCGGTATTAGACATTTCAATACCGGTATTGAAAACTGGCGAAAAAAGTCCGGGATCCCGGTATTGGAAGCCCTAGTAGCAATCATTGCTACAATTTCAATAATTGTTTAATTTATGCTATCCATTTTTTTTTAAAAATATATATAGAGAGCAGACGAGCTGGCGGGTCACCTGATGGTAAGTGATTACCGCCACCCATGAACATTTCCAGCTAATATTATGAATGCGATAGTGTGTCTGTCTGTCTGCTATTCTTTCAAGGCCCATCCGTTCAACCGATTTTGATCAAATTTGGTACAGGGATAGGCTGTATCCTGGGGAAGGACATAGGCTATCCTGGAAAATTCAAAAGTTCCTGTGGGAATCAAGAAACCTTAATCCACATGGAGGAAGTCGCAGGCATCATCTAGTCTATACAAATATTATAAATGTAAAAGTTTGGATGGATGGATGTTTGTTCCTCAATCACACCCTAACGGCTGAACAGATAGATCTAAATGGAATTTGGCACAGAGATAGATTTTAGTCTAGAATAACACATAGGCTACTTTTTATCCCGGAAAATTAAAGAGTTCCCGCGGGAACCAATAAAACTAAATCCAGGCGGACAAAGTAAATAAATACAACATTGGTAGTAGATTCTTGTGACTTATCATAAGTGGCACAAGTTATTATATATGTGAAATAAATCATTGCATTTTCATTATTGATAAGGAGCTTTATAGTGGTGATCACAATAGATAGAATAGTCTTTCAAAAGCCCTGCACATTTGCTTCATAAAAAGAAGTGCATTTCAGCCAGTAGTGAACCCTCACTACTGGCTTACTTCTGATTGGCTGACTTCTACTGGCTGTAATGCAGTGAGGGTTCACTTCTGGCTGAAATGCAATCAATAAACTGTAGGCTTCAAAATCAGGTACACAGGAATGTTCTTTTTCTAGGTCACTTCTTATCCCTGAAAATTCAACTTCAGATATCCATTTACTTAGTCCGTGGTCCTTACCTATAGTTAGGCAAGGAGTAAGGACCACGGTCCACGGACCCCCAAATCGTCTGAAAAGGTCACGTAACTCCTTCAATCATAGGAACTGTTAAAGTTTTATTAAAAACATAAACTTGTGCTTAAATTACGACTTACTTGTTAAAAGAGGTACCATCGACCTCAAACACGGCGCCAATATCATTTCGATAGGAAAATCGCCCGTAAATTTGCTTTGCCGTCTCATTCAATTTGTCAACATTCAATTTTAAATCGGTTAAACTGTGCCAGAAGGACGGGTGAACAAACGATGTGAAAGGAACATACTGTATTATATCTGCTTGCGTTTCAGGCGCAGACATAATTATTTTAATCCGGATTCTAAACTATTAAACACAACTATTTAATTCGCAATTCGCACAAAAATCGATGCCTTTCGGTTTCTCAAAATGACATTCATGACATTGACGTTCACGGTTCAATGCAGTGTTGCCACCCTCTGATTTAGGTTTTCCCCTAACTCCTCGTGAAATTCCCCTAAAATAAGCACTTTTCAAAATTTTTCCCCTAAAAAATTTATTCTAAGCATAAAACACAAATGAAAGTGCATTAAACTTTTATTTAACTTTTTTTTAATATAATTAACTAAAAAAAAAAAAAAAAAACTACTAAATCAATACCATCTGTAGCATATATAGGTACGTATTATTTATTATGTAGGAAGTACACTACCATCAGATAAGTTTTGACCAATTATTAAGGTGAAGATCTAAATAAGCAGCCATAAGTCACTAACATAACATTTAACGATCATATTAAGTACATGCCTACCACAAATCTATGAGGATTTTGAATAGAATTCTCATCATCAATCATCAGCTTTTTGAACTATGTTAACCTTGGTTGGCTATGGTTAACATGGCATCATTGTCCTACATTGTCATAGGACAATGGTGCACAGCGTACCTACATTTGGAACAAGCGAAAAACACACTACCTAGATTAAAAACACTGACAGTCAAACCAACCAAGTCAAACAAACAAGAGTACCTAAACCATAACGTATATATCCATAAAAACCAGTTTACCTCGCACACATAAAGCAGCTTTATTCGTATTCGACATCTCTTCTTTCCACGTACACAATTCTATGAGCGCGAAAGAGAAAAATATATTTTGTTTGGTACTAGCCATAGAGAAATGTAACATCATAGTCGTAATTCCTACTTCCATGGGTAACATCGGTTACGGTTACGGTTACGGCACACCAAGTTACGTTCAGATACACGCAGTCACCGATTCGAACCGAAAGTTGAAACTTTCCCTAAAAAATTCCCTAATAATTTTTTTTCCCCTAAAAATTTCCCTAAATAATTGTATACCCTAAAAAAGCCCCTAAGTGTTCAAAAATCCCCTAAATCTAGGGGAAAATACCCTAAGGTGGGGACACTGGTTCAATGCATGTCAAATAATTCTTCATTGATGTCAAAACTTAAGTAGATGGTGACAGAACGGCTGGCTCATTTTTTGCGCAAAAGATCAGCCTGGCTGTCCGTGGGCTGTCCAGCGCGGAAATGCAGCCAGTATTCTCGCCACCATTCCACGTGATAGTAATTAGGTTAGGCTAGCTAGCTTTAATATCTATTGTATTGTTTTCAATAAAGGTTAAAAAAAACAGGACTTGTCAATTAATTGTATAGAAACTATAGAAAACCAAAAACTGTTCATTTCTATAAGGTATGTTGGGGTAAGAACGGACGGATTTCAGACCAATTGAAAAGGTTTTGCAAGAACTCAATTTTCTCGATATTTGTTGAAGATAAATTACTAAAATATGGTGCATTTGTTTAATTTTTAAACGTAGCTTAGGTTTCAATTTTGTTTATTTTTGTAAACTCAACAGTTTCTGCTTTATACGCATGTAAAAACAAGACATACTTTTTTATGGCTATGGTTAAAAAAATGTCCTTCGGGGGCAAGATCGGATGTACTTTCAAACCCGCTTCTATGGCTTTGAGAACAAGGTGTATAAGAATAATAAATCCGATCTTAAACGCACTACAATATATAAAAAAACTACGTTTATGTAATTAAAAACATGAATGTTCCAATCGATTTTTTTTTTTTTTACTTAAAGGCATCCGATCTTACCCCCAGCAGGCCTGGCTCACTTGTCACGTGACCTGAGATATTTAACTACTGCTGCGTGGACGCTCGACGGCACTCGTATCAGTCGAGTGTTGCGCGCGGACCGTAGTTATACGTTTGACTTTTACTCAAGTTCTCGTTATGGATAAACAAAGAAAGATCAGTAAACGATATCGTATCACATTAGGTCGTTCAAACTCTAATTATTAAGAACTCTATGCACTTCCTAAGGATCCTGAAAGGTAAGTTTGTATTATTTGCCTATCTAGGTACATACGTACCTACTTAGAGTTCTAAACAAAACTAATATTAATACATAATGTGGGTAGTTTTATTTTTATATCCAGACAAGACACAGTTTTAAACAAAAGTAAATATAAACCATATGTATGTATCCAATATTATAGTGATAGCCTAATGGGTAGACTTCAGCCTCCAAGTATGGGGTTCGATCCCGGGAACGCACCTCCATTAATTAATTAAAATATATCATTTACGGTGAACAAAAATCGTGTGGAAAGCTGAAACCATGCCTGAGAGTTCTATAATCATTATAAAAAACTCTAATATGTCGGCCAACAAGAAATTGGCCAGCGTGGAGGAATATATGGCTTAAACCCTTCTCATTCTGAGAAGAGCCTCGTGAGTCGTGCTTAGTAGTGGGACTAGTGGGTCGCCGATGAGTCGATGATGATTAATCCATAATGTGGGTATATTATTTTGTCTCGTAATCTCTTGCATGGGCCCCCTTCCGCCCCACACAAGTGTAAAATATCCATTGATACGAGTATTTCACTACATGTGGTTTTATAACGACTTTTTTTATCCACTACAAGTTAGCCCTTGACTGCAATCTCACCTGATGGTAAGTGATGATGCAGTCTAAGATGGTAGCGGGCTAACCTGTTAGGGGCATGGCAGCATATTAGACCCATATCCCTATTCGGTTTCTACAAAATCTATTAATAATAATATATCTTTTATCTATTTTTAAGTAATTGTCGTCATCATTGCAACCGATTACCGACCCATAGTAATGATACCGATACAAGAATTTAGAAGTAGTCAACCCTAAGGCTACACGCGCCGCGTCTGAAGGGATAAGAGTTTCGCGATAGAAAGAGATATATAGAGGTAGGTATTTAATTATTTTCACTCGCAGCGCTGTGCGAGCTGAATTGCACTTTATTACGAAGTAACCTGAGTCGCTGATGGTTAAAAGGTCTTCGCGGAGTAACTTTTCTGTTACTACTATTACCTATTCTGTGCCCCCAGTGATGAATTTTTTACATTTTGTGATTCTCAAACTTTGCTCTCATCATAAGATGAATTATCCAGATCCACGGGAAAGATCGGATGAATGCATTTTTTGCTAGTTATTAATGATAGCTAATTTTAACCTTGAAAAAGGGAAAGAAAAAGTTTTCAATGTCCGAACTAAAGACATCAAAAATTCTATCTGTCCGTTTTTCAAAATAACGTTGTAACGTTGATCCCAAGCATGGAAATTGCTTAAAAACAATTTTTTATATCCATTATAAACAACATATATGCATAAGACTAAAAGACAGAAATATAAAAACATAAATAAATAACATAGTAAAATAAATGACAAATAAAAATTAATGCTGTAAATCTAAATATATAAAAGGCAAAGGTGACTGACTGACTGACTGACTGATCTATCAACGCACAGCTCTAACCACTGGTCGGATCGGGCTGGAATTTTGCACTTAGATAGCTATTATAACGTAGGCATCCGCTAAGAAAGGATTTTTGAAAATTCCACCCCTAAGAGTGTGAAATAGGGGTTGAAAGTTTGTATGAAACTCCGTCATTTCTCAAGTTATATCCATGAAACTTGGTTTACAAACTACGGGTAAAAATTAGGAAATATGTGTTTCACAGTTTTTGAAATTTGAGTGACATAGGCTACTTTTTATCCCGGAAAATTGAGGAGTTCCCGTAGGAATTTAAAAAAAATTGTCCACGCGGACGAAGTCGCGGGCATCAGCTAGTAAAAAAATAAAAACGATACCCAAGATATAAGACGAACATATACAGACATTCTAATGTTATTGGGCTCTTTTCTATATCTGTACGCTTCTGAACACATATCCATCAAAATCTCGAGATCAAAATAGAATAATCCTTACACTGTATTTTAAGGTAAAAAATATTCATGTTGTAAAACTTTGACAATCCCTGCCTTATTTTGTACAGGTAAAGACCGGATGGTTTTAATCCGATCTTTACTCGAAAGGGGGAACATCGGATATCTGCTAATAGACATCCTAGGCGTATTTTGATCAGATCTATCTAGCTATTGCTACCTAAAACCTAGTATTAAGGCAAAATATTAGCAAAACAAGCTGTACTTTCGCCAAAATATGAATCTAAAAGGGAAAGGGAAAGATCGGATAGAAGAAAAAAAGACAAAAATTACCTTGTTTTTTTAAATTCACCATAACTCACGTTCGGTCCGTCGGGAGTGACTGGCTCGAACTGAAGTAGACGCATAACAAAATGGCGTTGAACATAATGATACCAACTTTAAAAAATATGGTCTCATTCGCGGGAAATTTGATGTATACGGTCTTACCCCCTATCCGCTCTTACCCCAACATACCTTAACTTGCTCTTGCACTTGACTCACTTTCGTCATAAATGAGTCATTTTCATTATGCTACACGTTCACTGGATTTTATTACAGTGCACATGACTTAAAGTTAACTAGTGGAAATAATAAAACGTTAGTTTGCAGACATGAAAAAATATATATTTCAGTTACCATGCGTAATGACAGTGTCATTCCATTTTCAAAAGAAAAAACATCACACACCAAAGACACATATCAGCCTAGAAGAAAGAGGTTTCATATCGCTACTTCAACACCTTCTCTCGATGTGTAGACCTAGCTGTACTTGTAAGCTGATAAGTCTCGGCCTAGCCAGTGGCTTTGTGAAGAGATCTGCCAGCTGCTTCTCAGTGCTGATCCTATTCACCTTCATATCTCCAGCAGTCACCAGTTCTCGCACAAAGAAGTGGCGTATTCGAATGTGCTTTGTTCTTCTATGGAACTCAGGATTCTCAGCTAATCTCACAGCCGCTTCGTTATCCACGTAGAGAACAGGTGAAGCCGCCATCTTCGTCATGCCTTGCATAAGACGAGCTAGCCAAATGCCTTCTTTCGCTGCCTCACTAGCTGCGACAATCTCGGCTTCTGTAGTGGAAATAGCCACACTGGATTGTCTCTGGCTTAACCATGACACGGCGCCTCCAGCATAAATGCATACAACTCCAGTAGTTGATCTCCCCGTTGTCAGATCTCCGCCGTGATCTGCATCACTATAACATTCCAGAATACCTTTCTTGTAATCCTTCTTCTACAGAATTCCCAAATCTGGAGTGTACTGTAGATATCTTAGTATGCGCTTTAACCGAACACAATCCGTGTGAGTCGGGTTTTCCAAGCTTCTGGATACTACACTGACAGGATATGCTATGTCAGGCCTTGTGCACACCATCAGATAAGCAAGTGCACCTACTACTTGTCTATAATTCTTCAGAAAGTAGTCATCAACCTTCTCTGTTTCCTTTGGTACAGGGTCCTTTATCATAGGAGTGCTTACTGGTTTACAGTTTTCCATACCAAATCTCTTCAAGATTTTTTTTACATAAGAAGTCTGGTGGATTCTAATATCACCGCCTTCTCTGACTTCAACCTCTATACCCAAGTAATACGATACAGGTTTATTAGTCATTTCAAACTTCTCTTTCAATTCCTTAATGAATTCATCAATCAGTCCTTCATTTGAACTGGCTATAAGACCGTCGTCGACATATAGAGCAACTAATAACTTCCCATTAGATCTCTCTCTCTTAAACAGGCAGGGGTCAGCTTCACTGACTTCAAATCCAATTTCCTTGAAATAGTTTATGATCGTCGTGTTCCAACATCGTGGAGCCTGTTATACAAGCTTTTCTTAAGCAAGCATACTCGTCCGCTACCATCATCATATCCTTCTGGTTGCCGCATGAATATCTCTTCCTCAGTCAACGAACCGTATAAAAAGGCTGTACAGATGTCAAACTGACGTAGTGCCATCCCTTTATTAGCTGCTAAACTCAGCACCGCTCTAATAGTTGCCATCTTAGCTACGGGGCTAAAGGTCTGATCATAGTCTTCCCCTTTCTTCTGTCTAAAACCTTTTACGACAAGACGTGCCTTAAATTTATCTACTGAACCATCTGGGTATAACTTCACTTTATAGATCCATTTACAAGGTATTGCTTTCCGATTCTTAGGCAATTCCTCAAGAACCCACGTTCCATTTGCTTTTAAGGATCCAATCTCGCAATCCATAGCTTTGCGCCAAAGGTCTTTATCTGGGCAATCTATAGCTTCCTTGTAAGTTTCTGGTTCGTAGTAACAATCATCGCTGGTATTGACATGAGAAACGTAATCATTGAATTTTGATGGTCGCTGCAGGAGTGATCGATCTCTGAGCTGCATACCTTGCCTGCCCAATTCAATAGATTCCTCTTCCGACTCCTCTGCACGCGCATCTTCAAATTCTTCTTCATCACCACTAGTAACAGGACCCTCAATAACTTCCGTGTCCTCCGAGAGTTCAACTTCGTTATTTGTCTCAATAGGTCTTCCTCTGTATTCTTCAGCTGTGACTGGTTTCGGTATCTCATTTTCATGTTGTTCCTTCCTTACATATATTGGAACTTCTATATTAGCTGTCTCTGTTACTTTAGAATGTTCAGTATCCCCAGGTTCTTCACTTCCTAAATTAGTCTCCAGTGGTCTCTCATCAAATGTGACATCTCTGGATCTAACTATAGTGTCCGACTCTCTGTGCCAGAGTCTATAACCGTCATCATTGTCATAGCCAACCAAGTAACACTTCTTTGCTTTCTTCTGCATCTTCTTCCTTTTTTGTTTCGGAATATGCGCGTAGCAAGTCGAACCAATGATCCTCAAATGTTTGATTTGCGGCTTTTTCCCAAACCACAACTCGTACGGAGACTTGTGTTCCACAGTAGTTGGTCCTGTTCTATTCAGAATATACATCGCTGTATTTACCAACTCTGCCCACAGTTTTTGAGGAAGCTCTTCATGAGCGTGCATCATTGCTCTGGCCATTTCGACAATCGTACGGTTTTCTCTTTCACTGCACCCGTTCTGTTCTGGAGTATAGGGCATAACTAACCGTTGATGTATTCCGCACTTCTGTAATTCTTCTTTAACCTCCACATTATCGAACTCCCCTCCATTGTCACTTAGAAACTCCTTAATCGTGTGTCCAACTGCCTTTGCTTCAGCTAACATTAGTCGCAACTTTGCAGGGACTTCTGACTTCTGTTTCATACAATAGACATATCGATAGCGAGTGTATTCATCTTTAAAGAGTACAAAGTATCTGGACTTAGAGCCTGAAAGTGGGAACGGACCACAAACGTCCGAATGTATGCGTTCTCCTGGACTACTTGCTTTTTCTCTAACACCAAACTTTTTTCTATGTGTTTTCCCGAAAATACATCCTTCGCATAGCGTCCCATCATTCTTAGTTTTTACATTCAACTCTTGCTCTATTACATCCTTCACATGACGTTTATCCTGGTGACCCATACGTTCGTGGTAAAGCTGCAGCGTGTCAACAGTATTTACAACAACGCTTCTATTTGGTTGTATCGCCTTGCAGTTTAACTTGAATAGTCCACCATATCTCCGTCTATCTCCAGTAACGGTTACTGTCTTATTTACTTTCAATGAGCAGGTAATCATACGTGACTGAAACACGCTCTTCGGATTCATGTCCTGCGCTGCTAGTACCGAAAACAGGTTTGTAGTAATCTGAGGAACATACCAAACATTTCTCAAATGAAACCTTACCTCATTCTTGGTTTTCATCAAAATGCTTCCTTTACCCAAGGCATTAACTTGCTTTCCATTAGCTGTTGTCACTGTACATGATTCCGTAAAACGTTCAAATTCCTCAAACAGGTCGCCTCGCATTGTAATATGGTGTGTGGCTCCGTTGTCAACATACCAATCATCACGATCTTGAGCGCAATCTGTCGCATTAACCTTTACTGCCATCATACTCGTTGTAGGACCTTTCTCTGGAACCTGTTCTTTCTTAGGACAGTCCTTCATAAAGTGCCCGACTTCCTTACAAATGTGACACCTGAAAGCCTTTTTTTTCCTTTTACTACCTTCACCATTACCCTTCTTGGTGTTTCTACCTTTCTTGGTACTATTCGCAACTAACACAATCTCAGACGTAGACTCAGACATGTTCTCCTTAGTTGACAATGCCTTCTCGTGAGTACATAATTGACTAGTAAGGTTCTCCACGGTTCTATCCTTCTTAGACATGAGTAACCAGCTCGATTTAAAATTGAAATAGCTTTCTGGCAAGGTCTCCATAATCTTGCATATCAATAACAATTCTGGTAATTCTTTACCTTCGTCTTTGATAAGCTCCTGATTTAAACTGTGCCATAAGTTTTTCATCTTTGAAATATGAGCTTTCATATCATTTCCTGAAGTAGATTCCCATTTGTATTGAAAGAATTCCATACATTTCCTGTATAAATGGTCTTCACATACACCATCGTACAATCTATGTAGTTCATCCCATACTTCCTTAGGATTTGTGAACCTTATTACTTTGTCGAGAGTTTCGTCTAACAAATTGTTCGTAATCAATAAGAGAGCTGTACTTTCCAACTTGTAGTACTCGGCTAAGTTCCTTCGATATGTAGCCATCGCCGCTTCAAAAACTGTACCTTCCATAGTATCACTCTTTGCAGGCTTCTCTGGTTTACTTATCTTTCCCTGAACAATATCCATGAGACCGTCCATGCCACGTAACATCGCCAACATGCGGTACTTCCATGATACCCAATTTTCGCCGTCAAGTTTCGAAATTTTAATTTTTGATAGCTCCATTATTTACAACAATAATTATTTTTGTGCTGGGCAGCATAACCACTTAAAGTTAACTAGTGGAAATAATAAAACGTTAGTTTGCAGACATGAAAAAATATATATTTCAGTTACCATGCGTAATGACAGTGTCATTCCATTTTCAAAAGAAAAAACATCACACACCAAAGACACATATCAGCCTAGAAGAAAGAGGTTTCATATCGCTACTTCAACAACATGAAAATAAACAAATCGCGTTGAAGATTTTTTGTTCACTGGTTGTTGCGGAATGAAAATACATTTCATTTTAATATGTACTCCTTACTATTAAAAAAATAGACTAAAAAATAAACATTTAAACTGAATGTCAATAATATTTTTATATATTTTTTTAATGTCAACTTGTTTTCAATGGCCTAATTTTTATAATTTTGTATTTTATTACTACACCACTTTCCTACTATAGTTAGTTTAATAATTCAATGTAGGACTATTTTAATATTTTAGGTAAATTACTTCGAAATTATTGTGAAAATATCGTTAAGATTACATTTTAGGGTAAGTCTTCGTACCCATCACTGTATCATACCTACATAAATTACTAATTATATATAATCAATCCAAAAGCCACCGATGTTAATACCGCGTTCTTCAACGGTTTTAAATTAGAGCCTAAATTCTGCTAAGTACCTACATATCTGTAGCTAGAAAGTAGGACCTCTACATGATAAGACGTGGTATATTAACTATCATAATATTTCATAATAAATATAAATTATTTTAATTTCTTAATTTTACAGATCTATAGATGTGCCAGAGTTGAATATGGCAATCAATTCATCAGAAAAGCTGGATGATAAAATTGGAACACCAGCAACAAAATCATCATGTTCAAAATCTTCGAACCAAAGTTCACGTGGCTTAATGAAAATGGATTACTCGGCGGATGGCAGCATTTCGAGTAGTAACTGTGATAAATCAAAGAGAAAGAAGAATCTGTCTCCTTATCTTACAGAAGATAGGATTCAAATGCTCTCAAGAATAACTGAAAAGAGACTAGTGCGTAAGAAAACAACTGATTTTGTTTCCTCTTATCCGTTGGCTGTTAACATCTATAAAGCCAGCTCTGATGAGTTTAAGGCTTTGAAGAAAAGTAAAAAAGTAAAGAAATCTGTTTTAACGCTACCAAACCAACCAGCTCCGTTGCCGCAAGCTTGTACGGTTAGCGATATGAATGATTCAGAATATTGTGATGACATGAAACATGAAAGAACATCGAGACCTAAAAAGAGAAGAACAATACAAACTTATAGAAGACCGCGTATGAATAAGGCAATGGAAGTGTTTGATAGAGATGCCGAATACTGTTCGCGTCTTAATATTGATTTGGATTGTAGTTCAACAGAAATGATCAATCAATTTACTGGTGATGGAAAAAAACTATCCATTAAACGTCGAATAAATAAACCCAAAGAGTCTGATGTAAAAGCGCATGATGTTTGGGCCATGCTTAGGAATATAAATCGGTTTCCGTTTAGATCATCTCCTCCTTTGTCCGATGATAGTATAGCTTCAATTAAAATAAATACATACAATAAACGTCGAAATGACCGAATGGACACAAAGTAATGTCATTACCCTTTGTAATAATTATAAGGAAGTCATTATATCAGTTCTCTTTTTTCTTTAATTAAACTGGTATTTTAATTTCAGATATATTGAAACATGTACAACTGAAGAATTTACATTTTTTTCCAACTCTGTCGATAAAGCTGCACATAATTCACAATCAAGTTTAGACTGTATCACAGTAATTGATAAGCAGGATAAATATCAAGCGCTCTGTGGAGAACTAAACGTTTTGAAAAACAAATTTGCCCCCAATATAAAAAGTCAAAAAAATATGAGAAAATTTAAATGTAATGTAAAAGCAAAACTAACCAGTGGTAAAGTAAGTGATGAGGGTGATACAGATAAATTATTTCATCAGCATGATGTAAATCTAGATCTGAGAAATCAACTTTGTAAAAGTCCTAAAAATAAAGAACTAAGCCAAGAAAATAAACTTATGCTTCCGTATGATGCTAGAAATCAGCAGAAAAAGTTAAGGTGCACTTTTAATCGTCAAAATAATATACCTAGAGATGACAGTACAGAATTTAATGTTAGTGAAGATCACTTGAATTCGGATTCTTGTAATGGGACGATGATTAAAGATGTAATTATCGATCGAAATACATCCAAGAAAATTAGTTCCTGTGACTTACAAGGTCCTATAATTGGTATAACAAAAGTTGTATTAAGTAAAGGTCCAAATATTGTTTCAACAAAAAACGCTGATACTCCGAAAAGGAAACCACGTTCAGTAAATACAGTGCCGAGCTCTGCTTTATATCCAAAATTAACTCAAACTGAGATAAAACGACGGTTGGCAAATATTAAATTCCCAATAGTTATTTTAGCAAAAGACCAGCTCACTTCTGCCCCGTTTCAAGTCACAAACTATGAAGCACCGCAGTTTGCAGGTTTAAATGACCATGTCTGGCCTTTCATGCAAAATTGGCAAAAGCAACGTAATAAAAGTTTTGAAAAGAATTCTAATAAAAGATCCAGTCCAGTTGATGAAAAACCTACTCAAGGTATGAAAGGTGACTGTGTTGGGGAGAAAACCAATGATATCAAAATCAAAAAGAGATATGAAATTCAAAAAAATAATCATGCATTAAAAGATAAAAATGCAGTTCAGCTAGCAGGAGTTCCCAACGCTGATAATATTAATAACAACGCTCAAAAGACGAAACCAATGTGCCAGTTTAAAGAAAGAATGTTACAGTTTTTACACAAGAAAGCGTCCTTTGATGGAGACTATAAGAAATTATTTCCGAAGGAAATTACCAAACGGAGAGAAGTTTATAATAATGCTGTGGATGTCAGTACAAATACTCAATGTCATTTAGTTCTTGCAAACGAACAATTCGAAATTATTAATAAAAAAGAAAAAATGCTGCAATATCATAGCATGCCGTCTAATTTGAAGCAGCCAATAGCTAAGGGTAGATGGGGGAGTGACTTCATTGATAATGTTATTAAGAAGCTAAAGAGTGGTGTATATTATAGTCAAGACGAAAGAGACATTTGTAGAAACCGCCGTTGCAGTAAGCTATTTTCTTTTCTTGTTTATTGTATAATTATTAATTACGTTATTAAAGTTAATTCTCTCCAATTATTAGATATTAATTGATGAATAATAGTAATTAGTTAATGATTAGGTCTAATTAGTTTAAAATTATGCTTTTCGTAGCAACGAAAGAAGACTCAGTTCAAACAGAAATAAATTTCACCAAACATGATTTGTGTAAAAGTTGTATTCAGAAATGCAACCCAGACGTTGAAGAAATCGATCTTTGCGAGTCCGTTCCAATGATTCCAGGATTTGACGACCGTCTTTCAGATTTGCAAATTGAATCCATCAACAAAAATCAAATTGCGATTAAACATTGCATCACCAACATTATTGTGCAGTTTGACGTTGCTACGCCATCTGAAATAAATCCGATGTTACACGTTAAACAATCAGTTTCTTGTATACCTGTGTCAATTACCGAAAATCATACTAAGATATTTAAATCTAAAATAACGATAGTGAATGCTATGCTTCCCGCTGAACTTTGCAGTATTTTTCCAAGGATGATGAGAAAAATTATTGATAGTAAAATGGTCATTCCGAAAATTGTTGATAAAGTTGAGTCCCACTTATCTACTATAGCTGAATTAAGTCGATGTGAAAGCGGTGATTCAATTAAACAGTTAATGCCGGTTCATATTGAAATATCACCTGAAGTGAGAAATCTTGGACAAGGAAAGTTTTTGAATAATGTACCAACAATCACTAATAACGCATCTGATAAGACAAAAATAAGTCAATATTATTTTGAAGAATTATATTCGGCAGAAATAACAGATCTTTTGCCAAATATTAATACACATCTATTATTCATCAGTCAAATGAATCCGGTTGTACTACTTAGTTTTGAATCAAAGCAATCAGCGGAACATGTACCAGGAAATGATTTACACGATTTACAGCAGAAGACATCAACTTGTATGGAATTACAACCGCATTTGTCTTCTAGCGGCTCAGTTGTGCCTTCTTTTACAAAATTGAACTTTATTGAGGCAGCACGAATACTGAGCAATCAAAACTTTAGTATTCAACTAAGCATACCAATGTTGAATCAGTTAAATGATTTATGTTACAAGAATAACGTAAACATAAAAAGTATGGTAATAAATACTGATAACAAAAAAGTTTGCTGTATCATCTCTAATGTAACGGTTGATTCTCTTTACAATGGTTTTCAAGATGGGTCAAAAGATAATAATAAAACACCGAGTATTTTAGAATTCAACCTTAAAAAACAAATTACTAATACTGTTACAAGAAAAACTGATCGTTCTTTAATTAATAAATGTGAAAAAACTAAAAGCGGCATTGAATATTGTGTCACAAATAGCAAAAATAAGAAAAGGGCTTTTGTTAAGCTATACAAAAAATGTAAATCTATGTCGAGTATATCTAATGAAATATCAAGCACAGCGCTGCGAAAAATAACAAATTTAGATGACTTTTTCCTCGCTTTAGGCTCAGCGAAAACATTGGCTAGTGTTTTTGATGGAACTACTGAGAGAAAGATTCTTACGTCCGTAAAAGAGGTAAGTATGTATAAGATAGTAGGTAGAATGTGAAAAAGTGACCTAATACTTTTGAAGTAAAACATCTTTAGAATCGTTGAGATTTGAAAATTCGTTGAAACGAAAAAGCGACACCAAAAAGAGATAAACATATTCGTAATAGGATTTAGCCTGCGAGAAAATGAGATAGAATACAAGTTATATTTATCTCATTCTCTCGTAGACTACTTTTCTGAAGTTTCAATTCTGCCGTGTGTGAATTGCACACACACACTTTTTTCTTATACTTTCATTGTGTGTTGTAGATGAAAAATTGGATAAATGACATTACACCGAGACAAGCACTTTTAGTTTTGCTTTTAGCAAATAAAAAGGATACATCGAATTTAGTGCGCTATCGATCTGTTATACTTCAAGGGATAGCCGTTAAAAGAATAACACGTGCCTCGGAACTTGATTTGGAAATAGAGGTTATTGAGAGAGAAAATCTAAACACATTTACTCAGGTAATTTTAACAGGTACCTATAATACCTACCAAAAAAAATATTGCGAATATTGAAGAACGAAGAATTTTACACGACTGCCCAAAAAAGGAGTGTTCTTAATTAATGTTTTCAGGGTTCATATTATATGTTTGTGAGTTTCTTTATTCCACGTTTACTTCTAATTTCCAGCAGGTCCTCTGTATAGTTAATAATCGCTAAATAATAATTTATTTTTGACATAGGCAACATCCCAAATCCCAATTCCCATTACTATTGGTTGTTTAACCCGTCATCTGGCGCCGCCATTTCGCGGATTTATGTATTGACAATCCATATCCATACTAATATTATAAATGCGAAAGTGTGTCTGTCTGTCTGTCTGTCTGCAACGCTTTCCCGGCCCATCTTTTCAACCGATTTTGCTGAAATTTGGTACAGGGGTAGGTTATATCCCGGGGAAGGACATAGGCTACTTTTTATCCCGGAAAATTAAGGAGTTCCCGCGGGAATCAAAAAACCTTTAAACCACGCGGACGAAGTCGCGGGCATCATCTAGTTTGAAATAACAAAGAATATTTTCTTTCGTACAGTATGAAGGAATTTCTTATTTGCCGGCATCGGTCGAAAATCAAGACAGTCTTTTGGAAGAATTGTATTGGATTGCGAAAACAACCGTAAGCAGTTTTCACAATAATAAGTACATAACCACACATGTAGTACATAACTACTTAAGTAATTGACCGAGCGAAGCGAAGGTCTCTGAGTCTACTTGGGTGAATTGGCACTTGTCCGTCCGTCCGTCCGTCTCTCAGAGCCTTATAACTTCTGAATTGCTGAACGTAATTACTTCAAATTTAAATATAATATGTAAACCGATGGCCTCCCGCCGAATATGGCTTAAAAAGTTATAAAAATCTTTATTTCAGGGGGGCTCTCATAGAAGCGAATGCGAAGTAAAATATTTTTCATAGCGTTACATAGGGTTGCGGTATATCATTTCAAAGATAATTAGGAATAGAGTCCAAAAATATTTTTTTTTTATTTTTCCCCTAAAATTGACGAAATGGGGGGCTTTCAAAGTGGCGATTTTCTAACGTCCAAAGTTGACCTCAGAACTCTCAATTTTCTGAACTCTCAAGACTGAAACTTGATCAATTATTTGAATTATATCCTGTACTTGAACAACAAATACTAAAATTAGATAAATATTTTAAGGAAACGAAATTATTTAATTTTTAATGATGATGATATTTTTAACAGAACTTCACACTGATGTCAATAGATGGCGCTCTGTGAAACCGCGAGGTCTCAGTTCGGGGCGAACCACTAGTATTATAAATGCGAAAGTGTGTCTGTCTCTCTGTCTGCTACGCTTTCACGGCTTACCTATCCGTTCAACCGATTTTGATGAAATTTGGTACAGGGGTAGGTTGTATCCCGGGGAAGGACATACTTAGGGTTAGGGTACTTTTTATCACAGAAAATTAAAGAATTCCCGCGGGAATCAAACAAATCTAATGCACGCCTACGAAGTCGCGGGAATCATCTAGTACTTACCTAATAAGTAATTCGTGGACACCTAGCTTTATGAAATTGGTTTGGTGTTATTCAATGATATTAGTTTAAATGGTTCTTTGGTTTATCCCTTTACGTGTGATTGGATTTTTTTTCTCCCAAAAGCAGTGGAAAAGGTCAACTAAAATAAAAAGATTTTTAAATATTGGATAGGTAGGTACTTTGCAGAAGTCGATGATAATAATTTAAGAACAAGAAAGTTACCTACTTACTTCGCTGTAATCCGCTAAACAGACAAATTAATTGGTAGGTATACTTCGCGCGCGAGTTGAATGCAGAGTAAATGTATGTGTCACCATACATTTGCTCTGCATTCAACTCGTGCGCGAACTAGGTATAGGTACAGCGTGTAGCTTGCGTTATGCGAAAATTACAGCGTACCTAAGCTTCTTGTTCCTTATTTATAAAGATTTTTATTATTCAAAGAACTTTTCATCCCATGTATTCGAAAAGGACGACTTGGTTCGCCTTTATGTGCGCCCAAAGGTGGTGTTTTCTATAAGAAACTTTTAGCGGGCAGTAATGAGTTTTTAATCCTCTTTATACTCGGTAAGTGCGCCGCAATTATCTTTGCCGCGCACTTATTGAATTTGGAACATCTTAGTGTTCAGCGCCAACGCAAATTGACGACCTCCGTGGCGCAGTGTTGAGCGCTGCTGTCTTAACGTGCGGAGGTCCCGGGTTCGATCCCCGGCAGGGTCAATTTAGGAATTTATAATTTCTGAATTTTAACTAACGAAAGGGCTATATGGATATATATATTTAAAAAAAAAAAAAAAAAAAAAAAAAAAATTAAATTAATATTATTATAAAGGCGAAAGTTTGGATGGATGTGTGGATGTATGGTGGTATGGATGTGTGTTACTCAATTATGCCCGAACGGCTGAACGGATCTGGATAAAATTTGGCACAGAGATAGATTTAAAAAAAAAAAAAAAAGATTATAGTCTGGAAATAGCACATACCTATGCTTTTTATCCCGGGAAATTAAAGAGTTCCCGCGGGGACCAAATTTTCTCATACCAGGGTGATGAAAAGTAGAGTGTATCATTCGGGCGCAAATATATTTTTGGCTCGGGCGACGTACTTTGAATCCCTCGCTACGTTCAGGATTCTACTAAAGAATCCCTCGCTACGCTCAGGATTCTACTCTAGAATCCCTCACTTCGTTCTGGATTCAAAAAAGCGCCCTCGCCGTAAAAATATTATTTTGCTCCCTTATAATACAATCTACTATTGAATTGTCAACCATGATCGTCAAGTGAATCGACCAACGTCGAAATTATAAGTACTTATACTAGAGCAGTTCTAGTGACTATGAGAAGTGTTAGTAGGTACTCTTTGATTCGTTCAAGATTGAGGACTTGGTCCCATCTGCCCCGCTGGCTCTGCCCCGCTAACGGGGCAGTTGGGAAAATAGTGCCATTGGCCCCGCTAGCCTCCGCTTAACGGGGCAGATGAAACTTTTTCACACAGATCAATTAGTGTCATTTGCCCCGCTACGCTTCCGTAAGAAACTTACGAAAAAACTTATTTTTGTTTTTTTACTTATACCTACTTACTTACTTACCTAAATGAAAAAGTTTGAATATCATAATCAGCTTTCGTTTTTGAACAAAAATAAGTAATATTAAGAAAAAGAGTTTGGCAATAAATCAACACTATAAAACATTATAAATAATTTCCTAAACAGCTGCATTGATAAGTCTTCTACAGGTATCACAGTCAAAAATCAACATTACAAAACAAGATCATTATAAAGTATATTTACTATTACTAGGTACTGTCTGTCTGTTTGTTTGTTTGTTTGTTTGTTAGGTATTAACTATACCTACGAAAATTGCAAAAATGTGAATGAAGTCGGAAAATATCGTCCCATCTGAGAGCTTCCGTGGCGTGCGCTGTGTAGGTATATATGTATAGTAAAAGTTGGAATTGTTCCTCTCAAAAAGTTCTGAAAAAAGTCCGCGATAAAATATATCTATCTTTTAAAGGTTGTCTATTTAGGTTTGGAGCTTGTTTGGAGTGTTAATTTCACTAACTACTATAATAAAAAAAGAAATAGGAGTGAGAAGTTTTCCATACCGAGTTATAAATAATTTTCATTTGAAGTGTGTTAAAGTGACAACCCTGTGACTCTAAGACAGCGCCAGCCCTACGGCTTTTAGATTACGTTTGTGCTCCATCAGCCTAAAGTATTACAGCAAGTGAAAGTGTTAGATTTAGTATTATCACGGCAGACTATTTTCCTTACTTCGGACTAGTTCGCACGTACATAAGTAAATAAAAGAATTTTAACTGTAAAATTAACTATTAGTTAAGTAAATTTTAATTATAAGAAAATTCCGGATTTTCATTAAGGCCCTTTAAACATTTACCCCGCGACCAACTATAGGTAAAAAACTCAACTATAGGTATAAAACTCGTCACACTACAGCATATACATATATGCACGCTTTACGAGAGCGTAGAGCTATAGAGCGTAGAGACGCTCGATTTTATTGCCAACTAACCAATTTTGTTACTTGAAAATATTAGACGATTATTTATTTACTAGGTACTTGTTTACGCTGTTGGCCGCGGTAAATATTATGTACCTATTTATGCGCCGAAACAATACTCGCGGAGCTACAATAATACTCAGTTTTTGAGATTGTAAAATAATGTATAAAAGATTATCTTACCGATTTCGTTCAAAATCGATATCTGGGGTTCCGTAGGATCACAAAATAGGAAACTGTTACCAATATTTTAAAAAAGTCAGCGCCATTTTGAAATTCTTTGTTATCGTACCGATTTCGTTCAAAATCGATATCTGGGGTTCCCTGGGATCACAAAACAGGAAACTATGAACAAAATTTTAAAAAAGTCAACGCCATTTTGAAATTCTTTGTTATCGTACAAATTTCGTTCAAAATCGATATCTGGGGTTCCCTGGGATCACAAAACAGGAAACTGTTACCAAAATTTAAAAAACGGCAGCGCCATTTTGAAATTCTTTGTTATCATACCGATTTCGTTCAAAATCGATATCTGGGGTTCTCTGGGATCACAAAACAGGAAACTGTTACCAAAATTTTAAAAAGTTCACTGCTGACTTTTTTTTGATTGACTGCTGTTTTGTGATCCCAGGGAACCCCAGATATCGATTTTGAACGAAATCGGTACGATAACAAAAAATTACAAAATGGCGCTGACTTTTTTAAAATTTTGGTAACAGTTTCCTGTTTTGTGATCCCAGGGAACCCCAGATATCGATTTTGAACGAAATCGGTACGATAACAAAGAATTTCAAAATGGCGCTGACTTTTTTAAAATTTTGGTAACCGTTTCCTGTTTTGTGATCCCAGGGAACCCCAGATATCGATTTTGAACGAAATCGGGACGATAACAAAAAAATTCAAAATGGCGCTGACTTTTTTAAAATTTTGGTAACAGTTTCCTGTTTTGTGATCCCAGGGAACCCCGGATATCGATTTTGAACGAAATCGGTACGATAACAAAAAATTTCAAAATGGCGCTGACTTTTTTAAAATTTTGGTAACAGTTTCCTGTTTTGTGATCCCAGGGAACCCCGGATATCGATTTTGAACGAAATCGGTACGATAACAAAAAATTTCAAAATGGCGCTGACTTTTTTAAAATTTTGGTAACAGTTTCCTGTTTTGTGATCCCAGGGAACCCCGGATATCGATTTTGAACGAAATCGGTACGATAACAAAAAAATTCAAAATGGCGCTGACTTTTTTAAAATTTTGGTAACAGTTTCCTGTTTTGTGATCCCAGGGAACCCCGTATATCGATTTTGAACGAAATCGGTACGATAACAAAAAAATTCAAAATGGCGCTGACTTTTTTAAAATTTTGGTAACAGTTTCCTGTTTTGTGATCCCAGGGAACCCCAGATATCGATTTTGAACGAAATCGGTACGATAACAAAGAATTTCAAAATGGCGCTCACTTTTTTTTAATACATACATACATACATGCATACATACATATATATTCCTAACATACCCTTTCCTTGTGGCTTTGCCGTAATCGGGTAAAAAAAATACGCCTACACTTGAGAACTTCCTTCTTTGTGGATGTCGGTATCAAGTTTTTCTAAGCGCAGTACACATAGAGAATATTATATCTCTATGGCAGTACACAACACGGTGTTCATTTTGTCGTAATAAATTTCGTGCAAAAAAGCGATACACCCACCCGTCCACGAGCGCGTCTCAGCGCGTACTGAGCGCCAAACGCCTAGCGCTCGGCTTCTTTTCATAGAAAAATGTATGAAACATTTTTTTTTTGCCACATAAACTATAAACATATTTATTTGTATGCTTAATGCTTTGCACCATGGATAGAGGACTATATAAGCCCCACTTTATTGTTAATATTCAAGTTAAAATATGCAGCGGATCTAGCTTTATGGGTACCTATCCGGACCCCATTTTTCGTCATTTTCAGCAGATCTTGCGTTCGGAGAAACGTATTTATGCAGAAAATTTGTATTGGAGTGTGCATTTTTATAAGGTCAAACGAGAGATGAAGAAATGACCTTTAATTTGATACCATGACATCCCCACAGCTGTGACTCCCGATTCTTTAAAGTGTACCTGGAAAAGGATGACACATCATGAAATCCGTATAAGGCACCTTAACTTCCACCTGCCGGCCTTCATAGGTACTTAATTAGTGAGATAAATTATTGATTTTGGTATAAATATTTTGTTGGATTTTCTTATAGTACCTACTCGTAAGTCGTAGGTATTACGTTATGCTAAACGACATGTGAAAATAAAAAATTGAGTGAGCAATTTTTTTGCCGAAATTACGGACAAAAAAAAGGAAACCACTTTTTAAAAAAATGAGTAGGTCCGTTTAAATCGTAGACTGAGTAAGATATATAGACGCCGCCATAGCGAAAAAATTCTATGTCTATGGACGCCGCCATATCTCCTTTTCACTCCCACATGAAAGAGATGCAGTGTTGGGATGTTACACAAGATAGAATGAGAAAAAAATATGTGTTTTTCTCTCCCTTTCTGCGTGTCACGGATTTTATGCCTATTGCATACAAACAAACCATATATTATTAATGTGCCGACGTTTGTATGACGTTTGGGAGGTGTTTCATAGTATTACCTATCCCTTTCGGTTACACGCTGACCCTGATTCTAGAGATTCCTTCTTCTATGGTATAAATAAAGTTTTGGATTTTTATCGAGTACCTCTTACTAAGGCAGAAGGCTGTTATTTAGTTTGGTAAAAAAAAATGGAGCGAGAAATTATCCCGTTCAAAATATTAAGATATTTGTACTTTTAGGTACCTACCTATAAAAACCTAACTTCTGGATATTTTTGTGTAAGTTTCGGATCATCCAATACTAAAACCAAGCCAAGTTTCATCGACTGAGGATTATGTGGGGGTCTCCATACAACAGACCGCCCCGTTTCCTAGACTATAAGTCAATGCTTTAACCTCAATTAGACACATTAATTATTATTATTCTACTAGCTGATGCCCGCGACTTCGTCCGCGTGGATCGAGGTTTTTTCGTTTCCCGCGGGAACTCCTTAATTTTCCGGGATAAAAGTAGCCTATGTGCTATTCCAGACTATAATCTATCTCTGTGCCAAATTTCATCCAGATCCGTTCATCCGTTGGAGCGTGATTGAGTAACAAACATACATCCATACATCCAAACTTTCGCATTTATAATATTTATTTGATTGATTATTTGATGATTTCAATAGTCGTTTAATAATTCCAATATGAATAATTACTCGAACGGCTGCAATTTTATATTTTTCAGGCTTCCGATTATCAAAAGCCTTTCGACGAATCTTCTGAACGGCTGTTAAAATCTCTATTGGAAAAGAGGAAAAGATTGAATCCATCCTATCTTCGCGTAATGGCGCGATACGTCGGTCTTGGTTTGCTGAAATTTCCTAAAAAATAATTCGATTGATTTCCAGACATTTTAAATTATTGTGGTGTATATCTTACAGTTTGTCTTTTGTAATAACGTTTTTAATTTATACCTATTAAATTATTTATTTTTAGATACCGATTGGTTTTCATTTACCGCTCTGCTAAGTGTACTTGTGCTGAACTTAGGCGCGGGGCATACATTCTTCTTCATGCTTCCTTCATATTTCTAATTTAAGTAGGTACCTATTTCATTTAAAAAGCATACAAGCGACAGGACGCCTCACGCCAGATGCAGTCCCCGTGGCGCAGTGTTGAGCGCGTGCGGACGTCCGGGGTTCAATACCCGGCAGGGTCTGAATTCCCTTTTCCCTGGTCTGAGACTTCGGCTGTGGCTAGCTACCTACCACCCTACCGTCAAAGGCGTGCCGCCAAGCGATTTAGCGTTCCGGGACGATGCAGGGTAGAAACCGAATATAACTGCCATGCCCATAACAGGTTAGCTCGCTACCATCTTAAGACTGCATCATCACTTACCATCCGGTGAGATCGCAGTCAAGGGCTAACTTGTAGTGGATAAAAACAAAAAATACAGAGGCGGCGTGCCGCTGACGCCGCTTTCTTGCTTCCGCGGCCAGGTCACCGCAAACTGGTTGTAACTTGTAGGTATCAGACCCCCGATTACGTAAGAATTGTCGATCAAATGGTAAAGGTTCGGCGTCAAAGTAAAATAAACCATGACAGCATTGAATTAGAGCTCAATTTCGTCTGCCCAATAAAAACGTTAGAATGGGCAGACGAAATTGAGCTCTAATTTAATGCAGTTATGGTTTATTTTACTTTGACGAAAATCTTTAAAGTTTGATCGGCCATTTTTACATGATTGGGGGGCAGATTACTGTGCCTTCGCCTCGCTTATTTTTATCCCGCGCCGTAGGTTCAGTAATGAAAAAATAAGTAGGTTTTATGATTTTTTATTGGTAAAGATAAAAGTATCACTTTTGCGGCGCACTCGTGCTTGAGCTCTTGGAATCCCGGATTGAAGCTGAACGCCTGCGTTTGAGCTCTTCTTGGCGACGCACCTGCAATTGAGAAAAAATGTGTATTAAAAATTCATCAAAATATTTTACTACACACATAATATTGTGGCTACTTGTGTTTGAAATGACTGAAAAAGAATATCGCTACACAATATAGACCTTCAATTTGAAGGCACAATAGTAAGTTCAACTTTTATGTTTTATTTTATGTCCATGTTATTTGTGTTTCGTGGTTCTGTTATTTTTTCTACTTTTAGTTGCTTGGAATAGCACAGCACAATCAAATAGATAAATTAATTATCTATTAAAAAGTAAGGCAATTTCCAATTCGTACGGTACTAGGTATAAAGGTAACAAAGTTTACTTATTTTCTTGTTGCTGATCTAATACCATAACACAAATATAATATGTCAAGGGGTAAGAGACAGCACCTTGCTCTCACAGCTTAGTATGAAGCCTATAAAATGGGTTTATAGCTGCATGATACAAGCTGTTACATTTTACTATATAAATTGCTTAATTAATCTCATAATGTCGGTTAAGAGCACTCAGATTAAAAAAGAGCTCTGGATAAAGAGTATAATATGTCCACAATATTATACATTATACAAATATGTAATATGAAAATAAAGATACATTCATAAGTGTATGCTGAGACTTTTATATCCAGTCCTGTATGGGTTTTTACACCATTCACCAATCAGATTGTGATTAAACTTTGCTCAGTTGGTGTTGGGACTTGCGAGAAGTCCTACCTAGTATTGTCGACATTGAATAGGGCGACATTTATACGAAAAGGTATTGTAACTTGCAACTCTTATAACTTGTTACCTTGGATTCCTTCTTTCTCTGCGCGAGCAGTTTAGCGTAATCAGCTTCGGAGGCCTTGCGCTTGGCGAGACGCTTCTTCTTGAGCGCCAGGCGGTGGCGTCTGCGCTGCAGCACTACGGGGGTCACTAGCCTCTGGATTCTAGGGGCCTGCACACAAAAAAAACACATTGAGAACACATTAGACCACCATGCCAAACATGAATTTATTATTATACTCTTTGAAGTACTAATTCATCTATATAGGGAAGAATATGACATGCATAGTATTTTATAAAATCTTATGTGATCGAAGTATTCATTGTAATATGTAACTTATCTGGCCCGGTGGCCAAAATTGGACCTAATTTTTATGCCTGTTTAGTTTTTTTCTTTTATTTTTCTTATATACTAGCGACGCCGTCACCGGCTCAGATAAGTTTGTGGGAATATATACGAGTTACTAGCTGATGCCCGCGACTTCGTCCGCGTGGTATAAGATTTTTTGATTCCTTCGGGAACTCCTTAATTTTCCGGGTTAAAAAGTAGCCTATGTCACTCTCCAGGTCCTCAACTACACCCATGCCAAAAATCACGTCGATCCGTTGCTCCGTTGCGGCGTGATTGAAGGACAAACAAACACACTTTCGCATTTATAATATTAGTATTATAACGTCATATTCTAAGCTGGCCTTGCATAGAAAGAGAATTACACTAGAACCATACCAAACACCGAAAGTGATGGTAGATGTACTTTCAATTGATTTTCTCAAAGCTCGGAGTTCAAGCTGCTCCTGAATTTAGGCAGCACAAGATGAGAGAGAACAAATCTTGTAATTGCCTCATTCTTTGATACATAATGAATGAATATGCATTCCTTGTACAACAACTCCTATAGACTGCTAGATACTACCCGTGTCTAGCAGTCTATTATATAGGGCATAGGCTTTCTTTGTCTAGCGGCCTAGGGTCTGATAATTATTTGAACTAGCAAGCCCAAGCAAAGATCACATTTGGTCTATTAATAAATAACTATTAATGCAAATGATTGATGATAATATAAAGGAGATAGGAGATGATTTGTTTAACTCACTGTAAAAGTAGACAGACATAAATCTGAATCTTCTGCTCGGAGCTAGTTTTATCTACCCTGATTCTGGCATAAACTAAGCATGATGCATAGCATACTCTTAATAACAATATCAGGGATATTTTTGAATACCTATCATATTATGTAAAACATTCCATATTTTTTATTTTTTCATTATATTTCAGATTCATTCCAAAATTATTTAGTGAGTGATTCTTTATTTTTTGGCAATACAACCAGGATCAATAATTTGGTTTTCACTTGTGTAAAATAGTAGTTTGATTGTGGTTGTTTGCAATTAACAAGTTTTGTTTCATTAGCAACATCACACAGGTTTTTATCCCACCACCTTCTTAAGCTGCATCATCACAGTCGAGGGCTAATTACTAACTTGTTGTAGGGAAATAAAATAAAATCCCATCTCTGTGTCAAGCTACATCTGTTCATAACAGGGTAAATATTTACTTACGTCTGTGCTTTTAATTTTTTTTTTTTTATTAATCTTTTAGCTATTAGTGTGCGGGTACGAAACTAGCGGTAGCGGGACGACGGCGGTAGCGGGGCGATGCGACTAGTCGGAGAGCTGGCGACAAATTTCGGGAACAATTTGAAAGAGGTCTGGTAATACTTTATAACCGACAAAAATATCTGGGATTTATGTTTTCGAATTCTATAAGTATACAATTTAAATATAAAAAAATCAAGTTGCCAAAAAAATGTTTTATCCAATGTTTTTTTGAAAGTGTTATATGCTGCGCAGTAGCGAAATAACCGCAAACGCTCTACCAGACTGGCAGAACTGGATTCACCAATGAACGAAATTATATTTTTCCACAATTTCAGCTCGCCTAAATGACCTTCCCGAAATTTGTCACCAGCTCTCGGTTTCCATCGCCCCGCTGTCGCCGTCGCTCGTTTCGTGCGCGGCCCCTTAAAGGTGCATATTTCTGTACATAATATATAATTTAAGATATAATATTATTATACAACTGCCTGAAAAAGGAGTATATTGTACAAGTACTAATTAAAAAGATTATTATTATTATTATTTATAATAGGCTAGGCCGCTTTCGCTGATGCACCTATTATATATCAAATCTTGTGCTTTGTATTTAGGTGCTTATCCAGATATTTAATAATTAATAGATTCTTACGACTTATAAGTGGCACAAGTTGTCCTACGTTAAATAAATAATCATTTCAACTTCAATAATAATACTTGCCTTATATCTGGGTTTAGCATTCTCCTTGCCTTCCTTAGCAGGTAGCAGGCGTTTGACAACGTAGCGGCGTACGTCGTCCTGTTTGGTCAGGTTGAACAACTTGCGGATCTTGGATGCCCTCTTGGGTCCTAGACGACGGGGCACGTTACCATCGGTAAGGCCGGGAATTTCCTGCAATCATTACATTTGTGATTTTATTAAACAATTCTTATTTGCAAAAAATATCCTCACATAAAGTCATTCAGAAAGGACATTAGCTGGCACCAATCAAATAGTTGCAAGACACGTCACAATAGCATATTTTCGCCCATAGTATGTTTTTTTATCCACTACAAGATAGCCCTTGACTGCGATCTCACCTCATGGTAAGTGACAATGCAGTCTAAGATGTAGCGGGCTAACCTGTTAGGGGCATGGCAGTTATATTACACGGCATCGTACCGGAACGCTAAATCACTTGGCGGCACGTCTTAGCCAGTAACTAGCCACTATACTACTACCTGTAACTAGCCAGATTATAAATTCCCAAATTGACCCTGCCGGGAATCAAACCCGTATTCCTCCGCACGTTAAGACGGCATTGCTCATCACTGCGCCAGGGAGGTCGTCAAAACATGTCAAGTCATCGAATGTCGATGTCAAAGTGTTTTGACGACTCCTACTAAAGTAGGAGAGCTGCACAAACAAGCACTCGCACGTCAGCTCTATATGATTTGTGTTATCTATAGTACCTTTTATCATAGGACAAAATTTAAAAATTAAATATTGGATATATTTTGCATTGTATGGTTGTCTTAGAAAATCCACAACACCATAAACATAGAAGTGGCATGTCTATCAACCATTTACTCTGCCCTGCCGCATATAATTACACAGATTTGAAGATCTGGGAAACAGTAAGAACAGGGATATCTATTAAGTGATCAGAATAATTAGATAAATAAAAGCAACTTAATTATTCTGATAATGAATACTAATTAATTAGTAATTACATAATATCTAACTATTCTAGTTTTATTTCAAATTATTTGCTAGACTACTACTACTGTATTACGATTTGGAGAGATCAAGTTCTAAGTCAACTGGCTTTATTAGTTACTTTTAGCTTATAAAAAACCTAACATTTTGGTTCTGTCAACAGTGTTAAACAACAGCCGAGCGATCGCTGCATCAATCATTGATACATCGCAATCACCTCTGATTGGTTAACACTCTTCCACTATTGGACATAATCCATTGACGCAGCAAGAATGCCATAAATTCAGCCAATTACAACAATTGATACTGTAACAATGATTGATGCAGAAGTTACGCGATCGCTCGGCAGATTGCCCTGCTGGATTGGCTAAATATGACAGCTACAGTGTAACAATCGCAATCACCTCTGATTGGTTAACATACTTCCAATATTGGCCAAAATCCATTGATGCAGCCAAAATACCATAAATTCAGCCAATCAAAACATTGAGACTGTAACAATGATTGATGCGAGTTTTACACAATCACCCAGCAAGTTCATTACAATTTATATGTATTTTATTTACCTGGGCTCCTTTGCGGACAATTACAAGAGCCAGCACAGATAAGTTAGCGTCTACAATACAGCCGCGGACTGATTTCCTTTTCCTCTCACCGTCACGACGTGGTCTGTAGCAAGAGTGGCCCTTTGACATCAACAAACGAACACGGCCTGGAATAAAGTTTGAAAATTTACTATCTATTATGAAAAATCTCTTGTAAATTGAGGATAAATCAGCTAATCCCTAATTTAGCTGTTATATTTACTAATTGACAGAAGACATGCTTGGTGAGAGCTAAGCACCGGACTATCTGTTCACAGAATCAACTGTGGATGTACAAGCCTACAGCAAACAACTGTCCTCAAACCTTTCACCCAACATAGTGTTCCATGGTGATTTACTGCTACGCTTTCACGGCCCACCTTTTCAACCAAATTTTGATGAAATTTGGTACAGAGATAGGTTGTATCCAGGGGAAGGGCATAGACTTTTACTCCGGAAAATTAAAGTTTCGCGGGAATTAAAAAATCTTAATCCACGCGGACGAAGTCGCGGGCATCATCTAGCCATACTCATTATAAATGCGAAAGTGTGTTTGTTTGTTGGTTTGTCCTTCAATCACGCCGCAACTGAGCAATGGATCGACGTGATTTTAGGCATGGGTATAGTTGGGGACCTGGAGAGTGACATAAGCTACTTTTTATCCCGGAAAATTAAGGTGTTCAAAAAGGAATCAAAAAACGTAAACCACGCGGACGAAGTCGAAGGCATCAGCTAGTAGGTAATATTTGTTGATATAATTTTGGTAACCTTAACTTACTATTGGTGAGGACACCCTGTTTCATTGGAAAGCCCTGCTTGTCGTTACCACCAGCTACACGAAGGATATAGCCCTTCCATTCATCTCCTAGCTGGTCCGCCTCCACTTCTGCGCCCATGCGCTTCTCATAGAAGATACGGAGCTTATGCTCGTCCACTACTTCGAATAACTTCTGACATCCCGTTGCCGGGTAGGAGACGTTCAGCTAAAACAACCAAAAGAGGTTATAACACTACACTCACATTCAACTCAACACAAAACCCAATTAACACGTTAACCATAAAAAACTCTTTATAATGATGATAAAACACTTTTATATTCACGTGTATAGGCTACAATAATTTAGTTTATTTGCACACGAGTTTCACTTTTCGAATAATACGAATATTTTATCGAACTTTTTTAAATCAATCACGTCACACATTCGTGTTAATCGTTACAAGATAAAAAGAGTGGAATTTACAGAAATTAATATCAGACTTATTTCGTCTATAGTCCATTTAAAATTAGAAAAAATATACACTTTTTGAGAACCTTCATGACTGTAGATAGCTCCTTCGAACGTCAGCCATGAAAAGAACCATAGAAAATGTAGAGCGCTGAGCGCAGTTGTCAAACAGTCAAATGTCACACACAAGGAAATTGTCAACAGCAAAGACCCATTTTGACTATTTTCCATAGACTATTTATTTTAGTGATGCGAAAACCTTAGGAAACTAGTAAGATAAAAATTATATAGAGAAGGTACTCAAATCCTACCTCCATGAAAATTATCGATATTAGTTTAGCTTTGTATTTTATATCTTTATTACAATGTAGAGTACAGCCCGATTTAAACTCTATGACGTCATGGAAGTTAGCCGCGAGTGTAGGTTCGAGCAGGATAACGGTTGGAACAGGATACTCGTAGCGGAAAGGTTTCAGGGTCAACTGAAAACGTTCCGCTGATATACTTCTACCTAATATCAGAGACAAGTACCTAACTTATTGTATTCTTAATTCTGCGCATCGAAACTTACTGCGCACGATGTTCCGAGAAGTCATAAAATTTGAATCAGACTGTACCTAAGTACTACCTACGGTGGTGCAATAATTCATCGACGGCACTTGTGTCTTGTATCAGTCGAATGTAGTGCACGAACTGTGAAATATTTTTGACTGAAATAAGTAATGAGCGATATTGAATCATTCTTTGTTATTAATTATTAAACTCTTTTTGACGTGACAACGTCTTATAAATTGGTTTGCCGGGTGACACCTCAAGATTCTGTGTTACGCTCCCCGCGTTATGCGCTAACAATGAGAGCGAGTGAGAGGCACGCGTCCCGCATAAGAGCGAGAGAGACAGACATAAACTATTTTACCACTCAAAGTCGTTGTCACGTAAAACTTTCGCCCGTATATCGACTTTACAGGCAACCAATTTTTTTTGTTATTAATTATTATTTAACTCTTTTTAAAGTTGTTACACATGTAAGCGACTTACGTGAGTACCTAACTTACAAGCACAGCTTATTTATTTGCCATATATATATTTTAATGTATTAAATATTTTTATCATAGTGTTGGAGGTGTTGACTCTATATGTATATTAATATTATATATTATAATTATTGTCAACCTTATTATTTATTATTGTCCTTCGTCACTACGTGACTGTAATAATTATTGACATTGGCATATTTTGGCGGTGGGTGGTCTACATGTCTACATTCTCACTGACATCTGGAATCAGTGTCCCCACCTTAGGGTATTTTCCCTTAGATTTAGGGGATTTTTGAACACTTAGGGGCTTTTTTAGGGTATACAATTATTTAGGGAAATTTTTAGGGGAAAAAAATTTATTAGGGAATTTTTTTAGGGAAAGTTTCAACTTTCGGTTCGAATCGGTGACTGCGTAGTGCGTGTATCTGAACGTAACTTGGTGTGCCGATGTTACCCATGGAAGTAGGAATCAAGGAATTACGACTATGATGTTACATTTCTCTATGGCTAGTACCAAACAAAATATATTTTTCTCTTTCGCGCTCATAGAATTGTGTACGTGGAAAGAAGAGATGTCGAATACGAATAAAGCTGCTTTATGTGTGCGAGGTAAACTGGTTTTTATGGATTTATACGTTATGGTTTAGGTACTCTTGTTTGTTTGACTTGGTTGGTTTGACTGTCAGTGTTTTTAATCTAGGTAGTGTGTTTTTCGCTTGTTCCAAATGTAGGTACGCTGTGCACCATTGTCCTATGACAATGTAGGACAATGATGCCATGTTAACCATGGGTCATTTATAGAGGACTCCTCTATAAATGATCTATGGTTAACATAGTTCAAAAAGCTGATGATTGATGATGAGAATTCTATTCAAAATCCTCATTTGTGGTAGGCATGTAATATGATCGTTAAATGTTATGTTAGTGACTTATGGCTGCTTATTTAGATCTTCACCTTAATAATTGGTCAAAAATTATCTGATGGTAGTGTACTACATATTATATAATACGTACCTAGATATGGTACAGATGGTATTGATTTAGTAGTTTTTTTTTTTTTTTTTTTAGTTTAATATATTAAAAAAAGTTAAATAAAAGTTTAATGCACTTTCATTTGTGTTTTATTCTTAGAATAAATTTTTTAGGGGAAAACATTTTGAAAAGTGCTTATTTTAGGGGAATTTCACGAGGAGTTAGGGGAAAACCTAAATCAGAGGGTGGCAACACTGTCTGGAATTCTGACATTATAATTCGTACCATTGTACTATTTACACCACAGCACTATTTATTAAAATCTGTATATATTATAGTAAAACCGGCTATAAATTACAATTAAAACTAAATTTAATTCTGCTTAGTGTATAAATCAAATACAAGTTTAAAGTGTTAATCAAAATTCAGAGAACTTAGTGGAAAAAACTGAAAAAGCACTTTATTTATTTACCAGAAAACCAATCGTCTTAAATGATGAACAACGAAGAAAATAAAATTTTGGCTCACAGACAGCACGTAAAATATTTTATGAGGTTTTTAAATGTGCTACCATCGTCACTTTCATCTCATGACACAACCAGGTGCGGTACTTAATTCTTTGAATTTTAATATTTACAAGACAATATTCTCAGAACCTCTTCCTTCTGTGCATATAGTGCCCCTTTTTAATCGACTTCAAATAAAGGAGGTGGTTTTCAATTAGGCGTGTATCTGTTTTTTTAACTATTAAGTTTGTCTTGGCTTTGCTACTACATAATGATTACAGATCTCAGATCAGAAATCTTAGATGATGACTGACTCATTTTAAGCCCAGCCTTGGACCTAGAAAGCTGATATTTTGCACAGAGGTTCATTTTATAGTGTACTTACTTATAAGGCCAGATTTTTCAAATTTCACATGGTAGTTAATCAGTAAGCCTAAGCAGTCACTAATCTTACTCTATCTTAAAATGAAATAGGTACCTACTTAGGAACTTAAACAGGGAAATATTCACGCTTTGATAAACTGTAATACTTAAGAAACTTTATGGTAAACTAAAAATAAACTTTAACCTTTATATTTTGTTCTTTATTGTTTTAGGGTAACCATAGCTTATTTCTCAGTATCAGGACTAGATGTACTTGGATCTATTTCTTCAATATCAATAGAGCAGCAATCTAGAATAATTGAATGGCTGTATAGACTGCAGGTTCATCCAAATAAAGAAAGTGAGTACCTAACTACTTAACTACTAATTGGTTTACTTGGCAACTCTATAGAGTGCAGTATTGCACTCCATCTCTCCCCTGCATGCCTTCAGTCGGATAAGTTGTCTGACATCATATCAAAGTACAGGTCAATGTACTGAGTTTAGCAACTTTCAAATTTTGCTCATTGATTATATTGTAGCATATACTCCCATTAAGTAATGTAGCATGCAGTTTGTCATATTAAACAAATGTTAGTATACTTAAATAGATCTGCCCCCCGATTACGTAAGAATTGTTCATCAAACGTTAAAGATTTTCGTCAAAGTAAAATAAACAATGACAGCATTGAATTAGAGCTCAATTTCGTCTGCCCATTCTTATACGTTTAGGGTATCGTACATACCTAAACGTATAAGAATGGGCAGACGAAATTGAGCTCTAATTCAATGCAATTATGGTTTATTTTACTTTGACAAAAATCTTTAACGTTTGAAGAACAATTCTTACATGATTGGGGCTCTGGTATAACATATAATAATTGGTAAGTAATCTATACTAATATAAATGGATTTGGATGGTGGATGGAGGGATGGATGTTTGTTACTCATTCATGCCAGAACGGCTGATCAGATCTGGATGAAATTTGGCATGGAGATAGATTATAGTCTGGAATAACACATAGGCTTTTTATCCCAGAAAATCAAAGAGTTACAGTGGGAACCAAAATCAATCCATGCAGACAAAGTTGCTGGCATCAGCTAGTTTATTTATGATTATTGGTTTGGTTAGGTTAGTTCCAGTGATTTATACTGTTGTGTGCCGTTTCCTTTAATATTTAGTAAAGTAAAGTAAAAGTAAAATATGTATTGTACACCATTAAAAGAAATACAAACAAAAATAATCATTATGGATATGGTACAACAGGCGGCCTTATCACTTAAATAGCGATCTATAATAGTATTCTACACTAGGTGATGCCCGCGACTTCGTCCGCGTGGTTTACGTTTTTTCGATTCCCCGGGGAACACCGTAATTTTCCGGGATAAAAATGCCTATGTAGCCTATGTCACTCTCCAGGACCTCAACTATACCCATGCCAAAAATCACATCGATCCGTTGCGGCGTGATTGAAGGACAAACCAACAAACAAACACACTTTTGCATTTATAATATTAGTATGATTAACTACTTTACTCTGTTGTAGTTTACCGATTCCTTTAATACTTACTGTTCTTCTACATAATTTTATGGATGTGATTGCATCAAGCAATTTGTGGTGCTCTCGTACTTTATACTTTATACGCCAATGCGGCGTGCTTTTAACGGCCTGTTCCACTAGTCCCTACCAACGTATCCCCCCTGGGGGGGAAGAGTGGGTTTTTTTCCACCTATCCCTACGGTAGGGATGAGTGGAAAAAATATTTACACTTATCCCTACCGAGTGATTTTAGTATTTTTAGAGTTTAGAGGAGAAAAATACTTTATTGCTATTATGGCAAGCAATTATATAGAACTAGATCATGCCCACGACTTCGTCCGCGTTGACTAAGTTTTTTTCGATTCCCGCGGGAACTCTTTAATTTTCCAGGATAAAATGTACGTCTACGTCCTTCCCCGGGATACAACCTATCCCTGTACCAAATTTCATCAAAATTGATTGAACAGGTGAGCCGTGAAAGTATAATATACGCATCCAAAAAAAATGTTTATTTACTATTGTTATTACTAAGTAGGTTCGTAATTCATATTTACCTGGAAACATAAAGGTTAGATACTAATGTACATACATGTAATTGTTACATGTATAACACATAACGGCCCACATTCAATTCGGTAGGGATAAGTGTAAATATTTTTTCCACTCATCCCTACCGTAGGGATAGGTGGAAAAAAATTCCACTCTTCCCCCCCCAGGGGGGATACGTTGGTAGGGACTAGTGGAACAGGCCGCTTTAACGACTATTATCATGTTAGTGATAATAACTGGGACCGACGGCTTAACGTGCTCTCCGAGGCACGGGGATGAAACACCGCCAACTTCCTAACTCCGAGCTAGTACTGAGAATTTCTAATCAGAAAAACCCAACACTTAATTATTGCCCGACCCGGGATTCGAACCCGGGACCTCGTCAGCCGCAGTCGAATATGATGACCACTAGACCAACAAAGCAGTATAATATGCATGAGGCTAATTTTTTTGACATTTCCTAAAGAAGGTAATTAAAAGTATATAGTATCTCAGGATCATAAAGTTTACAGCCAGCTTACGTTTACATAAAGTTTATATATTAATGTAAATAAAACGTGTCCTACTGTTTCTTATCATAGCATTTGCATATTTTATATATTTTGTGTGCATTAGGTAATTAACCATTTATTATTGTACAATTTGATAATCGTTTTGTTGAGGTGAATTAGTTTTATATAGCTCTGTAAGGTAGACATATTCTTGAGGAAAAGACCCATGTATTAAATAAAGTAGGTTTATTTGATTTTTAATGTAAATATAGTTTTAAGTAATATTTGATTAAAGTAGCAGATATCATTAGTTAAGTTTGAAGGTTATCAGATAGTTAAATCAAATCATACATCCATAAAAATATACAAGTACATGTAGGTGTATGTCATATGGCATGGTAAAAAGTAAGTAGATTCCTTTTTCTGTGGAAAAAAGGGTTGACTGGTGTTTTGAGAAACTTTCCATTTGAGTAATATCCAATGTGATTCGATAGGTGGCGCTGTAGTCAATTTATAAATGTGTAGGTATATCTACAAACAGGTATTTTGAATATCTATAGTACAAGCGAATTCATAATACCTATTCCTACCAATTACAGTAACTATAAACGAAAAGAAAAGCGAAGCCAGGCGATCCTGTTTGAATTATTTGGGTAAAAGAACATCGATGTTTAAGAAGTAATAATTCACAAAAGTTCGATAGCTCAGTAAATATCGACAAATGGACAGGCGGACGTTGCACTTTACAAAATATTATGATTTAACACACAAACATGATAACAGGACACAATCTACTTTGCGAGTGCTGCAGCATGGATATTATCTTAAAATACTTAGGCCCACTTTCACAAGGACTTTAGTTAAATATTTTAATGCTGTCCCTTTTTGGAAATTACAATATGCATTTGCCAAAAAGCGACAACATTACAAAATTTAACTAAATCGGTTTAAATGTCCTTGTTCAAGCGGCCCTTAATGTCTTTTAAATTAAATGTCACTCAGGGCAGAGTGGAAAGACTGAAGGCATTCCAGAAAACTAGCGCCTAAAATGAGGATAAAAGAATTTGGAAGCTTTATACATTTAATGTGAACTGTCTTTCCCTTGTCCAATATTTTCTGCTCGGGCGTTTAATTTGGATTATTATTTTAAATACATTTTCCGAACAATTTACATGAAATTCTCTGTATTAACTTGATGGATATAGAAAATCTCAAAAATCCACAAAAATGAAATTTTAAATACATTTTCGGGTCAATTTTCATGCAGTTTAGTATCAAAACTCTTTATGCACACACTTAAAATAAAGACAATAAACAAAAAGGTTAAAAGATAAAACAGAAGGGTGCAATTACCTATTCACTTATTGCTAAAGCAATCTCTTCCAGACAACCTTTGGGGAGAGGAGATTATCAAAAAAGAGCGCGGTCTGTAAGTAGTGCAACATCTAAACACTAAAATATATAATAATTAATAAACGCAAAACTGTCCAAAATGTCATTGACGCTTGCTGAGTAGTTTCCACCTTTAAAACTTGCATCCAAGTTTGTATTTCTGATTTTCATATAAAATTGCCCAATCTCGTTACAACCGGTATATTACCATAATGTATTTAATGCTTAACGGGTATCTGGTACTACATGCTACTCTCGTGTCATCCTTTTTACGTGTAGGCACCTAAAATACTTCGACAGGGGTCGATTACCCGACGATCACTTGTTTGTGACAAACATTGGTTTAGATCAAATACTTCGGATTTTGCGGTTTGGGAATACAAACAATTTTCCTTGTCCTAACCCAACCTAGCGTTCTTAAAGGTCAAAATAACTACGTTTAGAATGTATCTTATCATTTGGTAACAAAACCCTGAACTTGGCCTAGCATGTTCCTAGTATTAAACCAGGGTCAACTTAACTTAACTTATTGTTTCTACTCTAACAGTTTAGCTACTAGTTTTTACACAGCGATTGTTGTCTGACCTCCCGGGGTAAACTAGTATTTCATACTTAGATCCAAGCTTGACTAGTGCAACCCACTTTGCTTTTATAGAAGGTCAAAGTTGCTGTATACTCTGAAAACTACGGATAAACAAATTCCTTATAAATCGGCAACGTATTGGCGGGTCCTCTGGTAGGTATCATGAGCTGTGATAATAACTTAACATCAGGTGACTCGCATGATCGTTACTAATTTGCTTGCTATTCACATATAAAAAAGTTTAACAATAATCGTAACTTTAACTGGCTGTCATGCAACCGGACTATAAAAAAGTTAATTCCCACTTGGAGCTGACGGCGGCGGGAGAATAAAAGCTATGATCTATTAAAGCCTCCAAAGCCCAAAGCTCAGTATTATACAGCGTTGTTATGTAACGCGGTCTCAGGTCTGCCTCGTTGGTCTAGTGGTTGGCATGCTCGACTACGGCCGACGAGGTCCTGGGTTCGAGTCCCGGGTCGGGCCATAATTAAGTATTGGGTTTTTCCATAGATAAATATGTAGATACAACCTGAAAGGTTTTTCTGTCTAATAGTTCGGAAGTTGGCGGTGTTTCGCCCCCGTGCCTCGGAGAGCACGTTAAGCCGTCGTCCACCGACATGATACCTAATAGTCGTTAAAGCCCGCCAACCCGCATTGGAGCAGCGTGGTGGGTCTAAGCTCTAATTCTCTCTCTCCTATGAGAATGGAGGCCTGCGCCCAGCTGTGGGACGTTATTGGGCTGTAGTGGTGGTGGTGGTGGTGGTGGTGGTCATGTAACGCGGTCACCTCTGCTAAACTAGCGTATGCATAGAAAATGATTTCGTCGGCGCATATTAATTACCTAGTTTAGTCAAACTCTTAATTAACGAATTTGTTGAACAAGGTCACACCGCGCAGGAAACCACAGTGTAAAAAATTCCACTGGGGATCTTTATTTCAGAGGAATTTTGATCGTCTTCCAATCGGGTTTTATGATGAACGTTTCCGGTGGATCTTTATCATGGCTTCAGTTTTATATGACTGAACGAGAACGATAAACTCAGAATAGTCTGAGATTAACTCAGACTATTCTGAGTATCAGCTGAATATAGGCAGATAAAATAGGTATAGGTACTGGGGGCATACTATTTTTTTTTGGTATAATATTATTGATAGGCGTTTTGTTAACGGCTGTGTAAAATAATTGACAAAAGTTTTCCAAGGTTTGCGAGTTTCGGTCTTTGACTGCATTATCGCGTACCATCAGGCGAGATCGCGATTAACTAAAAAACCTATTATTTATATATAGAAGAAATTAATCAAAATCGGCTTACTGATGGTCACTCTATGGAGCGGAAATCATCCAGTATCATTAATCCATGCAAATTTTATAAATGCGAAAGTGTCTGTCTATCTGTCTGTCTGCTACGCTTTAGCGGCCCGTCTTATCAATCGATTTTGATTAAATTTGGTATAGAGATAAGTTAAGTACATCCCGATTCCCGGCGATGGACATAGGCTACTATCCAGGAAAATCAAGGAGTTCCGGCGGAAATAAAAACAAACATCTAGTTAAAAATAACTAGATGGTGCCATCGGCATCGTCCGCGTGGATTTAGTTTTTTTGATTCCCGGTTGAACTCCTTAATTTTCCGGGATAAAAAGTAGCCTATGTCTTTCCCCGGGATGTAACCTACCGCTATACCGTTCATTAATATCGGTTGAATAGATGGGCCGTGAAAGCGTAGCAGACAGACAGACAGACACACTTTCGCATTTATAATATTAGCATGGAATTAGTATGGATTGCACACCAATATAAACTATACTATTCATTAATGTTGCAGCGACCTTGATACTATTTTTCTACGCAAGGTCCGTGCAGGATACTTTATTATGTACCTAACGTTACACAAGAGGACAAGTGCATACAAAACCTCGAGTAGGTAAAAAAAGTAAATGACATTGGAACGTGATTTTAGCTTTATTCAGCTGAATTCATTTTACAATTAAACGTTAAAATCTTATTATAATTATTGTTTGCGATACAGCGGGGACTATTATTTATCTAGAGGTTATTTTTTTTACTGAATAAGTAAGTAGGTAGGTAATTTATCTTAATACCTATGCAAATCTTCATCGCATTATAATTTTGAACGAGTGCCTAATGTTATTTCATATTTGGCAGCATTCGATAGCCCTACAACAATTGATGAGTGCAGCGTTACCCAAGACCGCCTTGGACTGCACACCTATATAATGACGTCACCGATCCGGACTCCTGAAGGCCTCCTTCGTTACTCCGTATTTTAAGCCTGATATAGATTTGGAAAGCATATTCTACTAAGAAGACTAACTACACTTATTCCTTGTCTACATTATAAACGGAACCTCTGTGCAAGAGTTCAGCTTTTTGATCCAAGGGTTTGGTCTGGGCGTGTGCTTTTGAATCGTCAAATGAATCTACCACGCTCGGAATGCCATTGCTACCGAGAAAAACAAGCAAGAAACTCGGCGGTTGCTCTTTTTAAACCGACTTCAAAAAAGGAGGAGGTTCTCAATTCGACTGTATGTTGCGTTTTTGTTTTTGTATGTATGTTACGCGATCATTCTGCCAATTATGAATCAATTTTGATGATATTTATTTTGTTTGGTAGATCATACTTCAGAGGTGGTCCCATATACATTTTATCGAAATTAATTAAGCGCTTTTTGAGAAAATCAACAAAAATCAAAATATATATCCAGAGAATGGTTTTTACTTTTTAGTTTAAGTTGGTATTTATAGGTATTTTTAGGGTTCCGTAGCCAAATTTGGCAAAAACGGAACCCTTATAGATTCGTCATGTCTGTCTGTCTGTCTGTCTGTCTGTCCGTCCGTATGTCACAGCCACTTTTCTCCGAAACTATAAGAACTATACTGTTGAAACTTGGTAAGTAGATGTATTCTGTGAACCGCATTAAGATTTTCACACAAATTTTCTAAACTGAATAGTTTGCGCGAGAGACACTTCCAAAGTGGTAAAATGTTGGTCCCCCCCCCCCCGTAACTTCTAAAATAAGAGAATAATAAAACTAAAAAAAATATATGATGTACATTACCATGCAAACTTCCACCGAAAATTGGTTTGAACGAGATCTAGCAAGTAGTTTTTTTTAATAATTTAAAACTTACTACAGGTTTGTACGGAACCCTCGGTGCGCGAGTCCGACTCGCACTTGGCCGGTTTTTTTAAAGTCGGTTTTTGTTAAAGATGAAGCGAATTAATTAAAATATCAAAAATTACGAACACACCTTACCTTTTCACTTGATATGTCCTCTACATAAGAGTTAGAGTTTAATTTCGTCTTGTCTTTCATTCCAGGTGGTGACATGTCAGCGTGCGGTTTCCAGGGTTCGTCGACGCTGAACATGAAGTTTGACTCCGATGAGAAAAACTACCGCTGCGGCCACCTGGCGATGACGTACACTGGGCTGTGTATATTGTTGACACTGGGCGATGATCTATCGCGGGTTAATAGGAAAGCTTTAATAGAAGGTAAAATCATACTAATATAAATGCGAAAGTGTGTTTGTTTGTTGGTTTGTCGGTTTGTCCTTCAATCACGCCGCAAGGGAACAACGGATCAACGTGATTTTTAATATGGGTATAGTTGAGGACCTGGAGAGTGACATAGGTTACTTTTATCCCAGAAAATTAAAGAGTTCCCGAGGGAATAAAAAAAACTTAACGCGGACGAAGTCGCGGGTATAAGCTAGTTTATAATAATATTAGTATAGATAGTAAAGAGTAGTTTTACCTCTTTAGGTGTAAAAGCACTACAGACAGAGGAAGGCAACTTCTCGGCGACGCTGTCGGGATGTGAGTCGGATATGCGATTTGTTTACTGCGCGGCCTGCATTAGCTACATACTCAACGATTGGTCCGGATTCAATATCAAGCGAGCTACAGATTATATTATAAAATCTATAGTAAGTACCTTACTGAATTAATAACTATTAATTTATGATTAGAATAATAGAAAATTAGAGACAAGCAGACATTAGCGGGGCTAATAATTCTGAAAATGAAAATGAAATGATTTATTTCACGTAGGACATCTTGTGCCACTTGCGATAAGTCGTGAGAATCTACCACCATTACGTAACAAGTATTACCATCGATTTACCAACTAAGGATACAACATTACCTACAAATTAATACTCAAAAAGCGTCCACAATCGCTTATACAAACACAGCTATAGATAATATAGAATGAGACACCAAACGGTTCACAAAAACCAACCATATAACTTTATATTTAGGGTTAAATTTTGTAATAACAATTCGACACATACGACATTTTGTCGCCTAGTGTACTCATGCGCGACTGAGGCGAAAATTGTTCACAATGTCTATTTGTGCACAATTTGACCGTGCCGTTTTTTGTGTTTCGATGGTGCGTCTAAGGTATTGGTAAGTCAATGAGTACCTATTACACTGACTTGTGGGTTGCCGGATGCGAAGCCGTTTGCTTCCATGCGACTTTGACATTTTTTTTCCATGAAATATTTATTCTACATTTATTTTAATTAAAACTAAGAAATAAATTAAAATCTAAATTAAAAACTAATTATATTTACAAAAAAAATATTTATTTGTTTACTTTGTCATTGAGAAAATCATCAATAGTATAGTAACCTCGACTTAACAGATGCTGTTTAAATTTATGCAATGGTAAATCCAGAAACTCTTTTGGTACCATGTTATAAAAGCGTACACTCGACCCCACAAAGGATTTTTGCACCTTGCGCACACGATATGACGCTGTTACAACTTACAAGCTTATGGCGGTTTCTAGTACATCGATGTGAGTATCACTTATTCTGTTGCTCGTTCGCTCATAATCGCTGGTGCTTCTCCTTTACTACAGAGAGCAGTATGAAAGAATCAGCTATATTTAGACCTATCATGTAAACAGAACTGATAATCTGAACATCTCAGTTGATAGATATATAGATAGATAAATTCTTTATTGCCACACATAATACAGAAATAACTTAATTATAAACAAAAACAGCTGAAAACAACGCGTGCGCAAGGGCGGTCTTATCACTAACAGTGATCTCCTCCAGACAACCCGTTTCATAAGGAACTTTAAAAAGTTGATATTAAGAAGACAGAAATTTCCATATAAATTACTAGATGATTCCCGCGGGAACTCTTTAATTTTCCGGGATAAAAAGTAGCCTATGTCCTTTCCCGGGATACAATCTACCCGTGTACCAAATTTTATCCAAATCGGTTGAGCAGATGGGCCGTGAAAGCGTAGCAGACAGACAGACAGACAGACAGACAGACAGACAGACAAACGGACAGACAGACAGACACACTTTCGCATTTATAATACCTATTAGTAAGTATGGAAGTATGGATTCATTTAAATTATGTTTCGGAAATTTCTAGAAATGGTAGAAAGTACAAATATTACTCGCGTTCAATTATTGGTATACAACTTGTAACTTTCCTTGTATAGTCCCACAAATTTATCTGACCCGGTGATAGCGTTACTGTTATCACATTTAGGCTGAGTTAATTTGTTTAGGATTGAGACATTAGACTTGTGTTCCTCCAAGAAATGTTGAGCATCCGTCTCCAGCACCACATTTCAAATGCATCAATCCGTTTTCGGTCGGCGGACTTAATGGCCCACGTCTCGGCACCATAAGAATATGGAAAAGACAAGAGTACGGACTAGGTGCAGCTTTGTCCATTGCGATATGGTTTTTGTCCTTCCATATTTTGGAGAGTTGAGACATGGCACTTTTCGCCATCCCGATGCGACGGCGGACTTCTTTTTCACAGCCACCTTTGTTGCTAATAAGAAAACCTATTTTACAAAAAAAAACTGTCGAAATTATACTGACGCAGGCGTCAGTATAATTTCGACAGTTTTTTTTTGAATATGGGACTTCTGGTATAACTTTTGGGTAAAGGTAAATTACAATCATAAAATGTTTATTTTTCCAGGGTTACGACTACGGAATAGCGCAGGGTCCGGAACTAGAGTCACACGGCGGCACAACATTCTGTGCACTGGCAACCCTAAGTTTAACCAACCAATTAGATAAATTGACTATTGAACAGATAGAAGGGCTGAAGCGATGGCTTCTTTACAGACAAATAGACGGTTTTCAGGGCCGGCCGAACAAACCCGTGGATACGTGCTACAGTTTTTGGGTCGGTGCGTCCCTAAAAATGCTAGATTCCTTACATTTATCTAACTACCCAAATAATAGAAGCTACGTTTACGAAACTCAGGACTCTGTTGTGGGAGGGTTTTCAAAATGGCCGGACACTTGTACAGATCCTATGCACACTTATCTAGGTTTAGCTGGGCTTAGTTTAATAGGTGAGAATGGTTTGCTTGAAATCGTACCAACTTTAAATATTACGAAACGGGCGCACGATCATTTGAAGATGCTGCATGCAAAGTGGGACAGTGAGTCATAGCTTTGTGTCAATTATTAGTGTACCACAGAGTATAATCAGGTTGTTGCCATTTTTTAAAATAAGTTATTTGGCCTTGAAAATTAAAACAGTATGTTACCTATTTACGTTGTCAATAAAGTTCGACAGTTCTCTTTGCAATATTATGTATAAGTATTATCTTTTGAAGAATTTATTAATCTTCTAAAATTACATATACATATTAGTATTTTACATAGCTCTATATACTGGGTTTGAAATTATTTAAATTCGCAATTAGTCAAGCCTTCTTCAAAGGATTCAGAATCTTTAAAATTATCCTTATTGCCTATGCCGAGAAAATTGTCGAACTATTCTATAAATTTTACTTTCACAGTTATGAATCGCTGCCAGCAAATATTTTTAAATTGCAAATGTTATGTAATCTAAATGTTATGCCTCTAGTATACATTGGCCCAACGAGTTCGGCGAATGAATTTAGTGAACGTGTGCAAAGCCATTTGGCGTTTATTTTCCGGCTGAATTGCATTAACTCTGATGTTTTCAAATGTTACATTAAAATTTATTTAATGACAGTGCTGAAATCATACTGTTAACACAACCATAGACTAAAAGTAAGAAATAAGGGTCAACAATAATTATAATTTGCAAAGCATAACAACCAAAGTGAGCTATCACATACTAACTACCCCAGCTTTTTCAAGGATTGAACATGTAGTAGAACAAACAACTAGCGAACTTGCTAGTGTTGTAGAGCGAACAAATTTGCACACATCGGTCACACGGTGGCCGACATTCGCCGAACACGTTGGTACAATGTGAACCGGAGGCTTTAGTACTTAAAACAATTTTATGAATAACAGGTGCTAAATGTTAGTTAAAGCTGTCGATGAATTCAAATTTTTGAGCAACGATATATCAGAATTAGCAAATAGTACAATACTATTAAATCTTGTATGGTGCCATGTTTTATCTTATTGTAAATATTGGCGTTTTTGGATGAATAATATAATTTTTGGTGGGCCGAGTGGTTTAAACATTTTTTTTTCTAAATTCGAAAATATCTCCTTTTTTGTAACAAATGAGAAGCTATGTTGTTTTTATGAGCGATAGCTATTCCACTTAAATCTTTGTAAGACAAAAGTCTATATCAGGATCAAAATTATACCCCTTTAGATTATAAAAGACTTTTTTTGGTGTTGTTTTGATCACCTCGGCTCATTTGCTACTGCAAGTAGTTAGGCATTTATGAAAATAATAGCTGATGCCCGCAACTTCGTCCGCGTGGATTGAGGCTTAATTATCCGGGGAAAAATAGCCTATATGTTATTCCAGACTTAATATATCTCTGCGCCAAATTTTATCCAGATCCGTTCAGCCGTTCTGGCGTGAACAAACATGCATGTATACAAACTTTCGCATTTATAATATTAGTATGGATTGCACAAATTTGATGTTAAGTAATTTTGTTGAATAATTAAGGTCACATGATAGGCTAAGAGATTATAGTTTGTCCATTTAATTAATAGCTTTTTGAAGTTTGCATGCCTCTCATTCTCTCGCACTCTGAAAAAGCAAAGCAGCCTTCTACTACTTTGCTTCCTCAGTATGTGAGAGAATGAGAGGCATGCAAACTTCAAAAAGCTATTAATTAAATGGACAAACTATAGTAAGGCGCTTCGCAAACGTACACTTTTTTGTACCGACACGGGCCACCCTCGCAGAAAATCGGGGTTTTGTGTGAGGAGAAAGTTGAAGCAACTGGACACAAACAGGGTATGTTCCGATATACACTGCGAGCACTGTAAGGTGTGACGGCAATTTAGTATACTGCGAAGCAGTTCGTTTATAGTCAGCTATACTGGTTAGTATTTAAAACGGAACGCAGTCCAGCTGTTGATCACGTGATCAAAGCATTGAGAGCACAATTACCTCGAAAATGCCAGTGCTCACAGCACAAAAATGGCGACGATTTATGACGTCATATATTTCTCTAGGATACTGCGGCAGTATACTGTGGCAGTCCTTAAGGGGACTCCAGCCGGTACCTTCTTCATACAAACGTAAACTCGTAATTACTACATTATTTGATATTGTACGCTAAAAACTAAGTATTACTTCGATTTGTCTCGTCATTATCTAGGTTTATTGATACATAAAATATTGAAAAAAATATTGCTTTTAAAGTTACGAGCCTCGAAAGATTCCTATTTTCACACTAAATTGATGACAACTTTGGGCGCAAATAAATAAGATTAGGAGTATGAAAATTATAAAACAATTTATCAAGAAACATAGTTTATTTATTCATTAGTTGAAATAACTTTACTTTGTAAACATACATTTACTAGTTTTTATTAGGGTTCCGTACCCAAAGGGTAAAAACGGGACCCTATTACTAAGACTCCGCTGTCTGTTTGTCTCCAGGCTGTATCTCATAAACCGTGATAGCTAGAAAGCTGAAATTTTCACAAATGATGTATTTCCGTTGCCGCTATAACAACAAATACTAAAAATTAAAAAAATATATATATTAAGGGGGGTCCCCATACAATAAACGTGTTTTTTTCGTATTTTTTTGCTCAATATTAAAAACGGTAACAGGTAGACGGTTCAAATTTTCACAGAATATTAACTTGTATATTACCTTTCAAAATAAATAATTAAATATCAATAAAGTAAATAATAAAGGGGGGCTCCCATACAACAAACGTAATTTTTATTTTTAATACGTCATAAATCGTAAAACTTACTACTTACAGGTTTGTACGGAACCCTCGGTGTGCGTGTCCGACTCGCACTTGGCCGGCTTTTTACAAACAAACGGGTTTCCCAAATGACTGTTCAACCCTTTTCGCGCGCTTGATTTCGGTGAAAATCATCGTGCCTCGCACCCGACACGCACTTTCTAACACAATGTTAGGTGAAGTAGCAAACAGGTTACCCACGTGCGCCGGCAACTTCGGTCGTGCGTACTGAGCCCTCTTAACGGAACGAATTTCTCCCCAGTAAGAGCACTGAACTGTGCACGCAGTGTATATCGGAATTCGGAACATACCCACAGTGTCACCATTGGCTAAATTTATGGTATTCTTGTTGCGATAATGGACAATGTGCTCAATGGAAAAAGAGTGTTAGCCAACCAAAGGTTATTGCATTTTGCAATCGTTACACTGTAGCAATAGCATTTTACCATAATCCCAGCTGTTAGCATGTTTGGTGTTTGGAAGTAATAAGTCATCCATATCATTGTATTTTATCTATTATTTAGTTTATTAGTTACTTATAAATTATAATGTTTTAATATATAACTATATTATGTATTACATAAATTTTAATTCTTTTTATCAAATAATTACAAATTGTGGAAAATATCGAAATAAAAAGATGTATTTTGGTAGTAACACGCAAGTTAATAAGATTAAAGGGCAAAACACACAGGGAACGGGCGCGGCCCCCCACAGCCCCACCAACTTGTCTGGCCCGGTGGCCAAAATTGGAACTAATTTTGATGACTGTTTAGTTTTTGTAATTTATTTTATTTTTTAATATTTATTGGAAACACTAAAGGCCAAAACACACAGGGAGCGGGCGCGGGTCGGGCGCGGGCCGGGTCGGGTGCGCGGCGGTTTGAATTCCTTGTGTTTACATGGACGACATCACACAGAATGCGGACGTGGGCCGGACGCGTGGCGGGTGACGCTGTGTGATGTCGTCCATGTAAACACAAGGAATTCAAACCGCCGCGCACCCGACCCGGCCCGCGCCCGACCCGCGCCCGCTCCCTGTGTGTTTTGGCCTTAAATGTGATAGCAGCGGCGCTGTTATCGGGTCAGATAAAATTATGGGACTATACTACTTTAGTCTATGCCAAATGCCAATGTTCTTGATTTAGTTGTTTGCAATTCATAGTTCCTCATATTTCAGAACAAATTATAGCACAAAATATAAAGCAATTGTTAGATAAATTACGTGGCTTATTCTGTTTTACACAATCCCTGAACTGAACTAAATTGGCAGCACTAAATTTAGTGCTGTCCCTTTCCACAGGGAGCATCACGAAAGGGACAGCAATAGAATTAATCATTTCATTTTTATAGAGATTGTGTACATAATAATTAGCCACATTATCATGTACCTGTTTGTGATTTCAAGATTTCTCTTTCCGTTTTATTTGATACTATTGCTTTTTCTCGAGTGAATAAAACATTATGTGCGAAATATATTTTGGTTATATTTAAATTATCTAATCTAATCGCAGTAATTGATGTTGGTGCTAAATATTGTGTGTATTCAATTTGTTTATAAACATTTAACTGTTTGAAAAAGAGAATTGCAGGCCAACGCATACAGATGGAGTGGAGTCGAGTCTTTTTTAATAGCATCAGAACATTATTATACATAATAGGGATAATGCCTATTTCAAAAATAAATTATTTCTAACTGATTATTAAATAGAGGGTCTTCCAAAAGACCTAAAATTCACATCCTCGGTTAGTTTTAAGTTTGATAACCATTTTAAAATATAGATTAAAGAAAAAAAGTGCGTTGAAATTTTATGACGTCACAACTGTGAATTTCGTACAACTTCCATACTAGAAGTGCGTTTTTAAGTTTGATAAAGAGTTGCTGATTTGATTAAGTTGTCATCATCCCTATTATGTACCTACCTACTACCTACTTTGATAAGAAAAGGTTAAAGTTAAACTTAACCTAGAGGCTCAAATAACGCGCGGCGTACTTTGACGTCCGCGCCGTTAGGACAAAATAAATAATTTTTTGTTTGAGTTGTTATCAGAAAAGAGCGCACCTCGACTCACATTACACTCTGCCGGTGTGCGTTGTGCCCTAGACTTACCTAATGGCGGAATCACAAAAAAGCTTTATTACCATCCGGTGCGTGTATATAAACGAACGGAAGTACCATAGAGATATAATGGTAAGTAAGTAACCTACCCGAATGTAATTCCGACATAAGACCCTAACGACTGACAGTTTTTTTTAAATGAATTATGGTCTTCTCCGGTTTTTTCTATTAATTATTTTATTTTTGTTTAGGTATAGTGTTTTGTGGTTGTATTCAATGAGATTGTGGATGATGTTTTCGTTATACCTCAATAGAAATCGAACTAAAAGTTTCAAGTGATTTATTTTTATAAACTTTAGGAAAAGGCCGCGTCCGCATTGTTTTAGGATACTTTTTACCTTATCAAAGCTACAAAAAAATCCGCGAATGTGGGCGTGGCTTTATATATCTAAGCCGTTTTTTGTAAATATAAGAAAAACTAAATAAAAAAATGTAATATACAATAATATGGTCGTCTTTTTATTTGTACCTATCAGCATTTTTGGGTTAAGTTAGTAAAATTTTAAAAAGGAAAGTCGTCAGCTGACGGCTTTCGTTTTATAGCCAACCTTTGAGCTCACAAAAGAAATACTAATTTCTAAGCCGGCAAATCACTCCAACCGGCGGATTTGAGTAATGGCTCAACCCACCATGCTAATCCTAACTAACTAATATATTATTATAAATATGATGACTTTCGTTTTATAGCCCAAGCTTTGAGCTTACTAAGAAAGCACTCCAGCCGGCGCGGCGGGTTTAACCTTACTAATATTATAATTAATGTGAGTTTGTTTGTTACGCTTTCACGGCCCATCTTTTCAAGGCTACTTTTTATTCCGGGCACCTAATTAGAGCTTCCGCGGGAATCAAAAAGATCCGCGGGCATTAGCTAAGTATATTTCGGGTGTTTCTAGTGGTCAGAGTAATGATAACTTACTCTGACAAACGGGAATTAAAACGCAGGTGCGCGTTGCATCTTAAGCGCTGTCATCTTAAGTGACAAAGTCCAGCAGTTTAGAAAGAAAAAGTCGTTTCGAAAAATAAGTAAACCAATTCATTCTCCCGAACGAAATCATTCGCACGCTTCGCAGAACAGAGATGAATGGACATCGTTTGTTCCGGTTTGCTCCCATTAACCTATCCTTAAGGTTATATCGGATTTCCATCCAACGTAATTCCAACCACTATTAATACCAATGAGTTGTCAGGGCTATTTATTGTGTGGGTGATTCTAAAAGAAAAGATAAACACCTACCTATCTAAGTATGTACCAATAGTCCGTTTAGGTATATTATAGGGTAGTTAGAAATTCACAGACCAACCTTAATAAAACGATAGTAGTATAGGAAATACCTTCTCACACAATGTCACACTTCGTCGACCCCCTACCCCCTTAACGTGTGACGTACTTTATGGATGACCCATAAGTAATACCTTGAGTAATAGTAGGTACCTATGCTAAAGGCGTAAATTACCCTAACTGTGCTAATTGCGACGTAGACTCTCAACTTCGTCTTGCTACGGGGACTTAATTTAGATACTATTTGCTGCCTCTCTATATTCCATGCTGTCCCTCTTGACAAGCGAACGTTATATTACGAGCGAGCAGGAAATTGTTAGCAACTCTATTAAATTCGCTCAAGCTCTATTACTTAATGACTCTTGTATACTTAAGGTACCTAGGGACCTTGGAATGAGGTAAGCATGAATGGCAGGACACATCATCATGTCGCGCAACATAATTGCGCGTGTCGTGTGACGTCACGTTGTAGGGTGGCCTCCATGGCGCAGTGTTGAGCGCTTTAAGTGCCAGCGGAGGGTGAATTGCTCATACAAACGTAATACCAAAATAATTTGTAATTCGAGAATATTTCCTCCATATTATGCGATTATTAAGATTGAACTTGTATTTATCTAGATCCCTGGATAATTATTTTTTCAAAATACTTTCCCAAAATTAAATGTAAGCACATTGCGTTTTGCATGTTTTTACGACATAAATGACATGTTTTCTCCTTATTTGTTTCATATTAAAACCAACGATATCTCACGTACTAATTGATCAGGAACAGCCTATATTGTCAAGTTACAGAATAACAACACGAAGTTAAAAACACAACAATTTTTCATTCATCATTTTTGGTATTCACGGAACAAGACTAAATGTATAACAAATTCTGTACGCTCATATTGCTATCGCGCTTGCACGCGATCATGTGTCATCAGCCAAATAGGGATAGCAATATACCGGAAAACTTATATTTGCGGTTCGAGTAGAAATTACGAGAGGCGTTCGCCGGCCTCTTAACGCGCGGAGGTCCCGGGCACGATTTCCGGCAGGTCAATCTGGGAATTTATAATTTCTGAATTTTCCCTGGTCTGGCCTAGGCTTCGGCCGTGGCTAGTTACCACCCTACCGTCAAGCAATTTAGAGTTCCGGTACGATGCCGTATTGAGACCGATTAGGGGTATGGGTTTAATATAACTGCCATGCCCCTAACAGGTTAGCTCGCTACCATCTTAGACTGCATCATCACTTACCAATTACCATCAGGTGAGACTTGTACTAGTAGATTTAAAAAAAAAGGCGTGATGTAGTGCCACAGAATCAGTAGCACAGAATACTAAAGTGCTTCCCTACGGTGAGTCTACGTGTCTTGCTACGAGCCTAACACAGTGTAGCATTGTCGTGTCTAGTCGTAGCACGTCACGACTCAAAGTCAAAGTACTCTCTATTATTATAGATCTCAGCCGAGTGTTTCTTGTGTCGTTAAGAAGGAACTAGAAATTTAATCATACTAATATTATAAATGCGAAAGTGTGTCTGTTTGTTGGTTTATTGGGTTGTTGGTTTGTCCTTCAATCACGCCGCAACGGAGCAACGGATTGACGTGATTTTTTGCATGGGTATAGTTGAGGCTACTTTTTATCCCGGAAGTTAAGGAGTTCCCGCGGGAATAAAAAAAACTTAAACCGCGCTGACGAAGTCGCGGGCATCAGCTATAACTTTGCTATAATCCGCAACAGTAGGCAAATATATTTGGTACAGTGTATCTTGCACTTGCAGCTTGCAATATTCACCACACCACATAAATCTTCCAAATTATTCTCAGCCTAAGTACGTTTCACTCCGACACCGGAGCATCTTCAGGAGATGTTGACTCGACAGTGCACGATTGTAAAGACTTGTGTTGCTGTCCGGTGCGATGTTGCTCCGTATCTTCAGTGATATTGTATACAGCAGCCGGGTCTTTTTATTTGGCCTTGACCAAATCTAGGGTAGGTAGTTAGCACGGAGTAGGTACATTGACTCTCTCTTACGGGGGGAGGTGTTAACGAAGGATCTAGAGACGCACACGTGATCTCCATAAAACCAACTTTCTCAATAACTTCGTGGAACGAAAACATCTGTCAATCATCCCAAGACCCAAACCCTGCTGTTAACGGAAGAACACAAAAACCTTACAAGGCAATTAGATCTTTCTAGAATATTGTCAATTGTCGATACGACCCTCGCTATGTTGCAAACAATAAACAGATGCAATTAAGTAACCCGTCTGTATCCATTATGGGACATTCTTAGCAGAACTTCTGAATGCACTATTGTCTACAAAAGAAACAAATCCTTAAAATATGAAGACACTTTTGTTATCTGAAGAATTTTCCAGAAAACGGCCTACGAGCACGTCGTACGATGCATCCCTACTCCAGCCCATTCAGCGGGATATATAAACTCAAGTCCTCGGATTGGAAGTCAGTTTTTAAAAGTTCTACAATCAGTTTAGAGTCAGTCTCCAATCGACTGAAGCTCTCATCAGCGTCGCGTAGAAGCTACAATTCGCTTCACACTTCGCAACCGTAATTAATCGTTATTAATTGTAATTAATCAATAATCAATCGTGATATAAAAGTGATATCCAATAATTTACGTCAATAAACGTCGTCAAGAAAAGAAGATTTTTATTTCGTTGGGGAAACCTTCCCTGACTGGTGACAGCGGCCACACTACCATAACTGGTGACTGCGGTGTACCATCACTGGTGACTGCGGTACACCATAACTGGTGGTAGTTAGGTACGGCCATTGTCCCTAGAGAAGTAGTCCGGGTGTATCGTATGGAACAACACTTTCCCGGTTTTGCATTTAAGCACAGAATATACCTACAATAGCACTATTCAAGTTCCCAAAGAGTTTCTAGATTTGCCATTACATACATTTAAAGACTGTGATAAACAGCATTTGTTAAGTCGAGGTTATTACACTATCGATGATTTTCTGAATGACAAAGGCCTCGCATCCAGTGACCCACAAGTCAGTGTAATAAGTACTTGTAATGTGTTGTATTGTTTACTTATTGTAACCTTTATCTTTTTTAAGAAAAGAGCAACTGCTGAGTTTATTGCCGGCTCTTCTCAGTAAAATCAGTTTTCCGAACCGGTGGTAGAGTCTTAACGTGTTATAAGTGACACAAGTTGTCCTACATGAAATAAATAAATCATTTATCATTTATCAAGTCTCGGCTAAGCTTAATATTGTATACCGTCCCTATTAACGCAAATCAAAATAGAACGTTCAAAGTCGAACTTTAGGTCTTTACATACCAGTCCTCCGCGTGCCGCTAAGAACGTTAAGCGATCGATCTTGATTGTACAAACGCCAACATCAGATAAAAATCCTATATAAACTAGTCAAAATCTCTCAGGTAGAATTCCATCTTCGTAGGTATGCGGAAGAATCTGAAAGGCAGAATCTTAAATTACTTATCATCCTAAGAACTTTTACCAAAAAGTTTATTCTAAACGTGGAGAAATATCTACCCAATACATCATTCTATATAAGCGATAACCTCGGAATATACTTCTCATTTTCATATAGGAAAACCTGAATAAGCAATGAAGTGAATCGAAGTGCACCGTTTTGTAAGTCAGCGGGAAACACTTAACGCTAAATCGCCCCTAGCTCGTTTCAGCGCCGTTCCATTCCCGCTTCATTACTTATTATAGCGGCAGTTTGGTTTTCAGATAACAGCCAACCCTGGAAAAAATAAGTGAGACCTGGAATTATAATAACTAGTGGTTCGCCCCGAACTGAGACCTCGCGGTATCACAGAGCGCCATCTATTGACATCATTGTGAAGTTCTGTTAAAAATATCATCATTATTAAAAATTAAATAATTTCGTTTCCTTATGATATTTATCTAATTTTAGTATTTGTTGTTCAAGTACAGGATATAATTCAAATAATTGATCAAGTTTCAGGCTTGAGAGTTCAGAAAATTGAGAGTTCTGAGGTCAACTTTGGACGTTAGAAAATCGCCACTTTGAAAGCCCCCCATTTCGTCAATTTTAGGGGAAAAATTAAAAAAAATATATTTTTGGACTCTATTCCTAATTATCTTTAAAATGATATACCGCAACCCTATGTAACGCTATAAAAAATATTTTACTTCGCATTCGCTTCTATGAGAGCCCCCCTGAAATAAAGATTTTTATAACTTTTTAAGCCATATTCGGCGGGAGGCCATCGGTTTACATATTATAATTAAGTTTGAAGTAATTACGTTCAGTAATTCAGAAGTTATAAGGCTCTGACAGACGGACGGACGGACGGACAAGTGCCAATTCACCCAAGTAGACTCAGAGACCTTCGCTTCGCTCGGTCAATTAAAACGAAAATAAAGAAGTACTTCGCTTTAATCCGCTAAGGCCCGATTGCAGAAATGCCGGGTTATCCTTTTAACACAGAATTAGATGCTACTTTGACTGAATTCGTATACTTAAAACTAATTCCGTCTTTCAAATTTATACATAAGCGGGCCATAAATAGACAAATCAGTATTCGTACAAAGCGCGGTTTTCGATATGCATCGGTAGCGCTTCTAAACGGGCAGGAAAAGCAAGTATAGGTAACCAATCAAGCAATAGGTACGCATCACCATCACACAACCTCTCATTAAATGTGCATTGTAGAATTTGTAGAGCCAACATCTCCTGAGTGTATTTAGTCCCTGCATTTTTGCTCATTTTTATATTCCTGCGTGCAAGTTGCAGTCGACTGGATTTCGATAAGTAGGTAAATGTTAGGTAGGTATAATGATTCATTTATTTCACGTAGGACAACTCGTGCCACTTATATAGATAAGTCAAGACTTCGAACTTTTCGACACCGCACCGCCGCGCCGGTTCGAAAAGCTGAATTTTTAAAACTTAAAAGCAAGATATACCTAACCTAACCTAACCTAAGATAAGATAACCTTAGGTTTTTAGAACGGTATTAAACTTGCTAGTAGGTAACCTTAATTTTAAAGCATTTTCATCCTTGACGCGTTGTTTAAGATTGTACCTATCTAACTGTATTTTCACAGCTCTAAAACTTATCTGATTTTGCATAAATCACAGGCATTATTCCATCTTAAATTGTCAACCGGAGAATCAGGCATTTCCTGGTAATATTTTTATCAGTATGGCTATCTTTGCCCACGAATAGATACCTACGCATAAACAGGCAATTTACAATTCTGATCCACGGTCGAGGTTTCCTATGCGTCATTTAGATTTATTGTCCTCTTATTTAACCGATCTGTTTCTATGTTTAATCAATGGGAGAAGGTTTGGCTTCACGTAATGCTATCTAAAATGTATCTTATCACAAACAAATGGGGGAGGGATGGAACGTAAGGCGGTAGGTTATCAGGCAGTTACGGGGAAAGCTGATAGGCTGATTATTATTACCTATTTAAGACTACATCTAAAAACTAAAATCATTTAATTTATTTTGCATTTTTTTGGTACTTTACTTTTTATCTTTTTTATCTTATTACAAAACGTATTTCTCACCTCTCATATTAGACCAGGCAAGTTACACTATTACTAGGAAAAAATTGTTAACAGGATGGGAACAGTTGGAAATGGTAAAGTGGCGTTTATTAAACGTAAAAAAAAAAAATGCGTGAGCAGGAGTGTTTCCAGATTTATTTAGGGGATGAAAAGGGGAAGAATTTTGGATTATTGCGATTTTCGGCGAAAGTTGACGTCGGAGAGAAAAGTGTACAACAGAAATGTTGTAGATCATAAAAAGATCTACAACTTTTGTATGAATGATTTTTTCACATAACCTCAAAATCTCCAAGTAAAATGCGAAAAACCGCTTTTATCGTTTTTTATTTTTCATTTACACAAAGATAATTTTATTTTGACGAAACTTGGTGAAAGTATACCTTTTAGTGTCTGAAATATTCACAAATTTTTTCAGAAAAAAATATTCAGAGACTTCCGAGATAATCACGTTTTTCGGCCCAAAAAAATATTTTTCAAACTAAAATTCTCCTTAGGAAAATTGTTTTAGCGACTTCTTTCAGGTCGCAATTTGTTTGTTTTGAGTTATACTTTCTTGTGAAATAATAAAGAAATACAGTCTCCATTTAGAAACATGCTCAAAAATTGGAAAAACCAAAAAATGAATTTTGCTACCATCTTTTTTTACTAAATGTTAATAATTTGTTTAAATTTTCAAATAATTCTTAAAAACTAATTGCACTATTCAATTGTACGGAAAAAAATACAAAAGACTCTTTGTTTCATTATTGGATTAGATATTTCAATTTTGAACAGTATTACTATGAACATATAAAGTCGAATAATGATTTTTCATTTAAATCTCCTGCTGCCCGTGTTTAGTATACTAGATTCCATACAGGAACCGCTGTCATCTCCTCCTAGTCCCCCGCCTCTCTTTCAGCTATATAGAACAGCTGGGCCGGTCCCAGGGTAGTAGGGTACCCAAGGAGAGGATCGGACTGCCTCACAGTGTCGTTTCACACGCATCACAAGCCAGCTGGAGACGCAGAAGTCGCCATTATTCCCAATACGGAATTTCATTGATACAACAAGGCATTTTATTGATACAAGCATACAAATTTGGAGTATGATAAATAAAACTATTATTTGAATTAAATAACTGAACGCCTCTTGTAGCGTCTTCACAGTCAATATAAGCTTTGTTATTGCGACACTTTATTATAAGTATATAGTTATAGTTATTAGGTTATGTCCCCCTTAAATGTTTTTTCTCTATATACTTGATTATATGTATTACAGATTAGCAGTATGGGCGTAAACTTATATACTTGATTATATGTATTACAGATTAGCAGTATGGACGATCCTGTTTGCATAATTTGATAATAATTTAACGAAACAACACCAACAAGGTGGGGCTGGAAAGAAGTTATTGTCGATAATTTGAAAATTCTCATGCCACGTTTTACTGAAGATTCTGTCATATCTGACGAATTATTAAAAATAATTTCTTGCAGCTGTGAAACCGGTTGTGAAGGCAACAGATGTGGTTGTCGAAAGCACGGGCTTTGATGTACTGATTTATGTACAAAATGTCGTGGTTCAGACAATTGTTTGAATGTTGAAAAAATTTCAGAAGATTTCGATGAATCCGAAGATAATGCTGCTGAAAAGGAGCAGCCGGGCCTTTGCTTAATCACTGAAAATCAATTATCAGAAGAATCCTCAGGTTATCCGAGCGATATTGAAGAAGAAGAAGATAATGAAATTACAAATAGAAGCGATATTGAAGAAAGAGATGATCAATTTACAAATGTATTAAAAAAAACCTAGATTAATGTAGGTTCATTAATTTACTAATTGTTAATGTAAATATAAAATAGGGTTTTTTATCAAATAATAAAACTAAGGATCTCTTGTATTTTTTTCCGTACAATTGAACAGTGCAATTAGTTTTTAAGAATTATTTGAAAATTTAAACAAATTATTAACATTTAGTAAAAAGAGATGGTGGCAAAATTCATTTTTTGATTTTTCCAATTTTTGAGCATGTTTTTAAATGGGGACTGTATTTTTTTATTATTTCACAAGAAAGTATAACTCATAACGAAAAAATTGCGACTTGAAAGAAGTCGCTACGACAATTTTCCTAAGGAGAAATTTAATTTGAAAAATATTTTTTTGGGCCGAAAAACGTGATTATCTCGGAAGTCTTTGAATATTTTTATCTGAAAAAATTAGTGAATATTTCAGACACAAAAATGTATACTTTCACCAAGTTTCGTCAAAATAAAATTATCTTTGTGTAAATGAAAAATAAAAAACGATAAAAGCGGTTTTTCGCATTTTACTTGGAGATTTTGAGGTTATGTGAAAAAATCATTCAAACAAAAGTTGTAGATCTTTTTATGATCTACAACTTTTCTGTTTGTCACTTTTCTCTCCGACGTCAACTTTCGCCGGAAATCGCAATAATCCAAAATTCTTCCCCTTTTCATCCCCTAAATAAATCTGGAAACACTCCTGCTCACGCATTTATTTTTTTTACGTTTATTATACGCCACTTTACCATTTCCAACTGTTCCCATCCTGTTAACAATTTTGTTTTTTTTCGTTTCAATACAAGCTAATTCGCCTGGACTATATTCTAAAATGTTGTCAAGCTTTTAATTTTTGTCGTAATTTTGTTAAATGGGTAGTAAAAATTTATAGTCTATGGTTACTATTATGTCACAGGAGTATGTAGGTATGTATGGAGTACTGCTCTCACCTCTAGGCTGGAGCACCCCAGTTCCAGCTACTTCCATTTGACCGGATACAAAAGCGGGCAGTTCGACTCGTGGACAATCCCAAAGTTACTTGCACGCTGGAGTCCCTAGAGCACCGAAGTGACGTTAGTTCTCTTTGTGTGTTCTATCGTCTCTACCATGGGGAGTGCTCTGAGGAGTTATTTAATCTAATACCACCTTCCGTGTTCTCCAGTCGCACTCTTCGTCGCAGAAACAAATTTCATCCTCGCCACCTGGATGCCTGGTCTTCTGCCACCTCCCGTTATTCCAGGTCATTTCTGCCTCGTACCTGCAAATTGTGGAACCAGCTTCTATCTTATGTGTTCCCTAATGATTATAATATGGGGCTCTTCAAAGAGCGGATAAACAAATTTCTCAAAAGCCAGCAACGCATTGGCGGTTCCTCTGGTGCTGCAAATGTTCATGGGCGGCACTAATCACTTACCATCAGGTGACCCGCCTGCTCGTTTGCTCGCTAGATATATATATTTAAAAAAAAGTACCTATATATTATAATAAATCTATGTCCCAGTCTAAGGAGATATGTTTTTTACTTCCAGTCGTTCAACTGCGTTCAACAGAGGCGTCTAGACTCTAGACAAAGCAACGCTGCGGGGTGACAGGGGCGGGACGAAGGAAACTAAAGCAGAATTTTTATAATACAAAATTCGCTCACTCTAATGTCTTTTATGCAGTACCGTACATTTAGGACTGCTAAAACTGAATGGAAAAAAAAACTGTCATGGTAGCAAGGCCTGTCATTTGTAGTTATTTTGTATGAGTGTCGACCCGACCACAGACATAACTCTGTGGACCCGACCCACTGTATGAAATAAATAAATAGCTGCGCTATGTTAATAGATCAAAACAGACTCTGCTTGTCTATGTTCCATTTTTGAAATACAATAATTTGTTGGAAAAAATATAAAGAAATAAACTTTTGTATAATTTGATTTATTTTTAAAAATGGATTATGGAACTGAAAGCGACCTACATTGCTGCACGGGTTGCACGCAATAGTTGGTTGAATGTAGGTACGTGCGACCTTTGCGTGCGACAATGTTCCTAAAACCGTATCGTATCGTAATAGCTCTATGCTCTAATTATAATATTTTTTAAAAATGTCTTCTGGTTTTCATTAAGGAGAAAAATAAAGTTAGGTAACACACAAATGGAAGTCATACCACAGAATAGGACGTATGGTCAAAGCAAACTATTTCGGCGGACAGTTTGTAGAACACGTTTACACTTGGGAGGGTAGATCTATATTGTTTAATTGTGTTATACTAGGTAGTGGGTACTTAGTAATTGTCTGACCGCAGGCCCAGTCAGCTCGGACCCGCATGCGTGTAACTACGTGCTCACGTATTCAAAACTGCTAATTTACAAAGTTATTTGGGCATGTTCCGTAAATTAAATACCTACCATACGTGCCTTAAAAACTTCACAATGTTGTCGTTGAATGTTGTAACGAAATTTCCTTCGCTTTTATTAATAGATAACTTGATTCCTATTAGATAAAAGGAGGGACTTATCTACTTATTATAACTATAAGTATAGTAATCCTACCAGCTGTAGTACCTATCTACTTAAAAATTTATTTGAATAAAAATTCTTGCGACTTTGAATTTGACTACAGCTCAGATCCGTTGCGTCTTACAACTTGCGTTAATTTGGCCTGTTCTACTGGTCCCAACCAACCTATCTGGGGGAAAATGGAATTTTCTTTCCACTTATCCCACCGGTAGGGATGAGTGGAAAAATTAGGCCGTGTAGGTTTACTCTGTAACGTTTTCCTTGGAGGTAGATGTTTACTGCTGCAAGACATATTACAAGCACACAAGTCTCTTGTAGAACACACACTGCAATCTTGCGCCGGCATTCAGCGACTCCTTTAGTCCTTTGATGTCGTATGCCCATCTAGTGGAGGAGTCTATACTAACGTTGCACTTTCCGGTTTTAGGTCGCTTGGGATTCTAGTAGGAACAGTGATAGAGGCCTGCCCCATCGTCAGCTCTGTCTTTTGCAACTTCAGCTTCGGAACTCGCTGAGCTATTTCGACTCTTGTTCTTGTACTGATTTCCTCATTTCTGTTCACGAAGAGCATAAAGCTCTCTCATTAGAGAGAGCTGTATGCTTTATGTTTATGACTACTTATTAAGGGTATAAACACACACACACTATAAGACATGGATAATAACGTCCTCGTCGTGTGAGATACACCAATGATGTTCTATATATCAAAATTGGGGGGACACGTTTCGTCCTGTCGTCGTCGTCACAGCTAGAGCGGACGCTGACTTAATGGGGCTGATTCTGTAGTGCACAATTTCTAAACTAAACTGAAATGGCAGCTTTAAATCTAGTTCTGTCCCTTACCGTAGAGAGTATTATGAAAGGGTTAGCAATATTTGTAATGCTCTAATTTTAGTTTAGTTTAGAGATTGTGTACTACAGAATCAGCCCCATTGTCCACCAGACCATTTTTTCCCATAGTGTGTTTTCACCAAAAATTCTACCCGAAAAAATCTGGGATAACGCCCAAACCTCCTGCATCAGATTTACGAGGTACCTACTACAGTACAACATATTTAGATAGAACTACAAAATTCAAACCGAATCGTACTTTGAATCTATGCCACTCGTAATCAGTGCATTTTATCGCCAAGCCTAGTTCCTGTCTCCGTTTTAGTAAAAGGTAATACGCACAAATAACCAATTTACAATTCCGATCCGCGGCAAAGCTCGCAAGCTCACCTATTCATCATTTAGATTTATCGTCCTATTACCTACCCGATCTGTTTTCTTGTTTAATTAATGAAAAGAAGGTTTTTGGGCGTAGCTCCGTGGGATAATTGTTGGATTGGTTTGTGGTCGGTTGTTTGCTATTCCCGGAGTGGTAAGTGTTAATTTCCTGTGGATATGGGTTAATGGATCTTACACGTCATTGTTGAACTCTACTTAGGTACTTATTATAAGGTAGGTAGGTACTCTATATTATAAGTCTTTGTTATATAAGTATCTATTATAATATCTACTATAATATGTACCTACGTCACCTATGTAGGTGGATAGGTCATCACCTAAGGTAGGTGAGGCACTACCAGAGGGCGTCCATAAGGAATCCTCAATTTAGGTAGAGAAACTTGATCTTTACTTTAGGTACTATTGCTACTAGATACGCTAAACGTTCAGTATAATATTTTCTTTAAATAGCCAGTTCAGAAACCAAAAGTTCTATTCATAAGTCATACTAATAATATTATAAATACGAAAGTGTGTTTGTTTGTTGGTATGTCCTTCAATCATGCCGCAACAGAGCATCGGGTCGACGTGATTTTTAGCATGGATATAGTCGAGGACCTGGAGAGTGATATAGGCTTTTTATTCCGGAAAATTAAGGAGTTCCCGTGAGAATTGAAGAAATTTATTCCACGCGGACGAAGTTGCGGGCATCAGTTAGTAGGAAAATAAAGATCAAATTACAATGAAATATGTGGGTCCGAACAATTTTGTACTCTCCTAGACTCCTACCCAACAAAGGCTTACAGATGTTTCTACTCTAGTTATGGCCCCTTAGGAGTAATAGCGGTCGAAATGCCACTGTTTCATAGTGTAAACTACCCACTATGTAAGTTAAAATGTAGTTATACTGTGTTAAACTGTAATTTACCTGTCCTACAAGTGTAATGGCTCAATTACCATATTTCTACGTAACTTTTCTCAGGAGGCTTCGTGGAAATATTTCAAAAAATTTACGTTTCAACAGAAGAGATTGTCTTTAGGCTTTCGAAGCTCTTTGGTTTTTATAATAACTCTCCAAATATGCAAATCGTCTACCTGAAGAATGGAGCAGGTGCTTTTTTTGTTATATTGACCATCATAGTGAAACAAGGAGTTAAGATTGAAATAAGTAGAATTCGCTTATCGTTAGGTACTCGACTTGACTCGTATAAATGAATAGACTTCCACGTAGATTTATTTTTTTTGAAAAATCTCGAGGGAACTCTTTATTTTCCAGCACAAAAATTTGCCTATGTTATTAATAATTTGCGTCCGGCATACAAGATACAAGTACAACTTATTTCTAGACCAAACGTCAAAATCGGTTGAGTAGATGGGCCTTGAAAGCGTAGCAGACCAACAGACAGACCCCGCTTTCGCATTTGTAATATTAGATTACTGGCTGACCCTGATTCAGAGGCAGCCAGAATGCTTTATGATTTTAAATTAAGATAATTAATAGAACTACATAGTTAGTTACAGTTAGGTATAAGTTTGTCACAGGGAACGATGGAGCTGACGTTCTTTGTTTTGTGAAGAAAAGCCCCCAAATAAATCAGATTAAAAAAAAAAAAAATATTAGATTACATAGTAAGTATATCCATAGTTTCAGTTCATTACAACTATAATACTAAAACATTTCAATAGGCTAATTAGGATATTTTAATAGCCCCGCCCACATAGGACGTGACAAACCCGTTCCGTGCTCCTAAACAAACCTTTTCTAAAAGTCCACGGACCTCCAATAAAATAATGAGGGTTATACACGCTTGAATAATATAATTAAAACAAGTTTGTTTTGGACTAATTTCAAAGTTAACAACTCTATAATAAATTCATTTGGAAAATAATTTCCTCCCGACCGAATTTCGGCCACGGCGGTCAATCTCCAGAGAGATTAGCCATCTGCCTGAGAGATATTATAGTGCACAAGTGTGGGCGCAAACACAGGTGTACTCTCTGTTCCTTTACTCTCATAGCCCGATGGGACGAAAAATCCGACACGACAGGAGAGAGATCAGGCGCAGGACGGCTTTACGTGCTGTCCGAGGCACGGGGGAGACACACCGCCAACTTCCTAACTCCGGGCTAGTACTGATATTTTTTTAAAAATAATATAAGGGCTAATAATATAAGTTATCTCTGTACCAAATTTTGTCGAAATCTGTTAAGCGGAGGCACGGAGGGACCGTAAAAAGATAAAAAAAAGACCACACATTGATAGACAGACACACTTTGGCATTAATGTGTCGTTGATTTGCAGACTTTTTAAGTGTGAACATGGTGTGAACTATGCATAACAAGCTAGAATTGGTAGAGCTTATATCATGGAAAGTGTTTGTTAGGTACCTTCTCACTGCCCATCAGCTTAATTAACCCATTTTTACGTTTGCCACAATCATATAAGCTTGCATTGCACCATGGTTTCCACGAGATTTGGAACAAAAAAACAAATCGCAGCGAACGGTTCCGTGGGCATCATATCGTATTTAATTATGAAGTATTTCACATGATGTAGATAGACCATTTTTCAATCATTATTTTGAAGCGTCAATAGAAAAGTCGTGAGAAAATCCGCTTATTATTCATTAAAGTAAACAAAGAATGAAAACCTATCGCAGAATGAAATAACTGCGCCACCACTACAGGCAAATAACCGCAAAGTATCCAAAGAAGCTTTAAAAGGCAGTTGGAAAGTAGCTCGATTACGTAAGACCACTTTGTAAAAACGCGAATCTGAAAGCTTCATTACTTACTCGAACCGTGTTGGTTTTTCCTGTAGCTTGAAATGAAAGCGATGGTTGTTATTTAAAAGGTTTTAGACGTGAAATATTGCCTTTTGCGCCCTGTATACCCATGCAACAAGAAACCGTCAGCGTTGGCATCCTTATGTGGTTGACGTCCAGTCTGCTCGAACGAAACGGTTCTGCTCTACGTTCCTGATTCGAACCGCCAGGATGTGGAATGCCCTTCCAGCGCATGTATTCCCTGCCACATATAACTTAAGTACCTTCAAGGAAAGAGTGAATAGGCATCTTCTAGGCACGCTCCAACCTAGACCTCAACATAGTTTTGTATTAAGCATTTTTTTTTAATCACTACAAGTTAGCCCTTGACTGCGATCTCACCTGATGGTAAGTGATGATGCAGTCTAGATGGTAGTGGGCTAACCTGTTAGGAGCATGGCAGTTATATTAAACCGATACCCCTATTCGTTTTCTACACGGCATCGTACCGGAACTCTAAACCGCTTGGCGGCACATCTTTGCCGGTAGGGCGGTAACTAGCCACGGCCAAAGCCTCCCACCAGGCCAGACCAGGGAAAATTCAGAAATTATAAATTCCCAAATTGACCCTTCCGGGGATCGAACCCGGGACCTCCGCACGAGCGCTACACACTGCGCCACGGAGGTCGTCAACTGATGATTGTCGTCAAGCGCAAGCATAGCTCGCAATAAAAATAATATCCATGTAACAGGATATAATTTTCTATTTGGGAAACACAATCATAACAGCGCGATTTCGGTTGTCGGAAGGTAGGTTTCCCGAAGTATTTTACACAAGTTCGGATACCTGGCACGCTATCTACCTTACTAATCTACCTACTACCTGAATTAGGCTAGCTAATGAAAGTAGAACTTCTGAAGGCTAGCTTTGGACTTTGATTCGGCATCCGAATAACGGGAAACGACAAATTGTATTTCGGTAAACTTAAAACTTGCGAAAGTGTTACAGACATAATATACTTATGTACAATGTTTTCAATCGCAGTCCTATCACTGTTGAGATATTGAGGCTATCAATTTATTAGTCAATTAAGGAGATACATTGTCTCCTTAACTTACTGGTTTGCGGCGTCACGTATTGGATGAGATTGTGTAAGGTAATGAATGGGTATAGAAACCTAGCTAAAATTCTAATTACAAAGTTTAGATTACAAATAGTGAGCAACTGCTGCTTAATTGATCACTGAAAAGTGTTATTACGTAATATACTTATCCGTTTTTTTGCCATCGTCTGTCTGTTTTATACATACATCAATACAACACAAATATCTCTCTGGTTAAATACTAGAGATTTTGCAAGTACCTACCCATTTAAAAGCGTTTTTGTTTTAAAGTAATTTTCGCGTTATTCTATTTTTAGACCTCAAAATGAATTATTAAAAAATCAAAACCTCTCTCGAGTCTTGACGAAATTAAAAATATAGTTTTTTCTTTGCTATTATTTTCGGTAAACGAATGGCGCACGTTAAAGGGTTGTGGCTTGCGGCAGCCGGAGGGCATCTTTTCAATTAAGATTCTCGGAGCTTCAGCACAAAGAAATTGTGGCGGGTGAATGACGGCACGCCAGTTGAGGATAGTTTGTTTCATGATTTTGCGGCTTCTTGTGATAGGTAAGGTTGCGGATAAAATAATGGGTCCGCTTCGAGTTCGAACCCTCGCAGCTTCAGTTTTATGTTGACGTTAAATAGGGATGATGCCTATATCAAAAATAAATTATTTCTAACTGATTAATAAATAGAGGGTCTTACAAAAGGCCTAAAATGTACATTCCTAAAAATCACAATTAGTTTTAAGTTTGATAACCATTTTAAAATATAGATTAAAGAAAAAAAGTGCGTTGAAATTTTGTGACGTCACAACTGTGATTTTCATACAACTTCCATACGAAGAAGTGCGTTTTTAAGTTTGATAAAGAGTTGCTGATTTGATTTAGTTGTCATCATCTCTATTACCACCACAACCTATCCTATCCTATTATCTATACTTCTATATAATATACTAATAAATGCGAAAGTTTGGATGGATGGATGTTTGTTACTCAATCACGCCACAACGGCGAAAATGATCTGGATATAATTTGGCACAGAGATAGATTATTATAGTCTAGGATAACACATAGCCTACTTTTTATCCCAGAAAATTGAAGAGTTCCCGCGGGAATCAAAAAATATCAATCCACGCAGACGAAGTCGCGGGCATTATCTATAGAATCACATAATGCCTTCCGTTTGGATGTTTGTAGGTATGTTTCGATGTTTGTTACTCCTTCACGCCACGATAACTGAACCGATTTGGTTGAAATTTAGAATGGAAATAACACATAGCCTATATTTTATCCTGAAACATTAAAGAGGTCCCGCAGAAATCAAAAACCATAATCCAGGCGGACGAAGTCGCGGGCAACATAAATATTCAAAACAATTTTGTATAATAGCGAAATTGTAACTAAATAATTATTACTGAGAGAAACACGAGATTCTACCTGAAAAGCAAAATTTTGGCTACGTGAAATGTTTTATGAATTTAATCAATTGGATAACCTACAAAGAGTTTCAACTTGCAGATGAATTTATTATTTAGTTTGCAAGTATTAAATTTCCTGAAAGCCAGCGATTTAAAGTTTCTCGCTTAAAAATTATTTTCAATATTATTTCTTACTTACGCATTATACATTTATATATTACTAGCGGATGCCCGCGACGTCGTCCGCGTGGTTTAAGTTTTTTGATTCCCGCGTTAATTTTCCGGGATCAAGGGAAAAGTAGTCTTTGTCACTCTCCAGGTCCTCAAGGTATCCATGCCAAAAATCACGTCGATCCGTTGCTCCGTTGCGGCGTGATTGAAGGACAAACCAACAAACCAATAAACCAGCAAACCAACGAACAAACACACTTTCGCATTTATTATATTAGTATGAAGTATGAAGTATGATGCCACACGCACATATAAGATTGCCAAGCTACATATGGCCTACTGAAAAGAAGAAATCGCTCATGTGATAGAAACACGACGACGACCTCCGTGGCGCAGTGTTGAGCGCTGTTGCCTTAACGTACGGAGGTCCCGGGTTCGATCCCCGGCAAGGTTTGGAAATTTATAATTTCTGAATTTCCCTGGTCTGGCCTGGTGGGAGGCTTCGGCTGTGGCTAGTTACCACCCTACCGGTAAAGACGTGCCGCCAAGCGATTTAGCGTTCCGGTACGATGCCGTGTAGAAACCGAATAGGGGTATGAGTTTATATAACTGCCATGCCCCTAACAGGTTAGTCCGCTACCATCTTAGACGGCATCATCACTTACCATCAGGTGAGATCGCAGTCAAGTGCTAACTTGTAGTGGATAAATAAAAAAAAAACATTAGCAGCCAACAGGCGTCCACGGTCCAGCCCTAACAGGTTTTTACGCTGGGATCTCCATTATTTTTACTATCCTATAATGACTTTTTACAAGGACCTCTTGAGAGAGGTCAGTGGGCCTCTGAAGTGATCGTAAAACCTTCAAGTGTGCTGAGATAGCTAACGGTTATATCTTTAGGATATTAAATCTTCGCTGATAAGCAAAAAGGGAAATTTTAACCTCTTTTTTTCTTATGTAAATTGAAGTATTGTACCTACTAAGCCCCCGAAACAGGGCTTTTTTATGGTGTACGAAAATGAGATCTTCGCAATAGGGGTTTCTGCTTTCACTTGGGTTTGACTGAAGATTAAAAATATGAGGTCAGGTTGCAGTTAAATATGGAGATTCTGAGTTTCTAATTTCTTGAAAAAAAAAACTCCTGGAAAATTAAACAGTAAAAAAACACTTTTAGTTCCTAAAAGAAAAAAAATACCATCTCGTAGTGGAAGACTACATAAACAGGCATATAACCATAAAGTCTCCATTCCAGCTTTAAAAGGCAGTTTCCTTGATATAGGCGAAGAGTAGGTGAATGTTTTGTTAACATATTTTTCGCGTATTGATTTACATTTTAAGAACTTCATCTAGGACAAAATGAGACCGTCATTTTGTTCTCACCACCTCACCTCACGGGCACCTCATTCGAAACAAGCAAAAATTACGTCTAAGTGTCCTCTATCCATACATACCACTTCCATCGTGCGCAGCGATTTCGAAAAAAAATCAAAATGGCGGCGGGTCGCTATGCCAGCTTCCATATAAAAAAGTTCGAACCCCTTTAATTTATCTTTTGGTGGTTTCAATGTACATAATTATATTGTAGTACAAGCAACTGGAAATTTTAAAATGCATAAAACCACTACAGTGACTAAGACGCTCTGCTAAGATTTTAACTTTTAACATAATACCAATAGATGTTTTAGTTAAGTGGTAACTAGGTATTTAAATATTGTGTTTAATTATTGCCAATATAAAAGGTGTTTAGACTAAATAGTTGACTATCTCTTAGGCTAAAAGCAGCTCGATAACGCAAGACCGCTTTGTAAAAACACGAATCTTAAAACTTCATTACTTACGCTAACCGCATGTCGGGTTTTTCTCGAAGCTCGCTGCAAGGCGCCGATGTTTGCGATTTAAAAGGCTTTCAACGTTGAGTCAGACCGTGGAGGAACAGACCCCATGAAAAGTAACTTTGAGTTTTTTTCCGGTGTTTCGGCTCTTCTTAGTAGAATCCGAACTATTGGAATAGTCTAGATTTGTCTTAATTGCTATAAGTAAGACTAATAATTAATAAGTAAGACAATAGCTGTTAATAAGATTAATTGGTGTAAGTATTACTACGTGGGGAATTATATTTATATTTTCATAAATCAGGCGTCGAAATACCGCCCCAACTGTAATCACTACCTAACTAATTGCTTGATTTAAAAGCTATAAGCTTCAATTCGATTTTCTTCCTCGTTTCTAATTCGAACCGCTAGGAACCGAACCGAATGCCCTTCCGGCTTCCGTTTTCCCCTCCTCTTACCACCTTCAAATCAAGAGTGAATAGGCATCTTCAAGGCAAGCGCGCTCCACCTTAGGCTGCATCACCACTTGCAAGCAAGTCTGATGCCAAGCGCTGGCCTATATTATATTTAAAAAAAAAATCTAATAGAAAAGATGAAATAATAGTAGGTATGTAATACTGCTTATTAGTATCTAATGGTAGGAAAATAACATATTTAAGAGAATATTTTTATACATATCCCATTTTAATAAAATATTTGACAATAAGCAAGATTGATGGACATCAGTTCGTTTGAGTCTATCAGCTGGGATATTGCTACTTTAGTGATATAGTAACTCTATGGCTTTCAACATAAAATACTGCTTTAGCAAACTCTTTATAATATTTGAATTGAATGGGATTTTTCTCGTTCTTGAATATAATATATAGGTTTGAGATTATGCTTGATTCTGAAAGGTCATGAAAAAGTTTTTCGTTTCAGTTAATGCTTTTTAACAAATTATATTTTAAAATGGTAGGTACTCGTATATACTTAATAACTAACTGGGATATATTTTAAATAAAGGATTTAGTTAACTGTTATCAACCAAATAATTAGTATTAAATACCTAGGTATATGCCTATTAAGAATCTCTTTCGATATGATTCTTATGAGATTCGTGGAAGAATAGAAAAATTTCAAATTCTAGAGTAGATACGTCCTCGTTTTTTTACTTTTTTATTTTTTTTAGTTTTACTTTTTTCCCGACTGCGGAACGCACTGATTATGTGTTCATCAGTATATATCTTATGTTTGTTTGTTCCTTGCAGGAAAGCTACAGCCTTAACGCGTGGAAGTTAGCCCTTGACTGCAATCTCACCTGATGGTAAGTGATGATGCAGTCTAAGATGGTAGCGGGCTAACCTGTTGGTTGTATGGCAATTATAATAAACCCAATAGGTTTCTACACGGCATCGTACCGGAACGCTAAATCGCTTGGCGTTACATCTTTGCCGGTATGTTGGTAACTAGCCACGGCCGAAGTCTCCAGGCTAGACCAGAGAAAATTCAGAAATTATAAATTCCCGAATTGACCTGCCGGGGATCTAACCCTGGACGTCCCACTTTTAACATAGCGCTCGCATCTCTACGCCAGGAGGTCGTCAGTAGATGCCGAATATTATAACTTCAATATGGAAGCCGAATTAATAAAAAACAAAATGGCGCCCACTACTATATAATGCACTAGAAGCCGTATACAGGTAGGTGCGACTGCGCTTTGATAACTTTTAATAATATTATCCTACTAGCTGATACCCGCGACTTCGTCCGCGTGGTTTGAGGTCTTTTTGTTCCCGCGGGAAATCTTTAATTTTCTGGGATAAAAAATAGCCGATGTGTTTATTCCAGATTACAATATATTTGTGTACCAAATTTCATTCAGATCTGGGTACCAATCATGTAAGAATGTCCGATCAAAACGTTAAAGTTCGTCGTCAAAGTTTATAAACCATAACGGCATTAAATTAGAGCTCAATTTCGTGTATCCATTCTTATACGATCGAGTATCGTTCATACCTAAACGTATAAGAATGGGCAGACGAAATTGAGCTCTAATTCAATGCAGTTATGGCTTATTTTACTTTGACAAAAATCTTTAACGTTTGATGAACAATTCTTACGTAATAGGGGGGCTGTTCAGCCGTCCTGGCGTGATTGAGTAACGAACGTCTATCCATCCATCATTCCAAACTCTCGCATTTATAATATTATGTATAGATGTCTTGTGTTTTAGTACTTTTTGGTGGTCGCAGTTGTGTTAGTTTTTTTTTAAATTGTAACGTTGCAAATTAATTATCTTTCCATTATGTGATTTACTAGGGACAACCTGCGGTCTCGCTTCCGTGGGAATTTCGAAAAATCCTTACTTATTCCTGTCTATATTTTATAGGGAATCTCTGAGCACTATGCAAAATGTAGGTGTAGCTTTCTAGGTGTGCGCATGGGTTTAAGTGCTGTTTCTTTATAAGTGGAGATTTAGTTTGTTAACACTTGTTAACACTTGTTGACACTTGAACCATTAAATAGCTCAAATAGCTATTTAATGGTTCAAGCGTCAACTAAACAAAATATTTAAATGAATACCAGGACAGAAGACTATAATATAATATTTACCATTTTTTTATTCATTTCTAGTGAAAAACCGCGTTCAAATGACCGCTATAAATCAACAAAAAGAGGGGAAGAGTTAGATTCGCGGTTACTTCAAAAATTATCGCTGTTATTTATGAGACATTTTTTTTGCACTGAAATTTAAGAGAAAGATTTTTATTACAAGCTTCTTTCAAACTTCGATCAAAGGATCGAAGTTTGAAAGAAGCTTAGTAGCGTTAGAAAGGGAAAAACCTGGCAAATAAACTTTCAGCATAATTCGCTGGGTCTTGAAATGGAATTTTCACACTAAGAAACCAATAGATTTCAAGAGAAAGTTCAACCAATTAAAAAAACACAATATACGTGCTGATGAAGTCACGGGAAAAGCCTTAAAATTTTGCACATCATATGATATTGTGGTACCTTAATATTATGGTAGATTGTGGCTCGATATTTTGAACTTCCTATGTAATAACCAACAATCAGCAAATAGATATTTAGACAGGTTAGTCCGCAACCATCTTAGACTGCATCATCACTTACCATCAGGTGAGATCACAGTCAAGGCTAACTTGTAGTGGATAAAAAAATGATGATGATGATGACGATTGCCACTATAGTGAAACTGCGTCTCAACACGACGTGTAGTTATACAAAGGACAAATAACTAAAGTCCCGCTGGGCGATGGCTCAGATAAATTTGCGAACCAACGGCAGACAGTCGGGACTGAAATCCGATATAACCTTAAGAGGCAGGTTAATGGCAGCAAGCCGAAACAAACGACGTCCATTCATCTCCGTTTAGTAGATCGTGCACCTGAGGCACACACGCTTCTATTTAGGAGCCATGTTTATGCTTGGATTTTTCAAGTTTCGTTGTTTAGTTTTGAGTACCTAATAAGCAGATTACTATTTCTATGGCAGAATTTCTATGAATTGTTGGTGCTGATTCTTAATATTTCGATATCATTAGCGCCATATAATAAAAAAAACCGGCCAAGTGCGAGTCGGGTTCCGTACAAACCTGTAGTAAGTTTTAAATTATTTAAAAAAAAACTACTTATTAGATCTCGTTCAAACCAATTTTCGGTGGAAGTTTGCATGGTAATGTATATCATATATTTTTTTTTAGTTTTATCATTCTCTTATTTTAGAAGTTACAGGGGGGGACACACATTTTACCACTTTGGAAGAGTCTCTCGCGCAAACTATTCAGTTTAGAAAAAAATGATATTAAAAACCTTAATATCATTTTTGAAGACCTATCCATAGATACCCCACAGGTATGGGTTTGAAAAAAAAAAAAATTTTTGAGTTTCAGTTCTAAGTATGGGGACCCCCAAAACATATTGTTTTTTTTCTATTTTTGTGTGAAAATCTTATTGCGGTTCAAAGAATACATCTACTTACCAAGTTTCAACAGTATAGTTCTTATAGTTTCGGAAAAAAGTGGCTGTGACATACAGGCAGACAGACAGACAGACATGACGAATCTATAAGGGTTCCGTTTTTTGCCATTTGGCTACGGAACCCTAATAAATACCTACGAACACTATGATAATAGACTTAGAATTATGCGCGATAGGAGCGTAAACACACTATCCGCGCTATTCTCTCAAACCGTTGTCCTAGGTGTATGACGAAAGCGATGTGACGCGTCGAACTAGGATTAATAATAAGGCGATTTTTCAAGTTTCGTTATCTAAGTAGTTTGGACAAATTATCCTATGAATTTTATTTATTTATTTATGTATTTATTTTATGTTTTTAATTTTAAAATCGTATCGCACATTCACGCACACTCAGAGTGATAATGGGGCTGATTCTGTAGTGCACAATCTCTAAACTAAACTAAAATGGCAGCTTTAAATCTAGTTATGTCCCTTTCCGTAGGGAGTATTATGAAAGGGATAGTAATATTTGTAATGCTCTAATTTTAGTTTAGTTTAGAGATTGTGCACTACAGAATCAGCCCCATTGACTACCTACCTGGCACAATGCAGGTAAGTACTTACTTAGAACTTCATACCAATATAAATGCGAAAGTGTGTTTGTTTGTTGGTTTATTGATTTGTCCTTCAATCAACAGAGCAACGGATGTACGTGATTTGCATGGGTATAGTTGAGGACCTGGAGAGTGACATACTTTTTATCCTGGAAAATTAAGGAGTTCTCGTGGGAATTAAAAAAAAAAATTCCACGCGGACGAAATCGCGGGCTAGTCCATACTTAATATTATAAATGCGAAAGTGTTTGACGACCTCCGTGGCGCAGTGTGTAGCGCTGTTGCCTTAACGTGCGGAGGTCCCGGGTTCGATCCCCGGCAGGGTCAATTTGGGAATTTATAATTTCTCAATTTTCCCTGGTCTGGTCTGGTGGGAGGCTTCGGCCGTGGCTAGTTACCACCCTACCGGCAAAGACGTGCCGCCAAGCGATTTAGCGTTCCGGTACGATGCCGTGTAGAAACCTAATAGGGGTTATGGGTTTAATATAACTGCCATGCCCCTAACAGGTTAGCCCGCTACCATCTTAGACTGCATCATCACTTTCCATCAGGTGAGATCGCAGTCAAGGGCTAACATGTAGTGGATAAAAAAAAAAAAAAAAAAAGTGTGTCTGTCTGTCTGTCTGTCTACTACGCTTTCCCGGCCTATATATATTAATATATTCTGTGGTTTTACTGCTTTACTGTGTAGAAACATCATGACAATCAATAAGCCAATAAAATACCCTTGATCAAACACGAAGCTATCACGTCGTTAAATGCTAATTATTACGCTAAAGGAAGATATCAACGTAACAGTACTAATTAACACTCCCGTTCACCTCGCTTCGATGGGCATCCCACTCCCGTCGCAACTCTGTCGAAGCGCGCTTCGAAGGGAATTAACATAACTCTGCTCTCCTGACAGGAATATGAGTTAATTCAATGTGCCGAGTTTCTCGATATCTGTTAGCTACCTTACGTTAAAGGCTTAGACAGACGTAAAGCGTGGCGCTAATAAACGGCACGGATAATATTGTCTTATCTAATCACAAAGATCATCAGAAAGAAAGACAGACCTGCTGGTAAGTTATGAAGCCGTTTCAGATGATAGCGGGCTAATCTGGTAGTGCTATGATAGTCATATTAAATAGGTTTCTGGGCTTTGCCCATGCCGAGAATCGAACCCGGGACCTTTCATTTATAGACTACTAGCTGATGCCCGCGACTTCGTCCGCGTGGATTGAGGTTTTTCGGTTCCCGCGGGAACTCTTTAATTTTCCGGGATAAAAAGTAGCCTATGTGCTATTCCAGACTATAATCTATCTCTGTGCCAAATTTCATCCAGATCCGTTCATCCGTTGGAGCGTCATTGAGTAACAAACATACATCCATACATCCATCCATCCAAACTTTCGCATTTATAATATTTATTTGATATTTGACTAGATGATGCCCGCAACTTTGTCCGCGTGGATTGAGGTTTTTTGGTTCCCGCGGGAACTCTTTAATTTTCCGGGATATAAAGCCTATGTGTTATTTCAGACTATAATCTATCTCTGTGCAAAATTTTATCCAGATCCGTTCAGCCGTTGGGGCGTGATTGAGTAACAAACATCCATCCATACATCCATACATCAATCCATCCATACTTTCGCATTTATAATATTAGTTGACCGAGCGAAGCGAAGGTCTCTGAGTCTACTTGGGTGAATTGGCACTTGTCCGTCCGTCCGTCTGTCAGAGCCTTATAACTTCTGAATTACTGAACGTAATTACTTCAAATTTAAATATACTGTGTAAACCGATGGCCTCCCGCCGAATATGGCTTAAAAAGTTATAAAAATCTTTATTTCAGGGGGGCTCTCATAGAAGGGGGGCTTTCAAAGTGGTGATTTTCTGACGTCCAAAGATGACCTCAGAACTCCCAATTTTCTGAAAGGCTGAGCCTGAAACTTGATTAATTATTTGAATTATATCCTGTACTTGAACAACAAATACTAAAATTAGATAAATATTATAAGGAAACGAAGTTATTTAATTTTTAATGAGCTTACGTATTTTGAACAAACTTCACAATGTTGTCAATAGATGGCGCTCTGTACAAACTTATTCGTTTGTGCTTAAAAAGAAAAGGCTGAGCCTGAAACTTGATCACTTATTTGAATTATATCCTGTACTTGAACAACAAATACTAAAATTAGATAAATATTCTAAGGAAACGAAATTATTTAATTTTTAATGAGCTTCACTATTTTTAACAGAACTTCACATAGATGGCGCTCTGTAAGTTTATGGATACCGCGAGGTCTCAGTTCGGGGCGAACCACTAGTATAGAGTTTAGAAGTATAGATGTGAATTGTGCGTTGCCATAGGATACTCAATTCGATTTAACTAATTACAATTAATATCACGGAGCAATGAGTAATGGAGTCGCTAACGCCATTAATTTGTGGCGTAACAAATCTAATTATCACGGGATATGATTTACGCAACAGCTTGATTACATTCCATTCACAAGCGCTGTCGCGGCTGCACGTAGCGAGCAATTAATCAGCCTGAAGATAACATATGGAGATCGTATCCATCAATGCAACATGTAATTAGATTGTTTTAATCATCGATATATGTATATGTAGGTACTCTAGATGGGCCCTTTCATAGAAAAAGGTTGGGCGTCCGACTTGTGGTGCATGCCCCTTACTTGTATAAGCCTGTCTTTGTCCCCGTCGTAGCGCTGGCACGGTCGCTCGTCGTGTAGATAATTTGATAATTTGTTTTTAACAAGCGCATCTGTACTAACCTATGACCGAGTCATACGTTCGTCTCTTTGCCTCATCGCCTCGCCTGCCCTTATCCCCGCCATAGCGTTGACCCGCTTTTCAGACTAGATGGCGTTAATAAAATAGGTCCACATTCTTTGTTTGACAGGGTCCGTCTATGTAAATTGAGGTCGTTGGTTTTAACTGACAGCAGTCCATTGCTGGACAAAGGTCTATAAGAACAAAACACAGGTAACCGCGACACCACGAAACGTGTTTCTCATGATTAAACTTCAGGGTTTGAGCCTATTGAGCAATAACCAGAAGCCCGGGCTACGGAAAATTTTAAAGACTCTTTTTGGATGTAACATTCGTCATACCTATCGATTTTCTTCATATAAATTGTCACCCGGACCATATTAACGAATCGATTGACACCTCATTCATCAAAATCGGCTCAGTATTTTTAGTTTATTAGGCGCTACGGGTAAAACGTACATATAAATAGATACAAACATACATACATAGACCCTTCTTTTTGGCTTTACCGTAGGTAATCCTTTTCATATTGATTTACTTTGCAAATATGGTCATCAATTTTGGAATATTGTACCTATACTTGGCCTCTTTGCCAATTAGCGGAATTAAAGGCATAAGAAAAAAGGTGTAGAAAAAGGCATAGAGAAAAGGTGAGGACGTATTCGAAATCAGTATCGATCGTCCATAAACAATAGAGTCTGGCAACTGCCATTGATATCGAGTGGGTACAATTCCATTTCCAATTAGGTCCTTTTTCATTGAAGTTGAGCTGAGCCATACTTTTGGCAGGTATTAATAAAATGGCTCTACTACGTTTTGGTATTTCATTAATTGGCTTGTTATTTGTTACCATGTCCCTATCTACTTAATCTACTCTAATCTAATCTAGGTCTACCAGAATCTGATGGCAAAAAATACCTTTGATTTTATATATAAGTACCAGTATACGGTGTACCTATACTTTTTGCCTTCAGATTCTGGTAGACCTATAATTCGTTGTCATTTCGATTGTTACGTTACAATGTAAAATAAGAACTTATTTAAGGATGAAACAAATCAATGTTAACTGTATGTGTATACCTCAGTCCGCATTAGGTAGGTAAGTACGTAGAGTGAAGTTGCTTGTTTAGGTTACATACCTCTTTTTAGGGTTCCGTACCGAAAGGGTGCCAAAGAGACCCTTTTTTTTCTCTTCCTGATGGTAAGTGACGATGCATTCTAAGATGGTAGCGGGCTAACCTGTTAGGGGTATGGCAGTTATATTAAACCCAAACCCCTAGTCGGTTTCTACGCTAATCGCTTGGCGGTACGTCTTTGCCGGTAGGGTGGTAACTAGCCACGGCCGAAGCCTCCCACCACCACCACAACAGAGAAAATTCAGAAATTATAAATTCCCAAATTGACCCTGCCGGGTATCGAACCCGGAACCTCCCACGTTAAGACAACAGCGCTCAACACTGCGCCACGGAGGTCGTCAACATTGTCAACCGATAGACGTGCCCTGCTGGACAAAGGTCTTTTGAAAGGACTTCCAGATGCCACAGTCTTCAGCCGCCTTGATCCAGCGGCACCCTGCGACAAGAGTAAAATATCTTAATCCAAGTTGTTGATCAAACCCAAGTTTAGTTATTATAACTTTCAATTCCCACTACGCAACACAATCTGAAAAGCCGCGTGAGATTCCGAGCCTTTGATTGAACACGTTTATGCTGCTCTAATGGACATCATGGAACATTATGGAACATTATGGACATTTCGTTTATAGGGCGAATAAAATATATGCGCAAATACAAGTGCATTACTCTATTCTCTCACTCACATCAAGTATATATGACAGTGCGATGGGGCGGTGAAATACAGGACCCGTCCTATATTTTATGCCCTAACTAGCTGATGCCCGCGACTTCGTCCGCGTGGATTGAGGTTTTTCGGTTCCCGCGGGAACTCTTTAATTTTCCGGGATAAAAAGTAGCCTATGTGCTATTCCAGACTATAATCTATCTCTGTGCCAAATTTCATCCAGATCCGTTCATCCGTTGGAGCGTGATTGAGTAACAAACATACATCCATACATACATCCATCCATCCAAACTTTATAATATTTATTTGATTACCCCTGTATGAGAATTAGAAACCCTTTTTTCTTCTTCGAATTAAATGGAACTTTCTTGTGTGTTGTCTTGAAATCCTACAGTAGGTAACCCACTTTTTTTTCGAATTAAATAGAACTTAAAAACTTGTATAAGAACGAAATTCCACCAATTGTAGAAACGGATTATATACAAGTTAATTTATTTTTTAAGCTTTCGTACACCAAACGGTGCTGTTTAGAAGCTTATTTGGGGTGCATAAGTACTCAATTCTTTCTTATAGGATATAGAGGTGTCTACTGTCCCTCATGATCTTGGATTTGCTTCCAAAATTGGCGAAACGGAATTGGTAATTTTTTGGCTCCCTTGTTGAGTGAAAATCGGTAAAATGTTTAGAACCACCTAAAAGTTAAAACGCTCTTGCATTTAGGTTTCGACACACAGATGCGATCGCAGGGGATTTGGCTTGAAATTAACAATTCAGATTTAACAGTTGCCGTAAACAGAAAGCGACCTGTGTGTAAAAGCGTCCAGCTAAATCGCTCGGTGCACGTAAAACAAGATTGAATTTGTTGAATTCTTTGGGGAAGTTAGAACTAATTAAGTATCTTGTTCTCAGATTCAGGTACATACCTGCAAAATAAGTACCTACTAAGTATATTCAGTTCTGTTTGTTTGTTTTTAACTAAGAGAATGAATTTTCTAACGATGACTTGTTTGATACAAATTCAAACATTGTGTTAACAATATGCGATGTTAAGTCGGTTTATATACAAAGTTTAAACAACGAACTAATAAAAAACTTACGTTGAGTATAAAAATTTTGGTTTTATTAAACTAATTTAACTAGTGGTTCGCCCCGAACTGAGACCTCGCGGTATCCATAAACTTACAGAGCGCCATCTATGTGAAGTTCTGTTAAAAATAGTGAAGCTCATTAAAAATTAAATAATTTCGTTTCCTTAGAATATTTATCTAATTTTAGTATTTGTTGTTCACGTACAGGATATAATTCAAATAAGTGATCAAGTTTCAGGCTCAGCCTTTTCTTTTTAAGCACAAACGAATAAGTTTGTACAGAGCGCCATCTATTGACAACATTGTGAAGTTTGTTCAAAATACGTAAGCTCATTAAAAATTAAATAACTTCGTTTCCTTATAATATTTATCTAATTTTAGTATTTGTTGTTCAAGTACAGGATATAATTCAAATAATTAATCAAGTTTCAGGCTCAGCCTTTCAGAAAATTGGGAGTTCTGAGGTCATCTTTGGACGTCAGAAAATCACCACTTTGAAAGCCCCCCTTCTATGAGAGCCCCCCTGAAATAAAGATTTTTATAACTTTTTAAGCCATATTCGGCGGGAGGCCATCGGTTTACACAGTATATTTAAATTTGAAGTAATTACGTTCAGTAATTCAGAAGTTATAAGGCTCTGACAGACGGACGGACGGACAAGTGCCAATTCACCCAAGTAGACTCAGAGACCTTCGCTTCGCTCGGTCAATCATCACAAGAACCCAGATAATTTTATCATTTTTGTTATTAAATTGGGCTGGATTAGGTACACTTTGTGAAGTAAAACGTACAGGTGCGAAGTGATTAGTTGCCATACAGTATTATTATAGTGTTAAGTGTTGAGTAAATGTTCACACAGTGATTAGTGATAATCACTCTACTCGCACTTGCACTTCATACTCGCAATCGTTTTCGAACAGCCCAATTTAGTGACAAAATGATTAAATTATCTATATTCTAGTGATGATTAAGTTAGTTAAATAACAATTAAAATTTTTAAACAACTCAACGTACTTAAGTTTTTTATTAATTCGTTGTTTAATTCATTACTTTGTTATTAAACAGACTGTAGTCTGTATATCGCAAATCCTTCGCCGAATCGATTAAAACATAGCAAACCATGAAAAATTAAATCGACTTTCATAACATTATGAGCTGCGATAGCAAGCCAATATTTAAAAAAAGATTTAAAAAAATAAGTTGGATGAAAGTACTCCGTTGCAGCCTCTTGACGTCATCCCCCGCAATTTCTTTTCATTCAGAGCTTTGAAAGCCTTAATTGAATAAATGCCCTGTAGCTACTGCAAAATCCCCGGCTTAGAACGCGATCTTTATAATAAGCTAGCTCATGCCTGCAACTTCGTATGCGTGGATTGAGGTTTTTTGGTTTCCGCGGGAACTCTTAAATTTTCTGGGATAAAAAGTAGCCTATGTGCTAAGCCAGACTATATTAATTTATTATTTATCTCTGTGCCAAGTCATCCAGATCCGTTCAGCCGTTCTGGCGTGATTGAGTAAAAAAACATCCATCCATCCATGAATATAGGTGTAAGGTAGGTACATATTATAAGTAGTGAAATAATAATCATTATCTTATAACATAAAGCTAACGACGAAAATACGACGATAAAATACGACAAATAAACGATAAAATACGTTCGATAATGATATTCCACAGCATTGTTTCGCTTTTCAATTCATAGTAAATGATATTTTTTTAATAATTTTAGTGTCATTGAGTTAGTTATAAAATCTCCTACGTAATTTTGATGAAGCAGAGGTATAGTTTTATTGTTATTATAACAGAAAATCAACTGTATTACCTCGTGATAGAGTAGCAAATATTTGAGCCGTTGTACCAGAGTGGTAGTCAACAATATCAAAATCAAACGACTATACTTACCCACTCTGAGAGTGAAACGCGGTAAATTAGGTGTACCGTGTAAATGGAGACCCGTGCAATATGACTAAACGCATATTCTAGGAAACCGTTTGCAATATGTCGCAGCGATGTTTGGATAGTAGTTTATTTGTGATTGTAGTAGCTTTCTATCATTTCCTGTCTGCGATAAATTAAAATTATTGTATAAATTAGTCCGAAAATATTTTAAAGTTAGATAAGTAGGTACTATTCTTTGTGATTGTAATCTACGGAGTGACATAGTCACTGAGTGACTCCCATAGAAATAGTATGTATATTCATGTGTCTCCACAATAAAGGAAAAAAAAAAATGTTTGGATGATAAATAATATTGACGTTTAAACAAATACCACGCATACCAGGCATATTATGTCTAGGATTTTGTAATTATTTCCGCAAGCAGGTGAACCCTAAAGGGAAATGAAAAATCTAGTACAGACGACAATTAAAAAAAGTGTATGTGTGCACTCGGCAGAAGTGAAACTTCAGAAAAATATATAAATATAGCTTGTATTCTATCACATTCTCTCGCAGGCTAAATCCTATTGTGAATATGTTTGTCGCTCTTTCGTTTCATCGAATTTTCTAATCACTAAAGAAGTTTTACTTCAATAAAAGTTTAATTCACTAACTGATGTAGTCATCAATGCTAAACCCAAGGTCCTTGGATCTAGAAAGCTGAAGTTTTCCACACATATTTCGTTTTAATGTAGGCAAGAAAAAGGAGCTCCTTTTTCAAAATTCGCATGTGAGTGAAGGCACGGGCGGGCGCTAGTTTTACCATCAATTCCATTTTAAAGTGCATTCGGTGCGTCCAAAATGTAAACGGTACCAACACCAGTTATTCTAACGCAAAGTGTCAGAACAGGGTGTGGAGGTATACCTAATGGATAAAGGGACGCGGCACGTACAGACGTACAATTCTTGTTACTCAATTATAACTTCCAATAGAGTTTGACTCCACTCCGAGTGGGCACTATGGAGCTACTTTGAACGCAGTAAAGTTAGCTTTACGCCTGTCACTGTGTAACATTGACATAGGGTGGCCAGTAGCTACATTCTAGCTACTCTCACTACTAGGTACTACTACACTCTAACTTGGAGGTATGCGCTATTCAATAGCTACTGGTATTGAAAATAGGTAAATGTCTGGACGACCTCCGTGGCGCAGTGTTGAGCGCTGTTGTCTTAACGTGTCCTCCACACGTTAAGACAACAGCGCTTCGGGTTCGATCCCCGGCAGGGTCAATTTGGGAATTTATAATTTCTGCATTTTCCCTTGTCTGGCCTGTTGGAAGGCTTCGGCCGTAGCTAATTACCACCCTACCGCCAAAGACATGCCACCAAGCGATTTAGCGTTCCGGTACGATGCCGTGTAGAAACCGAATAGGGGTATGGGTTTAATTAACTGCTATGCCCCTAACAGGTTAGCCCGCTACCATCTTAGACTGCATCATCACTTACCATCAGCTGCATCGCTTATCTGTCACAATAATAATCATTTTTTTTTAAATTAGTTAACTTTTTTTTTTTTTATCCATTACAAGTTAGCCCTTGACTGCGATCTCACCTGATGGTAAGTGATGATGCAATCTTAAAACTTAAAACTTTAAAACTTTAAATTTCGATTATGTAACTCCTGCAATTAATGTTATACGTGTTAACAGCAAAGTAGAGTTAACTTTTAAAAGTATAAAAACTAGATAATCTTTACCCGAATTGAGATTAAGTTAGAGAGATTAAGAAGAGAAGATTAAGTTTCAATTTTTTACAACTAGGTAAACTTAATTCGTAAGGGTTTGATCAAAAAGAACAAACAGCACGTAAGCTAAAGCATACAGTCGAAAGCCATAAAATATGCAGTGCCTCATTTTATGCTTCCCAAACATGGAATTACTTACGTTTGTGAAATATAAATGGTCATATATCCCACCACTACAGCCCATTAACGTCCCACTGCTGGGCACAGGCCTCCGCTCTCATATGAAAGAGGGAATTAGAGCTTAGACCCACCACGCTGCTCCAATGCGGGTTGGCGGGCTATATCGACTATTATCATGTTAGTGATAATAACCGGGACCGACGGCTTAACGTGCTCTCCGAGGCACGGGGGTGAAACACCGCCAACTTCCTAACTCCGGGCTAGTACTGAGAATTTCTAATCAGAAAAACCCAACACTTAATTATGGCCCGACCCGGGACTTGAACCCGGGACCTCGTCTGCCGCAGTCGAACATGATAACCACTAGACCAACGAGGCAGTTAATATGGTTATATATAAGTTACTAGCTGATGCCCGCGATTTCGTCCGCGTGGATTGAGGTTTTTTGGTTCCCGCGGGAACTCTTTAATTTTCCGGGATAAAGTCTATGTGCTATTCCAGACTATAATCTATCTCTGTGCCAAATTTCATCCAGATCCGTTCATCCGGTGGAGCGTGATTGAGTAACAAACATACATCCATACATCCATCCATCCAAACTTTCGCATTTATAATATTTATTTGATTATGGTCATATATTATACCATAGACATAGAATTTTTTCGCTTCGTATTATACCAATCAATAACTTTGATGTATAGTCCCACAAACTTATGGTCAGATAAGTTTGACAGACTGTAGCTATCGTATGTTAGGAGAGGGGATAGCTAAGTGACAGCATATTTGGGTCAATGTTAAGTCTATGTCAAATGGGATTATAAACCCGGGCTAAAACTATGTAAACCGCGGGCGTGAACACGCTGAGCCGCTGTGTAATCTGTTTCGCCGGCATAGAAACAAAATTAGGGTAAATTGAAGGGAATTATGTAATTAATGTGGCCAGTGGTTAGCATGATATTATAAATGCGAAAGTGTGTTTGTTTGTTGGTTTGTCCTTCAATCACGCCGCAACGGAGCAACGGATCGACGTGATTTTTGGCATGGGTACCTATAGTATAGTTAAGGACCCTGGAGAGTGACATAGGCTACTTTTTATCCCGGAAAGTTAAGGAGTTCTAAAAAACGAAATAAAAAAAACTTAAACCACGCGGACGAAGTCGCGGGCGTCAGCTAGTGGGGAATAAAATCAAACTTTCTCCGATGTGATTTTATGTTTCCATGGTAACAGTTGTTTATGTTTCCATGACTATGTACTTAATGTATTTTGATTATATAATTATTATTATAAATAAATGTAACAAGCATGCTTTCAGTAAGTACTTAATATAAAAAATGCGTTCATTTTCCTAGTAGGAAATGAGGGTAAATGAACGCATTTTTTATATATTTTATAATCGTTCGTAAAGAGTAAACTCCAGTCGTGCGTCGGAGCGGACACACAAGTTTTTTTTTCAATAGTATTATTGCTTAAGTATCTTTGTCATGTTAGGAATTTAATGTGCCGTAGATGCCCTAAAATAGGTCCTATACTTGCACGTTACGACTTTTTTAGGGTTGAGTTTATTTCAACCCGCCGCGCCGGTCACCTTCCAAGTCACGTAGGAAACTGGCCTTTGCCTTATTACGCACGACTGGCCTTAAGAGAAATCCACAGTTTATGTTGTCCCTTAAGCTAACGTGACTATGTAGGTACAAATTAAAAAAAATTAAAATTCGCTTATTTTTCTACTACCTATGATTTTTTTAAATCTATGGTCATCTCTTAAAGACATATACAAATTAAAGTCTTAGATTCAGGCTATATTTACTTATCCATACTAATATTATAAATGCGAAAGCGTGGCTGTCTGCCTGCTACGCTTTAACGCCCCATCTTTTCAACCAATTTTGATTAAATTTGGTATAGAGGTAGGTTACATCCTGGGGAAGGAAAAAACTTAATCCACACGGGCGAAGTCGCGGGCATCATCTAGTACTCTATAATCTGTGCTTGATTTCAGAAGCCATTAAATATAAATACCTTCCTACATTTTACTTATGGAAGCAACTGATATTTTATTATATGATATATTATGCAATGGTACTCCATGGTAAATGTTCACGTAGTAGGTGCCATACAGGATCATTAGAGTCGTGGAGTGGTGGAGAGATATTTGTGGAATAAATCACGGGAATTTATTTCGCAACCGGATAAACTCTATCGAAATAATATTTTAGTAAACAGTATAATAAATCATCTTGCAGATCTTTCGAATAATCTGCCATCACGACCGTGCCAGAACTCCAAGTTGGGACGTGTAATATGTAGCCAAGTCGCCAAAGAACATATTTTAAAAACTTTCCACATTACTTAACCGCAACTGGCAGGAACTGAAGATTTAAAATATGTGTAACAAATGTGAAAACGTAGAAACGCTAAGGAGAATCAGATTTAGATTCCTAAGAGTCAATGCACACATGATACTTTATGCATCGGCGATCAACGATTTTGCGGTTTCATTGATGTGTCTACAACGTTTAGGTGCAACGATCGATGGCAAATGACGACCTCCCTTGCGCAGTGTTGAGCGCTGTTGTCTTAATGTAGGAGGTACCGGGATCGAATCCCGGCAGGGTCAATTTGGGAATTTATAATTTCTGAATTTTCTCTGGTCTGGTCTGGTGGGAGGCTTCGGCCGTGGCTAGTTACTATCCTACCGGCAAAGACGTACCGCCAAGCGATTTAGCGTTCCGGTACGATGCCGTATAGAAACCGACTAGAGGTTTGGGTTTAATAATATAACTGCCATACCCCTAACAGGTTAGCCCGCTACCATCTTAGACTGCCTCGTCACTTACCATCAGGTGAGATCGCAGTCAAGTGCTGACTTGTAGTGGAATAAAAAAAAACCATAGGTAAATCTTAACGTTTTAGCGTGGTTTTGTTCAATCTCCGAGGTAACCTATCACAGAACAGAAGAATCAGCAGATTCTATGATCTGTGACCCCGCCGCCTTAATGTTTCGTGCTAGGGCAACTTGCTGTATGCTTGTGAGTTGCATCAAAAAACGATGCTTACTACAGTTTTATAATTATATTTTCATATGTATTTATTTTATTTTAAGAATGTTTTATTACTGTTATTTTGTATGTTATATTATGTTTATATTTCTATGAGCCTAGTTGCCTGATTTAAACAAATAAATAAATTAAAAAAAAAATCTAATTCGCTGTGAATGATGTTTGTTAAACATTTCGGACTTCCAAAGCGACGAACTCGCCCGTTGGCGGTATGAAGTGTGCGGTGGCACTTATCTGTGGATAGCGGCGGCTCCTGCAATCGCTATTACATCCGCATCCAAAAGAACCACTGAATAGGTAAAAAGAACTTAAGTAAATTCAACGAAAGAAAAGATAAGTTGAAAACGCTACTTAAATATTCGGGGGATTCAAATCTCCCTAAAAAATCTCCAGCTATAAATTTTATTTAAAAATATTTTCTTACAAGATTTGTTATTTTCTTAGTAATTTATAGTAAGTGAATAGTAAATATTAACTGTAAAGCAAACAAAGTATTCAAGTAAGACTAAAAAGGTATTCCTTTGACAAAACTGATGACAGTTAATCATGACAACCTTTTTTTTTTGAGGCGGGTCACTCTATGACCATAAAGTCGCTACGTACCTACACAGATATTTTGGGCAAGTAATTCCACAGATTATTATTACGTAACTACTATAAAGAGTTCGAATGCCGGCCTGAATGCGATCCGTGTTGATGACCTCACCTAGTGTTTCGGCGTGCTTGATGCGGCTGACGCGTTAAGCACTAAAATTGTCAGATCAAGTAAATCCATTTTCAAAGCAATATTCCAGTATGCAGTACATAGTATATCGCTTTGGAAATCCACTGATTTTCGTCAAAATAGATGCCTACCAGGCGGTATTATGGAAACTTGCTCAAACCGTAACTCAATATTGTCAGCACTCTAGCATCCAGGGAGCCTGCTACCATCGCTTAAAGCAGTATTATTACAAAATTGCAGCTTTATGTCACGTACCTTAACGTCCCTGAAATAAGGATTATAATTTTAAAACACGAACGTAAACAATATTAAAATAATAGGGTTTAAGCGATGGTACGCCCCCAGCGGCGGTAGGGAAATAAAATATAAACACAATATTCTGCACTGGGATATTATTTTCTTTTTGCTTTCTTGGCAGCAGTGTGTCTGTGTCAGTTTCAGATACGACTGTCGACGCAAAAGATTAAAAAACTTTGACTTTAAATAATATATGGTCGCCAATCTGTCGAGATAAACATATTGTGAAGCAAACGGAGAAAAGCTGTAGGTACTCTAAAACATTATTATATAAAACGAATTGTATTTAGTGGTGTAGGAACACCATAAGTACCTACAAATTATCGCACTTTGAATTTGAAAACTACTCAAATTCGTACAAGAGATGCCCGCGACTTCGTCCGCGTGGTTTAAGTTTTTTTGATTCCCGCGGGAACTCCTTAATTTTCCAGGATAAAAAAGTATCCTATGTCACTCTCCAGGTCCTCAACTATACCCATGCCAAAAATCACGTGGCATTGTAGATTCACTATGGGATTCACCTTATAAAAATTTGCCAGCAAGTGAATAAAAAAATAGCTAATGGAATTTGTTAACAAGAACTTAGAAACCTTATAAAAGTACTGCGATCAAGATCATTATATTTTATTGACGTTTAATAAGTTAACAATGAAGAAATGATAAATTAAAAAAACTATTACTATATTTACAAAAAATACACGCCGTCCAAGTGATCGTTAATGGGCATGGTGCCCAAATAGCGAATATTATTACTCAGGTACTTTATTCTTTATTTAACCGAGAAAATTCCGGCAGAAATGTATGTTGTATGTATATACTTTATTGTACACCACAAAAACACAAAAGAAACAATATACAAGGAAACTTAAAATATAGGTACAATAAGGCGGTCTTATAGCTAAGCAGCGATCTCTTCCAGACAACCTTAGCGCTAGGGATTAAATGAAGAAGAGGACAACGGGAGGTGGTGCAGAAATAGAAATAAACTTAAATACTAATATCTAATTATACTAACCAATACCATTAATAACATAATAATATATCCAAAATAATAATTATAATAGACATACGTCAGACTAACTTTTTACCATCATTCATCAAGCCCTGGGTCGTATAAACAATTGGTTTATTTGGCGAAAGAATGGCGGACAAACGCTCAAAGACGTTTTGTTCTTTTTCCCGGTCAAAACTATGGAGTTACAACTTACATCCAATCACTGTACAGATTACGTTATCATTGTAGGCTGCAATCAAAACGGGATCGGGCGCCACAAAAAGGGGGACAATTTCGGCGAGATTAACAGGACGCGACAAGCCGTCGTTGTGTCGTTGTGAAAAACTGTTCTGGGAAATTGGACCAATTCGGGAAATCCGCACCAACTCGTTAATATGCATTGATTATTTTGTTAACCAGCGTTCAATGATAGTTTCATTTGGTCTTCAATGGGAAATCTTAGGTACTGAACTTGAGATGCTAAATCTGGATTTCCGCTAACAACAGCCACGGATTTTTTTTTTTTTTTTTTATCCACTACAAGTTAGCCCTTGACTGCGATCTCACCTGATGGTAAGTGATGATGCAATCTAAGATGGTAGCGGGCTAACCTGTTAGGGGCATGGCAGTTATATTAAACCCATACCCCTATTCGGTTTCTACACGGCATCGTACCGGAACGCTAAATCGCTTGGCGGCACGTTTTTGCCGGTAGGGTGGTAACTAGCCACGGCCGAAGCCTCCCACCAGGCCAGACCAGGGAAATTCAGAAATTATAAATTTCCAAACCCTGCCGGGGATCGAACTCGGGACCTCCGCACGTTAAGGCACGTTAAGGCGTTTAATATTATAAATTCGAAAGTACTTTTGTCTGTCTGCTGCATTCTTGAGGCCCATCCGTTCAACCGAATTTGACGAAATTTGACACTGAGATAGGTTCTTATAGATACCTACTGAATATGAGAATTAAAGATTTTCATGCTATTTGCTAGGGTCCATGGGATATAGGTACATAAAAAAAATACATCCAACCACGTGGACAATGTTGCGGGCTTCATCTAGTTCTAAATAAAGTGATAATTCCTCTAGCCACAAAACAATACCATATACCAATTAATTTACCGCATGTAGACTAGTTACCTACAACTCTTCACTTTATCCAAGATACAATTATGCATTAAATATTGTTATCTTTGTGTGTATTTTTCTTTATCCGTGTATAAATTAATATTCAATAGTGAAAAAAGTCAGCAGATTGCATACAGCCTACCTATCGCGGATACAATATTATTGTCTCCTCAGTGCAGCGGCTTAGATAATATTTTTAATGTTTAGTTTTTAATTTAGTTTTAACTTAGATTTTAATGTATTTACATACATGTATATATATATATATATATCATACTTATTATTTAAATGTATGTATCATATTATTTACATAGTTTTAATTTTTTTAGATAAGTCTGCCAGAGATTTGGGAATAAAAAAAGAAAATAAAGAACTAAAAAAGCGCGTTTAGTCAATTATAATATTGATGACTATTAGGTACCTATTTCTACTGTAATGAAAATTGAGTGACAATGAAAACTAAAAATGTACCTAACGAATGAAGCCTAAATAAAAAAAAGTTACAGTAATATAAAACTTTGTAAATGGTGTTATGCAACTGTGAACGTGAGTTCACGGATTTACAATTCAGCGCCGGTGAGCTAATTGGATGCAGCTAACAGTGTTCGCGCCTGTACAGGGTGCCTGCGAATGCATCACCGTCATTTCATACTTTATATTCTGTACCATTTATATTCTGTATACTATTCTCTGATTAGTGTAAAAAAAACTGAACAAAGTCGTAATCCATTTTTGCAGAGTATCTACAGATCGCGCGCGAGGTCCGAGGAATCTTAGGGAATGTTGACGTAATGAGATAGAGTTGTGACACGTTGTGATTTAGTCGATACTAGCTGATTCCCCCGACTTCGTCCCGTGGTTTAAGTTTTTTTTTATTCCCGCGGGAACTCTTTAATTTTCCGGGATAAAAAGTAGCCTATGTCACTCTCCAGGTCCTCAACTATACTCATGCCAAAAATCACGTCGATCCGTTGCTCCGTTGCGGCGTGACTGAAGGACAAACCAACAAACCAATACACCAACAAACAAATACACTTTCGCATCTATAATATTATTATGATACTAATCTCTGATTTGTGTTGTGGGGATGTAATATGCATACGATGCACTTTGTGACACTACTAAGTGATTAAACGAACTTACCTGTAAGTGAAGTTCTATCATAATTATATGAGTCGCTTCATTCGAAGATAATTCTCTCAATCTACTAGCAACAATAGTCGCCTGCGTGAGACTGGCTACAGTGCTAACGTATTTATCCGCTAAGTGCATAACACCTGCGTTTTTTGTATTTTAATCATTATATAAATAATACTATAAATGCGAAAGTTTGGATGGATGGATGGGTGGATGGATGGCTGGATGGATGGATGAATGGTTGTATGGATGGATGGATGTTTGTTACTCAATCACGCCCCAACGGCTGAACGGATCTGAATCAAATTTGGCCCAGAGATAGATTATAGTCTGGAATAAGACATGGGCTACTTTTTATCCCGGAAAATTAAAGAGTTCCCGCGGGAACCAAAAAATCTCAATCCAGGCGGATGAAGTTGCGGGCATTAGCTAGTAAGGAATTATAATTCTAAAACACGAAAGTCAATAATATTGAAACAATATGGCTTTAAGCGTTGGCAGTATGGCCTCTGTACTCTGATTAGTGTAAAGAAAACTGAACAAACTTGCAATCCATTTTTGTCAGTGCAATTTAGCTCTGCTACACTTGGTAATTATGCGTTAAGGCAAGTAAGGGACAATGTCTTAGTGTATCAACATTCTTTGATATTTGTTTTGTGATTTTTTGGTATGACAAAAAATGAAAGAAATATATTGACACGTATTACAGTACGCTTTTAACAAAATTAAAATAGTTTGAATGTAATTTCCTTAAAGCAAAATCGAATTAAAAAGATGTGCAAGGGAAGTTTCCAATAACCAATATTGTACCGTAAAATTTCATAGCCATTTTGCATTAATAAGCGAGGCGATCGGTGAAGATGAGGAAGACGTCGGGAGCGATAGGATATCTGCACTTAGGAGCTTTATTAGCTTACTAAGTTTGTAGGATGCGAAATTCAATAAGAGCATTACTTATAGCTTTCTTGGATTATTTTATAGGATAAAGTCCTAAGTAATTAGATATTTGACGAGTTATAAGTTAACTAGACCGCCAGCGACTTCGTCCGCGTGGTTTAGGTTTTGAAAAATCTCATGGGAGCTCTGATTTTCTGGAATAAAAGTTGCCCATATCCTTCCCGGAGATGAAACCTCTCTGTTACAAATTTCATCGAAATCGGGTGAACGCGTAACAAGGCAGACAGACGGACACACTTTCGCGTTCACGAGTATAATTCGAGAGTATGGATTCAGTTAAAAATGAACACCCTCCTAAAGCCCAAAATAATATAGTAGTCTCGATTTAACTTGATAAGTATAATATCTCTTACAGAAAAGTAATTTTTTTCTGTTCAAGTTTTGATGTCGGCTCGGCTACCATAGGAATACTTTCATAGGCTTTCAACGACCACTCAGGCTTTTACTTTTCTTCCTACCGTAGACGGTAATAGGATCGTAGAAATAATGGAATCGTTTTATGTCAGTATACTTTTACAAGCTTTAAAATAAAACTTGCTTTTTATTACTCGTTAAATTTTTAAGTCTCAAAAAGGCTTCTCTAAAATAAGTGAGATGTTTTAAGTTAGATGCGATTGCCAAGGAGTAGCTAGCTTATAGTAAAATGTCATAAAAATTTCTCATAATGTAAGCCTTGAAGACGGACAAACATTCACATTAAGAATAAGTAATTTTACATCTCTTTGTATAGTACGTACCTATCATGAGGTATTCCGAAAACAACTGTAATTTATAAATTTCTATAGATGCATTATCTAGTCATCATTAGCCGTTGTGCATCCACTGTTGGACATAGGCCTCTTTCAAGTAGCGCCAACGTGCTCTTTCCTCGGCTTTTCGCATTCAATCGATGCCCTCCGGATATCATCGCTCCACCTTGCTGCGGGGCGCCCTACACTCCGCTTACCAAGACGCGGTCTCCACTCGAGGACCTTTCGACTGCAACGTCCATCGGTCCTCCGACACACGTGACCAGCCCACTGCCACTTCAGCGTTTCTCTACTCTACTATTCTCTAGTTATTTGATCAAAAAAGTGTGTGTGTGCAATTGCAAACACGGCAGAAGGGAAACTTCAGAAAAGTAGCCTACGAGAGAATGAGATAAATATAACTTGTATTCTATCTCATTCTCTCGCAAGCTAAATCCTATTTATGAATATGTTTGTCGCTTTTTCGTTTCGTTTCATCGAATTTTCAAATCAAAACGATTCTAAAGAAGTTTCACTTCAACAAGTGACTGAGTTCCGAGTAAGCGAAGGATTCTGAGTTAGAATCCTGAGTGTAGTATAAAGGATTTAAAGGCAAAAGGAACCAAAACCTTGCTATCGCGTGATAGGTACGAGTACATACAACTTTTCACCTTAATTGCTAGAAAATACAAGACGTAAGAGAAATATTGGTTCCTGCCTAGATGAAATAAATGAAATTATAACAATATATATTCACTCCAATGGTATTAAATTACAATCTTCGTTAATCGATGTTAAAATTGTTTAAAATTTTACAGCAAATTTTTTTTGCTCACCGGTTTTGATCAGAAAAGGCGCGCTTTTCGAGCTAGATTTAATCCGTAACAAAAATTTGAAAATTAAAACACTAAAAGGACATGCACAAGGACAACTTTTTGTTATTTTTACCAGAAGTCTCACAGACATAGACCATAATATTATCCTATGGTTCCTGGCTTTCTTTATACGATTTCTTTCTTTCTAAAGAAAAAAGTATAACCGAGGAGCGAGGAGATCGAATTTTTCTTACCTATCAGTATAGTAATCAAGTTATATACCAAAACCTAACCCGTGTGAGATATCACTTTACGACATTTTGTTTTATAGAGGAAAACGTGGAGCAAACGGCAAATCTTATTAGGCTTCGAGCCTTGAGATTTCCCAGTAGGACTTTCCACATAACAAGGTCTCGAATTATTGTTTATGTTACCTTATACTTACCTACGCTATTGTCAATATCTATGTAAACAATGACATAATAATGAACATAATATTATTACAGAAGGAAAGGTATTTTAGGATGTTCTTGTTTATTGAGACCTCCGATTTTCCGGGTTTTCTTTGAATATTGTGCGCATATAACAAACTCATTCTAATCATCTATCTATTTAAATCCATACATATAATTAATACAACTGTAACTGTATGCATGTTAGGGTGTTCGCGTTCGCTGAAACTACTGGACGAATTTGAATGAAACTTGGCACACTGACAGCTGACTAACTAGATAACTCTTTTGGTTAATATATCCCCGAATACTGGGTCAGCTAGTTATCATTACTTACGAGTCGTCATCGTCGTCATCATAAACTGATAGATGTCCACAGCTGGACAAAGGTCTTTTGCAAGGATTTCCATATGCCGCGGTCTATGCGCCGCCTGTATCCAGATTCCAGCAGCTCCCTGCGACTAAGGTGACTACCTCTAAAATCTGGCAACCAGGATTTGAAGTGTGAGTACCTACCCCGGAGTTTGTTCTTTGACCCCAACATATAGGTAATAACATAATATGCTAATATTAAAAATGCGAAAGTGTGTCTGTCTGCCTGCTACGTTTTCATTGCCCATTTTTTCAACCGATTTTAGTGGATTTTGGTATAGATAGATTACTACTAGGCTCCTTTTTATTCAGGGAAATTAGGGAGCTCCATGGATAAAAAAAACCGGCCAAGTGCGAGTCCGACTCGCGCACCGAGGGTTCCGTACAAACCTGTAGTAAGTTTTAAATTATTAAAAAAAAACTACTTACTAGATCTCGTTCAAACCAATTTTCGGTGGAAGTTTGCATGATAATGTACATCATATATTTTTTTTTAGTTTTATCATTCTCTTATTTTAGAAGTTACAGGGGGGGGGGGACACACATTTTACCACTTTGGAAGTGTCTCTCGTGCAAACTATTCAGTTTAGAAAAAAATGATATTAGAAACCTCAATATCATTTTTGAAGACCTATCCATAGATACCCCACACGAATGGGTTTGATGAAAAAAATTTTTTTGAGTTTCAGTTCTAAGTATGGAGACTCCCAAAATTTATTGTTTTTTTTCTAGTTTTGTGTGAAAATCTTAATGCGGTTCACAGAATACATCTACTTACCAAGTTTCAACAGTATAGCTCTTATAGTTTCGGAAAAAAGTGGCTGTGACATACGGACGGACACACAGACAGACAGACAGACAGACATGACGAATCTATAAGGGTTCCGTTTTTGCCAAATTTGGCTACGGAACCCTAAAAAACTTAATCTATGCGGACGTAGTCGCGGGAATCATCTAGTAGTATATAACGCAGCTGTCAGAGTCATGTTCCGGACAAAATTCAGCTGAGGCGAGCTAATTGCATGCAGGTTACAAAGTTAGCACCGCGCGTATGCTTGCCTCGCTTTATTTTATTGAGTTTCACGCCTCAAACGTAATGGCGTATTATAATATACAGAATGAGGTTAGCGTTGAGGATATAACTCACAAAAAGTAAAACGTCACGAACTTTTATGTATTCAGAGATTTCTTATTTATATTAAACTAGATGATGCTCACTAGTTCGTCCGCGTGGTTTTTTCCCGCGGAAACTCCTCAATTTTCAAGGATACAAAGTAGCGTCCTACCCGAGATGCAACCTATTTCTAAACAAAATTCCCCCGAAATTGTTAGAAAAGATGGGCCGAGCGTAGCGGACAGAGACACTTTCGCATTTATAATATGAGTAGGGATATGGATTTTTATCTTTTATAACCGACTTCCAAATAAGGAGGATGTTGCAATTCGGTGCGTATTTTTTTTTTTTTAATGTATGTCGGTGCATATCTCCGTGGTTTATAAACCGATTTGAAAATATTTTTTTTCAGTGGTAGGTTTTTTAGGTAAGCTGTATAATTAATAATATACAAGGAGAAAAAGTACAGTTCATTAACTCTTTTATTTAAAAATCTATTGAATTTCGCGTACACGTCAAATTGCATTTCCAAAAATGGCGTATATAGCAAAATGCAGGCAATAAACTAAAATGTATGTAATTTACACGCGCGCCACGTCGACGGGATGCAAACATGGTTACCTGTATTCAATTATCCCGCCGGAGTTGAATTGTAAATCCGCGGGATCATGTCCTATGGCCAGGGCTATGTGGAAAATATACAGTTTTATGCTTTGTTGTACGTAAAACAATAAGAGTGACTGACTTAATATATATCAACGCACAGCCTAAACCGCTGGTCCTAGAGACATGAAATTTGGAGGTTCTTTATGAAGAGTAGGTATCCACTAAGAAAGGATTTTTCGAAATTCGACCCCCAAAGGGGTAAAATAGGGGTTGAAAGTTTGTATGAAAGTACGTCATTTTTGAAGTTATATCCATGAAACTTGGTATTTGAGCTACCGGTTCAAAATGAAGAAATACGTGTTTCGTTATTTTCGAAAATTCTACCCCCATAGGGCTGAAACAGGGGTTGTAAGTTTATAGGAAAGTCCGTCATTTTTCAAGCTGTAGCCATGAAACTTAACGTAGTCCAGTCATCTTAGTCAAAATTAGGTAAGAATCTCGGAATTTGAGATACCCAGCTGATTTTTTGTATAAACTTGTATTTTGGCATTCTAAAAGTTGTCTCAAAACCTACATATGGTAGGGTGTCCGCGTCTATTAAAAATTGAGGTCAAAGGTCACAAAAATCGATTTTTTGCATATTTTTTGCAAATATCTCATTTCCTATGGGTTTTTCGCTATTTGTATTTATTATCAATATTGTAGAGAACTGAATTTCCTACAACTTTTGTATAAAATTTTTTTTTATACGTTGAATCGTTTTCGAGATAGAGGGCGGAGAGCGCGCGGTTCGAGCATAATGTAAGGTCAAACGGTATAGTCTTGTCAAAACACTCTAGATAAAGTTTATTAAGTACTTATTGATAAATAAATAATTAATAATAATTTTCATTTGTTATCAACTCATCATCATCATCATCATCATCAACCAATATGCATCCACTGTTGGACATAGGCCTCTTTAAGATTGCGCCAACTTTGCCTATCCTTGGCTGTTATCATCCATTTGATGCCAGCCACTCTCCGGATGTCGTCGCTCCACCTAGCCGGGGGGCGCCCCACACTCCGTTTGCCGAGACGCGGTCTCCACTCTAGGACCTTGCGACTCCAGCGGCCGTCAGTCCTACGGCAAACGTGACCAGCCCACTGCCACTTCAACGTGCTAGCCTTGAGAGCTATGTCAATTACTTTGGTTCTTTGGCGAATTACTTCGTTTCGGATTTTATCCCTCAAAGAAATTCCGAGCATAGCTCTTTCCATAGCGCGTTGAACGACTTGAAGTCTGTGGACTAGCCTCGATGTCAGTGTCCACGTTTCGGCACCGTAAGTCATAACCGGCAGGACGCACTGATTGAAGACTTTGGTCTTCAGGCATTGCGGTATAGGCGACGAAAAGTCTCGACGGAGTTTGCCATATGCTGCCCAGCCCAGCTGTATTCTCCGTTCTATCTCTTTCTCGAAACTGTTACTTCCTACTTGCAAAATTTGCCCAAGGTATGTGTATTCTTGGACAGTTTCGAGAATAGATCCGTTGACAGTAATCGGCCCCGGAATGACCAATTCATTGAACATGACCTTGGTCTTGTCAAAGTTCATCCGGAGACCGACACGTCGGGAGGCAGCGTGAAGGCTATCGAGCATCTTCTGCAGCTCTTGCAGCGAACTTGCGATGATGACGATATCATCAGCGAAGCGGAGGTGTGAAATGTGCTCTCCGTTCACGTTGATGCCTTGTTCGTTCCAGTCAAGCGTTTTAAAGACATCTTCCAAAGCATTAGAAAACAGTTTCGGGGACAGAACATCCCCTGTCTCACCCCGCGATGCAATTGGATAGGTCTTGTAGACGCACCCTGTACTTGGACAGACATAAATGCCGAGCTATATAGGCATTTCAAAACTTCGATGTATCGCCAATCAACTTGGGATCGCTGCAAGGATTCCAGAACAGCCCAGGTCTCGATGGAGTCAAAGGCTTTCTCATAGTCCACGAAAGCGACACACAGAGTCTGTTTGTACTCATAGGACTTCTGCACAATCTGCCTCAATGTGTGTATGTGGTCTATGGTGTGGTCTCTACAATGCACGAATGTAAAGAATTTACAATCGTGCATTGCCGAGTCAACATCTCCTGAAGATGCTACTCCTGAAGATACTACTCCTGAAGATGCTACTCCAATCTGTACTTCATTATTGTCTACTTAAATTATAATTAGTGGAAATGAGAATATAATTATAATGTAATTAAAGTTTGTCCCATAATATTTTTTTAATTTTAGGAATGGGTTGTAAGTATTATTGAATAGATAGATTCAATTGATGAAAAAAATGATTAAATATGTATAATGTAATAGTTGATAATAAATGAAAATTATTATTAATTATATATTTATCAATAATTACTTAAAAAACTTTATATAGCGTGTTTTGACCAAGACTATACCGGTTGACCTTACATTATGCTCTAACAGCGCGCTCTCCGCCCTCTATCTCGAAAACGATTCAACGTATAAAAAAATTTTTTAAACAAAAGTTGTAGGGAATTTAATTCTCTACAATATTGATAATAAATACAAATAGCGAAAACCCCATAGGAAATGAGATATTTGCAAAAAATAAGCAAAAAATCGATTTTTGTGACCTTTGACCTCAAATTTTAATAGACGCGGACACCCTACCATATGTAGGTTTTGAGACAACTTTTAGAATGCCAAAATACAAGTTTATACAAAAAATCAGCTGGGTATCTCAAATTCCGAGGTGAACTACTAAGATGACTGGACTAACGTTTGGGATTTCAGTTTGAAATGAAAAAATACGTGATTCCCAGTTTTTGAAAATTCTATCCCCAAGGACGTCAAATAGAGAGTTTATCCTGCAATCACGCCGAAATAGAGCAACGGATCAACGTGATTTTTTGCACGGGTATAGTTGAGGACTTGTAGAGTGACATAGGCTTCTCTTTATCCCGGAAAATTAAGGAGTGCCTGTGGGAATCAAAAACTTATGCCACGAGCACAAAGTCGCGGGCGTGCGCTAGTATTATATGTAAACCGATGGCCACCAGCCGAATATAGCTTAAAAAGTTATAAAAATCTTCTATTGTGTTTGTGATATAAATCATTTATTCATCAATTGCCTTAGGGACCGGGGCTGAGCGAGGATCATCAAAGCGTCCTTGGTGCAGAAGCTGTCGTTGGCCATCCAGCGTGGTGACCGCGCCGCCAGGATTATGGGCACTTTTGCACCAGGAACGTCCTGGGGTGGGATTTTTGACTAATAAATTTTATTTAGTAATTTTGTAGTTAATTTTGTAGTTAATTTAGTTTTAAATAGATATTATTTATTTCATTTACCGATTATTTAGTTGGAATTTATTTGTCTGCATTAGTAATTAGATGATTAGTGGTACGGACGTCGTCATTTCACGGATTTGCAATTCAGTTCGGGCGACCTAATTGGATCCAGGCAAATAATAAACTATGTTTACGCTTGAACGGCGTATATGCAAATTGATTGAATTGATGTACCGCGTTGTTTAGTGATAATACGCTCCGGTTGATTCAAAATTAATCATGATATTGAACTAGGTGATTTTTAGGATTCCGTACCCAAAGGATGCCAGCTGGACCCTATTACTAAGTCGCTGCTGACCGTCTGTCTGTCTGTCAACGGGCTGTATCTCATGAATACATAATAGGGAGACAGTTGAAATTTTCAGAGTGTATTTCTATTGCCGTTATTTATTATATTATTATTTATATTAATTATTGTTTTATTTATATTATTTGTTGTTATCAACAAATAATATAAATAAAATAAAATAAAGGGGGACCCCAATAAAGAAACGTGATTTTTGAGCGCCTCTCTTCTTTCTCTTACGAAATCATTTAAAAAGAACATAGTTTTAAATCTTGTACGATGGTGCGAGTCCAACTTGCACTTGACCACTTTTTTGATATAAATTGATAAGTTTGATCTTCTTTCGCCGGTTCTTCTCAGTAGAATCTACTTTCCGAATGGGCGGTAGAGTCCTGACATAATATTATTATGAGTGGCACAAGTTGTGCTGCATAAAATAAACATATTATCATTGACTTACCATTTTATAAAATTAGGGATTATATTATTACCAGATTTTTTTTTATATATCCGTCTTCTTTCAATTGAACCTGTTCAGTATAATAAGATAATTATTATTTCAAAATTATTTTTTATTTCTATAATGTAATTGTTAAATTTTTAAGAGCTAGGCCTTCTGACACAGGTATTTTAATGCATAACAGAAGGCCTCAGCCACAATTATTTGTTTATAATGTTTCTTGAAATAAATCATTTTTCATTTTCAAAATAATACTCTAACTTACTTTATTTTTATGAAATTCAAAACTCAAACTTGGTATAAGGAAGTAAGTTTGCGTAAGTTTATAACTATTTTTAGTACGAGTAATTCAATATACCTACCTACTTACTAGGGCAGAATGCAGAGTTACCTATACAACGTACCTATTATTATTGTTACTTTGCGGAAGTCCATGATTATGAAGGAACTAGAAATTTAATTTGCTATAATCCGTAGCAGTAGGCAAATATATGTAGTACAGTGTATCTTGCACTTGCAGCTTGCAATATTCACCACACCACATAAGTCTTACAAATTATTTTCAACGTACGTTTCATTCCGACACCGGAGCATCTTCAGGAGATGTTGACTCGACAATGAAAGATTGTAAACACTCGTGATGATGTTACAATCGTGCATTGTCGAGTCTATTACTATTACCTATTCTGTGGTAATACCACAGTAATACGCAAGTGCCAATGTGACTTCCCCATATATATTGGCTTTTACGAATCATCGTCGGAGCGGAGCTGGTCAAGCACGGATTGGCGGCTTCAGACACCTTTTTGAGAACATTAAGTTGAGTAATCATAGACTTGCAGATTAACTCACGTTGTTTTCCTTCACCGTTATAGCAGGTGATATTTTATTATTATATATTAGATAGTGATATTTTATATAACAAAATTCCACAACCTATTTTAAACTTGCCTTTACACAAGTTTAAAAAGTCCATTAAAAGTATGCTTTTGAATAAAGCTTATTATTCTGTTGAAGATTACGTAAATGACAGAGGAGCATGGATTTGGCTCGCTCCAGCAATGCTAAGGACAACGGTTACTTATGTAATTACATTAAATTAAATTGTAAATTATTTTTTTTCAACAGAGCAACCGCCGAGTTTCTTGCTGGTTCTTCTCGGTAGGAACGGCATTCCGAACCAGTGGTAGATTCATTCGACTATTCATAAGCACTTGTCTAAGCAGTCTTTTTGAATAAATAACTTTTTAATTTTAAATTTTTTGGAACAAAGTTCCTTATGGGACGACGGGGTACCCTAGCCGGCAAAAAACGTCCGGCGTGGACGCGTCCGTCCGTAAATGCGTGGAGTAACATTTTTTAACGAAGACAAAAGGTCTTACATATAAATATACTACATTCCAAATTAAACTTTAATGCATTAGTGTTAAGGTTAATACTGTAATATTTTTTTTTATTTAAAAAAAATTGAAATTTATGTAATAAGGAACTTTGTTCCTATCTGGTGTCCACGACACCACACGTTTTTTTTTGAATTTATTTCACAATATTATGTTTGTTGATGAAACTCATGATCACCAAAATAAGAGGCCTAGTCTTATATTTTTATTTAATTTAGGTATTTCGTTTGCACACTAGGTAGATTGTTAATATTATTTAATCGCAAACAAATACATGATAATTGTTCAACTAATTTATGCTATCGAAACACGCACAATTAGGGAACAGTAAAATAAATATAATATTAAAGCAATTTCATCTAAACAATCCAAATCACGTTACTGCAGATATAACCTTAAACACTAGGCTATTAAACGCCGCTTTACCAATAGGGTGCCTTGGGGCGGTTTCAGACTAGCGTATTTTTTTGCGCGTATAAGCTCATATAGGCATGCGGAAGCGTATCGGCTAACGCGCGCTACCTGTTGCTCTTCTAAAAACCGAATGCGCTTATTATACGCGAAAAAATTTAACAGAAATAACAAATAATTAAAAATCGTTATTTATTTTATTTTCTCGCAATCGAAGTGAAAAGTAGAGTGTTTACCACGGGACTAAAAGCCATTCTACTCGATTCTATAGCTTATTCCGGCGTGTTCGCTCGGACCCGTAGGTCAGTCAGTAGTAGTAGTCAGTAGTATACGAGCTTATAAGCGCGTCGACGCTCGTAAGAGGTGTGCGTGTGGCACGCCTATACGCGTCTACACGCCCTTCCTAAAACGATCTTATCCGCGCCGATAAAACGCTAATCTGTAACCGCCCTTAATGAATTAATAATATTATCAAATAAACTCTTACCGTAGCATGACCGTGAGTGGCCGTGAGTACCTCTATTAAACGCTCAATACGCCTCGACGTGAATAAATCCAATAAAAGAGCTTTTAGGACCATTTGGCTGGCTCCTACATATTTTATTATCCTTAATTTCATTACGTTTTCTACCTAGCTTTTATTAGTGAAAATCTCGTTAATTTACTGGTTGTGCTTGGAACTAGATAATCTATTTAATTGCCTGTAGACTATTTGTGTTTCGTATGAGTACAATGCAGCGTAGCAAATTCAAAGTCACGTTGTTTTATTGTAAACACGTTGGTTTAAGAAAATGATTACATTATCCTGATTATTCGATAAGCTTTAGGTACGTAGACCTACTTTTTAATAAAACCTTTTGTATTTTAGCCCGTTTAGAAAAAAACCCGGCTGAGTTTGTTGTGGGCTCTTCTCAGACCAGGGCGCGTTTGGAACCCTCGTAGCTTTAGTTTCAAGATACCGTATCACCACCGTGATTATCACGATCATGTTTTATAAGTAATTGACGTCAACAAGTGTCTACAATGTACCTAAATTGAATAAATGAATATTTGATTTTATTTGATTTTGCCTGATAAACTACTAGATTATAGGTATTACGATGCTCACTAATTCGTAGGCGTAATTTTGTTTTTGAAAATCTCCATTACCAAGATAAAAAATTACCTCTATGCCAATCTCCAGGTTCTCAACTATACCAATGCAAAGTATTACGTCGATCCGTTGCTATTTACGTCGTTATTGAAGTACAAACTAACAAACAAACACTTTTTCGTATTTATAATATTAAGTACGTAACTTGTCAGGTTTGAAACTTAATTTTTGTGCGTTCGGTATTTATGCAAATTCAGATTTTAAGATTCCTTGCTCTCAGAGTAGATATAGTATTAAACCTAAGGCGAGAAGAAAAGGAAAAGGAACAATAACTACAAAGGCAACGTCAAGAATCGTGAAAGGTATCAAGACACGTACGGCATTCGTCGAAGGAGCGTTTATGACGGCATCACAAATGCATTTTTCGTGTTCTGAAAAAGCCTTCACATCTATATAGCTAGCGACATTCCCTAGGGTTTTTTGCAGATAAAACTAGAGTTACATACTGCTTTAGTGAGAAGCGAACATAGGAAGTTACGTTAGTATACATTTTAAACTTGTACTGGGCAACGGCTACCCGTGAAGTTTAGAGCAGGCCGCCTGACATTACTGATTTTTAGCAACGACCGCATTTTACATAGACGGGCCCTGTCAAACAAAGAATGTGGGCGTATTTTACTAACGCCATCTAGTCTGAAAAGCGAGAACTTGCTTGCAACATAAATGCGCCATCTTGAATTACAGCTTGAAAACGTATGACTCGGTCATAGATAATATAGGTCATAGTCATAGAAGCCGTAAGGCCAGTTTGTAAAAAAAATATATCATACAGTTTTCCGCGGAAATTAAATGATTGCGTAATAGAAAAAAATATTAAATAGGAAGATTATATAACGTTTTTTTGGAAATGTATAATTTTGAATTGAAACACTTAGGTACTTACCTTAAAATAAAAATTATACAGTGCCAAACTAATCTGATGTTAATCTGATGTTAACTTAATAATAACAAATTATCTACACGACGACGTGCGATCGTGACAGCGCTACGACGGGGACAAAGACCGGCTTATGACAGGTGAGGAACGTGCTCTGCAAGTCGGACGCCCGACTTTTTTCTATGAAAGGGCCCATCTAGTACCTACATATATATCGAGGATTTTTAGACAAAAAATGTGTGAGTATAGTAGCCTTGGTACGTACATTGAACGTATACATACGTATATTCGCTAGCTACGTTGTAGGTACCAAAGCTACTATTTATCTCACGCATTTAAATAAAACTTAATACTAGATGATGCCCGCTACTCTTGATTCCCGTTTACACTTCTATAATTTTCCGGGATAAAAAGTAGCCTTTGCCCTTCCCCAGGACTAACCGTATTCCAAATTTCATCAAAATCGGTTGAAAAGACGGGTCGTTAAAACTTTTAATATTAATATGGATTCATACTTTAATATACTAATATTATAAATGCGAAAGTGTGTTTGTTTGTAGATTTGTCCTTCAATCACGCTGAAATATAGCAACGGAACGACGTATTTTTTACATGGGTATACTCGTAGTTGAGGACCTGGGAGAGTGACAAAGGCTACTTTTTATTGGTACCTAAATTGGTTATGTGTAGAAGTTAATTAAAAACAGCACTAATACACAGATCTTTTTTAACCCAATGAAAGTATTGAGGTTGGAAGGTTAAATGGGCTGTGTACTTTACGTCCCAATGATGTATCGATTGCGTGTCACTTTGTCACTGCGAAAAGTTTATCGGAAGTTTATCTTAAAGCCGACACTTTGAATTAATGTTTACAAGATGTATAGGTACGGGATGCTTTATAAATTAGTATATTATAATCCTTTAATTACTTAAGATTTCTAAGATGTATAAAAAGTAGATATCAAAAAATCTATCGTTCTTATTATTTTATTATTTTAATTTTATTATTCTATTTTATTTCATTTGTTTAATTCAATTTTGGTAGAAACTAATTTTGCATATATTGCATACCCAAAGCTAATCTCAGATAGGTAAGTTGCTTAACAATGTATGTTTGTAAAGAAATACATACAATTTCACTTACTCCGAGTAACGTTTGACCACAGAATAGGTAATTTTAACCTAGGAATAAAGATGTTTTGACAGATGTTAGTTTCTTATCGATAAATTACAGATGGCTTAAACTACCACAATAGTATTATTTTAATTATAATCCTTATTTTTAGGGATGTCATTTTAATCTGACATTTAAAAAAATTGCTTTGAGCGACTGTAGTAAGCCCACAGATATATTGATTACTAGATGATGCCCGCGACTTCGTCCGCGTGGATTAAGATTTTTTGATTCCCGCGGGAACTGTTTAATTGTCCGGGATAAAAAGTATAAGTATAAAGCCTATGTCCTTCCTCTGGATACAACCTATACCTGTACCAAATTTCATCAAAATCGGTTGAACAGATGGGCCGTGAAAGCGTAGCAGACAGACAGACACACTTTCGCATTTATAATATTAGTATGGATTACATTGTCAACGTGATCTCGTAGCCCTTGTAGACCCGTAGCTGTTCGTAGCCAGTTGTGTAGCAATGGAATGAACGGTAAATAATTACTGATTTAATAATAATTTGCTGTTTTATAGGCAAGTTACTATAAAGTCAAGAAAGTTTTTATAAAAGAAAATGAAATGAAGATTTTAATTACCAAAGGGAAATTTTTATTATTCTTCAAAACTGAAATTCTTCGATACTAAAATTTGTGCTTAGTTTTATAAGATTTATTTTTTCACAATATTTTTTCTTTATTTTATATATTAAATAAAGAAAAAATATTTATTAAATTTAATATATTAAATAAAGAAAAAATATTATGAAATGACTCCCTTAGGTAACAAAAACGCAATAAAGTTTGGCACTCAATATTTTTACCTTATTAATACAAAGTACCTATCTCGGTAAAGTTTAAATTGTTCGGGGCTGACTTTGTATTACCTTATATCATAAGTTAAGTCTTTGAATGTTTATGTTTACACTGAAGATGATTAATTTTAGCTAGGGACTTAAAACGTGTAAACTTTAAGTCTTAAGAAAATACCTACTTTTACAAGTCGTGTCTTTGTTTGCTTATTACATAATGTATAATATGTATTGCATACCAAAAAAATCTTAAAAAAGGAACAACTGCTGAGTTTTTGTCGGCTCATCTCAGTAGAGTATGCTTTGAGAAACACTTTCGAATTAGAAGATAGCTAGGTACGTACGATTACGTTCTGGAAATGTATTGGTAACGAGTAGGTACGTGAATCGCGAAAATCTAGGAAAATATCAAACGCGTTCGTTTTATGATAGAATCCTTTCAAAGAAGTTGAGGGAGAGTTTACTCATCCTTTTAATATTTTAAAGTTCTAGTGTAAGCGATTCTTTGAAGAGTTTTTTTCAAAGTTGCTTAACAGTGTCTGAGCCGTCCGTTCCTTGAAATGTACACAGAATTTTGACGAGCTTGAAAATACTTTTTTTGCTACTTTAAGCTTTGGTTTAGGTAAATAAATATCTAGAAGTTGTACTTATAGAGGCTTGTGCGTAGGTGGATGTTGAATTTTGAGTTTCCTTTGTATTTTAGAAAGACGAATGAAATCTAATTTGTAAAAGCTCAAAGCAGTATGCCGCACCTTTACCACAACATTTTGAATCATACCGTCTTTGAGTGTGTTCGAGCCTCGAAATACTTGGGGTTCGTTTTACTCTGACGACTTAACTGTTTCGACGCACGTATTATTCTCAACGTCATAGCTAAGTAAATATACGATTTAAAATCTTGTGATAAGGGCACGGGCCGCTGCTTTGAGCTTCTGGTCGTTAAGGCAAAACTGCTGTTATTCGAGAGATTTTTATTGTATGGAATATTTTAAATAACTAGTGAATTACACCACGTAGATCTACGCTACATTTTGAGGGTTAATTATTGCACTATTGATAGTCCTTGTTTAAAACCACGTCAAAGACCACCAAAATTACCATTTTGGGTTGTGAAATTAGGGTTCTTCTACTTTTCACAAAAAATTGGCTTACTGTTTATAATAATCTTTGTAAGAGTTCTGACTTGTGTCTCACTTTGCTACCCTAAAGAATTTGGGTTCTTAAAGATTGATTGATACTCCTAATAATTATTATCATTGGTTCTTATTTATTATTAAAGATTGGCCATTTGCTCAACATAACTATTATTAGGGATTATGTTAAATCATATGCTACTTTTCACAAAAATTTGGCTTACTGTTTATAATAATGATTGTAAGAGTTCTGACTTGTGTCACTCACTTTGCTAGCTGTTTGGTGGTAAAATTTAACCTTAACCACCATAAACATCTATGGTGCAACTGACCCAAAATAATTTGGGTTCTTAAAGATTGATTGATACTCCTAATAATTATCATTGGTTCTTATTATTAAAGATTGGCCATTTGCTCAACATAGCTATTATTAGGGATTATATTAAATCATCTGCTTATAACATGTGGTATGATGTATTCAGTGGAGCAGAAACTAACACATGGTCATTTCACTAATGATCGGCTAATATTGATTTATTCAGGGTCTAATCTAATTAATGACTGTTCTGTAACAACATGCGACTTACACCCGTTTGCGGTATTATATATCTTAGTTCGAAGTCATAGAGGTTATGTTTCCGTGTCTGATCACTGCATCACAAGGTGTGACGCTTATAAATGACACTCGGGGACAGGATTTGATCGTGAAAGACATAATGGATGGTTCGATGTGGTCGCTGTTTATATAAAAGCTTTTCTATTGTGTAGTAATGGTTCCTTATTACTCATCTTTTTTTTATTCAAAGAAAAATGTACAAAACAAAGTTTGGTATTTAATATAAATGTAGTTTTTTTTTGTTTTTATTTATTTCACTTATTCACTGAAAATACTAGGTGATGCCCGCGATTAGGGAATAAAAAAGTATAGTCTGTTTCTTTCTACAAAAATTTAATTCAATTATTGATACATAGATTTTTATTTTTATTCTACAGATTTTTATTTTTATTCTACTTCGCTTCACATTGTACTCACAGTTAAGAAAAAAAGTCTACAAGATTATTCAATACTCATATTATAAATGCGAAAGTCTGGATGGATGGATGGATGCAAGGATGGATTTGTTATTTGTTTATTATATGATTTGTTACTCAATCACGCCAGGACGGCTGAACGGATCTGGATGAAATCTGGCATAGAGATAGATTATAGTCTGGAATGAAAACACATAGTCTACTTGTCATCCCGGAAAATTAAAGAGTTCCCGCGGGAACCAAAAAACCTCAATCCACGTGGACGTAGTCGTGGGCATCAGCTAGTTATCAAATAAAACGCTATGCTTAAAAACGGTAAAGCACTGTTTAATTTGAATAAAGACGTCCATTCAGCGCATAAGCACCGTCCCCATTGAATTGCAGTTGCCTAAATTCCGCGTGCAAGTGTTCTGTATAGATAGCGCGCTCGTTAATGCTCGCTAAGCCGAGTCTGGCTCGGAACTTCTCGAGATTCGCCAATGTATGTGTCTGAACCAAGCTGCTAGCTGATTTAGCAAAGCCGGTATTTGATGGATGAGACGGATTGGGATTTAAAGTTAAGACTATGTATTTTATTTTCTAATGTTTTACATTCTATTCTAAATAAAACGTGTATCCCCTTGCGTAGTGGTTAACGTTGTGGTCTTATACTGGGTGGGTTTCTTGGAAGAGACAATAAAAAAAGCTCTAGTCTGGTCTGGTTGAAGCTGTGCTGCCGCTAACGATCCTGGAGGTCCAGGACATCATCTACTAAACAGCTATAAATGCCATTATTGTTTTCGTATTACTGGCGGTTATTTCAAATGTTAGAATAACTTTCTTATATTTTACTTCGTTTTACATTATATTCGCAGTTTAGAATACTTACAAAATGTAATTAGATATATTCAATTAAAAGTGGTATTTGAAAACGGTAAACCTACTCTTTAATTTGAATAAAGACGTCCATTCAGCGCTTATGCACCGTCCCCATTGAATTGCAGTTGCCTAAATTCCGCGTGCAAGTGTTCTGTATAGATAGCGCGCTCGTTAATGCTCCCTAAGCCGAGTCTGGCTCGGAACTTCTCGAGATTCGCCAATGTATGTGTCTGAACCAAGCTGCTACCTGATTTAGCAAAGCGGGTATTTGATGAGATGGATTGGGATTAAGACTATTTATTGTGTATTTGCAATGTTATTTATCTTCTAATGTATTTGTGTCTAATGTACTGTTATATTATGTCTTTCTATTGTATGTCTCTCTATTGCACCCTATACACCTTGATTGTTTTTTTATTTTGTATCCACTACAAGCTAGCCCTTGACTGCGACCTCACCTGATAGTAAGTGATGATGCAGTCTAAAATGGTAGCGCGCTAACCTGTTAGGGGCATGGCAGTTATATTAAACCCATACCCCTAATCGGTTTCTACACGGCATCGTACCGGAACGCTTAATCACTTGGCGGCACGAGTTTGCTGGTAGGGTAGTAACTAGCCACAGCTGAATCCTCCCAAATTGACGCTACCGGGGATCGAACCCGGGACCTCCGCACGTTAAGGTAACAGCTCTCAACACTGCGCCAGGGAGGTCGTTTTTGAAAATATTTTGCCTTGCTATTATATCTTACATCTTTGGGTCCTTGAAACAAGCCGAGTAAAAGACGAGCGATACTTATACCCTACTACTGATTCACGTAATATCATGCGTTGTCCATTTCTATTCATTTGTAAAATTCCACAGTATTTATTACGAGGTCAACAAGCAAGATAGGCCTTATTTTTATTCATTAGGAAAATTCCCTAGTAATTATTACGAGATCAACAAGCAAACCTATATTACCTATATTGATGTATAATTTAGCCTGAGCTGGGGTCGAGCATGGCTTAACGAGTATTAATGAACTCGCTATCTCTACTGGACACTAGGTCAACTAGGACTAAGGATTGTGTTAGTGAAACTGTAAATGAAATTATTTGTCAAAATAATTCTGAAGAGATTTATCATAACGAATATAACATTGGTCATATCATAGTGGCCAAAATTAGAGCTAATTTATGTTTGGTTTTTATTTTTATTTTTCTTATAATAATATACTAGAGTCGCTGTCACCGGGTCATATAAGTTTGTGCGACTGTATATATTTCGCTCTATTGAAACTTTATATGCAACCAAATTGTCAGCATATTTTTATGGTTCGTACCCAAACGGTGCCAACTGGTGCCAACGGTGTCTCCACGGCCCGTCCGTTCGTCCTTCCGTCTGTCTGTCAGCGGGCTGTATCTCATGAACCGTAATAGGTAGACAGTTGAAATTTTCACAGATTGTGTGTTTCTATCGCCGCTATAACAATAAATACAATTTTTTTTTTTTTTTTTTTATAAGTACCTATATCATAATGTACTAACAACCGTTAATACCCTATTAAAGTTACGATCTAGCCTATGAGAAAATAAAGCTAATGAGTAACATTATTTTTACCTAAACTTATACTTAGGTACTATAAAAAAATAAAACAACTAAAAAAATATATAGGGGGCCCTTACAAGAAATGTTGAGCGGCTCACTTGTTTCTTTTACAAAATATTTAGTGTTAAATCTTGTACAAATGGTACGGAACCCTTCGTTTACGAGTTCGCCTCGCACTTGGCCGGTTTTTAAGTGTTTAAAGCGTAGATCAGCTAAGGTCTACCCCATTATAATGTGGTCACCAAAGAACTCTTTGGTCAAAACACCGCATAAGGTAGCAGGTACGAGTTACCGGAAATACCACAATGAAAAATGAAAATTGCGCTAGAAAATTTTCTACTGTGCGGCTATTTATATGAATCCGTAGTTTTAATCATGGAAATTTTGTGACAATAGAGGTATTAGAGATAATGCATAAACTGACCCATTTCCAGCAGTATTTTATAAACGCTTACATCTGGCGGCAGTTGGCGAGAGCTTGCTCGGGCTTGGCTTAGCGTGTATTAGCGTGAGGGTGCTATCTCTAGCCAACACTGGTATCGGGGATTAAGGCTGGTGGAACTCTTAGTCCCTTACCCTTAGTCTAAATTGTAATCGAGCGTTCGATCACATTTTTTGAAGTGAAAACTTCTTTAGCCGCGTTGAGCACTTTTTGGTAGGGGAAAATCTTATGGGTTCGCGTCACCGACATGCTGTGATGTAATGACGTATAACACATCGTATATGCCTGACCGTGTGCTGTGCGCGTTAGACGCTTTTTGGATGGGTGAAATCTTATGAGTTCGCGTAACCGACATGCGTAAATATCTGTAGCTATACAGGTGACGTATTGTAAATAAATAACAAAAAAAACAAAGTATTTTTTTAAATTATTTTTAGTATTCGTATTTATATTGGCGTTTGAAAATTTTATATTATTTTCAAATTTTAATACTAAAATTCTAAGTTATAAGTTTTCACTTCTATCGGCAGTCCCTATGACTATTTATGCCACTACAAGTTAGCCCTTGACTGCGATCTCGCCTGATGGTAAGTGATGATGCAGTCTAAGATGGTAGTGGGCTAACCTGTTAGGGGCATGGCAGTTATATTAGCTTAAAAGTACAGCTGTACTATGACCTATTCTGTGGTAAAAGTAAGACTGCCACACGACTGCTTATAGCTGCCACTAAGAAAACCACCACTGCCAGAAAATATTAAGAGTGAAACACACTATTATAATTACTCGTAAGTATAATCTTTACCTAACCAGAGAACGAGAAACTAATTACATTGCATTTATTTCTAACTAAAATAGAACTGTATGTTAGGTACATGTTGAATGTACAACAACGGTCTTAACGGAACATTATTAATGACCTACTCAAGAGAAAAGCCCTTTCTTGATTGCGGGATTAAGCTGTAGCAAACTAGTGAAATGCCCTTTGTTTTGAAATGGAATAGTACATTACACATCTAGGGCAGTAAAATAAGAAATGTCTCAGATCACATGTAATTGTTGTCCGAGGCGAAGCCGAGGTCAATAAACATGTGATCTAAGGCTTTCTTATTTACTGCCCGTGGTGTGTATACTATTTTTCTCCTCGACGGAGGCGGAAAGCGGCATTTTCGTTTAGCGCAGCGGGAGGAAAATTGACGCTTTCCGCCCGGAGGTGAGAAAACAACTTTACTTCCCGCAATTAAGACAGTTACTAATATATGTTTACGGCTTTCTAATTGTTGTTCAGCATCATAGCAACTATGTGTTGTCAGCTGTGCAATAAAGTTTTCGCAATTGTATAAAAAAAATTGCCAATCATAGGGACTTCCGATAACGAATATTAAAAAAAAATTATAAAAAAATTGAAATATACTTACTTAAAACCTTAGTTTTCTTCTTCTTCTTCGTCGTATCGCTCTTGTCAGAGTGGTCGTGGTCGTCACTTTGGTGTTACTGTTGTGGCACGCTTAAAGATCCGTCTCCACTCTTCCCTCACCTTAGTTTTACTAAGGCATTAAAGTTTAATAACGAATATAGTATATTTAAGACCTTTTGTCTTCGTAACAAGGCGAGCATGTCGGTGACGCGAATCCGGCAACGCGAATCCACAAGTTTATCCCCTACCAAAAAGTGCTCAACGCGGCTAAAGAAGTTTTCACTTCAAAAAATAAAACATTATTATTAAAATTCCCTTTTAACTTATATAAAGTTTAACACTTGTGACAAAGAGTAATGAATAAATAGAAAATATAGCTTTGAAATTAAGCTCCTTTTGAAATTTTGTAGATGAATTTAATAAGCGAAAATGGCATATTAATGTAGGAATAATTTGTGTAAAGCCGAGAGCATATGAAAATTGTTTAATTAAAATTAAAACAACGTTGTTCTCGCTTACGCTCGGCTGATCTCTACGCTCATTGTTTGATTAGAAGCCGCTTGTTATACTCGTTACCATTAAAGCTGGGTATCCACTATTGTGATGTTGGGACGCCCAAATGAAAGACTTGTTGATACCTAAGCGTGCTTTAATATACTGTCGTCTTAATTATGGTGCATTAGAATATATACGTGCCAAGTGCCGTGGGTCCACATACTACACCTCCCAGGGCACTTGAAAAAAAAAATTAATACTAAACAATTTTTTTTTTAAATTAATACCTACTAAATTTAAGTAAATGAAGAAGTACTTAAAAGTAAAGTACAAAAATGGGTGCAAAAAAAAAACTTAAATAATAGAAAAACTTAAAAAAATAATAGAAAAACAATTATTAAAATCGTTGTTGTCAAGTCCGAATTTTTATAGTCATGATACGTTATATGTCATGTTTGTAATTATTTCCATGTAATGGTAATTTAAATGATGGCCAGTCATTCAAATAAGTCATGTCAAGTAGGTATTTATTCCTCCGATAATGATCCGTTACATACTCGTAGTTACAGCTGTAGGTATATGCGCGCGCGAAGTATTTGATCAAGTCATATTTTGTCTTAATATCCTTCAATACAATACTTCAGTACAATATTCATTCATAAGTTCTTGGTTAACCTTTTAATCTCATTTAATCTCATTTATTTATTTATTTATACTATACCCCTATGCACAATTACTCTCACGCAGACATCTACAGTACAACATGATCGAGATAAAAGGCGGGTATACATTCCTTACACAACACCTTATAAAAATAGTTATATCGATAATTAACTATGCCATATTATGTTCGGGTGATCAATCCGTCCACCAATGATAAAGCTGAGATCGATAAACTTTTAGACACTTTCATTTTCCTATCTCTTAAAAAAAACTACTTGCATAAGTGTTATCTAATAACACTAACTATCTTCAAAAGACCCATTCCATATCCTTTCACAAATATTTTATACCTTCACCAAATCATTTCCAATTCCATTAATACAACAATCCTAAAATTCCATCCCATTTCATTTATACATTTATTCATTTAATATTTATTTTATCATAATATATTATTCAATTATTTTCGTGCCTTTTGCTCCATTCTTTCACGCAGACGAGCTAGCGTACGGCATGATCAAGATATGGGCTGGTCACTACATTACCTCTCATAACTCTCATTAATTGTAATATAACTTCACAATCTCATTCCATCTAATAATTCCAACTTATAATCCATACATTCCAAACCTTACAGATTATTAAGTAAACCAAACCCCAACATCTTCTGCTAAAAGTAAAATGCATTCTCAAAATTCAGATCTTGCAGATCATCACTCTTTCATTATCCAACTTCCTAATATACATTTATAAAAATTCATATTGTCATAAGTAAAATCCGTCAGGGTCGTAAGTCCGTAAATAATTGTCATCTATTCCATTAATCATCATAAATGTTTATTCCGTTTCCTATTTCATTGCTAAACTCTTCCATATAAAAAAAAAACAATACTCAAAATCAAAAGTATATCATCAAAACAATATAATTGTTTCATTGTTTGATTATTGTTCTCGAATTCAATAATTTGCAATCTTTGCAATCAAGCTATTGTTATACAAAACGCTTACATTCGCATCAGCTTTTCTTTTGAATGCGATATGACCTATTTACTTTGGTCATCTCAAAAGTTACGACATGAAATTCTTGATATCTAATATCAAGTGTTACAGTGTGTTGAATGTGTTTTCAGAAAAGTAAAAACGAACAGAAATTGAAAATTTCAAGCAGGCAATGAATCTGTACTGTTACGCAAAACTGATTTTATCTTTTTCTGCAATATTAAAATGATTAAGTACCTAATCGTAAAATAAATGAATACCTAAGTAATTTATTTCAATATTATGTTATTTATATTTCCAATAATCAACTAACTATAAATGAGTATCTATGCTTAATGACTGAAAAGTATATTTAAAAAATATTGGCCAAAAAAATCGCTGATTTTTGAGTTATTTTATAATAAAAGTCTGAAATTTACTACCTAAATTCAAGAAATAAATCAGTAATTATGATCCTTTTAAAATGAAAGCATAGCTGAAACTCAAAGTTACTGAAAACAAAACAAACAAAAAAATAGGGTCAATAAAACATAATACTGCTACTGCTGCTACTGGTCCAAGAGTACGTCTTAACCAAGTTTTTGAAGTTGACTTGTTGTCCCTATATTATACTTACTTTTATATTTTTTATAAAAAATACGCTGGAAAAAACTCATTTAAAAGATTATGTAGTTGTATTATGCAAATAAAAATATAGTCAGCAGTCAGGTCAGGTCACATTATCCAGTCAACACAATGAAAAAAAAAATTATTACGTCGTTACAAAATAAAAAAAAATAGAACATGATATCGATTCTTAAATCTGGACACCGATAAAAACATATTTTTAGGTTTTCGAAGTGCATTATCCAGTCTCTAATTTAAAATGCTCACTTGCTGTTCAAAATTAGCCACACACAAAAAAAAACACAATTTGTGAGATTGAAATTTCGGAAAGACTTTTATCTGTATCTTCTTTCACTTTTCGTAGGAAGGCTTCTTTTTGTAGGAACTCTTAGGAAGACTTGTGGTTACCGCTGTGAACTTGTCTTTGTCTCGAAGAAATATATAAAATCTGGATGCCGTTGCTGCAGTAATTGATAAATTTTCTCAATATATACTTTTATTTCAATAGGTGTTTCAACAGATGACATATTGTGACGGAATGATTTTCTGTTTTCCTCTTCTTTTTCGTGTCACTTCCTGGTAATATTTTCATAATCCGTGGTAATATATTATCGTCCTTAATATTCATTTGTCCATGAGTTATATAAATCTTCATTTAATGTAATGGTCTCTATATCGGTGCCCAGCCGGTGCACGCGCATGGTGCAAGCGCGCGCGCACCGACTGGCAGGGTCGCCATGTGATGTTGGGACGCCCAAATGAAAGACTTGTTGATACCTAAGCGTGCTTTAATATACTGTCGTCTTAATTATGGTGCATTAGAATATATACGTGCCAAGTGCCGTGGGTCCACATACTACACTATAGATGTTCGACTATTTTTTCTAGCTTGTAATGGAAAACAGCCTCGTTGGTCTAGTGGTTAGCATATTCGACTGCAGCCAACGAGGTCCCGGGTTCGAGTCCCGGGTCGGGCCATAATTAATTATTGGGTTTTTCTGATTAGAAATTCTCAGTACTAGCCCGGAGTTAGGAAGTTGGCGGTGTTGCACCCCCGTGCCTCGGAGAGCACGTTAAGCCGTCGGTCCCGGTTATTATCACTAACATGATAAAAGTTGTTAAAGCTCGCCAACCCGCATTGGAGCAGCGTGGTGGGTCTAAGCTTTAATTCCCTCTCTCCTATGAGAGTGGAGGCCTGTGCCCAGCTGTGGGACGTTAAAAAAAAGACGAATTATTTATTACTAGCTTTTGCCGGCGGCTTCGCTCACCTTGGGTTCGATTTTCATATACATTTCAAACCCCCTGAGGGGTTGAATTTTTGAAAACCCTTTCTTAGCGGATGCGTCGTAATAGCTACAGTACCTATGCCAAAATGCCTGATCTGTCCAGTGTTTTGAGCTGTGCGTTGATAAATCAGTCAGTCAGTCACCTTTTCCTATTATATATAGCCTAGATGCACCATCATCCATAATCCACTGTGGCGCAAATAAAAAGTACAGTCGCTTAGTAAGCCATTCTTATTTGCAAAAACGCTTCCGTTTGCCAATAAATGATACAAATAGCATTAAAGCGGCCGTAAAAGCGACATAATCGCGGCATAAAGCGAAAGGGTGCCAATAAAAGATCCTTTTAGCGTCATATATTATTTACTAGTGCGACATCGAGGCCGTAGATTTGATATAAAATTAATCTTATGTTGGAAATTGTAGACGATGATAAGCATGAGATGATATATTATAATAAAAAAGCGTGGATTTGATTCACTCCAGTGTGCTTAGCATGCGCACAACGAGATTATCTCGCGACGAGAGAGAGAGATGTTGTCGTTGCCGGCAAATTTTTCGTTTACCCTAACATGCACAAGATGTGGTATATTACAAGAAACAAATAGTCGGCATGTAAAGGTTCGTAGAGAAAATATACCACATAATTATTATTTGAAATATTACTTTTACCTCTACTTTTGACGTAACGAGACAAGTAACCATGTTAGCGTCGGTAGACAAATAGAGATAACGGGTAGACATAATTTTACTCGATGTGCGCATGCTAGCCAGGCAGAAATGCACTGGACTGCGGTTACAGTCCCACAAACTTATCAGACCCGGTGGGCAAAATTGGAACTAATTTCTATGCCTGTTTAGTTTTTTAACCGACTTCCAAAAAAGGAGGAGGTTCTCAATTCGGCGCGTATGTTTTTTTTTTATTTTTTTTTTAAATTTTTTTTTATGTTTTAATAGATACTAGCGACGCTGTCACGGGGTCAGATAAGTTTGTCAGACTATACATTAATTGGGTATTATTTTGGCAACTAGTGAAATCTGCAGCAAACTTTTTCCCCAACGTACATATTGGCGTCAAAAAAAATTGCAAATGCATATACCTGGTAGACATCAAAGAGCATAATTTGGGTAGTTAGTTTAAAATATGATCAGTATCCTAAAAAAATCGAATCAAACCTAAATTTTAACTTTATTTATCCAGAACGAATATGAAAATTCTAGACGATGCCCGCGACTTCGTCCGTGCGGATGAAGATTTTTTGTATTCCTGCGAGAACTCCTTAATTTTCCGGGATAAAAAGCCTATGTTCTTCTCCATCATTCAACCTATCTCTGTACTAAATTTGATCAAAATCGCTAGAAAAGATGTTACTTCAAAGCGTAGCAGACAGACAGACAGACTTTCGAATTTATAATATTATAGTATGGATACAATATAGACAGCAGAATGTCTTAAATCTAAGGAGATTTCAACATTTACTTGAGATTAACTTGGAATAAATCGATGGCGCTTCCGTGTCGAAGTCGGCTTTCCTTTGTTAAATTTACATTGAATGATGAGTCTTTTGTAAACAATGCGTATTTTGTTAATCTGACGAATTTGCTTAGAGAGTTATTTTGTTTCCAATTTGTTAAAATATAAAGGCTGAACAAACAAAACAGCGCATTCGCATCTTTTCCAATGAAGCTCTTAGAGCAAAAACACACAAGGGACCGGATAGAACACAGAGCGTCCACGTCAGAGGAAAACGACATTTCATCCGATCGCGCTAGTATGGGCAGCTCCGTGACGTAACAGTGAGTTACGCGGATTGTTTTGATAAACAAATATGACACGAATTACTTAAAAATTATCACGTCATTTATCAACAATCGGATTGGACCGCCAAACACCTCCTATTTCCGCTCTGGTAGATAAGACTTACGGACGGGCCTAAGACCTTTCGGACTTCAGTCCACTAAGGTCAACCAAAATGGCCAGTCCATTCTAGTGTTACTTTCCTATTTAACTGAACTATCGGTCGATCAAAAATAAGGACCCTTCGATACATGTACTGCAGGGCTAGCATGGGCCGGAGATAAAAATTTTATCCCCCGATTTTATCCACTAACAAGAGATAAAATTAACTTATCCACTTCTCAGAGCACGGCAAAAGGGGAGAAGAGAAGTTTATCCCCGTATACAATTCACGGGGACTCGGGGGGACTATTTATCCACCGCTATTTAGCGTTTTTATTTATTTATTTAGGAATAAAAATTTTATCCTTTCCTCGGGGAGAAAATTGTCTCGGCCCATGCTAGGGGGGCAGGATTTTTGTTTCTCAGTTGTTCGAGCATAAAATGCAGAATACATCAACGTCTACGTGATTGATTTTTGCATGATAGCACTTTCAAAGTAACGGACTACCAAAAAACCATAGACTGGTTTTGGGCTGCTGAAAATGTAACTCGGTATTTGAGTATATTCTTAGGTAACTAAACTCAAGCTGATATTATCTGGAGCACGGTTAGATTATCTTTAATTTAAAACCGATGTTGACTTTTGTAATCTCGTAGGATATTTCAATTTACGCCATCAAACAAACCTAAACATAAAAATATTTTAGTACTTTGTATCATATTTTCATTGAGTTTTTATGACTAGTACTTAATCATTCTTCATTATCTGACTTGCGTTCGTGTGGTAGAATTATTCTAAATACTAGTAAATTATGTAAATGTAAATCTAGATACATCATTTTAAACATTTTAGGTCGAAATGAGAACGTATTAAAGCCAAACGAATATTTTCATGGCTAACATAAAAAATGCAAAATTTGTTACGGCAGACGTGTATGTGTAGGTATGTCATAATATTCAATTGACTTCACTTTGTAATAAGTTCCTTCTTGGCTCCGTCTATCTTCAAGCTTAGTCAGCGAGTAGCATAAAAAATGAAAAATTTGTTATGGCAGAATTTCGGTTTACGGGTTTACGGGTTATGTATGTCTTAATATTCATAAGACTTCACTTTGTAATACGTTCCTTCTTAGCTCCGTCTATCTATAGGTAAGCTTAGTCAGTGAGTAGCATAAAAAATATAAAAAAATGTTATGGCAGACTTTAATATAATGGTGTGTATGTATGTGTATGTTATAATATTCAATTTACTTCACTTTGTAATACGTTCCTTCTTGGCTCCGTCTATCTTTAAGCTAAGTCAGTGAGTAGCACTCGTTATGGTTCACCAGGCGACTAAGTGGATGGGATATATTTGTCAAGGGTTCTCACCAAACTCAGAGTAAGCTCCCATTTGTATACGTCTTAAGTAGATGAATAAACTGAGCTTACAACTGGCTGACGACCCTGGGGCCTGATTACTAGTTAGGTTTAATATTTTTGTAATAAAAAACGGCTTAAAGTCTCACCAACTTATCTGCCTCGGTTGCCAAAATTGGAACATGTCTGGTTAGTTTTTTTTTTTTTTTTTTAATAATTAATAGCAACGCTGTCACCGTGACAGATAAGTTTGTGGGACTATACTAAAATAGTAGGTAAGCTTCTTTTCCATCTAACATAATGACTTAATTATTGTACCCACAGCTTGACTTTAATCAAGTACCTATTGACTTAAGGTTGAACCTTGAGACAGGTTTTTATTTTGATTTAATTTTTTTTTTAAAATTTTTTTTACCAAAAAGTTATACAATATGTAGAAAAACAGAAACATAGTGGACAAGGAAACACTTATCTCTATGAGAGATCTCTACCAGTGACCCTTGGCAGTGAGAAAGGTTGTGAAGGAAGAATGGGTACAACAAGATATGAGATGGAATGAAACTTTACTTAGGTTACCAACGGTTTGCGCTTGACGATCTCGTCTGATGTTACGAGTGAAGTAAAATAAGTTATGATGCAGTCGATCAAACGTGGAGGCGGTGTAAAGCTTTTAGAGACCATTACTATTTTACGGTGCTCTTCTATGTGCTTGGTATGTATGTAGGTATGCGAATCATGTGTGATTTTTTATTGCATTCTTATACTTTTTGACCTTGATCTACCTCTGATACTGCTTACGTATCGTAGTCGTCGGCATAGTATCATTCGGTGGACATCCCCTTCATACGTACAGTCTGTTCCAATAGAGACTGAAAAATAGCTCATCTCTATCGTCTTATCACGTAATCTCATCTGCCATCCGACCAATAATGATGGGAATATCTATAAACTTGCTGGATTATGGGAGTATTGATTGAATACCTTCTCCCATCACTATTGGTCAGGTGGCAGATAAAATGACGTGTCGGACGTTCAAGAAGTTGAAAAAATAGCTCATCTCTATTGGAATAGACGTATGGCTTGAAGGGAGTTCTTTGCCTTACGTCTTGTGACTTATGGATATTTAACGGCTTCCAGGTGTGCGGCGGTGCATATTGCTTGCTTGGTTGATTGCTTGCCTTTCCTGCATGTTTAGAAACATGAGCTGCACATTGTACCTACTGCATAGATTTATCTGTTGTGGCGAATTATAGCGTACTAGCGAACGCCCGCGACTTCGTTCGCGTGGCATAAGTTTTTAATTCCCACAGGCACTCCTTAATTTTCCGGGAAGCCTATGTCACTCTCCAGGTCCTCATCTATACCCATGCAAAAAATCACGTCGATCCGTTGCTCTGTTGTGATTGAAGAACAAACTCTCTATTTGACGTCCTTGGCGATAAGAATTTCCAAACTGTGAAATACGTACCTATTTCATAATTTCAAAACGGAAACCCAAATAAGTACCAAGTTTCATGGCTATAACTTGAAAAACGATGGAATTTCATACAAATATTCAATCCCTATCCTTTGAAGATGGAATTTTTAAAAATTGTGACACATGTGCTTCTTTATTTTTTACCTAAAGCCAAGATATCAAGTTTCGTAGATATAACTTCAAAAATATCTTGAAAAATAAAGGACTTTCATACAAACTTCCATTCCCTATTTCAGCCCTTCGGGGGTAGAATTTTCAAAAATGGCGAAACACCTATTTTTTCATTTTTAACCGGTAGCCCAAATATTAAGTCTCATGGCTTTAACTTGAAAAACGACGGACTTTCATACAAACTTTCAACCCCTATTTTACCCTTTGGGGGTGGAATTTCGAAAAACCCTACCGAAGTGGATACCTACTCTTCACAAAGAACACACCCTCCAAATTTCATGTCTCTCGGACCAGCGGCTTAGGCTGTGCGTTGATATATCAGTCAGTCAGTCAGAACTTTGAATTTTATATATATAGATATACGAGTATAGATATAGATTAAACTTCTTCCTTGACTTCCTGCTAATAATATGCCATGATATGGTCTCCGCACGGATTCAGGTTTATTTAATCGTTGGAACTCAGATTTTCCGGGATGAAAATAGTCTATGTCCATCCCCAAGGCAACCTATTTCTTTATCAAATTTCGTCAAAATTAGTTAAAACGGATTCATGGACGTTAAAAAGGTAACAGACACTTAACATAATACATATAGGTATACTTTCAGTGTGCCTAGTGGGCGATTAATATCTTCCCATTTGGTCGCGACTAACGTTAACTACGATTTGTATGGAATTGTCAATCGCTTGACTTTTTCTTCGGTATAAAATATGTACCTATTAAAGATTTTACCAACGTTTTAAGATGGTTCTTCATTCAGCCGTGATTAATTTTGATCATAATACTTTTTATTCCGTTTCAGATTTCCTATTAGAAGATTTAAGGGCGCTGTAAAGTGGAGTAATTTGAAAAGAGGATTATCTAGACGAAGTGTCATTTTATCGTTGCCAATAAAACCTAATGGAATGGAAGGTGTAACAGAAAAATCCGAAAATCCTTTTACGATCGCCGACGGTAAGGTATTTTGCTTTTTGTATTTACTGTAACTTTTTAAAGTAGATTGATATACGAAAAGAGTTGTCGATTTTTGTATTTTTTGAAAACTTTTATTAAATTACCGTGGTCAGTTTTTTTGTTCTGGTAGCAGATGCAGACTAAGATGGTAGCAGGCTAATTGGTTTGAAGTATGGCAGCTATATTAAACCCATACCACCCATACCTCTTATCAGTTTCTACACGGCATCGTACCGAAACGCTTAATCGCTTGGCGGCACGTGTTTGCTGGTTGGCCATCCTACTACGGCCTAAGTCTAGCTACGGCCAAAGCCTCCAACCAGACAAAGAATCCGTCGTATTGTTTACAAATTACTCGTGAGTTCGATTTTCGAAATCCCATGGGAATACTTGTATTTCTTACTTAATTTAAAAGTGGCCCAATATTATTTTGTTGGAATGCACTTACTTGTAGTTTCTGCATCAAATTTCGTTAAAATTAGTTTATCTGTTAATCCGTGAAATGGTAACAGACAACCAGTGGACGTCCATTGTTTGAGATAATCATGACGATAAAGACAAAGATGCAAAATTTTATCTCTTCGCTGAAAGGAATCCGTTACAAAAAATTAGATTCATCTATGAATTTCATATACTCGATCCTTCGAAAACATAAGGTCGTAATCATTGAAATAGACTAAAATTCTACATCAATGGTCGTAATCCACTTTTTTGTGATTAGACTCTATTTTTTTTTCATTTTGTACCCACAAGATTTAGCTGAGTTAGAACCCTTTCGTTTTAGACATAAATTAAACTAAGTAAGATTTTCAGCACTTTCTGTGTTTCAGTCAGCAAATAAAACATATTCTATTCTATTCCTGTTATTTAGACAAGCTCATTTACCGCAAAAAGTGGGTTAACACTCAATACTCAATTTATTTATAGCATGTAGGACATACAGGTGTCCCTGATGTTACGTCATGTTTTGAGTCTACCCGCGGTTCGGAAAGGAGGTTCTACTGAGAAGATCTTACGACCGTATGCGTGGGAGGGGTCGTACTGTGTCCATATATAGCAGCGTTCGTTGTCTTAATACAAGCACAGAATAGGTAATAGTACAGCGGTACTACAAGTTACGACTACGTTCAGGACATGGGTGTAATGTTATTCGACGTTCCCTGTCTCATAAATCTCCATTCGGAATAGCTTGCGCGTGAATAGGATCGTTAGTTATAAAATATCTGTGATGACGATGACTACAATAATATTGAATCGAAGCAGGCGATACTTTGCGGAAGTCCATGATAATGAATGAACGAGAAGTTTAATTCGCTATAATCCGCCACAGTCGACAAATCTATGTGGTACAGTGCGTGTCCTTCACCAATAGCATGCGAACACCCACTACCCAGCAATTCGCACCGGCACAGCACCACACCACACAAATCTGCCAAATCACTCTCAACGTACGTTTCGGAGTGAAATAGCTTGCGCGTGAATAGGATCGTTAGTTGTAAAATATCTGTGATGACGATAACGACAATGATACAACATTATTCTTCGCTGATAGAAATATGTTGATAAGATAAATCTATGAATTTCCTATACAGAGCCCATATAGCAGCACTCGTTGTCTTACTACAAGTTATACTACGTTCAGGACATAGGTGTAATATGTTATCGAATTTTCCTGTCTCATAAATCTCCATTCGGAATAGCTTGCGCGTGAATAGGCACGTTAGTTATAAAATATCTGTGATGACGATGACGACAATGATACAACATTACTCTTCGCTGATAGAAATATGTTGATAAGATAATTCTATGAGTTTCCTATACAGAGCCCATATAGCAGCACTCGTTGTCTTACTACAAGTTATACTACGTTCAGGACATACTAGGTGTAATATGTTATTCGACGTTCCCTGTCTCATAAATCTTCATTCGGAATAGCTTGCGCGTGAATAGGATCGTTAGTTATAAAATATCTGGGATCTAGTCGTTATCCTGCATTCAGTCGGGAGGTGAGCAGCCGAAAAAACGTATTGCATATCTCTGTAAATTGGTTTTGTTTCCTGTGCAATCTGTGTGTGTATTATTAAAAAGGTCTAGCTCGACGCACGGCGCGGCGTAGCACGTAGCGGCCAATATTCTTTGTATGGCGTATTGTATGTATGTAACTGCCTCGTTGGTCTAGTGGTTATCATGTTCGACTGCGGTTGACGAGGTCCCGGGTTCGAGTCCCGGGTCGGGCCATAATGAGTGTCGGGTTTTTCTGATTAGAAATTCTCAGTACTCGCCCGGAGTTAGGAAGTTGGCGGTGCTTCACCCCCATGTCTCGGAAAGCACGTTAAGCCGTCGGTCCCGGTTATTATCACTAACATGATAATAGTCGTTAAAGCCCGCCAACCCGCATTGGAGCAGCGTGGTGGGTCTAAGCTCTAATTCCCTCTATCCTATGAGAGTGGAGGCCTGTGCCCAGCAGTGGGACGTTATTGGGCTGTAGTGGTGGTGGTGGTGGTGGAGTTTGTATGGAGCTGGGTCCACTTAAGCGACGTGACACGGAGATGCATTGCGACATAATAGTACATAGAAAACTAAAAACTTGCCGCTACGTACCGCGCCTCGCCACGCCTCTGTAGTGGGGCTAGATACATAGACTTACATAAGTAAAACTTACAATTGTACTCGTGGCCTTAGCCCAACTCCACTATTTGCAACTAATGCAACTAAAAGCATGAAAAATACGCTCAAAGGTTCGCATTCTGAAAATTTACGCCTCACATTCATATATCCTTCCATTGGGTGAATAGCGCCGAGAAACCATTTAAAATTACTGCTTTTTTTCGAGCGCTCACCTCGCCTGAATGAAGGGTAACGATCAGACTTCGGATATTTATGACTAACGAGCCTATTCACGTGCGCCCGGCTCCCAAATGGAGATTTATGAAACAGAAAATGTCGAATAACGTATGTCTTGAGCGTAATTTGTAGACGGTGGCATGCTTGTGGAGTCACGATGCTGTTAGAAGCTGGTATAAGGGCGAAAACATTCTAGGGACCGCGGGCAAAAAGTTCGCGCGAAACGCTGGAGGGGAGCGACGTTTCGTCCTGTCACCTACTGTCGGTGCTCCGTATAAAATTGGGTATTTGACAACTAGACAAATCAGCATCTTTTTTTCAAACGTCAAAACGCGTGCTTAGTATAGGTTTTGTATGAAATAGTTATTCAACATAAAACTAATAGGGGACTGTGTGTTTGTTGGTTTATTGGTTTGTCCTTCAATCTCTCCGCAACGGAACAACGGATAGACGTGATTTTTGGCATGCAGTTGAGGACCTGGAGAGTGACATAAGCTACTTTTTATCCCGGAAAATTAAAAAGTTCCCGCGGGAATCAAAAAACCTCAATCCACGCAGACGAAGTCGATGGCATCAGCTAGTGACATAAGACTTATTGCCCTTCACCTTGTTTATGATTGTAAGTTTATCCAAGTGGGAAATTAATACATTAAGTTAATTCCCCATTCCCGACGTCATCGCTTATAACGTTGTAATAAATAATATGTAAGTAAGGGTTGTGAATTGTGATAGATTTCGGATAGTGTGCTCAAGAAATGCCGGTGGGTTCCTCCGACACCTTTTTTCTATCGTACTGCATGGCATCGTCAAGGTCTGCACCCTTACGTAGTCAAAATTCCACGGACATGCGATTTGCTTCCTCTTTCCTAATTTGAACAGCTAGGATATATGGAGTTCCGGTTCCGTTTTCCTCTCTATTTTTAATAAAGGTACCTTCAAATCAAGAGTGAATAGGCATCTTCCAGGCAAGCGCGCTCCACCTTAGGCTACATCACCATTTGCATGCAGGTCTGATTGCAGCCAAGCGCTAGTTAATAAATTTAAAAAACCGGCCAAGTGCGAGTCGGACTCGCGCACCGAGGGTTCCGTACAAACCTGTAGTAAGTTTTAAATTATTAAAAAAAAAACTACTTACTAGATCTCGTTCAAACTAATTTTCGGTGGAAGTTTGCATGGTAATGTACATCATATATTTTTTTTAGTTTTATCATTCTCTTATTTTAGAAGTTACGGGGGGGGGGCCAACATTTTACCACTTTGGAAGTGTCTCTCGCGCAAACTTCAGTTTAGAAAAAAATGATATTACAAACCTCAATATCATTTTTGAAGACCTATCCATAGATACACCACACGTATGGGTTTGATGAAAAAAAAATTTTTGAGTTTCAGTTCTAAGTATGGGGACCCCCAAAATTTATTGTTTTTTTTCTATTTTTGTGTGAAAATCTTAATGCGGTTCACAGAACACATCTACTTACCAAGTTTCAACAGTATAGTTCTTATAGTTTCGGAAAAAAGTGGCTGTGACATACGGACGGACAGACAGACAGACAGACAGACAGACAGACATGACGAATCTATAAGGGTTCCGTTTTTGCCAAATTTGGCTACGGAACCCTAAAAAGGGGTCCATTGTACCACCAATTGTAAGCGATGTATGATGACGCAATCAAAGATGGTACCTGAGGGTTCGGCATTAGGAAATAGTTATTTATGGGTTGACAGTTAATAATGTTAAATCCATAACCCTTACCATATAATCGTTACCAGAACGCTATGCGGAAGCTTGAGGATAACTTTCTGTGGGGCAACTGACCCTGAGAATTTTCTGATTTTCTGAGTATGGCGTTGACACAAAATCCCTTCACAAAAATCACAATCGACAAACAGCCGGCAACGTAAACCGATCCCGTTCAACAGAGCTTTAAGGGACAACAGGAAGATACCCGCATTAATGTTTTACATCCAAAAGCTTTCAGCCCCTGAATATTTTGCTCATGCATACGGTTTTACAGCGTCACAAATTTTTATCGCAGGTATCTATGTTGCTTTATGGGCCATAGATACGCGTTCATATTGCTCGATAACTTTTTTATTTAGGTATATAGGTAGGTATCTGCAAAGCGCCCTCAGTCCACTAGGATCCACTAATGTACTCTCTGAAATCGTGACTCGGGACTTCTAATGGTAGATCTTTTCTTAGGCTAAAAAATATAAATAAATAGGTGAATGAATTTCTTCATCAGGGCAACCAAACGGCCTTTTTATTGTTTATTGTTTACTATTTGTTGTTATTGTATCTATTTGTTAGTAAAATCAAAAAACACTTAAAAAGTATGTTAGTAAACGTATTATTTGATTTTAATTAATTGAAATAAATAACTCAATATTTTACAGCTTATAATGTGGTGAGTTCCAAAATTCTCCCGCTTGCGACTTGTAAAGATGATTACGGTTGGGAACCTTGGCTTTTATTCGATGTTGATGATAATATAAGAGACTATCTTTACATGTAGCTTTCGTGAATAGCTTACTATAGAAATTATCCTATGAAGCAAAACTTTAAAAAATCAGCTTAACGTGTTCTGGGCACGAGGGAGCGAAAAGGCTGAGTTTAGTTTAAAGATACCTGCCCCCCTAGCATGGGCCGAGACAATTTTCTCCCCGAGGAAAGGATAAAATTTTTATTCCTAAATAATTAAATAAAAACGCTAAATAACGGTGGATAAATAGTCCCCCGAGTCCCCGTGAAAATTCAAACGGGGATAAACTTCTCCTCTCCCCTGTTGCCGTGCTCTGAGAAGTGGATAAGTTAATTTTATCTCTTGTCAGTGGATAAAATCGGGGGATAAAATTTTTATCTCCGTCCCATGCTAGCCCTGCAGCTGCAACTGATTATCACCATCATGTGTTATAAGTAATTAGACGTCAATAAGTGTACAGTGTACCTAATTTGAATAAATAAATACTGATTGAATATTGATTGATTGACGCTAATATTGGTCCCCCATTCAGTTACCGACAGATACCCAGCGAAACAACGCTTCCCTACCTCACGTATCAATTAATGTATGTACATATTTACATAAAACCTTCGGTATAATAAATCTCAATCGTTGATTTCCTTAACGAGTAAATATCAAGAACAGCTAAGAAAATTTCCTAAACATGAAATTTCTTAAATACCGTAACACTTTACATCGCGTCAGCCTTGACTGCTTACACAAAAACATAATCATATTATCATCATGACAAGCACGTTACATGTTTAACCGAAATTCCAATTACGAAACGTATAAGATCTGCCACAACTTCTCCTCAGATTAATTGGACAAATGTGATATAATTGTTTATACATGAAGTTATTAGACAAAGGCCTTTGATGTCGACTCTTTGTTTACTTAACTTTTTGTTCTCTTGGTTGGGAATTAAAGGAGAGCACACACGGGAGAAAATTAAATGAGGCAGGTAATTGCCCATTTCCATCTTTGCATCGTCACATTTTAACAGCTGGTGTGATCGTAGTAATTAAGAAAAAAAATAAGACCAGTCCACCTATCATGAGAGAGTCTTACTCTGTTACGAAATCGCTATTGCAGCACCTTGCGCCCGTACTTCTCTTGACTCTACGAATAGCACGAAACCGACAACGTTGATCCTTTTGTGGTCGACGACCACTTCACGACACGACACGACACGACGACGTGTGGTACTTTGAAACGATTTGCCATATAAAAGTGCTCGCGCAAAGTTCACAGTAGCTCCTTTGGATAAGAGCTCGTACTTCGTAAGCATCACGAATTCGCATACTTATTAAAAGCAGAATAGCGAAAGTACGGATACACTACAATTTTTTTGTCTGTGGTGTATTTTCGTCTTTACTTTTTTGAAGTGAAAAATTCTTTACCGCTTAGCGTTAAATATACTACATTCGTAATTAAACTTTAATTCCCTAGTTTTAAGGTTTATATTTTAATTATTTTAAATATTCGTTTTCACTTCAGCTATCGGCAGTCCCTATGACTGCCAATTTTTTTTTAAAAATCCATTACATGTTAGCCCTTGACTGCGATCTCACCTGATGGTTAGTGATGATGCAGTCTAAGATGGTAGCGGGCTAGCTGTTATATTAAACTCATACCCCTTCGGTTTCTACACGGCATCGTACCGTACGCTAAGTCGCTTGGCGGCACGTCTTTGCTGGTAGGGTGGTAACTAGCCACGGCCATCGCCTCCCACCAGCCCAGACCAGGGAAAATTCAAAAATTATAAATTCTCAAATTGACCCTGCCGAGGATCGAACCCGGGACCTCCGCACGTTAAGACAACAGCGCTCAACACTGCGCCACGGAGGTCGTCAATTTCACTAGTGTAGCTGTGAGCAGTGTCTCAATGACATTTTGCACGCGCCCAGTACTACACGTACTGGTGGGTTACTACCATCGTATAAAGCAGTATTGTTTCAAAATGACAGTATTACGTCACGTACCTAAAATAAGGATTATAATTCTAAAGCATGAAAGAAACAATATTAAAACAATACTGCTTTAAGCGATATGCCCCCTGTTCAAGTTGCGACGAAGTTTCACGGTCACAATTAGCTTTTACCGTTCTGAAATATGGTTCATTTGTTTTTGATAAACGCTTTCTATTAACGTTCACATAGTAAATTGAACCCATACATCCTAATGAATAGAAATTATACAGGAAGCTTATTTAAGAGTCATTGAGCAGAAAATGTAAACTATTAGTGAACCATTTCTAATGAATCCATATTATATAATAATGACGTTCACGTTAGAGCACGTTAAGCCGTCGGTCCTGCGCCTGATCTCTCTCCGGTCGTGTCGGATTTTCCGTCCCATCGGGCTATGAGAGTAAAGGAACAGAGAGTGCACCTGTGTTTGCGCACACACTTGTGCAGTATAATATCTCCCGCGCAGATGGCTAATCTCTCCGGAGATTGGCCGCCGTGGTTGAAATCCGGTCGGGAGGACATTACTAAATAATAATCACCAAATTCGATGTAATTTTAGGTAATAGGTAATAATAATAGGTAAGTATAGTTATAATCTAGGTAAGTACAGTTTTGTTTAACTGCCTCGTTGGTCTAGTGGTTAGCATGTTCAACTGCGGCCGACGAGGTCCCGGGTTCGAGTCCCGGGTCGGGCCATAATTAAGTATTGGGTTTTTCTGTCTAGAAATTCTCAGTACTAGCCCGGAGTTAGGAAGTTGGTCGTGTTTCACCCCCGTGCCTCGGAGAGCACGTTAAGCCGTCGGTCCCGGTTATTATCACTAACATGATAATAGTCGTTAAAGCCCGCCAACCCGCATTGAAGCAGCGTGGTGGGTCTAAGCTCTAATTCCCACACTCCTATGAGAGTGGAGGCCTGTGCCCAGCAGTGGGACGTTAATAGGCTGTAGTGGTGGTAGTGGAAGTACAGTTTTGTCGACTAGTAAAGTCACATTGACGGGCAGCCCGAGCCGTAGTCTAACACTCTCCATGGTCCCATGTACTTATGGTATGGTATTCGTATGGTATTCGTTCTGCGACAAAAGATTTTGGTCAAAAGCGGAAGAGATTGAGATCGTTTCACTGTAGTACCTATATTTGAAACATTAGATACGTTACCCGCGCTTTATTTTGGCAAGAATATAAGAATATAAGAAGGCACTTGCCGTCACTTGCGGCCATTGCAGTTAACAACAGTGTAACTCAGAATCTATATTCATCTCTTTTTAATAACAGGTATAGCGTATGTTGACCTTTATGTTCTTTCCCTTTCTCCGCGTACGTTTTTTTTTTTTTTTTTTTTAATCCACTACAAGTTAGCCCTTGACTGCGATCTCACCTGATGGTAAGTGATGATGCAGTCTAAGATGGTAGCGGGCTAACCTGTTAGGGGCATGGCAGTTATATTAAACCCATACCCCTATTCGGTTTCTACACGGCATCGTACCGGAACGCTAAATCGCTTGGCGACACGTCTTTGCCGGTAGGGTGGTAACTAGCCACGGCCGAAGCCTCCCACCAGAAATTATAAATTCCCAAATTGACCCTGCCGGGGATCGAACCCGGGACCTCCGCACGTTAAGACAACGGCGCTACACACTGCGCCACGGAGGTCGTCAAACTAATTTGAACCTAACTGGGGCCATGATCATTTGCAGTACCAGAGGAACCGCCAATGCGTTCGCCAACGTTTCGTTCGGCACTTCTAAATTCAAAAACACTTGAAAATCTTCGGTGGAATTCTAATAAATTATCGAGAAAATATTCAAGTTATGTTTCTAGACCCAGCAGTTTACACTGCCATATCGTTCAGTCAGTTTATCCTTTTGTAATAAGATTAAAACAACCACTTAACAGTTTCACCTTACTCACTTTCAAGGAAGGCTGGAAGAGATTTCTTTTTAGAGATAAGCTTTACCTTTGTCCACTTTTTTTCTATTAGTTTTAAGACAATATTTTGTACATAAATAATTAAAAAAATAAGAATTGCTCGGAAATTGGTACTAAAATTATTAGTAGTTCGAGTTACCATCATAATATCAATACTGTCTTACACAGCTTCCCTTGAATCTTGTCGGTATCCAAAGTTTCAACAAAATTAAGTTCAATTGTAGTTTCAGAGTTCGTTATTAAAGTTAGTTTGAGGTAAGTTAAATAGAGTTAAGATTTCCAAGATGTTCAGTGTTATAGATATAGGTAGGTACGTTGAAAGTAACTGCAGCAGGGCTAGCATGGGCTGGAGATAAAAAAATTATCCCCCGATTTTATCCACTGACAAGAGATAAAATTAACGTATCCACTTCTCAGAGCACGGCAACAGGGGAGAGGAGAAGTTTATCCCCGTTTGTCATTTCACGGGGACTCGGGGGACTATTTATCCACCGTTATTTAGCGTTTTTATTTATTTACTAGCTGATGCCCGCGACTTCGTCCGCGTGGATATACCAAGTTTCATCGAAATAACTTAAGAAATGACGGACTTTTATACAAACTTTCAACCCCTATTTCACCCCTTTGGGGGTGGAATTTTGAAAAACTGTGAAACACGTATGTTTTCTTTTTTAACCCGCAGCTCATATATACCAAGTTTCATGGATATAACTTGAGTAATGAAGGACTTTCATACAAACTTTCAACCCTATTTCACCCCTTCGGGGGTAAAATTTACGAAAACTGTGAAACACGTATTTCTTCATTTTTAACCGGTAGCTTGTATACCAAGTTTCATCGATATAACTTGAGAAATGAAGGACTTTCATACAAACTTTCAACCCCTATTTCACCCCTTTGAGGGTGAAATTTTGAAAAACTGTGAAACACGTATGTCTTTATTTTTAACCCGCAGCTCATATACCAAGTTTCATGGCTATAACTTGAGAAATGAAGGACTTTCATACAAACTTTCAACCCCTATTTCACCCCTTCGGGGGTAAAATTTACAAAAACTGTGAAACACTTATTTCTTCATTTTCAACCGGTAGCTTTTATACCAAGTTTAATCGATATAACTTGAGAAATGACGGATTTTCATACAAACTTTCACCCCCTATTTCACCCCCTTAGGGGTGGAATTTTGAAAAACTGTGACACACGTACTTCTTTATTTTTTACCGTAAGCCAAAATAAAAAGTTTCGTTGATATAACTTGTAAAACATCTTGAGAAACGAAGGACTTTCATACCAACTTTCATCCCCTATTTCACCCTTTTGGGGGTCGAATTTTCAAATACTGTGAAACACGTATGTCTCCATTTTCAACCCGCAGCTCATATATCAAGTTTCATGGCTATAACTTGAGAAATTAAGGACTTTCATACAAACTTTCAACCCCTATTTCACCCCTTCGGGGGTAGAATTTTGGGATAAAAAGTATCCTATGTCCTACCTCGTAGTATGGGCTCAAATCGTGCCAAGTTTCGTTTGAATTCATTCAGTAGTTTCGGTGTGATGCGCGGCCAAGATACAGACAGACAGACAGACAGACAGACAGACAGACAGACAGACAAAAATGAAAAAAATTACAGATTTGGCTTCAGTATCGAATAATGAGTGCCCTCCAAAAAAAATTTTCAAAATATCTTCAATGTACAGAATTGGACCTGTTACAGTTTTATTATAAGTATAGATTTAGGAATAAAAATTTTATCCTTTCCTCGGGGAGAAAATTGTCTCGGCCCATGCTAGGGGGGCTGTTGATATAATGTTAACCTAGATTTTACTATCAATATTTTAGTATAAAGGGAGAAAACACACTACGGACAAGACATGACAAAACTTCCGCGCAAAACGCCCGCGTCGCATGGGAAATATTTTTCTTTGTGTCCCGTTGGTCTGTGCAGCGTTTTCGCCCTTAAGAAGTATTGGGTTCGATGCCGTTGGATTCATTTCAGATATCATAAAATCAGCATCGTCAGCCTGTGGACGTCCAATGTTAGACTTATGAATTTCATGGGCGCCAAAACATTTAATACATAATATTATGTGGCTATCGCAATCATTTTTACGTAATAAGGCTCCTGGTATTACACCTTATTGCGTTGTGTTATTTCAAGACTTATCACCACACTGTAATCAAGTTTGATATTATGTTGTCACCTTGTCTAATCTAAAAAAAATGTTGTTACTGTGAGATTACTTTATCGTTACTTGTTAGTATCGTTTGCAACAAGTTTGCTACACCTCATTTATGTCAAAAACTTTGCGTTAGTTATAAATTGGCAATGTCGTCACGCCCGGTGATCTTGTTACTGAATTTTGTGCTAACACACTTTTAAAGTTATGATAGTGCTTTTGATATTGTTATGAGAGTCAATTTTTAATTTTATTTGAGTAAGTAAATAATATGTACCTACTTATATATGACAAAAAATCTTTATATTTTTATTCAGCCAACTCCCTTATCTAACTCAGTGGCTATAAACAGTAAAAGTCACTGACATAATTTTTTATCCATTGAAGGTTTTTAATAAATAAAAATTACAATAATTCATAGCAAGCCTTCAATGGATCCATAAATGCGAAAGTGTGTCTATCTGTCTGTCCGTCTGTCTGTCTGTGTCTGTCTGCTACGCTTTCACGGCCCATCTGTTCAACCGATTTTGATGAAATTTGGTACAGAGATAGTTTGTAGCCCGGGGAAGGATATAGGAAACTTTATATTATAGTTTTCCTTCTCATTACACGTAGGTATTTTTTTCCCGGAAAATTAAGGAGTTCCCGCGGGAATCAAAATAACTTAACCCACGCGGACGAAGTCGCGGGCATCATCTAGTAAAAAATATATGTGAGTCCGGTGGCTTTCATTTTTTAATAGCCACTGAGTTAGAGAATAGGGGTACAGGTGAGGCTGAAGTTGAACTCGACACCTTGTGCTAGCGAGTTACAGAGGGTGGCAAATATTTGTGAAACCCTTTGTTTTGGCGCGCAATCGATCACTGTCCGGAGCAAATGCTGAGCGAAAATCGCGAAAAATGTTTTGCATTTTGTATAAAGCTGACTTACGTAAAATGCATAAAATATACAGGTAAGTAATATGCTTTTTTAATTGCATGTTTTGGCTCGGTTGTGCTAATCTAATGGTAAAATCTAAATATTAAACTAACTTTAAAATAAATTTAAAACAAATCCTTATATACATACTAACAAAAATAAAAATAAAACCCTAATCAAAACGACCACCGCTGGTTGCCCCTGGGCCAAAGGTACCCATCAAGCTTGCAGCATTGCCACGCTGAATGGCGATGGATAACCTTTGAACCAGGTAGGAACCAGAACGTGGGTTGCAGCCCCTTTTGCTCAAACGACGGCCGATCTCTTTTATACAATTTTTTGCTTCCCCACTTTAACTTATTTTTAAAAATGATTTTTTGATCTAACGGTATGCTACATACCTAATTGTACCAAGAATACTTGCCGCTACGTGCCGCGCTTCGGTAGTGGGGCCAGACCATAGAGATACTACTCTGTCAAGAAAGTACCGGGAAAAGGTCTATAATATACAAAATGTTAATTATTATTCCAAATTTATTGTTTCTCCTTCAAAGTAGGCCCCTTCGGAAATAATACACTTACGCCAACGAATAATCCAATTTTCAAAGCAATTTTTAAAGGCATTTTTCGGAATCGACTTCAGTTCTTGCCGCGAATTCTCTTTTATATGTCTTATATCGATCGAAAACGGGTGCCACGAAGTGGTAATTTGAGTTTTGGAAAGAGTAAAAAGTCGGCCGGAGCCATATCCGGTGAATACGGTAGTTGTCCGATGGTATTTGTTGAGTTTTTGGTCAAAAATTCATTCACAATGATGGCCTTGTGCCTTTTAGTTGAAGACGTTGATGGCCGACCAGAGCGAGGCAAATTTTCCACCACATCGCGACCACTTTTGAAAGCATTGTACCACTCGTATGCACATGTTTTTGATAAAGTCGATTCCCCGTAAGCTTTCTGCAATATTTTCAGCGACTCTGGACACGAAATTCCATTTGCGATGCAAAATTTGAGACTAATTAGTCTTTGTTCGATATTTTCATTCATTGTAAAAATCGCAAAACAATATTGAGATGAACTAACAAAATGGCGCACTGTGAACAAAGTAAATAACAATTGACGCTTAAACTTCGCGGCAATATATGTGTCAACTTAGCGACAAAAAATAATTTTTGAATTGAATTTGGAATTAGAAACAAATGATAAATTCCTGGTACTTTTTTGACAGAAGTATAATATAATTACCTCTATGGGCAAGACCTTGAGTTTATGCGGGGCCGCGTCGCGCAGTGCATTTCCGTGCCGTGACGCTTAAGTGGGCCCAGCTCCATACAACCTCATACAAATAATACTGACCGCTACGTGCCGCACCGCACCGCTCCTCTGCTGTGGGATACCTTTAAGTGGGAGGTCCCTGGTTTGGACCCTGGCTGAGTCATTTTGGGAATTTGTTAGAGTCTGTATTTTCTCTGGTCTGGTCTGGTGGGAGGATCGGCCGTGGCTAGTTACTACCCTACCGGTAAAGCCGTGCTGCCAAGCTATTAACAAATTCCGATCTGGTTATGTGTAGACTTCATCATCACATACCACCAGGTGAGATTGCAGTCAAGGTGTTACTTGTAGTAGAAAAAAATAATCTAGATTTGACCCTCATTTACCAGTTAATAAATCATTAAACCTAACTTTTACCGATAATTCTTTATGTATTCTGTTATATAAGTTATTTTATTTCATTATTCGATAGCACACGACAAGGCACTTAGGAAATTTTGTCGAGAGACTGAGATCGTTTTGAGAGCAAGAAGTTTTTAAAAGTTTTTTCATTACACTCTGCAAGTACCTATTGCTTTGTTGTGAAAATGGTCACGGTGGAGCAAATTGCAATTAGCGTAGTCTACCCACTTACTTATACTAGGTACATTGTTTGTTATGGCATTGTATTCTTGATAAGAACAGTATCTTGTTTTTAAATATTTTTTTTAAATAAAATAAGCAGGTGGGAGTTGGCTTTTGCACCAAATGGAAAATGCGTAGCGAGAGACTTAAGTGAAAACCTTAGCTTGGCTTAGCATGCGCACAACGAAATATCTCGTGACGAGACATATTTCTCGTTTACCCTAACGTGCACAAAAACTGGTATATTACGAGAAAAATTTAGTCGGTATGCAAGAGTTCGTAAAGAAAAATACCACAGATAAGAATTATTACTTTTATCTCTACTTTTGACGTAACGAGACAAGTCATACTTATGTGCAACCGTGTAAGCTTCGGTAGACAAGTAGAGATAACGGGTAGACATAATTTTACTCGTTGTGCGCATGTTAGCCCTACTGGAATAGGATTTCTTTGTTTATATCTTACGGCGAAAACAAACTATTGATAGGACATGACACGTGTCTTCGCCCTTAGCTGACCTTCTTTCTATATCAGCACTTAGATGTGCTTAGCTGTGTAAAATTTGCAGAAACATACCATACTGCGTATCCTACTCCCTGTATAAGGTGGATATTCATCTATTCTTTAATAATTGGGAGTTAGTATTCTGTGCTTTAGCCATAGATTTTTAATCTATAAATATAAAAAAAATATATAAATCATTATCATGCTCTGACAATACAATAAAATGAACTTCAAGGAATTAAAATTTCTGGTAAATCAAAGAATTCTTGTCTTCTTATGCCTATACATTTTTTTCCAAAAGAGATTTCCAAAATCCATGAAGCTGCATACTCACTACGAAATCAAGTATTAGATTCTCTGTCAGAATTAAAACATTTTTAAAATGTTTATTATAATTCAAGACAAACATAAAACTTTGCTCACTTAATAAAAAAATATTGCCAAAATGGCTCCTAGTTTGTAGCGATGTTTGCAATATTCATGTTGACTTTAGCTACGTTTTGAGTAGAGTTTTACAACAGCTCTAATCTAGTTTCGCAAATCTCTTGAGTGCAGCGGCGGAGTCGCAAAGCGGGCACTATCAGCGACTTCGTAACTTTGTTGCATCTAGCTAATTCCTTGTCGGACGTGTCCGGGTTAACTGGTTTGAAGTTTTTAAAAGACATTCAATTGAATTGTTTAGTCCCGTTTTCAGACATATAACGAACCTTTTTTTTTCTTGCAAATATACTCACTATTTTGTTTTTGCTAATTTAGTTTGGTTTTAGAACTCGCCTTTTAGAGAAATCTCCGCATACAAAGCCGCAGGAGAAGTTAGTTTTACCTGCGAGAAATTAAAGTTAAACGATGATTATACATGATTCATGTATTAAAGGTACCGCTTGGACAAAATCATCATACAAATGCTCATTCTGAATTCTTGCACTTACAGTTTCGTTAATCTAGCCTCTAGGTTACATCTGTAGACATTAGATTATTCAGACTTTTAGTGTAGGTAGATAGAAAGACTTTATTGCACCTAGAGAAAATTATAACAATTAATTTACTATAGCTGATATAAGTAAGTAATAATTTTGTGATGATCTACATATTTTCAGCCCCCATGCCCGTATATGTCCACTTGCACGATGTACACGTAACGAAAAATCTCTACAGAAGAACAAGAACAAAGACAATGTGTTTGAGCCAAAGCACATTACGATATTGGAGCACGATGCACGACTCGAGGCGTACGTAAAAAGTTTCTTTACAGTACTAAGGGCTAATTTTTCAATCGTCAGATAAATTTTATCGGAGGAATAAATTTGACGTTTTGGCAGATTTTCAATACAAAACCTGTCAAAACGTCAAATTTATTCCTCCGATAAACTTTATCTGACGATTGAAAAATCAGCCCTTAGTGTCTTTGTTTTAAACTTCTAAGAGGTTTTTACATTCTTATTGTAGTTACCTGTACTATTGTTGTGTAAAAACAGATGTAATTATATAATGATACTCTTATTAAATGTACTGTTATTGTACGACGAAGATTTTATTGTATGATAGGAACTTTTCTACCTTAAATGAGATGAATTTGAAGCAAAAAATCTAGTCATAATTATTTATACTTAATTTTATAATTGCGAAAGTGTGTTAGTTTGTTGGTTTGTCCTTCAGTCACGTCCGTAACAGAGCAACGGATCCACGTGATTTTTGTATGGGTATAGTTGAGGACCTGGAGAGTGACATAGGCTACTTTTTATCCCAGAAAAAAGAAGTTCCCGTGGGAATTAAAAAAAAGTTAATCCACGCGGCATCAGCTACTTATTAATAAAGAAAAGCGCATCTAAATTTCAAAAGCAGGCTCCCAATAAATCGAGGTCGACAGAATTCTCTCAAAGTTGTGTTGAATAAATATGTTGCCGAGGAAAGCTGTCGTACGCATTGTGCACTCCGAATCTGTGGCTCCCGTAGTGTAGGGTGACTAAGCCGCAATGTTTACCTCCTTTAGAATCGATTTTTATATATTATAAGCCCGGGGTATGAAAATTTATGGGAAGTAAAATCAAACTTTCTCCGTTACGTTATTGACGTTTCCATGGTAACACTTTTTATGTTTCCATGACTATGTAATGTATTTTGATGTATATAAACTATATAATTAATACAAATAAATGAATCAAGCATGCTTTCAGTAATATATATAATGCGTTCATTTACCCTCATTTACTAATACCTATGTCCTATATATATTTTATAATCGTTCGTAAAGAGTAAACTCCAGTCGTGCGTCGGAGCTGACACCTACTATTCCCTATTCTGTGCTGACACACTTAATTTTTTTATAGGTATTTTTTTAATAGTTTCAAGTTAACGTAGTTTCGAGATTTTGATGGAAAAGCGTTTTGTATTTATGACGTTCATATTTAAATATATTTTTTAAATATAGCCATTTAATGTGTAAACCTTGAGTATAAACCTTTTTAGCTTGCCTTATGAGTAAAGAGCAAATTGTGGACCTAAAAAAACAAGGAAAAGTCGGATTTTTACAAAATCCTTCATTCTTCCACCACCTCTAGGCTTCCGAAAATAATATTATGTATCTCCTGACTGAATTGAATCCATACTATTATTATAAATGCGAATTATTATAAATGCGAAAGTGTATCTGTCTGTCTGTCTGCTATGCTTTCACGTCCCAACTACTCAACTGATTTTGATGAAATTTGGTACAGAGATAGTTTACATCCCGGGGAAGGACATAGGCTACTTCCCCGTTCGTTTTTTAAACATCCATCCACGCGGACGAAGTCACGGGCATCATCTATTAGTTAAATAAACGATCTTAAATATTTTTAAAGCTACTATACCTACATACTGATTATACAGCCATAAACAATTTAAAAATAAAACTAAACAATATTGTGTCCCGTCGTATTTTATAAGTTTCTAGCCACCCTAATGAGGAACAATTTGTATTTGTATGTATCGAAGTGCAGTCTATAAAACTGCAGCTGAAGGTTCGAAAGGACTTCAATATATTTTAACAATGTGCTGTTGCTTTGAAATAAAATTTGGTCGACCATTGCGAAAGAATCTTTCGATAAGAGCAAATAATGCTGGTAGCTTTATGCGTTGTCTCTTATTAGTATAAAACCGAGTTTCTTGCTGGTTCTTCTCGGTAGGAATGTTATTCTGAACCAGTGGTAGATTCATTCGACTATTCGTAAGCACTTGTAAAAAGTCTACTTGAATAAAAAATATTTGATTTTGATTTTGAAAACAAAGCCCTTTTCGACGTATGTAAGTATATTATGCACTTAGTTTTTAGGGTTCCGTAGCCAAATTTGGCAAAAACGGAACCCTTATAGATTCGTCATATCTGTCTGTCTGTCTGTCTGTCTGTCTGTCTGTCTGTCTGTCTGTCTGTCTGGAACCCATACGTGTGGGGTATCTATGGATAGGTCTTCAAAAATGATATTGAGGTTTATAATATCATTTTTTTCTAAACTGAATAGTTTGCCCGAGAGACACTTCCAAAGTGGTAAAATGTGTGTCCCCCCCCCCGTAACTTCTAAAATAAGAGAATGATAAAACTAAAAAAAATATATGATGTACATTACCATGCAAACTTCCACCGAAAATTGGTTTGAACGAGATCTAGTAAGTAGTTTTTTTTTAATAATTTAAAACTTACTACAGGTTTGTACGGAACCCTCGGTGCGCGAGTCCGACTGGCACTTGGCCGGTTTTTTAAACTACGAGTACGCATCGGATTAGTAGGTATATGGTTTTTACAATCATTAAGTGAATGTTTTTCAGACGGTTACATTCACAAAATACATGAATAAAATGATTTTTCTCAAAAGAGCAACCACCGAGTTTCTTGCTGGTTCTAATCGGTAGGAATGGCATTCCGAACCAGAAGTAGATTCACTTGACGATTCAAAAGTACTTTTAATAAGTTTATTTGAATAAAAAAATATGAGTTTGAGTTGGAGTTAATATCTATAGGTGATGAAGGTTAAATACCGGTATGTTGGCGCTCTTTGCGAAAGGCCTATGTTGAGACATGGACGTCCGCAGGCTGAAATTATGATGGTATTTAAAGAAAGTAGAGATAAGTCGACGTTTTGTAATCCGTGTGGATGATTTGGCTACCTGTGAAGCTGGGATGGGATACCTATAATATGTTACAGTCACAATTCTTAGGCGGTCAAAATTACTTTTGACTGCAAAAAGGTACACACACAATTGTACACACGCCTACTAAAGTTAGTACTTTTGACTGTTGTTTTCAACATCTTAAATCCATTGTATTTTATAAAACGGCTGTTTTGAATGCAAACAAAATTATGTGTTATGAAAACGTTAAACTTAAAATGATGCGATTAAAAAATTAACAAAAGTTGCATGTTATTAATAACTAGCTGATGCCCGCGACTTCGTCCGCTTGGTTTAAGTTTTTTGATTCCCGCGGGATCTCCTTTATTTTCCGGGATAAAAAGTAGCCTATATCACTCTCCAGGTCCTCAACTATAGCCATGCCAAAAATCACGTCGATCCGTTGCTCCGTTGCGGCGTGATTGAAGGACAAACCAACAAACCAACAAACAAACATACTTTCGCATTTATAATATTAAAGTATGAAGTATGATGAGTGGGTATAGTCATAACCAATTATAACAGAGGCTGTCCGAAGTATTGTTTGCAAAAACTTGTTCTAAGACGTTTCGTATTGATCTATTTTTCTAATAAAATACTTTTCCAACATTATTACAAGAGACATAAACTATCCAAGTCGTAAACAGATGGCTTTCAGATATAACTTCTGACTGTATGATTTATTGTTAAGACGAATAGAATATACTTACTTGTTACAGAAAAATATATTTTATTAAAATATTTATACAGAGAGATGTTTTATTACTAGAGCGTGTGATTTTTTTCAAAAATGTCTTGAACCAGCTGGTGGTACAAGAATTCAGGATACCTATTACATAATGCATGGAGTTAAATAGCAGAAAACTAATACACCTTCCTTAGCAGTGGTGAACGCTATTCAATTCAGTTTGGATTCGATCCCCGGTAGGGTCAACTTAAAATTATGAGTTTTGAATTATGGTCTATCTCTGGTCTGGTCTGGTGGGCGGCTTTGGCCGTGGCTACCACCCTACCGACAAAGACGTGCCCCCAAGCGATCTAGCGTTCCAGTACGATGCCGAGTAGAAACCGAGTAGGGTATGGGTTAATGTAACTGCTATATCCCTAACAGGTTTACCCGCTACCATCTTAGACTGCATTATCGCTTACCAGATGAAATCGCAGTCAAGGGCTAACGTGACTGCGATGTGCAATTAAAAATATTTCGATTATTCAATTAATGTGATAGGCTGAATTTATTATTTTCCACGGCTTCGCTCCTTTAGTGATTTAAAAACATCCGGCCTTATTCCTTGTCCACATAATAAAGGAAACCAAAAAAAAAAATCACGTTTAAATAAAGTCAGACTTTAATAGAAATCGTTTTCACTAAAATGATAAAGCAACAGCGATAGAGTTAGTAGTGTTTTTAAAAAGCTTAGTTGCGTAATTTTCCAGGAATCACCGTCAAAGGAAAATCCACTGAACTTTTCTATTTAAGCGAGTTCGAATGCGATCCATTTCCTAAATCTTCTTGTAATGGGAGGTGCGGTGGAATCTTGAGCTGACTAAATCTTTTTCAGTGCGGGAACGAGTTTTCTAATGTACTGCGAAAATGGCACTAATCCGCAAAGGATTCCTGTAAATGGAGTCGAATGCATTTACTATCTCTATTTTATACTTGTAAATGTGTAAAAAGTTAAGTTTTTCTATCCGTTCCTTGCCTATTGCGTTCATGTATAATTTTCCAGTGGGTTAATACAGCTGTAGTAATAAATATCCAAACTTTTACATTTATTATATTTGTAGGATTACTGTGAGTAAGCTATTTTTAATAATAATAATTGTCCTGGAAAGCCTATAATAGGTATACCTGGCAACACAACTATCCCTATTTATACCTACTTAAAAATCTGTAAAAAGGTAAGTTTTTTATCCGTTCCTTGCCTATTGCGTTCATGCATAGTTTTTCCAGTGGGTTATTACAGCTGTAGTAATAAACATCCAGACTTTTACATTTATTATATTTGTAGGATTACTGTGAGAGTACGCTATTTTTAATAATAATAGTCCTAGAAAGCCTGCAATAGGTATACCTACCAACACAAGTGTCTAGCAACAACTCTTGCAGACGGATAAAAGGCTGTCGACGCGCGAAAGCCTCCTCCGGAATACGTAAGCAGTTAATAATATGCTCGCAAAATGATATTATGTCGGAAAACATTTCTATATGCTTCAGATTCCTATACAACTTAGGTTGTGAAACAAGTAGAGAAATCCGAGCAAAACTTACGCATCCTAATTCTTTATTCTCTTTCCATAACTGATATTAATTTTCTTCACTATTACCAAATAGTTAGTATTCTGTATTTACATTCATATTATACTGTTTCTAAATGCGGAATTTCGTAGATATGAAAATATTATTTTCCATCCAATTCGAAAGATATAGATTGCACAGTAAAGATTTTGAAGACCAAAGTGGTATTACAAATTCACGTTACCTATGAAATTTGTTGATACGTAGACAATAGTCATTTTATTGACTAAAAACTATAGCACAGTCTAAAGTTGGATTTATAATGGCGCCCCCATGTTTTACAAATGGCTATAGTATAGGAGTTTTAGACAATTGGAGTGAACGGGTGGTGTCTGCCATCGGTACTATACTTTCATACATATTTAACCTATGTGTAATTCCAGACTATAATCTATCTCTGTGTCAAATTTCATCCAGATCCATTCAGCCGTTGTGGCGTGATTGAGTAATAAACATCAAGCCATCCATCCAAACTTTCGCATTTATAATATTAAGTAATAGATTCTAATATTTACTCTAGATATTATAATAAAAAGTTAGTTTTTTATGTAGTCTCAGCCAAATACAAAGGCTTCAAGTCATCTTAACATAATAACGTAGTAGCCAGCTGCACGTAGTAATGCACTAATTTGACCCCATTGTTGCCAAATTACCACGAACTAATTCCTTTATCGCGCCCGCTGTACGATAATGGCTCTCAGCCAGATAACTACACCATATTCAAATTAGATTCTCTCAAATGAGGTGAAATTACTTTATATCTTCGGCCGCGGTATGAAAGTTGGAGTCAGTCTTCATAGACATCTGGAAGCGGAGAACTGTTTAATTATATTATACTCTTAATTGCGTCCGCAGTGCACCATGCAATCGCATTGTATGACTAGTATAAAACGTCGAATCAATATCTGTATAAAACATCAAAACTACTCCGCGCGCCGCTTCTCTTTTTTTTTTTGATTTATTTATTGATTTATTCGTTATGCATTCTGCCATTTCTGGCGTACAACATTTAGAATAATTATTAATATAGCTAACATTATACATAATTATTTTACTAATTAAATTATTTATAAAATAAATAATACTTTTCATTATCTGCCACTTAAAAAACATGCGAAAAACTCCAGGAACGTCAAATGTCAAACGGGGACTCATATGCGCCATAGACACGGATAGTCTGGGGGTGACCATGGGGGGTGACGGACGTTTGCGTTCCGTTATACACTTTTTATCCGCCTAACACTAGCTAAATACTTACTTAACAGTAGGTGATAAGTAATAGGTTGAATAGAGAGGATTGCGAATCGAGTATGGTGGCGCTCGTTAAGAAATTCTTACGTTCAACAATGGATATCCACTTGCTGAAATGGTGTTGATGATTATGATGTCAATTAAGGACTGTTGCTGTCTTAAGGATGCTTGATTCACACGTCTTATGTCACGAGCTTTGATAAGGTCACGAGTAGTGAAGACGTGGCGTGGCAAAAGCGTGGCAGTCATGACGTCTCCGCCGTATACTTGATTGGCGTTCGTTAGGTTTTCTGTATGTATGTATGTATGTATATTCTTTATTGTACACCACAAAAGAAACAAGATACAAGGAAACTTAACATATAGGTACAATAAGGCGGTCTTATCTTTAAGCAGCGATCTCTTCCAGACAACCTTAGCGCTAGCGTGAAAATGAAGAAGAGGACAACGGCCTCTGTAGTCTGTACCTATTTAAATAGCGCTTTTCAGAGTTTTGGAAGAGACTTATACTAAGAGCTTCCTCAGTAACACTCTTTAATAATTTCGGTAAGTCTTCACTTCGTGTTTGGATCGAATTCTATCAACATCGTCGACATAATATTATGCGAGTTCACACTAAACTTAAAGTATTAAGTGTGCCAAAGATGGCACTCGATATGATAAGAAGATTTATTTTATAACCGAATAGATTAATTGTGAAAGATAAACAATTTAATAGGCCTAATAAAACCTCTTCTCTGCATAGAGTACCTTGGATTTAGAGATAGGTACCTTTACAAACGTACACCTACTACAGTTCGCGCGCGAGTTGAATGCAGAGTAAATGTATGTGTCACCATACATTTGCTCTGCATTCAACTCGTGCGCGAACTATACTTACATGGATAACTCGTTAAAATGTTGACTTCTTTTTTAGGGTTCCGTACCCAAAGGGTAAAAACGGGACCCTATTACTAAGACTCCGCTGTCTGTCTGTCTGTCTGTCTGTCTGTCTGTCTGTCTCCAGGCTGTATCTCATAAACCGTGATAGCTAGAAAGCTGAAATTTTCACAAACGATGTATTTCCGTTGCCGCTATAACAACAAATACTAAAAATTAAAAAAATATATATATTAAGGGGGGTCCCCATACAATAAACGTGTTTTTTTCGTATTTTTTTGCTCAATATTAAAAACGGTAACAGGTAGACGGTTCAAATTTCCACAGAATATTAACTTGTATATTACCTTTCAAAATAAATAATTAAATATCAATAAAGTAAATATTAAAGGGGGGCTCCCATACAACAAACGTAATTTTTATTTTTAATACGTCATAAATCGTAAAACTTACTACAGGTTTGTACGGAACCCTCGGTGCGCGAGTCCGACTCGCACTTGGCCGGTTTTTTTTAGTTTTTCTTATGAATAAATACACTATTTTCGGCTCAGGATGTGATGATAAAAAAGTTCATCGTTTTTTTATCTTATTTTTATAAATTGAGTGAAAGTAAAAATAAGAAAGTATGTTATACAGAAATATGTAATGACAACTTTGAGGAAGTGGAAATAATAATAAAATTATATGTTATTACAAAGTTTAACTGAATTCTGATTTTAAAGACATTCAAACGAGAATTTTCTGAATTTACATATCAACGCTCTCTCAAAAGAAGTTATCCGTGAGTTTTCTTTGTAAACATGGGTGTATGTCTTCGAATTTATCGCCTTTCGTCCCGATTTTCCTTATGAGTGCACCTTTAACGTCAAGAAACTATTTTTACGGGACTATCTTTATCTGAATAAACTTATTGTCTCCTTTATCGTATGCGATGTGAAAGAGCGTAGTTGTTCGTATTTGTGACATTCTTCGTTGCTGTATCAGCTGGGATCCGCATTGCGAATTGGATTTGTAAACGCGTTTAAAAGTTAGCAAGCTGCGTAAGTAGAGCTACAACTGCCTGTTAATAGTTATTTGTAATACAAGAGTGAAAAGTTGTTTTTTAACCGCGTGCTCAATTTTGATGACCGAGCAAGCGAAGGATTCCAAAATTGAATCACGAGCGGAGCGAGTGATTCAAAAATTAGAATCCAAGCACAAAAAGGGTATCAATGACTTTTTTTTAATAAAATTAATTTTCTACATGGATTTAGGAATTAATCTAAGATTACCTATTTTCAAGTTTGACACATTAGCATCATCGCATATATTTGTTAGAGTGACATTTATTAAAAATATTATATAGGTTATTATATAGGTTTTCTACATTCTATCCTATCTACTATGTTGTTAAAAAATCTATGATCTAAGTATGCTTAATAATATCACATAATATCGACCTTCTGACACAGATATAATATACAAGGCGCAAGACCGTGGCTTGTGGAGGACCCTACAGGAGACCTATGTCCAGCAGTGGGCGCCCATCGGCATCGGTTGTCGACGACGACGACGACGACGACACAGATATATACATATGCAATTATGAACATTAAGGTGTTTTTTTTAGACCGCGCTATACATACGAGAAACAGCTAAAAATGGAGTAAATCTATGCATCCATTATTCCCAGATGTTCGAAGGGTCTTTTTATGTCACAACTTTGAGCATAGAACGCTGCTTCCGTTACCTTGAACCTTCTAAAATTTCCTATGGGTATTAAATCCTACCGATTTTTATACTATAAAAGGGAACGTTTTTCGCGGGCCGTATAAAAGCCATTTCTTTTTCAACAATGGACTTAAGCGCAGATTTAGCTTTAGGTTCTTCTTGTTTGAGTTAAACTCGAAATATTCTCCAGTTGTTCCGAAACGGTTTGATGTTTTACTTCAATCATTACCTATCTAGTTAAATAATTATTATTTCAATTGCTTTGCATTCTAACAAGTAAGTGTGTTTTTTAAATTGTACGTTTACCTATTAAGTTATCACCTAAACTTCAAACACTTCAAACCTAACTTCAAATAAATCCATACGTTTATACCTAGGTACTAATATTGAAATTGTGCCTGTCTATCTGACCGTCTGTCTGTCTGTTATTCTTTACGGGTCCATCCTTTCAACAAATATTGACGAATTTGGTACAAGGCCCTAAAGAGCGTCCCGGAGCAGGACATAGGGACAATTTTTTCTGTAAAATCAAAGTTCCCACGATATTTTTCAGAAACCTAAATCTACGCAGACGAAGCCACGGACATCATCTAGTAAAACCATTAAAACAAAGACAAGTAACAAAGTGTAACAATGTCGTATAACGAACCCAAATCAATGGGGATGCAAACAGAACAAATGAAAATCTATTAAGCCTGCAGACAGTGATGTGATAATCAACCGGCTTTGTGCGCAAACACAGTCCCCATACAATTAGTCTTCACTTCCCACCAACGGGAATTGAAATTCTACTCAAACTGTAGGTATTAACCCTATTTACTTTTCAACGCGCGATCCGCACTGCGGTGTTAATTGTGATGGATTCGCATTGTGGCGAATGGGATTGGGACTTGGGTAACTTCTTGTAGTACATTCGTCTGAACCAAGTTATAAGGTCTAGCCCTACTACAGATACCCAGCGCGGGGCTACACGTAGCGGCAAGTATTCTTTGTACAATTATGTCGCAGTGCATCTCTGTGCCGCATCGCTTGGGCCAAGCTTCACACAAACTCATACAAAGAATATTTGCCGCAACGTGGCGCGCCGCCCCGTGCATCCGTATTGGGACTATACCAATAAATGTGAAAGTGTATCTGTCTGCTATTCAGGCCCATCTGTTAAGCCGATTTTGACGAAGTTAGCTACAGGAATCGGTTTAATTTAAAAAAATGATATAATCTACTTATCCCGGAAAATTAAAAGTTCCCGCGGGAATTGACAAAACTTAGTCCACTCGGACGAAGTCGCGGGCATCATCAGTGTATGACGGACAAGTGCAAATTCACTCAAGTAGACTCGGAGACCTTCGCTTCGCTCGGTCAATTAGTAAGGAAGTATGGAAGTATGGATACAGTAATTGACCGAGCGAAGCGAAGGTCTCTGAGTGTACTTGAGTGAATTGGCACTTGTCCGTCCGTCCGTCCGTCTGTCAGAGCCTTATAACTTCTGAATTACTGAACGTAATTACTTCAAATTTAAATATAGGTAATATGTAAACCGATAGCCTCCCGCCGAATATGGCTTAAAAAGTTATAAAAATCTTTATTTCAGGGGGGCTCTCATAGAAGCGAATGCGAAGTAAAATATTTTTTTCATCCCATGTATTCGAAAAGGACGACTTGGTTCGCCTTTATGTGCGCCCAAAGGTGGTGTTTTCTATAAGAAACTTTTAGCGGGCAGTAATGAGTTTTTAATCCTCTTTATACTCGTAAGTGCGCCGCAATTATCTTTGCCGCGCACTTATTGAATTTGGAACATCTTAGTGTTCAGCGCCAACGCAAATTGACGACCTCCGTGGCGCAGTGTTGAGCGCTGCCGTCTTAACGTGCGGAGGTCCAGGGTTCGATCCCCGGCAGGGTAAATTTAGGAATTTATAATTTCTGAATTTTAACTAACGAAAGGGCTATATGGATATACATAATTAAAAAAAAAAAAAAAAAAAAAAAAAAAAAAAAAAAAAAAAAAAAAAAAAAAAATTATATATATATATATATAAAATTAAATAAATATTATTATAAAGGCGAAAGTTTGGATGGATGTGTGGATGTATGGTGGTATGGATGTGTGTTACTCAATTACGCCCGAACGGCTGAACGGATCTGGATAAAATTTGGCACAGAGATAGATTTAAAAAAAAAAAAAATTATAGTCTGGAAATAGCACATATGCTTTTTATCCCGGGAAATTAAAGAGTTCCCGCGGGAACCAAATTTTCTCATACAGGGTGATGAAAAGTAGAGTGTATCATTCGGGCGCAAATATATTTTTGGCTCGGGCGACGTACTTTGAATCCCTCGCTACGTTCAGGATTCTACTAAAGAATCCCTCGCTACGCTCAGGATTCTACTCTAGAATCCCTCACTTCGTTCTGGATTCAAAAAACGCCCTCGCCGTAAAAATATTATTTTGCTCCCTTATAATACAATCTACTATTATAGCGTTACATAGGGTTGCGGTATATCATTTTAAAGATAAAGGAATAGAGTCCAAAAATTTTTTTTTTAAAATCTTTCCCCTAAAATAAAGTGGCGATTTTCTAACGTCCAAAGTTGACCTCAGAACTCTCAATTTTCTGAAAGGCTGACCCTGAAACTTGATAAATTATTTGAATTATATCCTGTACTTGAACAACAAATACAAAAATTATATAAATATTATAAGGAAACGAAATTATTTAATTTTTAATGATGATGATATTTTTAACAGAACTTCACAATGATGTCAATAGATGGCGCTCTGTGATACCGCGAGGTCTCAGTTAGGGGCGAACCAGTAATATTATATATAGCCAAAGTGATATGTAGATAAGTGAAATCTTTATTTTACGCTCTATACACAGGGTTGGAAAGTTAGGAAAGAATAATATCATAGCTAACGTGCACTCAAGAGGATTGCAACCGATTTGTGAGCAGATTGAATAAAAACGACGACGCTCATGCTCAGTCGAGGATAGTAAAGCTGGGGATCGGAAATTTTCCTGATCGACACTATTTCCACTGATAAAGACGAAAAAAACAAGAATTGAGTGAGGTTTTGCGAGACGTGGTGAATTTGAACCGGTCGTGATTGACCAGATTACGAGCCTTTCTTTCTTTTCAGTTTCATTAATAACTAGCTGTTGACTGCAATTTCTCGTCTGCTTTGCGTTTGGATCAATTCTAAATAAACGGTCAGAAGAAAACTCTCATGGTTTTGAATTGTGAAAGTTTGGTCCCAAATTTTGCAATCTCATCTGGTCAGTGATGATGCGGTTTAATGGTAGCGGGCTGTAGGGTTAGGAAAGACATTGCGTTAGCCGGTAAGACGTAGGTTTGTAAGATTGGTAAGATAGGTAAGATTGAGGTGTAGTTCCGGCGGGAACTTTTCAATTTTCGGGATAAAAAGTAGCCTTTTTGTTATTCCAGACTATAATCTATCTCCGTGCCAAATGTCATCCAAATTCGTTGAGCCGTGCTGGCGTCATTGAGTAACAAACATTCATCCATACATCCATCCATCTAAACTTTACCTACCTTTATGACCAAACCAGAATTTAAATGTTTTAAGTTGTAAACTTTCGTAAAATTATGTGTAATCAATTTATTCGAACGTTTTTGGAACTTTTTTAATAGAAATTACTAACTAATGCCTTCGTCCGCGAGGATTTAGGTTTTTTATATTTGATAAATACATCGCTACATGGCTTACAAATCCGTCTTTAGAATACATTTATTTATTTAGTTTACTGTATGTACACTCCATTGTATTTAAGTAAGTAGGTATATAATACAATGCCTCTAAAATAGTCCTCCTTTTGTAAGTGTTATAGGAAACGCCCTTTGATACAAGGCTTTTGTTATATGTAAGCGGGATTTGATGTATTCGCAGGGTGCCTCTACAAATTTTCGGGCTGGCAAAATCCGTGGGTTTAGGTACCAACCCAAACAGCTTTGCCATCTTGAAAAAAACACCATAGCGTAAGGTCACGGCTCTCACTGGTCACAATTAACGAAAAAAAAATTGTGAAAACTTTCTTTAAGAACTTATAATATGCCTGGTTTATGTCTGATGGGAGGCTTCAGCAGTGGCTATCTAACACCCTACCGGTAAAGACGTGTCGCCAAGCTATTAAGCGTTCCGGTATGATACCGGTAAGAATCGTTAGGCACGGGTATGGGTTTAACTGCCGTAACCCTAACAAACTAGCCAGCTACCATCTTAGGCTTCATCATCACGTTCCACCAGCGGCTATTGCAGTCCAGGGGTTACTCAAACTCAAACTCAAAGTATATTTATTCAAAATTGGTACCCACAAATTACACCTTCTAACGTCACGTTTAAAACATATAAGTTGTGAAGGTGATAATTAGCGTGGTATCTTAAAACTAAAACCAAGTAGTGGTATAAAAAAAAGCCGGTTGACTAGGTTCAATAGGACGAATGAATAGGTCGAAGTGACGACGCGACGACCATGTGAATTTAATCCGTTTAAGTGTGTAGAGATCTCTATTTTCGCACCGCGTGTCAGCTTATTTTTCGAAGACTTTATTTATGTAGCCTCTACAAACATGGATTTATGCTCTCGTACTTATTTCTGCCGATTTTCCGCGTAGTCGCACTGTTGATTCCCGTCGTGCGATTCCCGGGAAAATGTTTTGAAGATCGCTAAGAGTCAGCTGGCTGCGAGTGATCGCATCTGAGGGTGAGATCTATAGAACGAACTTTGACTTTGCTTAGACCTAAGACATGGTTAAAGCGAGACAAATTTATGTTATTCACATAAGTCCATCTCGTTTTAACTTTAAGCCAATTCAAAGCACGCTCTATAGATCTCAGCATGAGAGGCAGAGATTCGTCGCTTCATTGCATTTGCTTCTATAATTAAAGGTTGTCTGGCGGAGATCACCTTTAGTGATAAGACCGCCTTGTTATTTCTTATTGCTTGTTAACTTTATTATTTCTTTTTAATTTTTTTGTGGCAATAAAACATTTATCTGTCTAGCTATCTATCTAGCTATCTATCTATCCGAAGACGATAATAACCGACAAATCGCAGCCTGGGGATATCGCACACGAAGAAGATTATGATCTCAGCGATTTTCTTTGAATCACAGGACACAATAAATAAATAACAAACTTATAACTAGGAGCTTCAAAAGAAACTCTGATATCCATCTCTCATACTGAAGTATATTGAGAACTGAAGATAGAAAACCTAGAAGTATTCTCATGTAATGTAAGCTGTCAGCTTCACAGCGATGATACTTTGAGTGTACGGGCACAAAATTTGCGGCGACGGAGCGACGGCGACAGCGGGGCGGCACGATGTGGAGCGATCCGCCAGCGGCCTGAAGGGTGGGCACGAAACAGGCGGTCGGTCAGTCTCGCTCGAATAGGGATGTTCCGATGCCATTGAAGAATCGATACCTACTCATATCGATACATTTTCTTTTTTCAATGCAAATGAATTAATGTTGAGTACCAATATGATATTAGACATATTTTTTATTTCTTTTGCTAGTAGTATAATAATTATTATCACCCAATATTTATTTAAATTCAAACAAAAAGGTCCTATTTTGGATGGTTTCTGACTCACCCACTACAATGGCGACAAACATTGTGAGGCCGCTCTCACCTGTTTCGTGCGCGTCACCATACAAAGTCATGCTTTTGATTACAACGCCGTCGCCCCGCTGCCGCCGTCGCTCCGCGGCCGCTAATTTCGTGTCTGACGCCTGAAAGCTGCCGGGCCGGGATGCCATTGAGAGATCAAGGAACGTAATGCAGCAGAGTATTAACTATGTTAGACTTACGCATTTTGTTAGTTTAGAACTGTAGAGTGTATCCTACTAGGAATTAGCCGGTTGTAGCAAAGTTAGCAAAACTTTGCAGATAGTGCCCGCCCAGCAAATCTTGTACAGCACTCTAGAGATTCAAGGAACTTTATATTCCTTCAAGGAAATGCATTGAAACTATGCTGGCAGAATTTTGTTTAGTAAAGACTTTGTAGGATTCATTTTTATTCAATGCCATGACACCGTGATTTGTATTGCCACAAGTAAGACGTTTACCGTGATTTCAGCCCCCCAATCATGTAAGAATGGCCGATCAAACGTTAAAGATTTTCGTCAAAGTAAAATAAACCATAATTGCATTGAATTAGAGCTCAATTTCGTCTGAACATTCTTATACGTTTAGGTATGTACGATACCCTACTGCAACTGACAACTGACGTATTTTTACATTCACGGTATGCTGAAACCATCACAAAAAAATAAGAATAGAGAGTATCTTCGCAGAGAGTAAGGAGTAATGGTCGAAGAATATTAAGCTTGTTGCACAAATTTTTCACGCTTATCTATTTATGGCATGTTCAAGGTAACCAATTTAAATAATAGTGTATGGCGCTTGTCTCTGCCAACGGACCCAGGCAAGTGGTGTTTAAAATCGCCCAGCCTGTGATTCCTTTAGTAAGCCACTCACGTATTAACTCTGACCACCTGCGAGGCTGAAAACTTTTGGCTCAAGTCATAAGCTTATTGTGAATTTTCATTTTTTTTTATTCTGTACCCTTACTCTGAGATTGATCGAATTTAAAATACGGTCTCACTAAGTGAGGTGAATTACATATGCATCAAACTAAAATCAATCTTAATATTATTAATTTAGAGCTCAATTTCGTGTATGCATTCACAGCTAGCGCTCCAAACGATACGTTTCGAAATTTGAATCGGTTGCACTGAATTTGTGGCTTTAAATCAAGAGTTTTTGGGTCCATTTTAGTTTGACTCAAATGTGATTCACCTCACCTAGTGAGACCGTATTTTAAATTCGATCAATCTCAGAGTAAGGGTACTTGCTCCATACCAGAGAAAAAGCTTATGACGACTGAAAAGTTGGATGTGATCTTATAATGCATACCTACTATCCATACTAATATTATAAATGCGAAAGTGCGTCTGTCCGTCTGTCTGCTACGCTTTCACGGCCCATCTGCTCGACCTATTTCGATGAAATTTGGTACAGGGGTAGATGTATCCCGGGGAAGGACATATGCTACTTTTTATCTCAGAAAATTAAAGAGTTCTCGTGGGAATCAAAAAATATTTACCTCCGCGGACGAAGTCGCGGGAATCATCTAGTAGTACATAATGATACGTGTAACTTAAGCAGTCAATCGACTAAGGTGCCGTTGAACAAAAGTTTTTGCTACGAGTATATCAAATTTTGATAAAAAGTTTTACAAATATGCAACACGAAGTGGCTTTTGGTTGTCCAAAAAACGATTAACTTTAATTATACGCCTTTTGGTGCATCTGGCCATTGCTTAAGTCGCAAGTATTGTGCATTTTGTATAGCTCCTCCTCCGACCTCCGTGGCACAGTGTTGAGCGCTGTTGTCTTAACTTGCGGAGGTCCCGAGTTCGATCCCCAGCAGGGTCAATTTGGGAATTTATAATTTCCGAATTTTCCCTGGTCTGGCCTGGTGGGAGGCTTCGGCCGTGGCTAGTTTCCACCCTACCGGCAAAGACGTGCCGCCAAGCGATTTAGCGTTCCGGTACGATGCCATGTAGGCACCGAATAGGGGTATGGGTTTAATATAACTGCCATGCCCCTAACAGGTTAGCCCGCTACCATCTTAGACTGCATTTTCACTTACCATCAGGTGAGATTGCATTCAAGGGCTAACTTGTAGTGGATAAAAAAATATATAAAAATGTGAAATGCATTTTTCACTGCAGCCGTTTTATACGTCTTATTTTACACCACACTCCACTGCCACTGTCGTATACATAAATATTTATGTTATACCGGCTATGTAGGCTACGCTCTACATTGTTTCACTGAAGCCCCGAGATAAACATATTCAAGTTATCCTAAACTTTGGCAAGGAAGAAAGGTTCTTTGTGTCACCTGATACCCGCGAATGTGGCAGGTTATAGCCGAAAATAATAAACTCTCTTCTAAAGCATTATTGTGCTGCGTGCATAGACACGCAATTGATTTTAGAATTTGGCTAATTTAGTTTAAGTATTTACCAAAAATTTTTGTAATTTAAAATTAAGTGAAATCTGAATCATATTAGTAACTCGCTGATACCCATGACTTCGCGTGGAATAAACTTTTTTGTTTCCGCGGGAACTCCTTAATTTTCCGGGATAAAAAGTAGCCTATGTCACTCTCCAGGTCCTCAACTATATCCATGCCAAAAATCACGTCAATCCGTTGCTCCGTTGCGGCGTGATTGAAGGACAAACCAACAAACAAACAATGTCGTATTTATAACTATAACTAGCTGATGCCCGCGACTTCGTCCGCGTGGTTTAAGTTTTTTTGATTCCCGCGGGAACTCCTTAATTTTCCGGGGTAAAAAGTAGCCTATGTCACTCTCCAGGTCCTCAACTATATCCATGCCAAAAATCACGTCAATCCGTTGCTCTGTTGCGGCGTGATTGAAGGACAAACCAACAAACCAACAAACAAACACACTTTCGCATTTATAATATTAGTATAGTATGAAAAATATAATCGTAAAATAATGCATCAAGCCCAACGAACTACAGCCGAGGGCTTGCTCTTGTTATGCAATAGTTATTTGTTATACAAGAGTGAAAAGTTGTTTTTTAACCGCGTGCTCAATTTTGATGACCGAGCAAGCGAAGGATTCTAAAATTGAATCACGAGCGGAGCGAGTGATTCAAAAATTAGAATCCTGAGCGTCGAAAGAGCACGAGAACGGAATCAAAAGAGCACGAGGTGAAAAATCTTTTCACTCGAGTGCAACACGTAACTTTTCATCCCACCTCAGCGAGGAAATGACTAAATGCAAAAAAATCACAAGATTAAATTCAATTCTGTTAATTTCTTCGTCACTAGAATCACTCATTTTAGGTTTTTCACTTATTTTCAATTTTCTTGTTTTTAATCGGTTTTAATTTTAAACAATATGACGTGAAAGAGAATGGTGCGCGCAAAGCAAATTAAAAAAGTACACCAAGAAGGTTACGAGTGTGAGTTTTTAACAAATTAAAAACGATTGTATGGAAATCACATGGAAATTCGGCACCATAGAGGTACAAGTAAATAGGTTTTAATGATGTTTTGAATTCACAAACTTCATAGACGAGTGATATTTACTAACGTGCACACGATGCTCTAAATTCAATTTACTTTATCCTCTAGAGGATAATAACGGCTTTTACCATCAGATATCGAAGAATAAAAATACTCTTTCCGAGATGGTGGGATGAAAAAAATATTGATATTATACAGTGTAACGATTGCAATACCACTGATTGGTTAATACTCTTCCATTATTGGCTAAAGTATAATGACGTAACAAGAAAAACACAATAGTTATGGAAAGGTACTGTAACAATAATTGATGCAGGTTTTACATAATACGGTTACAGAGTTTTAAATTAATAATTAATACTCAAATATCGGAAGCTAGATTCATCGGATCAACAATCACAATTTCCGTAATACGAGTATATAGTTAGTTAGCTACCCAATAGTTACATTAATAGCATTAAGCTGCTCGCAAACATATTAATAATTAATAATAATCGGTTAGATGTTAATGAAGCGAAATCAATTTCAATGGTAATCAAATTAAATGTCATTGGAGGGGAATAATGGGATTCACGTTAATTTATAAACCGCGTACGTGCGGAGCTAGGCTATGTACCTACTCGTAGGTGTACCTACAGCTTTAATTAGCGTAATCCGTACCTGCCCCCCTAGCATGGGCCGAGACAATTTTCTCCCCGAGGAAAGGATAAAATTTTTATTCCTAAACACAGTTCCTAAATAAATAAATAAAAACGCTAAATAACGGTGGATAAATAGTCCCCCGAGTCCCCGTGAAATGTCAAACGGGGATAAACTTCTCCTCTCCCCTGTTGCCGTGCTCTGAGGGGTGGATAAGTTAATTTTATCTCTTGTCAGTGGATAAAATCGGGGGATAAAATTTTTATCTCCGGCCCATGCTAGCCCTGCTGGGGGTCTACTCTCTTTCTCTCAAACGAAACTTCGCAAACGAACGAACGAAATTTCGTTAACTCCTCTTCTACATAATATTATCTCTATGCTACTCTCTATTTCGTTTTCGTACACGCAGACGAAGTACGGATCCATAGACAATTTTCGTGACCGATTGGATTGAACGGTTTTGTGTGGGTCTAATAACCGACTGATTACGTTCGTTTGCGAAGTTTCGTTTGAGAAAAAGAGAGTAGACCCCCTGAATCGACTGCCTCGGTGGTCTAGTCTAGTGGTTGGCATGTTCGACTGCGGCCGACAAGGTCCCGGGTTCGAGTCCCGGGTCGGGCCATAAATGAGTATTGGGTTTTTCTTATTAGGAATTCTCAGTACTAGCCCGGAGTTAGGAAGTTGGCGGTGTTTCACCCCCGTGCCTCGGAGAGCACGTTAAGCCGCCGGTCCCGGTTATTATCGCTAACATGATAATAGTCGTTAAAGCCCGCCAACCTGCATTAAGCAGCGTGGCGGGTCTAAGCTCTAATTCCCTCTCTCATATGAGAGTGGAGGCAGGTGCCCAGCAGTGGGACGTTAATAGGCTGTTGTGGTGGTGGTGGTACCTGAATACACCTGAGGCCTTATTACATATTTATGATTGCTACAGTGTAACGACCACAATCACCTCTGATTGGCTAACATTTTTCGCTATTGGTCAAAATCTATTAAACTACGCAGAAAGGATGGAAAAGGACTAGCGAGCTGTCATAATGCATTAAGTAATTCTTCAGCAGTGGATACTGATTGATCGGACTTTTAATTTAATCTATACTTACTTAATATTATAACGGCGAAAGTTTGGATGGAAGGATGTATGGATGGATTTGTAACGCCAGAACGGCTGAACGGATCTGGATGAAATTTGGCGCAGGGGTAGGTTATAGTCTGGAATAACACATTGGCTACTTTTTATCCCGGAAAATTAAAGAGCTCCCGCAGGAACCAAAAAACCTCAATTCACGCGGATGACGTCGCGGGAATCAGCAAGTTTTATATTATTTTAAATTATGTTTTTTTTTACAGAGGAACTGCCGAGTTTCTTGCTGGCTCTTCTGCGTAGTGATGGTACTCTGAACCAGTGGTATCTTCACTTGACGATTAAAAAGCACTTGTTAAAAGTTTTATTGAATAATAAACATTTGATAGTAATTATTGAATTACGTCTCGATAGGAAGGGTATTCCGAAGCAGTGGCACAGAATAGGTAATGCAGTGGTAGCGATTCAAACGCTCTGACGAATTTTGTAAAAGTTTATACTATTAAAACACCTTTTACTTGACTTTGTCTATGAAAGACCATTCTTTCAGATAATCTACATGATTATCTCAGTTGAGCGCGTAATAATAAGATAGATAATTGTACCATATCATCATCGCGTGCCTTCTTCAAACCGAAGTTTGGCGGTCATCATGCGAAAATCTCTATTTTGAGCCGCATCTTTTAGCCTTGGATAGCTAAGCTCTGTCCACTCCCTTATATATCGTCCAACCACTATCTAATAATTTGTACCATAGCTTTATTTCTATTGTGCATTTTATGTGTTTCTTGTATTGGTGTACAATAAAGAATATTTAATTAATTTATTCAATAATAAGTTATTCCCCACCCTCATACTTGTTATACCGGAAAATATCTTTAACGTAATTAAAGTTTAAATATATTTTCGAAATAATTACAGACGTGGCTTTAGGCGCATCCGCGGTTTTCAGCTCGCAGAACTGGCAACAAGCACGGCATTTCCTATTTAAATTGTAAAATTTAATTAATTCGCGTATCCGCGTAAATGTTATCTATGTTTTCGGCACCTTCGAGGAATTTTAAAACAACCTGTGGGATTCAGCGATCAAATTGATCAGATTAGTTAATAATATCATCAGTATAATATTAATAGTATAATCATTCAGTTTTATAAAAATGAAGATCTTAAATTCTCTATCTATACCTAGATAAATATAAGTATCCAGTAGATTCGCAATCTTATTAAATCTCTTTTCATATTAAATTGTAAAATAAATAAAGAGTAATCTTTCCACAATTTTTCATTCAAAATAAAAAATAAATGCCAATCCATTTCTCCACGTCATTGTACTCGAACGCAAAATCGAAAATGAAGATTGGTATTATAGACCAGCCCCCCGATTACGTAAGAATTGTTCATTAAACGTTAAAGATTTTTGTCAAAGTAAAATAAACCATACTCGCATTGAATTACAGCTCAATTTCGTCTGCCCATTCTTATACGTTTAGGTATGAACGATACTCGAACGTATAAGAATGGATACACGAAATTGAGCTCTAATTTAATGCTGTTATGGTTTATAAACTTTGACGACGAACTTAAACGTTTTGATCGGACATTCTTACATGATAAGGGGGCAGGGTAGAAGCCTTTAAAAATAATAAAAAGTGAAAAAAAATAATAGTAGGATGAAACCCATTAGAAAAGGAGGGGAATATTATAAAAATGAAAGGAAAAATAATTTACGGGCGATCTGAGGTCGGGAAGGGGATGGGGGGGGGGGGGGTTTTAAGGGTAAAAAACGGTTTTTCTCGATTTCCGGCAAAACTAAAAGTCCTATCGACAAAAGTCAAATGGCAAAGTTGTAGGTAATAAAAAGACCTAAAACTTTTGTATTTACACTTTTTTCACATAACCTCAAAATTTATGTGAAAAATTCAAAAAACCAAGTTTTTGATTTTTTATTTTTATCTTTTACAAATATTTTTTTTTTAACGAAATTTGGTGAAAACTTACCTTTTTATGTCCCAAATACGCTGTAATTTATTTGAGTAAAAATATTTATTTTTTCACCTTATTTTGAATGAATATCGAAAAAGCACCCTAATTTTCAATCGAAAATTCACCCGTCAAAATATCAGCTTTTTTCAAAAAGTTGGTATGTTTTCTGTTCGTTGAAATCTTTACTTTCCGATGGTGAAAAAAAATATATATGTTACTATAGTAAATCTTCTCAGAAAATGCAAAAATCGAAAATCGAAAACTCGAATTCGAAATTTTTTTTTAAATTATTATAAATCATTTTGAGCTATTTATTAAAATTTACACTTTAATTACACGAAAAACGTAAAAATATTTAGGTTATTATAATACCTCAGTGTCTATAATGCCTCTTTGGACCAGTCATACTAGCGGAAATAGGACAAGGGATTTTTTTGTGGCGGGCACTAAGTTCGCATAACAAATTTTTACATGGAGCTGCACATACAAGCTTGACAGGTCAAAACGTCCTCTAATACAGACGTTTCGCGCACACATTTTGCCCTTTCCGGTCCTAGCCGAAAATTCATAATTACACAAGCAAGAAAACTGGGCAAGCATTCAGGTTTTGCAACGCGACAATTTGTCAATCCAAAAAAATTGTCGCAAGCTGTGCTTAAACTGCAGACATTCAAGTATTACTTTAACGATTTAGTACTTACCTCACAAAAATCGTCTTCACATTTAAGATATGACAAAAGAAGACGAAGAACAAGAGATATTTTCACAAGTTTTTGCATATAAATATGTCACAAAGCCCACAAGAAATTATCACGGTGACCCTCTGTCGTCGTAAATCAGGAATGGATAGAATTACCGGGACGGTATTTCATGTAGCGAGTGTCGCCGCTGCTGATATGAGTTATGGCGGACTTGACCCAAGTTATGTGGGAGTTATGAATTTCGTCCAGAATATCCAAAAGAAGAAAGGCGTCCACTGCTGGACATAACTAAATCTCTTCCAAGGAACATTGTGGTGCTTATGTCCAGTGCTAGCAGCGACTGGATTGATTTCACTTAATGTAGAGTGGGGTAGAGTTTATCGATTAATAATTGCATTGCAACAAGAAAAAAAAACTTAATCGCTTCATTTGTCACAATTAGATCTAAGTTAGTCTGCAGTTCCAGTAGATATTCATGCGACAAGTTTCTTACGTGCCTTATGTAACCGCCTTATTGACAAAGAAAGCGCTATCATACTGATTGTATTTGGGCTGTTGAAGGCATAGAAGCTGAAAATAATAAACAGAAATAAGTTCTAAACACTTAAATAAAAGAAAAAAGATTAAAATAAAGTTTTATTTATTTATTGCGAGATAGGCTTGCGCTTGACGATAATCATGCTTAGTGCAAAGCAATGATGAGGACTAGGTTGGAACGCGCTCGCCTAGAAGATGCCTATTTACCCTTGCCTTGAAGGTACTTAAGTTATGTGTGGCAGGAAACACGTGTGCTGGGAGGGTGTTCCACACCCTAGCGGTGGTATTTCGAAGAAATACGAGGAGATTTAAGAGGGCTCAGTACGCGCGACCTTAGTTGCCGGCGCACGTGGGTAACCTGTTTGCTATTTCACCTAACATTGTGTTAGAAAGTGCGTGTCGGGTGCGAGGCACGATGATTTTCACCGAAATCAAGCGCGCGAAGAGGGTTGAACAGTCGTTTGGGAAACCCGTTTGTTTGTAAAAACTACTAAATGTATGTTTACAAAGTAAAGTTATTTCAACTAATGAATAAATAAACTATGTTTCTTGATAATTTTTTATAATTTTCATACTCCTAATCTTATTTATTTACGCCCAAAGTTGTCATCAATTTAGTGTGAAAATAGGGATCTTTCGAGGCTCGTAACTTTAAAATCAATATTTTTTTCAATATTTTATGTATCAATAAACCTGACGAGACAAATCGAAATAACACTTAGTTTTGAGCGTACAATATCAAATAATGTAGTAATTACGTGTTTACGTTTGTATGAAGAAGGTACCGGCTGGAGTCCCCTTAAGAGGAGGAAACTAAGGGCAAAACATAGAAGAACATGAAAGAATTTAACTGTTATGATTTATTTATTGTGAGATCGAACACACGGATAAACAGAAGGTCTTGTCGAGTGCCATTGAACATTTCCAATATGATACTCGAGCGCAGCGGAAGCCGCAAAATTAATTCCGTGTTTCGATTTCTCGAGTATTTCCTATCCAATTTACTGTACACTTTTCCAATATCTCAAACTTGGTAAACTTTGTCTTCGAGGACTCTTGTGTACAAAGGATCGAATCACTAGCTTTTCTAAAGAACGTGCAGTGAAACTATAGTAATTGTGCTGGCTTAGTCCAGGTTATAATAAACTAGCAGATGCCCGCGACTTTGTCCGCGTGAAATAAGTTTTTAAATTCCCACGGGAACTCCCTAATTTTTCGGGTTAATACTTATATAGCTTATGACACTCACAAATAATGTGGCTTTCTATTGGTACCAGAATTTTCAAAATCGGTTCAGTAGATCCAGAGATTACCCCTTACAACCTCACAAACTCACAAACTTTATCTCTTTACAATATTAGTATAGATTACGCTGGTGATGTTCAAAAAGTGTACAAGATTACACAGTTTCAATAAAATTCATTTTGAGTTTGAGTTATTTTGTAACCAATCTCATTATTGTTACCTATACAAAATTATATCTACTTCGAATGGTACCTAGAAGCTATCCTAAAAGTATTTTTGGCTTCATTTCTAGGCTTGAATAATCAAGTTTTTGAAAAATAAAATCTTACTATCAGTGGTAATTCATAAATTTACTCTCGTTCTTTAAATAAGTACTGCGTGGTTCAATTTGTTTTAGCGTTCCGGTACGATGCCGTGTAGAAACCGATTAGGGGTATGGGTTAGTTATAACTTCCATGCCCCAAACAGGTTAGCCCGCTACCATCTTAGACTGCATCATCACTTACCATCAGGTGAGATCGCAGTCAAGGGTTAACTTGTAGTGGATAAAAAAAAACAAAGTTAGAATGTTTTTTACATAAACTTACGTAAGTCTAGTCATGATTTGAATGCACAGTACGTAGATCCGTCGCGATTGAAAATATAACAAATCGGATTCGTAAAAACAATTTTCTTGGCGGATTGTTGATATGGAGAAGAGGGAAGCGATATTTTCGACACCATTTCGCTCCGGAATGTATGAAACTGGGACGTGACTGCGTATCGAGTGGGATTAGATTTTGGCTATGCTGAATTTGACGTTGGTTAACGCTAGCTAGGCAGAATTCTGTAGCAGCATGCCAAAATTTTCCGTTACGGTTATAATGCCCGAAGTGGCTACCACATAGGCTGAAAATGTATAGGGATCTATGTTATTGACTTTCACAGGTTGGAATTTTCCGTGTTTCTGAATTCTCCTATGGCATTTTATAATTTGGGATAGTTTACCTTGTACTCGTATGTACGAGTAAAAATTTACGTATAACCAACCTGTCGTTTATTACGTTCCTGAATTAAAGAAAGAGCAGTTATCGGTTGACGATGATAACTAATTGTCTACAACTAAAAAGTAGCCTGTGTCCTTCCCTGGGATACAACCTATGCCTGTACCAAATTTCATCTAAATCGGTTAAACAGATATTTTTTTTTGATTCCCGCGGTAACTTTTAATTTTCCGGGATAAAAAGTAGCCTGTGTCCTTCCCTGGGATACAAACTATCCCTGTAACAAATTTCATCAAAATCGGTTGAACAGATGGGCCGTGAAAGCGTAGCAGACAGACAGACTTTCGCATTTATAATATTAGTATGGATTACGCTTAAATTATTATGATTGCTTATGATACCGATGTATGTCGATTGAAGGTAGCTAATAAAGAAGAAAGTAAACGAGGAACAAAAAAAGTACTAAATTCAAATTGAAATGTTTTTTATTCAAATAAACTTTTAAGAAGTGGTTTTGAATCGCCAAGTATAGCGACCATTGGTACGGAAGGTATCATAGATCTGTAGGATTCTACGTGTCATAGACATACGCTTTGTTTGGCGCTATACCTAATAGCAGTCACTTTCTTCCTTTGTATTAGAAGAAACTTCGATCTCATGAACTAAAAGCGAGACTAAAGTGAATGGAAGTGAATCTGTTAGTATTGTCCCATAACTCATAAGAAATTACTACAGTGACCCTTGGGTATAAATCAGGGATGGATAGAATTACCGCGACTGTATTTTATGTCGCTAAGGGTCGCCGCTCCTGATATGAAGTATGGCGTTGGTATAAGTTATATTACCTATTACTTATTGCTCTTAGGAATTACCTCATAGTTTTCTGTGTATCTTCAGACACACTAGGGATCAGAGAGGTTAAAACGTTTGCGTGAAACTTTCGCGAGGTACCTAAACGTCCTTTTTGTCTTGTTCTGCTATAGTATGTAAAAGTAAGACGCAAATTTTTCGATTTTCGGATTTTTCTGCGTCATAACGCTTTTACGTCAGACAGTTTAATATTTTTAGTTATTATTATTTTATTATTTTATCAGTTTATTATTTTTTTTAGTTTTAATATTTTTTTGTTATAGTAAAATGATAGTAAAACACTTCGTGCAAAGTATATTATATGTGTTTTTACAACACCTATGTGTGTATTAATCGTTTATGTTGTGCCCGTGTTCATGTTAGTTAATTTAAAAAGATAGATAAATACCGGTAGTAAACTCAGTGGCTATCAAAAAATTAAAGACACTGACATAATGTTTTTTATCCATAAAAGGTCCTTTGATCCTTATGAAATAAAAATAACATTTGCATAGGAAACCTTCAATGGATAAAAAATATTTTGATATACCCTGAGTTACAGAATAGGGGGCAATTCACCACCTACATCCAGCGTAGTGGTTTCGTGCGACTCGTTTGATAACATCTGTCCAACTTCTCTCACAAAAACTGTGCTTTCCGGTGCAACATCGCCGTTTCAGCAAGGCCGTTTTATCTGAACGTTCGGAACTTCAAAAAAACTTATAAAAAAAACTTTAGACGAGTAAAACAAGCGTAATTAGCATATATGAAGACGGATTATGGTAAATTAGATGATGCCCGCGACTTTGTCCGCGTGGATTAAGATTTTTTGATTCCCGCCGGAACTCCCTATTTTTCCATGATAGCCTATATGTCCTTCCCCGCTATACAGACTATCCCTATACCAAATTTCATCAAAATCGGTTGTACAGATGGGCCGTGAAAGCGTAGCAGACAGACAGACAGACACACTTTCGCATTTATAATATTAGTATGGATACCTACTACCTCACAACGTGATGAATTGTTAGACCTCACTCAGCGTGAAGCTAAAGCTTGAGATAGGTGCTCGTATATGCTTCGCCTGGTGCTTGCCAAGTATCGGATAACCTCGTTAGCGTCGTCCTACCTTAAAACTGGATTACCGCCGAGTATCGTTAACCGTTTCTCTTCGTGGTAATAATACCGAGGTAATAGGTATTGGTTTATTTTTTTTAATTTCCAGAAATTATACCCAAGACATCGTCCTTGTGAACTGATGTTTTCTAAAAATCCCCTGAAAACCCTTTGATTTTCCGGAATAAAAAGTCCTATCCCTTCCCCGTGATTTGGACCTTGGACACTTCTTTTAATTAAGCTTTCAAATAAAATATATTTTTTGTAATAAAAGAAGATTTCCTTGTTACTACTAAGTTTCTGGGAAAATGTTGTTATTGTGTAAAAAAGTGATAAATATAATTTTAATTATTATCTTGTATCCGTAGACGAATCAGTGCGACAATTCTGTGAGCTCTGTATTGGGATATTTTATATAATATAATTTATATTTCGCAGTCTTCGGCGTAGTTCAATTAAAATGTTCCACTCCAATAGGCAAAAAATGCTAACGAAGTGTATCTTGTTAATGCTAATGAGCTAAAGTAAAATCGTAATATTTCACTGGGACAATGAAGTTTCCCTAATTGCGACGAATGTTAAGACATCTGCCTAATATTGTAGCGGCACAGGGTTTGTAAGGGTGAGTTTGCACTATGTGTTTATGCTATAGGTACCTACTAGTGGCGTTCGCTACCTATAGTGAATAAAAAAAAGTATGTTTGTACGATTCACACACTGCAGAAGTGAAACTTCAGAATAGTAGCCTACGAGAGAATGAGAATTTGTATTCTATCTCATTCTCTCGCAGGCTAAATCCTTTTGTCGGTTATTGGTGTCGCTTTTTCGTTTCATCGAATTTTCAAATCACGATTCTAAAGAAAACTTAAAAAAAACTGTCATATTATTCCTTGTCTAAGGCCGGCCTCACACAGCCGGAATGCCTCTCTGAATTCAGAATCTTAATTCAGAATCTGAATTCAGAAAGCACAAAAATGCATACAATTTCACTGTTCCCCACACACATTCTGATTTTTTCAGATTCTTAATTTTTCAGATCGATCTGACAAAATGTGTCTGACGAGCGTTCTTAATTCCGGATCTGAAAATTTCAGATTCTGAGTTCAGAACGCACATCTTTCCATACATTTCTGTAGAGCGAACACACACTCTGAATTCAGATTCTGAATTACTTCAGTCGTCACTGCAACCTGGTACCGTATAGACGTGTTGCGACCTTTGAGTACCTACATAATAATTTAATGGTTGCGACTTGCGACCCGTCGTGATGTGTGACACGGAAAATTTAATGTCATTGTTTTTCTAAGCAGTGGATGCGAAACACTAAATTCCCTCCCTAGGGATATAAAGTAGCCTTTGTCACTCTCCAGATCCTCAACTATACCCATGCAAAAAATCATGTCGATCCTTAGCTCTATTGCAGCGTGATTGAAGGACAAACCAACAACACACACTTTCGCATTTATTATATTAGTATGATCTAGACAACCGCAATCTAACATCGTTTGAGATTTAGCTTGTTACTGCTAGGTTGCCTAGCGACCTAAGTCTCGAACTGTATAATACATAATATATGGTTATCGTGTAATTAACATATTTTAATTTGTAAAAACAAATATTGATGTCAATAATTAAGATAAAAACTATCCTATCTTTTAAGTTGGACCTAATTACAGATAGTTACGAAGTTTGATCTAAATCGGTTCAGTAGTTTAGAATCTGTCAGGATACTGACGCAATTTTATCGCCGTAATATGGTACTGGCAGGGAGAGCCAGTACCAGTACAGTAATCTGTTTACATTAATTGGATGAATCCAGTGTATTCGTTTGTATTTCTTTTTATTATAAAAATGAAAAAGAAGCGTATCAATAATTCCTCTTCCATATTCAAAGACGTCCGCCTGAGCCGAGGATAACGTTACGAGTGATCAATCGACAAATTCATAATCTGAATTCCGGTATATTGCCTCACACAGTACCGGAATTCAGATTCTGAATTAAGATTCTGAATTCAGAGAGGCATTCCGGCTGTGTGAGGCCGGCCTTAGACTGACAAATCAGACTGCCTGATTTGTCAGTAATGACTAAATAAACTTACAACTTTCGATTAAGCCCTGACTGACCTTTAAATTATACCTACCTACCCAGAACTTCTTTCAATAATATTAAAGATTTAAATAGGAAAGAAACTCAAAATGGTCAAATAAAAAATACGATTTCATCAGCTGTAATCACATTTTAGTACCTGGTGTAAAATACATCGCAGATCGCAGTCCAAATACTGATTCCGTGCCGTGTTTGCTCACGCTGATTTCATCTAATTGAATGGGTACATCGCTCTTATTTTGTTTGGCAATTTTCATTTTACCCTGAGATTTATTTTGGGTGGCGGCTCTACGATGTGAAAATTACTGATACGGCTAGGGTGTACCCGCACTACATAAAATCATCGCGCGTTATCTTGGCGTGATTGTATTCATCACGCAAATATATTATCGAGCCCCCACGTATGATAATAATATTCAAAAGCTAGAATCCGGGGCTGATAATTTCGACGAACGGTACTATAATGGTAAAAGAAAATATAGTTTTTAAAAATATTATAATATGCTTGTCTGTGACACCACACAGAATGGGTGTACAGCTCAGCCTTTTGCCCTACATCAAACATCATTTGCACGTTTTGTGCAGGTTGTGGTTGGGTGCAGGTTTTGTGCATTCTTAGATTTACGTATAAATCTTATGTCACCTTCGTATTAGTTACAACCAACATTAGAATTATTTTAGAATTTAAATAAGCCTGCTAACTTTAAGTCCAGTGAATGATTAATAATTTAATCATAGTCGATGAACTGCGTTTAAATTAACGCGCGTCAAAAATACACTGTGCGTACTAGCACTTATAAATTAAAAGCGCCAGTTGAACTCCGATTAACCAGTCGTGCGTATCAATAGACGTAAATAAAATTATTATTTCGTGTACCTATCTATCTGATCTCTTTGTTTTCTAATATGGTCCAATAAATTCGATAATTTTGTACACGAGCCGGGGTGTTGCTTTGCAATGATTTCAAAGGCTGTTATATATTGTTTTTGATACATTTTCTAAGGATTTTGTTTCATTTTGTAATAAAATATTAATCGAAATACGTGGAACTCCAGTAAACACAAATAAAAATAATATAGACTAACTCATGAACATGTACGACAAATATAAAACTCTAGGTTCTGTATCAATTTTTATTCCACGTTTTGCTTGGTTTTCTTTTTACAGATAAATAGTTCGCGCGCGAGTTGAATGTGTCACCTTATGTACGAGTATGTCGCGTCACCAACTCGCGTTCGTACTATGGATATTTATAGAGGGACTATATTATTATTAAACGATAATAACATAATAAAAAGGTCTATTCTGCTATAGCAAGGATAGTGCCCACAAAACCGATAGAATAGGCTCTATTTTATGAACATTGCGTAAGCTTCGCCGCATGATATGGCTTATGCTAATGAAGCCCGCCTGTCCGCAACAGAAATTGAATTTTCGACTGCGGCAAGTGGTTATCTTAGCTCGCAAAAGAAACTGTAATGAGAACTTGCCTGGATAATACATCCTTCGAAACTAGGTACTTTACATAAGATATTCATACAAAATCTAAAATCTTTACTCTTTTAATAAAATCTTATATTATACTATCTACTGTTGATCTATCAATCTCAATCACGCCAGAACGGCTGAACGGATCTGGATGATATTTGGCACAGATAGATTATAGTCTGGAATAACACATAGGCTACTTTTATCCCGGAAAATTCAAGAGTTTCCCCGGGAACCAAAAAGCCTCAATCCACGCGAAGTCGCCGGCGTCAGCTAGTATTGACATAAGTATTTAATATAGTACTTGTAGGTAATTAAATTCATATCATATTTTAATACTGTCGAAAATATTGTCAACAATTTAGGACATCCCGACCCCTTTTAATTTACGTAAAAAGTATCGTGCGCGCACCCTTAAGGCAATATTAGATATAGCGTGTTATGGTGATTTCACACTATCGCAGCTAAGTCACTAGACACTCAAGACCGGAGTTTCTTAGTATGGAAAATGCAAATAATGTCAGAAAAACGAGTCAGCCACATCGAAGACTTCAGTTCAAAAAGTTTTGGGATGATGCAATTTTCTGTGCACACAAAAATAATCAGTACGTGATGATACAAAGTACAAACAGATATTACCAACACAATGAAACCATACATAATTAAACCTACCTGGCTAACGCCCGCAACTTCGTCCGCGTGGTTCGGTTCCCGCAGGATCTCTTTAATTTTCCGGGATAAAAAGTAGCCTATGTTATTCCAGACTATAATCTATCTCTGTGTCAAATTTCATCCAGATCCGTTAAGCCGTTCTGGCGTGATTGTGTATCAAACATCCATTCATTCATCCATCCAAACTTTCGCATTTATAATATTAGTAATCTTTAGTATAGAAGTATGCAAGAAATGTATCGTATTCAAATCTTGCGGCTCTAGCGCCTCTTACGGATCATTTTAAAGTATGCGATGGGCTAAAATTGAAATACTGGGAGTGCTAATTCAATTTCTGGAGGGACGAGCCCGGGAGGGCGGGCCGTCTGCCTTATCCTGCCAATTAATGTACCTGCGACACGGGAAATTAACTCTGTGAGGCGTGAATCGTATACAATTATGTTGTACTAACACGTTCAAATCACTTTGCGAGCACGAATTTATGGGCCACAGTATAGAAAATTGAACAGTATTCCAACATTATTTTCCACGTTTACTTTCTTCATTACATTGTACAGTAGTACTTTTTATCAGCTACTTCATCGGCGTGGAAACTCTTTTTAAAGCTTGCTAATTTTACGTGGAACTAGAAGAAGAAGAAAGAAGAAGAAGAAAGAAGAAGAAGAAAGAAGAAGAAGAAAGAAGAAGATTGCTTTGTCAGCAATACTCCGTCCATTTCTGTGCTAAGCTTTGTCATGATCGGTTTAATGCAGTGAAAAGGTAATAAGCAAATATTTACACCAGTAATTTACGCTGCTCTAGAATAATAAAAAAAACAGGGGCCTAATTAAGTAAAATTGATTGTTACACGTAGACGACATCAAGTAAATCAGGGAACCATTTAACCCAGACGGCGCAGGGCGTGTGGACGTCCTTGCAAGAGATCTATGTCCACCTGTGGACGTCTATTGGTTAACACTCTTCCGCTATTGGTCAAAATCCATAGTCGCAGCAAGAAAACCATAAATTCAGCCAATCCCAACAACAATCCAATCATAATATTGAGATTGTTACAATAATTGATGCAGGTTTTTCATACATAATAGGGCTATAGTAGATAGAGCAGTTAAAATCCATAAATTCTAGTATTGAATGTCATAAAAGTAAAAGTAAAAGTAAAAGTAAAATATACTTTATTGTACACCTTTAAAATAAATACACAAAAAAAAAAATATAATGGACATGGCACAACAGGCGGCCTTATCGCTTAAATAGCGATCTCTTCCAGGCAACCTTAGGGCAAAGGACACATTAAAAAAAGAAAGCGGAAGGGGTGTACTAAAAGATAAGAAATTAAATAATATACAAAGAGAGATACAGTAATGAATAATATAAAAATATAATATAATCATAAGTATCTAGATAGATATATTAGAAAGAAAAAAAATAAAAAATTGTAGTAATGAAAGTTATAGACGACAAATAGATAAATATATTAAGAGGATAAATAATGCTGTTTCAGCTTAGTTTTAAAGATAGGTAGTGATTGAGATAGTCTAATATCCAAGGGGAGAGAATTCCAAAGCCGTATAGCAGTAACAGTAAAAGAGTTTTTATAGAAGGAAGAAGAGTGTCTAGGAGTACTTAGTAATAGATTATTTTGGGAACGGAGAGAAAAAGCGTATGAATTAAATATTATATACTTAAATCTATCTTTGAAATAATGAGGAGTGGTGGGATTGAACAGAAAGCAGTAAAGAAGATGAAGAATATGAGTATTCCTGCGAAGGCAAATCGGGAGCCACTTGAGCTTACGGCGAAATTCGGAAATGTGGTCATACTTTCGCAACCCAAATATGAACCTTATACAATAATTTTGAAGCCGCTCAAGTTTATTTAGTTGCTCCTCAGTGAGATCAAGATAACATGTGTCCGCATAATCAAGGATCGGTAGAAGAAGAGACTGAGCCAGTGCAATTTTAGTAGGAATGGGAAGGACATTGCGCAACCTACGAAGAGAGCCAATTGCGCCAAACATCTTTCTGCTTAGCTCACTAATTTGCGGTACCCAAGATAAAGTTTTAGTTTTTTAGTTTTTTTTGCGAGATATTTCACCGCGGTTGATTGCCTCATCTGGTGACAGAAGGGCTGGCTCATTTTTTGCGCAAAGGATCAGCCTGGCTGTCCAGCGCGGAAATGCAGCCAGCATTCTCGCCACCATTCCACGTGGGCATGATTTATATAGTAGTTAGGTTAGGCTAGCTAGCTTTAATTTCTATTGTATTGTTTTCCAGATAAAGTTTGGTCAAAAATAATGCCCAAATTTTTAACTTTGTCACTGTAGGGGACAATAGTTCCATCGAGTGTTATAGGCGGGAGGTGTGACAAAGTAATACGAGACATTAATTTAGAACTCCCAATAATAATAGCTTGGGTCTTCTTTGGATTCACTTTAAGCCCAAACGAGTTACTCCAATTCGAAATACGTGACAGATTTTCATTCATCAAGCATATTGTATCTGGTAGATCCGCTATCTTACATTGGGAGTAGATTTGTAGATCGTCTGCATACAGGTGGTAGAGAGAAGTAATATGGGAACAGATTGAGTTGATAAAAATAGAGAACAATAGAGGAGACAACACGCCACCTTGCGGGACGCCAGCCTTGACAACAGACCAGTCAGAAAACGAGTCATGAACTCGTACTCGCTGGCGGCGTCCATGCAAGTAACTATGAAACCAGCCAATTACCCCAGGAGATATGTTAAGAGAACTTAGCACAGCAAGCAGAACATCAAAGTCAACTGTATTGAAGGCATTACTAAAATCAAGCAATGTCAATACTGTAACTTGTTGACTATCCATACCCAGCCGTATGTCATCAGTGATTTTAACTAAAGCAGTAGTCGTACTGTGTCATACTGCATTAACTACTGGCTTTTACGGAAAAGGCGTCACAAAAAAAACGTATACATGGAAGAGGAAACGGGAATTTTCGACACCATTTCGCAGTGAAATGTTTGAAACCGGACGTGACTACGTATGGGTTAGATTAGACACTAGCGATGCCGACTTTGTGGGTTACGCTGACTGGACGAAATTCTGATGCAATCATTCCAAGCTTGAAATTGTTCGGTTGAGAACGTGTATGTGGGACGGGATTATTTTAGGCTGTGACAGCAGACCAAAAATAAAATCTTTCAAAGAGATGTTTGATAATGGCTTTTTAAGAAAATTACATCCATATATTCCTATTAAAAATAGGAATATATGTATTGTCTGTCAACAACGTTTTCAAGGGCCATCTTTTTAATAAATTTGACGAAATTTAGGACAGAATTAAGGTAAGTATCCCGGGGAAGACATCCCGGGGAAGGACATGGACTACTTTTTATCCCGGAAAATCAAACAATTCCCACGGGATTTTGGCCTTATTCACACAAACAAAGTCACGGGCATCATTGAGTAATAAATAATTGGTTTGTGACTTTGGAACTCGGCGTCGGTCTTTGTCTACTTTGGTCTGTAGTTTCCTTTGTATTCATTTTTTAACTCTTCTTTTTGTTTTGACTCTTTTAGGTAGTATAAAATATTAATATATCATCTTAAAACTGTAGATTTAGTTAAAAATAGTTATAAAAAATATATATAAGGCAGAGGGCGCGACGCAATATATAGGGTTTTTCTGGAATGGAGTAAACTGAAAACCAGCGCTGAGTATTGTTGCCAATTATCGGCAATAATAATAATAATAATAACCTGGCAACCCTGAATGTCAGCATACGTCATATTTTTTCTCCGTTACATTTTTACCGAAATAAATATCAGTAAACTCGATTTCAACAGAATTTCTATTTTAATCCAATAAATTTACTACAATAGAAACTATTTACAAGAACAAACCATGAAGAAAATCAAAATTATCCGAAATCTAAGAATCCGAAATACAACTGACACACGTTGTCACTAAATGCCTGATTACAATAATTGATGAAATGCAAACAAAATTCGACGAAATAATGTAATATGCTGACACGATCCAGAGCACGGAACGCACAATCATCACCTCCGGACCCGTCACTCAGCTCCGCCTCGCAACCACCCGCGATTACGCCCAATGCTGCAGTTGCGTCGAGCTCGAGCGACGAGTTTTTCTCCCCGCCGACGTCGCCACCACCAGTACGTCGTCGTGGGAGAGGCCGGCCGCCGACTTGCTTGGGATCCCGAGGCCCACCGGCTTCTGATAGGGTCCCCGCTCCCGGCGGTAGTGTGTCGCGCATGAGATGGACAACATCCATTAATGAAAATGTCATGCGCGCATACTTAGGGGCTACGGAGGGTGGAACCAACATGACCGCGTACCGTGCTAGGATGCATGCTTTGTTTCAGGTCCTTGAACCAGCTCTCAATGTATCGACTCAACGACTGTCGGACCAGGTGCGGGTTATTCAGCGTAATCACATGCTGGACAACACCGTGCTTGATCGGCTTCGCTCTGAACTGCAATGTAACCGCGCTACCGCCCCCTCACCGCAAGCTCCAACCCAATCACAAACTGCTCATGTGATTTCGCTGCAGCCCACTCAGGCTGATGAGGGTGAGGATAGCGGGGCTACACATGTAAGTACCCAGTGTAGTGAACAAGTGAGGAGCGCTTTGGAGAGTGCTATTCGGGACTATAGATCTTCACCACCCGAGCTTAGACCGCGGTTACCTCGGTTGCCCATGAAAAATAAGAACAAAGCGCTAATGGGTGCCCTGGATTCGCTGCTGCCGAGTTATTTTGACAGCAGCGAAAACCTTCTCGACACACATTCGATTCTGTACTGCGCGGCGGTTGCGGCATGTCGTGTTGCTAATGTAAAGTTTATTAATAATGATACAACAACACGACCGAAGCCTACCGCACCAGCCTGGCAGTGTAGGATCGAGCGTCGTGTTGAAGGAGCTAGGGCACTCATTGGTAAACTACTCTGCTTCAGGGAGGGCAACACGCGCCCTAGAGTCATGCGCTTTGTGAGGCGCGCTTTTTTGGGGACTGATATCAGACCTCAAGATTATATGGCGCGTGTCACTGAGCGCATTGACTTCCTGAAACAGAAGGTCTCTGCATGGGCTAGCCGTATCCGTAGATACAAGTGCCGGGTTGAGAGATATACCCTGAATCGCACTTTCCAAAGCGATCAGAGGCGGGTATATCGAGGTTGGGAACAACCTGACCAAGGTGTCAACGATACGTGCCTGCCGGATGATGAAGCCATGACCTCATTCTGGCGCAACATCTGGTCGGTACCTGTCGCTCACACTGATGATGGTTGGACATGGGATGTAGAGAAAGCGTGTGATCAAATCCCAGAAATGGGACTTGTTACTATCACCCCTGAAGACGTGGCCACTGCAGTCCGTCCCCTGCCCAATTGGAAATCACCTGGGCCGGATGGGCTACACAACTTTTGGATAAAATGGTTACGCAGCTCGCACGCTCATTTGGCATCCCAATTCCAATCATCTCTAGAGTCACAGTCGTTACCCCAGTTTCTCACAACAGGTATTACCCGCCTGCTCCATAAATCAGGTAGTACCACGGAACCCAAAAATTATAGACCGATTACGTGCCTACCAACATTATATAAACTTCTTACATCCATTCTGAGAACAAAAATTAACGATCACATTAATACAAACTCTATCATGTCCATTTCTCAGAATGGATGTAGGAATGGCTCTCGTGGTACTAAGGAGCTTCTCCTCATTGATATGGCCATTTGTCAACAGGCTCAGCGCTCCCGAAAGGATCTGTCGACATGTTGGATAGACTATAAGAAGGCCTACGACTCTGTACCCCATACATGGCTTATGAGGGTGCTAGAACTGTATAAAGTAAACACAGTACTACGCACCTTCCTACAGACGTGTATGGGGCAGTGGAGGACGGTCCTTCACTATCCGGGATGTCGCCGAACCCTGGGGAGCGCGGAGCCTATAAAGATTGAGCGAGGCATATTCCAGGGCGACAGCCTGAGTCCTTTGTGGTTTTGCCTGGCCCTGAATCCTCTGAGTACTCTCTTGGAGAATTTAGGGCTAGGTTACCGGTTGAGGAGAGGAGGTCAGGTTATATCACACCTCCTTTACATGGATGACCTAAAACTCATTGCCCCCAACAAATCACATCTACTAGAGTTACTAAAGGTAACTAAAACCTTTAGTGATTCCATTAAGATGGAATTTGGTGTGGACAAATGTGCGGTCATGCATGTAAAGCGAGGGAGGACTGTGGAATCTGAGGGTGTTGAGCTCTCGGATTCCATATACCTCAGATCGCTCTCCCCAACTGAAGCCTACAAATACTTGGGCATGATGGAGGCATTAGGTATTAGAGAGGCCGACATGAGACGGTCGGTGAGGGAGCGTTTCCTTGGCCGCCTGAAGAAAGTGCTGAAAAGCCTTTTGTCGGGCGGCAATAAGGTGCGTGCCTTCAATGGTTGGGTCATGCCGGTCTTGATGTACTCCTTCGGCATACTCAGGTGGACTCAGACTGAACTTGACACTCTGGACAGACAAGTTCGTACGCTGCTGACCGCATATCGGATGCATCACCCACGCTCCTCGGTGATGAGGCTGTACATTCCGCGGAAGTGTGGGGGTAGAGGCCTTTTGAATGCCAAAACCCTCCACAACCGCGAGGTGTGCAATCTCAGGGAGTACTTTCTCCACGCGGAGGCGGAGATGCACCGCGATGTGGTCATGGTGGACAGGGGTCTGACGCCGCTCTCCTTAGCTAACGAGAACTGGCGCATACCTGTAGTGCTCAGTACTAATGACCGCAGGGTTGTATGGCAAGGTAAGGAGCTTCACGGACGCTTTTATCGGGCCCTCCACGGACCTGATGTGGACTTTGAAGCGTCCGTGGCCTGGCTGCGCTCCGGTGACCTCTTTGGGGAAACCGAAGGGTTTGTATGTGCAATTATGGACGAGGTCATGATGACGAACAATTACAGAAAATACATAATGAAGGATAGAACGGTAGACATATGTCGGGCGTGTCGCCGTCCTGGAGAAACTATCCGTCACATTGTCTCTGGTTGTTCTCATCTGGCTAACGGCGAATACTTGCACAGACATAACCAAGTGGCCAGGATTATCCACCAGCAACTGGCCTTGAAATACAATCTTGTGGAATCAGAAGTACCGTACTACAAGTATGTGCCCGACCCAGTTCTTGAAAATGGTCATATCACACTATACTGGGATCGGTCTATCATTACAGACAGGACTATTGTAGCCAATAAACCTGACATAGTGGTGATAGACCGATCAGAGCGCCGTGCAATGATTGTTGATATTACTGTCCCGCATGACGAGAACCTCGTGAAAGCTGAGAAAGAGAAACTAACAAAGTATCTAGACTTGGCGCATGAGGTTGTCGCCATGTGGAATGTGGACTCAGCAATCATTGTACCGATAGTCGTGACTACTAACGGTCTTATAGCCAAGAGCTTCGATCAACATCTTTCGAGGCTCTCATTGGGTAGCTGGGTCAAGGGCCAGATCCAGAAGGCTGTACTCCTGGACACGGCTCGCATTGTCAGGAGGTTCCTCTCTCTGGGGCCCTGACCGCCGGTTTCTTGGACCCTGTTCCCGAGACCGGTGGAACGCTATTTTTTATATTTTTAAATGTTTTTTTATTTATTTTTGTTTTCATAAGTAGTTAGATATTTAAAAATGTAAAAAATATGGAGCTAAATAAAATAAAAGAATAATAATAATAATAAATGTTTTATTTCAGGCCAAGTACCCATATTGTAGCTACACAAAAAATACAAAAATATTGTAAATTACAAAAAAATACAAAATCTAAATACTTAAATCCTAAATACAAATAAATAAAATAAAAACAAAAATAAGTACAATAAAATATTGTTCCATTTCTATTTTTATTTCCGATTCGCACTGCGATGCTGCGTCAACCAATGCCGGAAGATGGCGACATCCAAGTGTTCACACATTGTTCGGAGAATCTCATTATTCGAGTGACGTAATCGCTCCCAAAAAGAAGCGATTCTCGAGCGTAGTACAGCAAAGAAGTCAGGCATTCTTGCCGATGCAAACATGTTCGACGCACTACAGAATCGCGGTAGTTTCATCAGGATGCGGTAAGCATCATTGTACTGCACCCTGATGGCACCATACGAGCGTCTTGTGTAGTTAAACCACAACTGACACGTATATAGGTTTTGACAGAACGCTCTAAAAAGAGTGTTCTTGACCTGTTCGCTGCAGCGGAAGAATCTACGCGCGATCATGTTGCATCTTACGGCAAGGGCCCTCCTCTCGCGCTCAATATCATTATCGTCACTGAGGTTCTCCGTCAACATGTGCCCGAGATACTTGAAAACCGCCACCCTCCGGATCTCCACACCATTCATAAACACCGAAGGGACACTGTCCGGACCCCTCCCACACCTAAAAACCATCATTTCGGATTTGGAAGCGTTATATTTAAGTCCATGACTCAAAGCGTATTTCTCACAAATACTTAACAGCTTCCGCAATCCCTTGATAGAGGGGCTGAGAAGCACCATATCATCAGCGTAACTTAAGTTGTTGACACAAACTCCACCGATATGACAACCGATTTTGGTGCCTCTCAGCTCCTCTATCAGGCCGTTTACATAAATGTTAAAAAGGTCCGGCGATGTCAATCCACCCTGGCGTACACCACATTCTAACCTATAGTCGTTAGAAAGTGTGTCACCCCATTTCACCTTGTTGCTCTGGTTCTCGTACCAATATCTCAAGAGATTTATAACGTCAGATGGTACTTTATGTTTATTGAGTTTTGACCATAGTAAGTTGTAATTTACCAGATCAAAAGCTCGACTCAAGTCTAAAAAACAGGCATATATACTAGTGTCTCTGTTAGTATAGTATCTGACTGTGTTTTTCAAACTGAAAATAGCAGAATCAGTTGAGACATTGGCACGGAAACCGAACTGCGCGTCATCAATACTGACGTTTTTCATAAGAAACGGATGTAAAAGTCGTTCAAATATTTTACCAATTATAGTACCCAATGAAATGGGCCTATAATTATTCAATTTTGACAAATCACCGGTTTTATTTTTGGGGATTGGAACCACCACGGTTCTCATTAGATTCTTTGGTAAATACTTAAACTTAATACATAAATTAAAAAGTGTACATAAAACTTTACTGACATCTTCGCTAGCATAGAGTATATGCTCGACACTCAATCCATCGTGACCCGCAGATTTCCCACGCGTCATTTTTCTTATCACTTCAACCACATCCTTATGTGAGAATTGCAGGCTCTCAATCCGCGGGTCCGACGGAGAGGTGTCGTACGTTACATGCTCCACTCCTTCAACGGTTAGTGGATTGACCTTAAAATGACTGGCAAAAAGTTCGGAAATATCTTTCTTATCAACTATGTTTTCAACGCTATGTGGTAAGCGGGGTTTATTTTGCAGACGCTTTGTGGCTTGCCAAAATTTTGGGAAGTTTTTATTTGCTCTGTACGCTGCTAAAATATTCATTCTAATCTGGTCTTCGTTATTCTGACACCATTTAAGTTTGCTTTTGAAATTCCTACGACTTATCACCATATCATTGTAGACTGGACCAGCTGTAGGCCTACCAGCCACCAACCAGGTTGAGTAATGAAGCCGAGCTATTTTATGACTTTGACTAACGTGGTAGTTCCAACCCACCACCGGTTTCCGTTTCCTATTCGCATCGCAGTGTGAATCGAAACTAATAACAGCCGCTTTTCTTAAAATACCTACAATTTTATCATAAAAACTATCTATTAAAAATAAATGTTCCGTACAAGTAAAATGCTGCAATGCAATGCTGGGGTTGTCTCCAATTGTTTTGTTGTAAGTTTTTTAAAATTTATTTAGTCTTAAGATAAGTTGTGATCAACCACTAACAATAATGAAAACAATAAAGCTTTTATTTATTATAAACAAATGGGCAAAATATTTACAGTAATGAAATTAACAGTAAATAATTAAAGTATCATTGATATGCATACATTACAAAATTAACTATAAACATACATAAATATGACATCACTTGCGGTCAATTAATTAACGTGAATTTTGATATATTTGCATTACTGAAATGATAGTTTAATTGGTTTTGTTTATTTATTAAATTATACTAGATGATGCCCGAGACTTTGTACGCATGGATTTTAAGGTTTTGGACTCCTTAATTTCCCGGGATAAAATTTCGTGAAAATCGGTTGATAAGACTGGCTGTTAAACCGTAGCAGACAGGCAGACAGGCACACTTTCGCATTTATAATATTAATATGGAAACAGGTTACTCCTTAACAGTCTCATCCATACTAATATTATATATATATTTTTAAAAATTTATTCTTTATTCAACAATAAAAGGTTAAAGGCACAATATGCGAAAGTGTTTGTCTGTGTGTCTGCTACGCTTTCACGGCTCAACGTTTAACCGATTTTGATGAAATTTGGTATAGGGATAGTTTGTATGCCGGGGAAAGACATAGAATCCCGGGGAAAGACATAGAATTTTTATCATAATATTAAAGAGCTCCCGCATGCATGCATGCAATGATCGCATGGAAACACATTCAATAATATAATAAACGCTTCCAATTGATTATGCTTGAAGAATCATTTTCAATTGGAAGGAAATTTTCTCATCGGTACATAATCGATAGATTGTACGAGAAAAGCAACCATCTGCTTCAGGGAGAAGTGGATTGGGATTACCAAGCATTTTTTTTTTGTAATCCACTACAAGTTAGCCCTTGACTGCGATCTCACCTGATGGTAAGTGATGATGCAGTCTAAGATGGTAGCGGGCTAACCTGTTAGAGGTATGGCAGTTATATTAAACCCATACCCCTAATCGGTTTCTACACGGCATCGTACCGGAAAGCTAAATCACTTGGCGGCACGTCCTTGCCGGCAGGGTGGTAACTAGCCACGGCTGAAGCCTCCCACCAGGCCAGACCAGAGAAAATTCAGAAATTATAAATTCCCAAATTGATCTGCCGGGGATCGAACCCGGGACCTTCCACGTTAAGACAGCAGCGCTTAACACTGCGCCAGGGAGGTCGTCATAAACCTAGTTGGCGACCACGACTCTTCTAAGACTGTCGCTCTTTCTTTGGAGAATTCGGATCGCTAAAATAAAGTAAAACAGTTTTACTTAAAAAATCACTAACCGTTTTAGTTAGAATGTAGGTAGCAGTGTAGCAGCACGATAAAAGTACGACGCAAACTTTTGTCAAAGTTTCCCTCGCGACATGAAAAATGCATTTGATTGCCAATACGAGCTGGCTACTTCGCCTATTGGAAGATTCAAGCGATCGTGGTCAAGTTTAGTTTGCTTTTTGTTACATAAATGAAATTGAGAGCTGATGGTCTAGTGGTAGCCCTAAAAAGTACTGCGGATTTTTCCTCTAGTTTTGCACACACATCAGGTGATTGCGAGAGTATTGGTTAGGCAAAGTTGACTCAGGTCGACTCCACGTGCAATCATACCGGAACGGTAAGAAAAAATGTACCCTTTTAAGTCAACAATCAACATCTCGTGAGGATGCTCCGGTGTCGGAGTGAAACGATGAGAGTGCTTTAGGAGATTTTTGAGGTGTGGTGCGTATAACAAATCACACGCTGCACGTTGTTCCTCAAAGGTTTGGCGGTATTAGCAGATTATAGCGAATTAAGCTTCTTTTTCCTTCGTTCACTTTCGCATTCATAATATTAGATAGAAGTATTCTAATCCTCTTACAATTATTATTAACTACTTATTAGTTAAATATTCAGTTCTTTTTCTTCATGTGCCTTTCCATTACTGAAGATCAGCAGTCAGTTTTATAAACTTCTCCTTGTTCATGGCTAGGCGGAATAGTTCTCTGACTGTTTGAGACCAGTCATCTCCCATAAGTTACGTAGCCATGACATCTTCCTTCTTCCCACCCCCTTTTGCCAGCGATTTTCACCATCATTATAGTTTGCAGCAGGCGGCACCTATCGTGTCGTAAAATATGGCCTAGGTACGAGAACTTAAGAAGAAATATTCAGTTACAAGCATAATATTTACTTAATAGTTCCAAACTTCGTGTTAGCACTTGCAGCAGCTTTGAAACTTAGACGCGATACCTACTGTCACAAGCAGGCGAAACTTGCATGCTTACGATATTTTACCGTATGCATATTATCTGTTTCTGCCTTATTTCACACCCTCTAAAATTAAGGTTCCTTTAAACAGATTAATACCTAATTATATTTTATATCCATACGTCCAAAAAAACATTCTTTTAATATTTGAGGTGGACTCAATAATTTTTCAAGTCGATATATTATAGTATCTTCGATTAAAGTTCTTCGTCCTAGCTTATACCGATTAATTACTACATGTGTAAAAAGCTTTGCTATATTTTTATCGTGCGCTCTACAATTATTTACCTATAATTTCATGTGTGGTTCAAATTTCAATGCTGTTCAGTTAATTAATTAATAAAATTTAACTCATTAATTTAACAAATACTTACCTTACCTTACTTTATAATTAGCTTTCATGAAGTATATTATACGTTAATTTTTGCCTGGTGGGAGGCTTCGGCCGTGATCCAGTTACCACCCTACCGGCAAATTCGTGCCGCCAAGCGATTTAGCCTTCCGGTACGATGCCCTGTAGAAACCGAATAGGGGTATGGGCTTAATATAACTGCCATGCCCGCTACCATCTTAGACTGCATCATCACTTACCATCAGGTGAGATCGCAGTCAAGGGCTTACTTGGAGTGGATAAAAAAACGCCTTGTTGATTGTTGAAGTTTTCTTCCAATGTTCGTAGAGTAAAAACGCGCGTTTTAGAGAAGAACGTCACAAAAACATAAAGTCGACAGTAAAAACACAAAATTAATTCAAATTTGTGGAGTCGTAACTCGCTAATGGCAGGGTAATTAGGAATTTAATAACATTTTTAGCTGAAATGCGCATTATGTCCGGTGGTGAACGAAATTTCGTATTCCGTCTTCCATATTTTAACATTTTTATTCCGAGGGTGGAGGGATAACAGGGAAGTTCTAATTATAACATTGTGACACTCTCATTATTTATAATTGGCCGAATTACATAACGTTTTAAAATTACATTTTTGCTTTAATAGGTTCAAGGATGTAACACCACCAACTCACCATTGGCTTTGTATGCGAGATATATCGTCCCTATTCGGTTGCAAGTTGGGTTTAAGTCTATCTGGTATCACTAACGATCTTGCCAAGTTCCTAAATTATCTCTAATCTTAAAGTATTGTTATTAAGTCACTAGTAGGATCTTAAAGATTCACAGAATGATTTTTTACTTAAACATACATTTCATGGAGTATTTTATCACTAGCTCACGTTTTTGTCCATACTATCTATACTAATATTATATTGTAAAGAGGTAAAGTTTGTGACTTTGTGAGGTTGTAGGGGGTAATCTCTAGATCTACTTAACCGATTTTGAAAATTCTGGTACCAATAGAAAGCCACATTATTTGTGAGTGTCTTATGCTATAATAATAATATATTCACATAAATTATCATGGTGAGGTGATTATTTCACGCGGATGAAGTCGCGGGCATCTGATAGTAGTTTATAAAACTAGACATTGAGTTCAACTATCCCTTCTATTAAAATCTATTTTATCGTTACTTATCTCCGTTTCTCTCTCTTTATATATTTTTTTTATCAATGCCTATTCGCCAATGATTACATTAAATAAGTATAATATTTCATTAAAGCCTGTCGATATCTAAAATTTATGATTAAAGTAATTTCAAAACCCATTTCATTTGCATTGCAATCGAAGAACGAGATCCATCAAACTTTTCTTCGTTATTCTAAAGCAGACATTGATAAATAATTCATCGTTTCGCGCATTACTTATAGACTGAGTACGCCATAATTCACATCGACTGCGGCTACCCTTCCCGTAAATGCGACGTAAAATATAATCGCGGTAATCCTATCTATTACTGATTTATTTTACCCCATCCAAATGTAATTAGAATGACCTTAATAATAATAATGATGTCCTCCCGACCGAAATTCGGCCACGGCGTCCAATCTCCAGAGATTAGCCATCTGCGCGGGAGATATTATTGTGCACAAGTGTGTGCGCAAACATAGGTGCACTCTCTGTTCCTTTACTCTCATAGCCCGATGAGACGGAAGATCCGAGACGACCGGAGAGAGATCAGGCGCAGGACCGACGGCTTAACGTGCTCTCCGAGGCACGGGGGTGAAAACCGCCAACTTCCTAACTCCGGGTTAGTACTGAGAATTTCTAGTCAGAAAACCCCAATACTTAATTATGGCCCGACCCGAGACTCGAACCCTCGATCCCGGAACTTTCTGGGCCGCAGTCAAACATGCCAACCACTGGACCAACGAGGCAGTCGTGTGATTTATTTTACCCCATCCAAATGTAATTAGAATGACCTTAACACCCCTATGACTAATTATCAACTCTGGAACAGTAGTTTGTTATATGAGTGTGCTGTGTGTGTAAGTTAATACTTCATGAAGGAACTTGAAATTTAATTTGCTATAATCCGCAACAATAGGCAAATATATGTGGTACAGCGTATCTTGCACTTGCAGCTTATCTTGCACTTGCAGCTTGCAATATTCACCACACGACATAAATTTTTCTAAATTATTCTCAACGTACGTTTCACTCCGACACCGGAGCATCTTCAGGAGATGTTGACTCGACAATGCACGATTGTAAAGAATCTTTACAATCGTGCAAGATAAGCTGCAAGTGCAAGATACGCTGTACCACATATATTTGCCTATTGTTGCGGTTTATAGCAAATTAAATTTCAAGTTCCTTCATAATCATGGACTTCCGCAAAGTAACGCCTGCTTCTATCCAATAGTTAATACTTCAGTTTGTGTATGTGAGAGATACAAAGTAAATCAATTTCTTAATGAACTCTCGAAAATGCACGAGTGTTTCACGAGTATCGAGTCAACATCTCTTGAAGATGCTCCGGTATCGGAGTGAAACGTACGTTGAGAGTTGTTTGGAAGATTTCTGAGGTGTGGTGAATCATCATACTATCCATACTAATATTATAAATGCGAAAGTGTGTCTGTCTGTCTGCTACGCTTTCACGGTCCACCTATTCAACCGATTTTGATGAAATTAGGTACAGGGATAGGTTATATCTCCGGGAAGAACATAGGTTACTTTTTGTCCCGGAAAATTGAGGAGTTCCCGCGGAAATCGAAAGAACCTAGTATCTATCGCGTATTTATTTGAAAAAGCAATTTTCAATACAGTTGTCAAACATGGCGCACTTTCAGAGGCTGTAGTTATGATTCGAAAATTGAATCTTTCGCATAGGCATCTTACTTTTACACGGTCGTGACTTACTTTTACAAGCTCGACACTTACTTTTGCAGTTTAGTTTTAAATTTTCCAAGTCAATTAAAAAAGTTTAGTAGCAAGGAGTTTTCATACATAGAATATAATCGGATAGGCTTTTTACGAGGAAAAATGAATGAATCCGTACGTTTTTGCATTGAATTTCCAAAATTCTTTTAAATGGTTGTTGATTATATTTAATTACCAGTTTTAATTTAATTATTTTCAACATTTGACAAAAATCGAATAGGCTGTATACGCGTAGGTACGAACTACGAACCCGTAGCCTAGTTTCGTTGAAAAGAAAAAATATGTCCAGGTGTAAATACGCGCCATTTGCTGAAATTTTTTATTTTTTATGTGATAAATTGATTATATTTTTGTTAATACCTATGAGTTCTAGTACTAATGATGAAATGGAATTAACTCCACCAGAAAACTGCGCAAGATGGAATTTTGCGATCGATTTGGATTTGAGCGATCTTCAACCCGTGCACAGCAGCAAATTTCACTGAATTTTAGTCATTGCTCAAGCTTTACTCTCAGTTTTCAGAATTAATTACTATGTACGTATGTATATGTTGAAATAAACTTGTAATTCTTTGATTTGTTTATTACTATTTCCCACAACTGTATTGAAAATGTCGTGTGATACACGGGTGTGAAGGTTATTGCAAACTCGTGACATTAAAAACCCTCACCTTCGGCTCGGGCTTATTAATGACAGCTCGTTTGCAATAACCTACTTTTCACCCTTGTATCACAATATACTATTGTTTTGCGTATTAAGGCGCGTTTACATTACCGGAGACCGAATACTTCCGCCGCTTTCGGTTTAACCGGATTCGTCTACGATTCGGAACCGAATTGGCCTATTAACATAAGGTCGGTGACCGAATGCGCTGGTTAGGTTTTCGGCCAATAGCAAGTTCCCATAAGTCGCTTCTGCCCGAATAAGGCCAACCTTATTAAATACTAGCTGATGGCCGCGACTTTGTCCGCGTGGATTGAGGATTTTTGTTTTCCGTGAGAACTCTTAAATATTCCGGGATAAAAACTTAAAAAGTAGCCTACGAGTAGGTACCTATGTGTTATTCCAGACTAGATTATAGTCTGTGCCAAATTTCATCCAGATCCGTTTAGCCGTTCTGGCGTGATTGAGTTACAAATATCCATCCATCCATCCATCCAGACTTTAGCATTTACAACATTAGTATAGACTTCAGATTAATAATTTAGCCTACGTAATATTTCAAGCGTATCATAATTTTAAAAATACAGCTAAATTCATGGCTCAGTTACATGCATTACAATTAAGAAGAGGCTGTCTTATTTTACTGTCGTAGGTAGTAAAGCAGGAGGAATCTATACTATCCATATCCATACTCATATTATAAATGCGAAAGAGTGTCTGTCTGTCTGTCCGTCTGCCTGTCTGTCTGTCTGCTACACTTTCACGGCTCATCTGTTCAACCGATTTTGATGAAATTTGGTACAGGGATAGTTTGTATCTCGGGGAAGGACATAGACTACTTTTTATCCCGGAAAATTAAAGAGTTCCCGCCGGTATCAAAAACATCAATCCACGCGGATGAAGTCGCGGGCATCATCTAGTTTTAAAATATAGCTAAGTTCAAGTATCTTAAAATGGCTCAGTAACATGCATGAGATCTTATTTTACGTAAAGAAGGAATAGGTAAATAAAATTCGTCGGTTTGCACCTTACTTACACCGAGTACGCCATAACTCACATCGGCACCAGCGGCCCTTGCGTAAATGCGACGTAAAATACCGTCGCGGTAATCCTATCTATTCGTGATTTATACATAAGAAGGATCATTCCAGTAATTTCATAGCAATGCGTTAGTTAAACCATATATTATAAGTGAATTATTCGGTAACAGTCCATTTCAAGGGCAAGTGGAAAATCGGAAAGGATTTATATTTTTCACCCAATTTTCCTTCAAATTTTTATCGGGCGATTTCTCGAATTAAATAATCTATCTCACAACTGTGTCTGTGTGTGTGTGAGTGTTTGTATGTATGTGTGTGTTATAAATGCGAAAGTATGTTAGTTTGTTGGTTTATCTTTCACTCACACTATACAGAGTAATGAATCGACGTGATTTTTAGCATGGATATAAGTACATAATCCCAGAAAATTTCAGGTAGCTTGAACTGATTCAAGCGGGATTTAAAAAAACCTCAATTCACAGAATGACGGACGAAGTCGCAGGCATTAGCTAGTACCTACTAAAATATCTGAGACTAGGTGATGCCCGCGACTTCGTCCGCGTGGACTAAGTTTTTTCGATTCTCGCGGGAAGTCCTCAATTTGCCGGGATAAAAAGTAGCCTATATCCTTCCCCGGGATACAACCTGTTCTTGTACCAAAATTCATCAAAATCGGTTGAACAGGTGGGTCGTGAAAGCGTAGCAGACAGACAGACAGACAGGCACACTTTCGCATTTATAATATTAGTATGGAATAGTATGGAATTGATTTGATAACTTATTGCTAACATCATTAAGGTAGAATGTTGTTCAGGTTAATTCACCTCTAAAAACGTAATATAACATAATATGAGCACTAACAATTAGAACATATTTTAGATAATGAGCAATCACAGAAACAATACGATGATAATGTGCCTTAATACGTATATTATTTAAAGCACTTTAAGGTTAATTAATTAGTACCTAGATAATTATAAAATACTTGTTTAAGTATTAAATAGTATTTAATTAGTATGGATTAAAGCAGTTCAGTTCATTAAGTATTAGTAAGGAAGGATACGCGGCAATAGATACAATGGAATTAACAAGGGTGGTATTCCATTAGCCGCGACTCGAGACGCTGGTCAGCCAGAGTGTATAACTGCATTAGTGTATTCTTTGACTGACGCGATCGTTCTCATACAAGCTTCGGCATCAAGTAGATTGGACGATAGATTGTGCACCAGTATATTCCGTCAGTTCTCTTTGCGTCGTATTCCTCATTACTGAGGGTCGTGACCCCTTCCCATTAATCAAATAATTATAGGAGTTTTCTTGGGATAATAGTGCGGTGGGTTAGATAATAGTCTTAGGTTTTTGTAACGATTATTATCTGATGTTAGTGATAATAACCGGGACTGACGGCTTAACGTGCTCTCCGAGGCACGGAGGAAACGAAAAGGCCAAATTTGAACCTCCAAATTCGGTCACCCATTCAGTTAACGAGTTGGATCAACGTTGCTTATCATTCGCAATTGAGTGATATGCGTTGTCACAACTAGGCCACTCGTCCCTCAATCAGTCAGATAGGTATGACTTTATGAGTGAAGTGATCCCGGCCTACTACCAAAGCTTGTAAGCTATAGCCGATTCTGCTGGGTAAATTGATAAAGCTATTGAGCTTCTAAGCTAAAAAAAAATGTTTCAATGTATGCGTGAAATGTAGTAGGCATAGTAAGTAATTGATGTGTATATTTATGAGTTTACGGAACCAAATACTCCTTAGGTGTAACCTCTTTTGGCAAGTATTTTTACCCTTTTCAAGTAAGTAGGTAGGTGCTTACAGACACGTTTACCGTTTACCCATTCAGAAAAATGAAAGAGTGTTCTAAAGTAACATAGTTGTAAGTGAAGTTAGCAGGAGGATCAAAACTGTCTGTGCGTCACAAGCACACGGAGGCGGGTTAGGCCGCCCTATTGTTACTTATAGCACGTACTGTGTACTCGACTAATTCCCGCTCACTGCCAAGTATTTCGACTAATATAATTAGAGGGGGGAATAGACATTGCTTGGAAATCACTTCTTAATTGCCAAGTGCGCAATTTAAGGTCTTGTTAGGAATTCCGTTTGCAAAGTATTCCGTCTTAAAAACTACCTAATTGTGTTAAATACTGGAACCAGCAAGTCGCTGGTGTTCTGTCAAGATTAATTATATACCTACGGGTAAGATTTGTGTTGTAATTAGAATAACTGACGCTATAGCTTAGATATAGTAATAATAGTTTGACGATAAAAACAGAGCATTCCTGCGGAAATTTTAGTATATTGATTTATATGGACGAAGTCGCGGGCATTATCTAGTAGACCGTACGGTACGATTGGAAGTGTTTATTGTTCCTGTGAATCATTCTTGACGCGGACTGTGCCGCTGGTGGCGCACATAACCGCTTAGTGCGGAATGCGTAGAAGTATTTTTCCAGCGATTAAAAAAAAAGGTTATTTTTTGGTACCCCAAAAATGGCTTTTTCCAATCATCAATTTATTTTATTTTTATTGTTTTTTAAAAATAAAATAAATTGATGATTGGAAAATTTAAACCCAATTAAACAGTTAAAGTACATAAAACACCGCATATAAGCATTACTATCGCAATTATTGAACACCGTTGCAGTGACAAACATTGAAATTGCTTGCGGTTCACAAATTAACCCGATTCTGAATTCGGGGCCTTATTACGTATTTATGATTGCTACAGTGAAACGATCGCAATCACCTCTGATGGGTTAACATTCGTTATACAGTCCTAGCAAGAAACACATAAATTCAGCCAATCAAAATAATTGTAACAATGATTGATGCAACTTTTACGGAATAGGGCTACCGAGTAGCGATGTACTCCTCTGATGACATTTAATTTGATTACCGTTTACATTTAATTTGAATACGCTTTGTATCATAAATAAACTAAATTCATTCAAAAATGATTTATTAATTATGCCTATTCGACTAAATTTAATCATTCAAACTAGTTATTTTAAAACTTGTTAATAATTTTAGAAGAGAATGCGAGCAAATGAAAAGTTTGTTTTTATAATTTGTATCGGTCAAATTATTAAAATAGTATTTGAGTCGCCGGGGCATGGGACTGGATGCAGGCGGCGGAAAAACGCGGCATGCGGAAGTACTTGCAAGAAACCTATGTCCAGCTGTGGACATCTATCACTACAGCCCATTACCGTCCCACTGCTGGGTACAGGCCTCCAATCTCATAGGAGAGAGGGAATTAGAGCTTAGACCCACCACGCTGCTCCAATGCGGGTTGGCGGCCTTTAACGACTATTATCATGTTAGTGATAATAACCAGGACCGACGGCTTAACGTGCTCTCCGAGGCACGGGGGTGAAACACCCCCATCACATCTACATCTATCAGTTGACAACAAAAGATAGCTATTCTTGATAAATTTTGATGAAATCAGTCCTAAATTCGCAATTTCTATTTAATGACAAAAGATTGGTAGGTATTTAATAACTCTCCATCTATTTTCATCCGAGTCAAATATTTTTCCTTGGAAATCCATCTTTGTCGACGTTTATTTGTTGCTTACTTTTCCAAGTATACGTTTGAAGTACGAATTGAAATTTTCCTTTTTGTGATAATAAAATACATGATTTATTTTCACGGATGATTGAAAATGTTTCTTTTGTGTAGATTATTAAAAAGTTTGATATAAGCAAGTATAAAAAAGAGGAGCAGTATCGCGTCGTATAGCGTCGCGGTGCTTTCGTCGCAACATTGTTACATTGTTGTCGCAGCATTGCCTGGTGGGAGGCTTCGGCCGTAGCTGGTTACCACCCTACCGGCAAAGACGTGCCGCCAAGCGATTTAGCGTTCCGGTACGATGCCGTGTAGAAACCAAATAGGGGTATGGGTTCAATTTAACTGCCATTTAACAGGTTAGCCCGCTACCATCTTAGACTGCATCATCACTTACCATTAGGTGAGATCGCAGTCAAGGGCTAACGTGTAGTGGATAGAAAAAAATAAACTGTATGACTGTATTTCACTATGACTGTATCGAACATCAGTTGATCCTTTACGTAGCCTACGTAGTCGCGAGGATAAAATTGGCATTTTCTATGAAATCTTTTTTATTTCGCGGATGTTGCGGTGCGTCGTGTCTCTTTCGTCGTTCAACCACAGAATAGGTAATAGTAGTTCAACTAGGACCATGAGGACCATATACTATATTATTATGACCTATATGCGTTGTTTTTCAGTTATGTGTCTTATTGTAAACGAGCTGAGTCGCAATTCTCGAAATAGTCCAGGATTCAATTACACCTTGCGGTTGGGCTGGTTTATTAGCATAAGCTTATCATGCGGCGAGGTTTATGCAATGTTCATAAATACAGCCTATTGAATTTGTTTTCGTAGTTCGGTTGGTAGAACTGTATATAGAGAGGTAGATATTTATACTCAGTATTTTTGTTGGTTAAGGATACTTTTACGGATACTGTAGGTACTTTTAAATGAAAAACAATATTATTATTACAGCGGGGTAACGCAGCCAGCGTTCTCGGCACATTGCCTCATTGCAGTAGCTTAGATGATATTCTATGTTATAAAAAACATAGTATTATTGCTACAGATATGCATGTTTTTTAAGAAGTCTGATTAAAATCATTGAAGTATAGAACAAGCTTTTAATGTGATGGTAAGATGTAGATGGTTATCTTGAATTATCTTTATCTTTTTAACGAAAAGAAGCTCCCAATTATGCGTCAAAGTTGTCAATTTGTTCAAAGCCAAATTGCAAACAAATCAAGTTGCCAAAGAAAGGTCTCCTTTGATCGCAACGAGTCACAAACTCCCTGATAAACTTTTGACTTCTCAATTTGTATAGGCTGCAATCAATAAAAAGGTTGCTGAATTTAAATTTGCACTTAGAAACTAAAATCCATCTATTATTACTTTAAAATACCACCGCGGACGAAAGATAACTTTTTATCTTTCTAAAAAAAAAGAAATTAAAATTTCAAATAAGTACCATTTTTATAAAAAAATTGAAATTACATCATACTTAATACCTAATATAATAAATGCGAAGCTGTGTTTGTTTGTTGGTCTGTCCTTCAATCACTTCGCAACAAAGCAACGGACCGATGTGATTTTTTGCATGGGTATAGTTGAGGACCTGGAGAGTGATATAGGCTAAAATTAAGGAGTTCCCGTGGGGATTTAAAAAACTTATTCCACGCGGACGAAGTCCCCGGCATCAGCTAGTAACGAAATAAAATGTGAGAATAATAGATTTATTCACTGCAATGCATCGGGAAAGAGATACAACAATGCAATTAATCAATTAACTAAGTTTATGCAATTAACAATGCCATGCCAATAAAACAATGTTGGCCACATCGATGTATAATTTAGTACAATGTTGGCCGCGGCGGGAGGGAAAATCAAAATGTAGCATTTGAAAACATACTTTTGTTATTTTAATAAATCATCTGTATAATATTTTTAAGTTTTTTTGCAATTGATATTATTTACATAATTGAAAGAAAACAACTATGAACCAATAAACTTATTGTATGTAACATTTATGATACTGAGAACCATAATACTCGTATTCACACGCAATACCTTCGACTATAGAAACCCACCCAGATTTGGGTAAATTTACAAGTAATCCCCGAAGGAAAATTTGATGCAATATTCCTCTCGGTGAACCCAAAAATCCACGCTGATCTCTTTCCTAAAATTAATGAATTTTCTTATCCACGCTTGAGGAAAAAAACAGCCTGTTCGATTGAAAATTTGAAACATGGTGTGAAAATTTTAAGAAATTTTGTTATACCTATCATTAAAAGAAATCCTTTTATGAAAGTGAGATTTAAGTTTTTAGTCAATTTTAAACTTATTTGAAATAAGTTTAATATATTTTATGGTCACGGGTTTGTGCTTGACCATAATCTCAATATTATCTAACACTGACTTTGCTGTCCTAAGCGAAGGATTGATATACTTACCGGAGTAAAGAAGCGAAAGGATATTTACTGCAAATATTTCAAAAATTAGCGTGTTATAGTAAATATTGGATTATCAAAAATATTTAATTACAGATTATACCCCCATAATAGGTACAGATAAAGGTCCCTTATTAGAACGACATAAGTCTTTGAAGTATACAATATTAACAGCTACAACAACTCAAAAATCAAAGTCTGGTATGATACCGGAATTTGATATATTAGATTTGATAGTAATCCCAGTGGTATCACCACAAAACATTTTAGAAGTGAGAGCGCGGTCTGCATATTTTGAAAACGAATAACCCAGTGGAGCCTGCACTTTATCGCGAATTGATCGCACAGTGTTCGCGCAATAGGTATTATTTACTATACAAAGAATTCTAGACACCGGAAAATTGCTTATAAACCTTTCAAAGGTGGCCACCCCTTATGCCTTTGAAAGGTGAGCTAGAAAAGTAACTTGATTATTAGTTATCACCTTTCAAAGGTAAGCTAGTTGGTTAAGTGAAACTTAAGTGACTGTTTAAGTGTCTATTTGGTTAATGACCAACTCTCGCCGGTCGTCCTCGCAGCCCTTTTTGGGTCTCGGGGTTACTGCTCAGAGCGATGGCCCTCTCCAGTGGTTTCAACGTCACCTGCAACTATAGGCAGGGCACTGGGTGGGACCTCTGGTTTGTGGTGTCATATGCGAGTAATTCCATGATGGGCTTACGCCCGCCGCTCAGCGAGGTCGAGCCCGCCAGTGAGGTCCTGGATGGCGCCCATCAGCTAATAACCAACATTTGAGATCCTATGGTCTTTATACTACTTGACCCGCCCCAGCTTTATACGGATGCAAGATCTTGTAAAACTTTTATAAGACACGCAGCAGGTTACGAAAGTGGAATCAATTACAGGTGAAATTTACCTTCTCTAAGTTTGACACGCCAAACTTTTTAAGTTGAAATTTAGATTGCCTTTGTGCTTCCATTGTTTACTTTTTCGACGGTTCGACAGTGGGATTATATTGAAACTTTTTACATTAAGACCTTCAAGGCTTAAAAAGTTTTGGAAACTGTCGTCTTTTTCAATTTTGGACCTTTAATAAAGGTCTTTTTAGTTGACTACTAAATCTTTTGTAAAGAATACGTTTTATTTAGCAACAAGCAAACGAAACAAAGACCTTTACGCACTCCAAGCATATTAAAAGCACTGCAGAAAGCTCCTATACTAAGTCCAGAGGCCTCGGCACTTTCGAGGGCTAAAACGGAAGTAAACTTGCGCATTGGGTGTTAATAGCACAGAATAGGTAATTGTTAATAGTATGAAATAAAGCGCGCATTAGTTCCTCAGTGAGTTTTTCACTTTTCGCATAGTTTAGGAAGGATAAAATATACAACTTGGCCCACCACTATCGTCACAAAGGTATTTTTACCTGAAACTTACGCACTAACTAAGGTATGGTATACTTCTAAGGTATGTTACGCTTTGTAAGTTAAAAATATAGCTAAACAGTAGTAAGTTGAAGAAGTTAATAGATCTTATATCAAACCCAGAAATAGTCATAATCTGCATAGCAAAATATTTACTCATTTCCTTTCCTAATCCTAGCTGGAGGCTGAGTAACGATCTGGCAAAATGCAAGATTCAATTTAGCCTTGATAGCTAATTTATTTCCCCTTCGCATAGACGTGCTGACTGGGAACCTCTTTTTATACACCTGTATATTTTACAGTAGGATGATTCTAATACACGTGATTCTCCTTCATTTTATCCTTTTAAGTGTCAATATTCTTTTAAGTATTTTGTGGCGTTCCTACTCAAACTTACAAAAACTTTGATCAGATAAGCACATTGATCTTAAATATCTCACTTATTTTAAAAGATACGACCTATTTAAAATAAGATAGATATTAAAAAAAAATAACAATAGGTATTTCTTCTAATTTTTCCTGGATCATTTCGGTACTTCTAACTAAAATTGCTATCATGCATTTCAATATTTTCATTATGATTTCCCTAACTACGAGTACATACGGACTCCTTTAGTAAGCATTTATTGTCTGGTGGGATGGCTTCGCTAGAGACAAAGGACAGCAACCAATCAATTTGCGTTTCGGTACGAGAGCGCGTGCCGTATAAATACCAATAAAGGTATAGGTAGACCGTACCAATAAAGTATAAGGTTTTATAATAAAATGCGATACACTTTCCACCTAAGCGGACTTTTATCTTGGATTGCATCCAGGTGACATTACAGTCAAGGACTAAGTTGGCATTAAATTAAATAACGTGACAAATCTGAAAAATGCGCTTTCATATACAGAAAATCAGGTCGTCTCTTTAAAAATAAAGATAATATTTTGGTATTAAATGCAAAGTATGGAGCTAAAATATCACGGCAAATTTGAAATTTGTATTCAAAACATTTGGTTATTTGTGTTAGCATATTTTATTTAGCTGTTTAGCATATGCAGCACGTTGGGTACACTGAGTATTTATGCAAATATGTTAGGTGAGCTTAAACATAGTAACCTGTTTTGTTTACTATTATGCTAGAACTCAACTAACTAAACTAAGTTTAAAGGTATCGCGCAGGTAGCTTAGAGAGAGTCTGCGTTGTGAAATAATTTCCCTAAGTATTATTTTTTTCAACTATCTACATTACCTATTTGATTACCTATTGTGAATCTAATAATTTTATTATCCTGAGTTAACGAGAACAAAGACTATAATAGAAATTGGAATCGGATCCAAAAGCAAAACGTGCAAAAACAGTCTTAATAAAAGCGAATGAAAATAACAATTCCCGCTATCACAGGATTATGCGAATATCAAACTGACATAAGATAAAAACTCTCCCCGGCTACCACACAAATCCATTTCCAAGTTCAACAGATCTTTTTCCTACAGTTTTACTCTCGCGGTAGCAGATTTTGTGTCATTTTTAGGGACATTGCCAAAGTTCGTAAAGTTTGCTCATTTCAGAACTTTCGTAATTATACGGTGGCAAGATTAGATGTATGACGGGACGATAAAGTCTTGATAACAAAAGTGATTAACCTACAGAAGAACTGGAAAGTTTCTTTCAATAGTTTCTTAACTGTTTTATTTTGCAGTGACTACTAATAACTCGGCGAAATCGTATGTAGGTACCTATGTAGGTCTACGTAACTTTGTTGCAATACTTTCGAAGGATTTTTCAATGAATTACTTACTTTTGTAAACCGATACCCAGGTAATATTAGACCTATAATAGGTACTTCTAGGTTTTCTAGCAGATGACCGCGACTCGATCCACGTGAAGTTTTTTTAATGCTGTGGGAATTTATTTGTGGTTTTAATTTCCCAGGATAAAATTTACTATGACGATGTTTTTCTCTGGGTTCCGGGATGCAAGCTTCTTCTTTCTTCTGGCAACTTTTCGGAACTTAAACGTCCCCGTTGGACGAGACATTAAATAACTTACCGCACGCTTTATCATTACTTAAGAAACTCCTTAGTATAGATTTCAATACAAAATCTTTACTTAGCAGTTATGTAATGGTTAAGTGTCTCTGAATGCGGCAGTTAGTAAGACATATTCTACTAGCTAATGCCCGCGACTTCATCCACGTGAATTGAGGTTTTTGGGTTCCTGCGGGAACTCTTTAATTTTCCGGGATAAAAGTAAGCTATGTGTTATTCCAGACTATAATCTATCTCTGTGCCATATTTCATCCAGATCCGTTCAGCCGTTGCGGCGTGATTGAAGGACAACCCAACAAACCAATAAACCAACAAACTAACAAAGAAACACACTTTCGCATTTATAATAATAATATGATGTGTAGCATTTTTGTAGCGTGTCTTTTAGTGTAGGTAAATATAATGTTAGAGTAGCACAAAGTAACACGTTTTACATCATATAACGAAGGAGAGTCAAAGTTACAGACTAGACGTAGCCTAGAGGATTAGCAAGTTAAAGTGGAAAGTGGGTTAGCCGCATTTGTCTCAGAGACATTGTCCGTTGGGACGTAGGAGTTCGTTTCAAAGTCCTCATAAATTATATTACATTAAGTTCCGAACCTAGTAGCTAATCTATGCTCCGAACTCAAAATAAGAATTGCTGCTAAAGTAAGTCCTTTTTGTAATCATACTCAAACTTATACTCATACTCATATTTTTTTATTCAAATAAACTTATTACAAGTGCTTTTGAATCGTCGAGTGAATCGACCACTGGTTCGGAATGCCATTCCTAATGAGACTTAAATCATAAATTATCTCCAAACTTAAACTTAAAGACGTGTTAATCTTGTGATTATTAATATTATACCTAAGCATAATAGGTATAAGAAACTATGTCATGCCCGTGATTTTTTTCGCTTGGATTATTTTATTATTCCAAAGAGAACTCCTTAATTTTCCAGGATAAAAAGTAGCCTATGTCACTATCGGTTCTCAACTATACCCATGACAAAAATCACCTCGATCCGTTGCTCCGTTGCGGCGTGATTGAAGGACAAACCAACAAATCAACAAACACACACACTTTCGCATTTTTAATATTAGTATGATAGTATGATTCAAATACGTGTAGGTAATTAATAAAGTTATTATAATTATGTATAAATAAGATAATACGAGTAATTAACCTGCATAGTGCATACCCAAGAATCTTCATCATGTTCTAAAACGTGTGTGAAGTCTCTGAATTAGGCCAACGTGGTAGACTATAGCATGGATATATAATATGTAGGTACTAGATGGGCCCTTTCATAGAAAAAAATTGGGCGTCCGACCTGTGGAGCGCGCTCCACACCTGTATAAGCCTGTCCTTGTCCCCGCCATAGCGCTGTCCCGCTTTTCAGACTAGATGGCGTTAGTAAAATAGGTCCACATTCTCTGTTTGACAGGGCCCGTCTATGTAAATTGAGGTCGTTGGACTATAGTCAACTAAACTACATTCTGAGAGGAGACTTGGACTTAGTTGGAAGTAGTGAGCGGGTTGGTTGAAATGATGATGATGATGTACCTTGTGTACCTACTCGTACTGCTACAAGCTTCTGAGGTTGACTTGAACTTTGACTACATAGTTAGTTACTTGATCAGTTAGATACTTTTGGCTGCCTCGTTGGTCTAGTGGTTAGCATGTTCGACTGCGGCCGACGAGGTCCCGGGTTCGAGTCCCGGGTCGGGCTATAACAAGTATTGGGTTTTTCTGACAAGAAATTCTCAGTACTAGCCCGGAGTTAGGAAAGTTGGCGGTGTTTCACCCCTGTGCCTCGGAGAGCACGTTAAGCCGCCGGTCCTGCGCCTGATCTCTCTCCGGTTGTGTCGGATTTTCTGCCCCATCGGGCTATGAGAGTAAAGGAACAGAAAGTGCACTTGTGTTTACGCACACACTTGCGCAGTATAATATCTCCCGCGCAGATGGCTAATCTCTGTAGAGATTGGCCGCCGTGGCCGAAATTCGGTCGGGAGGACTGCTACAAGCTTCTGAGGTTGACTTGAACTCTGACTTCACAGTTATTTGATGCTCTAGTGCTCAAAGGCCAATAATAGTTCAAAAGCAAGCATGCGGATTGACGTGTGATCTCTGAACCGGAATAATCTATAAACATTGTTGGAACTAGTAATAGTTAGTATTCTGTGGTTGAACCACGGCTCAATTCATTTCAATGCACTGTAGCACAATTTAGTGCACATTTATAGATACACTAAGTATCTCTTTAAGTATTTAGCATAGGTCGATGTTGAAATTAGACACTGTTGTAATTGTAGGTAGTATACAGATGGACTTACAAAAATGTAAAAATGCAACGATAATTTTTTTGACGACCTCCGTGGCGCAGTGTGCAGCGCTGTTGCCTTAACGTGCGGAGGTCCCGGGTTCGATCCCCGGCAGGGTCAATTTGGGAATTTATAATTTCTGAATTTTCCCTGGTCTGGCCTGGTGGGAGGCTTTGGCCGTGGCTAGTTACCACCCTACCGGCAAAGACGTGCCGCCAAGCGATTTAGCGTTCCGGTACGATGCCGTGTAGAAACCGAATAGGGGTATGGGTTTAATATAACTGCCATGCCCCTAACAGGTTAGCCCGCTACCATCTTAGACTGCATCGTCACTTTACATCAGGTGAGATCGCAGTCAAGGGCTAACTTGTAGTGAATAAAAAAAAAAAAAAAATTCTTGAGATGAAACGACTGGAGTTCGTAGACAATCGGCAGGATTCAAAGATCTCTCTCTACCAAATGTTTAAATTTTTGCATTTATAATTATAAATATATTATAATAGGTATTACAGATATAATTAAGGATTATTATTATTTAAAAAAAAAACTGTGAATTCAGTTTTTTGTATAATCCCACAAACTTAACTGACCCGGTGACAGCGTCGGTAGTAAATATTAAAAACCGGCCAAGTGCGAGTCGGACTCGCGCACCGAGGGTTCCGTACAAACCTGTAGTAAGTTTTAAATTATTAAAAAAAACTACTTACTAGATCTCGTTCAAACCAATTTTTGGTGGAAGTTTGCATGGTAATGTACATCATATATTTTTTTTAGTTTTATCATTCTCTTATTTTAGAAGATACAGGGGGGGGGACACACATTTTACCACTTTGGAAGTGTCTCTCGTGCAAACTATTCAGTTTAGAAAAAAATGGTATTAGAAACCTCAATATCATTTTTGAAGACCTATCCATAGATATCCCACACGTATGGGTTTGATGAAAAAAATTTTTTTAAGTTTCAGTTATAAGTATGGGGACCCCCAAAATTTATTGCTTTTTCTAGTTTTGTGTGAAAATCTTAATGCGGTTTACAGAATACATCTATTTACCAAGTTTCAACAGTATAGTTCTTATAGTTTCGGAAAAAAGTGGCTGTGACATACGGACGGACACACAGACAGACAGACAGACAGACATGACGAATCTATAAGGGTTCCGTTTTTGCCAAATTTGGCTACGGAACCCTAAAAACTAGATGATGCCCGCGACTTCGTCCGCGTGGAGTAAGTTTTTACAATCCCGGGGGAACTCCTTGATTTCCGAAATAAAAAGTAGCCTATGTCTTTTCCCGGGATGTAATCTACCGCTATACCAAATTTCATTAAAATCGGTTGAATAAATGGGCCTTGAAAGCGAATCAGACAGACAGAGACATTTTCGCTTTTCTAATATTAGTATGGATAAATAAACAAAATCTAAACAGGCATACAAATTAGTTCCAATATTAGCCAGATAAGTTGGCGAGTCAGTTGTAACATACATTGTTATGTCTTCAATTATATCCCATCGTGATTTTTTGATGGGCATAGTTGAGGAACTAGAGAGTGATAAAGGCTACTTTTTATCCCGGAATACTTTTGATATTCCGGGATAAAATGTAGAGATAAAAAGTCAAATAGCTTTTGGCCCTTACAGGATAACAGCGTTGTGGTTACATTTTGTACCCACTACATTAGGCTGAGTTAGGACCCTTTTGTTTGCACGACACATTCTAGACGAAAATTACGAGTAAGTTAAGTTTTTTTAAGACCTTTTTAGGGTTCCGTAGCCAAATTTGGCAAAAACGGAACCCTTATAGATTCGTCATGTCTGTCTGTCTGTCTGTCTGTCTGTCTGTCCGTCCGTATGTCACAGCCACTTTTTTCCGAAACTATAAGAACTATACTGTTGAAACTTGGTAAGTAGATGTATTCTATGAACCGCATTAAGATTTTTACACAAAAATAGAAAAAAAACAATAAATTTTGGGGGTCCCCATACTTAGAACTGAAACTCAAAATTTTTTTTTTCATCAAACCCATACGTGTGGGGTATCTATGGATAGGTCTTCAAAAATGATATTGAGGTTTCTAATATCATTTTTTTCTAAACTGAATAGTTTGCGCGAGAGACACTTCCAAAGTGGTAAAATGTTGGTCCCCCCCCCGTAACTTCTAAAATAAGAGAATAATAAAACTAAAAAAAAAATATGATGTACATTACCATGCAAACTTCCACCGAAAATTGGTTTGAACGAGATCTAGTAAGTAGTTTTTTTTTAATAATTTAAAACTTACTACAGGTTTGTACGGAATCCTCGGTGCGCGAGTCCGACTCGCACTTGGCCGGTTTTTTGTATTTTATGTTTACTATGTGTTGGATCAGCAAATAAACTATATTCTATTCTAACCAAAATCTAATTAAACGCAAACGGAGTTGCAGGTGTAGGGCCTTCTGAAAAACTGAAAAATAAAATTAATTGCTGTAAACATACGAACGTTTGAAGTAATACAAAGTTCATTAGAGGAGTGAGCTATAAATACAAGCTTGTGCGCCGTAAACATCAAGTAAACCGCTTAACATTAACTTGGAATTAGCCCCAAACTGCTGTTGCGGTGTTGCTACTGGAACTTTTATATGGATCTAATAAAAGTTTCCAAATTAGCGTTACGTTATTAAAATTTTACTCTTAAGGTCAATTTGGGAATTTATAATTTCTGAATTTTCTCTGGTCTTGTCAGGTGACTTCGGCAGTCGCTAGTCACCACCTAGCAAAGACGTATCCCCAAGCGATTTAGCGTTCCGGTACGGTGCCGTGTAGAAACCGATTAGGGGTATGGGTTTAATAAACTTGCGGTGCTCCTTACAAGTTAGCCCGCTACTAAGGACTGAAAAAGTAACCGAAATAAGGGGTTTAAACACTGTTTTTTGAAACTGTTACAAAACAGAAACACTTAAAACAGAAACAGAAACGATACTGTAACCCAATCAATCTGTAACCGTTTATTTCTGTTATTAAGTGTTTTTATCTGTAATTCTAATAGGTACATGCCCTAACAAACAGCACGGTGTGACAACGAGGTCTTCTCACTTCATTGGACTTTACATACAATGACACAACATTGGCCATATGTTTTTGACTCGTTGGTCTAGTAACTGCCTCGTTGGTCTAGTGGTTAGCATGTTCAACTGCGGCCGACGAGGTCCCGGGTTCGAGTCCCGGGTCGGGCCATAATTAAGTATTGGGTTTTTCTGTCTAGAAATTCTCAGAACTAGCCCGGAGTTAGGAAGTTGGTGGTGTTGCACCCCCGTGCCTCGGAGAGCACGTTAAGCCGTCGGTCCCGGTTATTATCACTAACATGATAATAGTCGTTAAAGCCCGCCAACCCGCATTGGAGCAGCGTGGTGGATCTAAGCTCTAATTCCCACTCTCCTATGAGAGTGGAGGCCTTACTTTTTGTAGCCTGAGGAGACGAATTGGACAACTGAAATGTCTCCCCAGGCGTGTTTCATAAATAAATAATAAATAATTTGTAGCAATCCTTATTCTTACCATGAAATTGAGATACAAGTGCAAATATTTCAATAATATTTAACGACAAGCGTTTAATAAGCGATTTTAACCCGATCGCAACCTCGAAGCTTATTAAGAGTAATTATATCTTTCACCTAAACAATGTTATCTGTATCCGTCGATGGCAAATAGCCAGAAATTGAATAAAATTTGTATAACCGTAAAACGGAATTATTCCAAAGCTCATATCCGCGACCGAGTCGTTGACTTTTATGCGTGGAACGGAACATTGATGTGACGTTATAACATGCGTGCACAAACGCCAAATGTGATACGTTGTTGTCGATATCATACTTAACATATTTTCAGAAGTATATTAAAATGTATCGCTGTTTCCCGTTAGTTATATAGAGACCGCTTCATATAAATATACTAGCTAATGCCCGCGACTTCGTTTGCGTGAATTGAGGTTTTTTGGTTCCCGCGGGAACTCTTTAATTTTCCGGGATAAAAAGTAGCCTATGTGTAATTCCAGACTATAATCTCTCTCTCTACTCTTCTAGACTCTGTGCCAAATCTCCTCCAGATCCGCTCAGCCGTTGGGGCGTGATATTTAAGTAACAAACATCCATCCATCCATCCAAACTTTCGCATTTATAATATTAAGTAAAGTGCATAATAATTATATTAAGTACATTAAAACAAGCATCCATACTAATATTATAAATGTGAAAGTGTGTCTGTCTGTCTGTCTGCTACTCTTTAACGACGCATCCGTTCAAGCGATTTTGATGAAATTTGGTACAGGGGTAAGTTGTACTCCGGGGAAGGACTTAGGTTACTTTTTATCCCGAAAAATTAAAGAGTTCCCCCGGGAATCATAAAATCCTAATCCACGCGGACGAAGTCGCGGGCATCATCTAGTACTACATAGTTTATTTATTGTACCTAGGTACTATAATTTTTTACTTTCTTTTAGGACACTGGGTATTTTGTATGCTATCAGTTTTTAGGGAGTGAAAACCGAACAAACTCTTCTTCTCCTTTAGGTTTGGATTAGTTTGATTTAGTAAGGATTTGGCTACGTGGCAAGAAAGAAACGATTTTGCGGCGAGAAAATGTAGCGACAACTTTTTTGTGGATTTTTGCCAATAGTATTTGGTCACGTCTTTACAAGGTTCCTCACGGTAAACCATTTCAACGCAAAGCGTTGAATTGTCTGGATACCTACTATAGAAGGTCAGTAATGGAAGACTTTAAGTAGCCTGGGATGAGACTTGACTTAGGTATAGGTAAATAAAGAAATATTTATTTGTAAGAGTTTATTTAACTGAAAAACTTTTATGGTTTGAGTAAGGGTTGGAAAAATATTTTGAAACTCTTTGTTCTAGAGGTATTCCGTATATTTTCTAAAACTATATTTTGATCTTTAATAGGAACCTATTATTTTTATAGATAGTAATATTATACAGCCTACCCTTGGCTTTCTTCCTTGGGAAGGTAAGCGGTGCTTCGCTTGTAACTGCATTTTTGACCATAAAGATTTTTTCTGTTGGCGGATTATAGCAAAATAATTGTAATCTTTTCTTGCTGATAATAATGTATTAAACTATTTTACTGAGTGTGTACGAAAACCATTGTATACTATTTCCGAAATGTGGTAAGTCGTACTAGAATAGATACTAGGTCATAGTAGTACTTAGATATCATAGGTCACTTAAGTAATTGTCATGAATATTATTTTGAAGAATGAAGAGCCCTTTTCTTAGAAATAAGAAATCGCGTTCGTTTCCACTGTTCCCCAAATTTAATATCAGTTGTGAAATGTAACTTTATTAAATTTCGCTTGATGATTCTTTTGAAGCAATTTATTATTGATTGTTTGATTTATTACTTGTGAAGACTGTTCGCCATATTATGAAATGTTCATTGTATTGTACAATTTTATTTCATTATTAATATACAAAGAATAATTTAATTCATTATATTCTCTCCATATAACTTTAAAGTATTTTTTCATCCCACCATCTCGGAAAGAGTATTTTTACTCTTCGATATCTGAAGGTAAAATCCGTTATTATCTTCTAGAGGATAAAGTAAATTTTTAGAACATCGTGTGCACGTTAGTAAATATCACTCGTCTATGAAGTTTGTGAATTCAAAACATCATTAAAACCTATTTACTTGTACCTCTATGTTGCCGAATTTTCCATACAATCGTTTTTAATTTGTTAAAAACTCACACTCGTAACCTTCTTGGTGTACTTTTTTAATTTGCTTTGCGCGCACCATTTTCTTTCACGTCATATTGTTTAAAATTAAAACCGATTAAAAACAAGAAAATTGAAAATAAGTGAAAAACCTAAAATGAGTGATTCTAGTGACGAAGAAATTAACAGAATTGAATTTAATCTTGTGATTTTTTTTGCATTTAGTAATTTCCTCGCTGAGGTGGGATGAAAAGTTACGTGTTGCACTCGAGTGAATAGTATATTACACATCTAGGGCAGTAAAATAAGAAATGTCTCAGATCACATGTAATTGTTGTCCGAGGCGAAGCCGAGGTCAATAAACATGTGATCTGAGGCTTTCTTATTTACTGCCCGTGGTGTGTATACTATTTTTCTCCTCGACGGAGGCGGAAAGCGGCATTTTCGTTTAGCGCAGCGGGAGGAAAATTGACGCTTTCCGCCCGGAGGTGAGAAAAAGATTTTTCACCTCGTGCTCTTTTGATTCCCTCGCTGACGCTCAGGATTCCAATTTTAGACTCCTTCGCTTGCTCGGTCATCAAAATTGAGCACGCGGTTAAAAAACAACTTTTCACTCTTGTATAACAAATAACCATTTCAACGTACTACAACGTAAATGGAATACGATAAAAACTAGCTGATGTAACATTGAAATTATATAAATCTAAGAACTTCTAACTAGCCAATAGGATAGCAAAACTGTTTAAAATACTAGATTTGATTAAATCCTTTGATTTTTAAATAATTCCGACATATAATATCCATACTATTCATATTTCATACTAATATTATAAATGCGAAAGTGTGTCTGACTGTCTGCTACGCTTTCACGACCCACCTATTAAACCGATTTTGATGAAATTAGGTACAGGGATAGGTTATATCTCCGGGAAGGACATAGGTTACTTTTTATCCCGGAAAATTGAGGAGTTCCCGCGGGAATCGAAAAAAGTCCACGTGGACGAAGTCGCGGGAAATAAATATTATAAATGCGAAAGTTTGGATGGATGTATGGATGGATGTTTGTTACTCAATCACGCCTGAACGGCTGAACGGATCTGGATGAAATTTGGTACATAGATAGATTATAGTCTGGAATAACACATAGGCTACTTTTTATCCCGGAAAACTAAGGAGTTCCTGCGGGAACCAAAAAATCTCAATCCACGCGGACGAAGTCGCGGGCATCAGCTAGTCTAGTCATACTTCATACTAATATTATAAATGCGAAAGTGTGTTTGTTTGTTGGTTTGTTGGTTTGTCCTTCAATCACGCCGCAACGGAGCAACGGATCGACGTGATTTTTGGCATGGGTATAGTTGAGGACCTGGAGAGTGACATAGGCTACTTTTTATCTCGGAAAATTAAGGAGTTCCCGCGGGAATCAAAAAAACTTAAACCACGCGGACGAAGTCGCGGGCATCAGCTAGTATTTTGTAAATCTATGAAAACTATATCTTTCAGCATAGGCTTTCAATTTGCACTGTGTTTTTTTAATGAAATTATATTGAGTGTGTATAAAATTGGTTAACGCTTCTCTGTCTACTCACCATCTAGTGTGTTCGCGTATAGCGTAGTTTTTCTTTGCACTTACCTGTCCGTTGTCCTACGTGAGGGACAAACGTGACACAGCAACTCGATACGACGCAACGTGACAGTATCAAACAGTAGGTAGCTGACCCTTCACGTGTCCTAAAAATGACAAGTTTGTCGTTTTCTATGGCGTCGTATTGCGTTGCGTCGCGTCGTTTTTGTCGCAGTTACGTGAGGGTTTATGACCGTACTATAAACGTGGCATAACGTCTCAAACCGGGCTCAAACTGAATGGTGGAATTAAAAAACGCGCCGAATTGTGAAACCTCCTCCTTTTTTGGAAGTCGGTTAAAAACTATTTACATTATCATAATACAACAGGTTAAATTATTCAATGAATAATAATTTAATGCTAATGACTCAAAAATATATAACGAATATTTTCATAATGGGATTGTAACGAGTGGGGTAACAAAGGGTTGGCCTTTCCGCGTTATTAAGTATGCAAATTGTAAGGATACGTTCAATCAGCATATGTTGTTGTTGTACGGTATTACAATACCGTACAACACCATACTACTATTATAGTGTAGTATGTTGAAATTTCCCTTCACTTCTTATATCACTTATACACAAAAGAACTTCCAGAAATTTTGGAAGGAAACTAATCGATTAAATCCTAGAGGTGGTCTCCCTGTGAGCGTGGATGGGGAGTCGGATGCGGGACGTATAGCCAATGTTTTTAAAGAGCACTTTAGAGTTCGGTCAACATTACCACAGGGACCACAGATTCTGAGGGGTGTAGTGGCTAACTCCGGTTCTTCACTCTCGTTTAGTGCAAGGGAGGTAAGGTTTGCCATCAAAAGCCTAGCGAGGGGAAAGGCCCCGGGGCATGACGGTCTAAGTGTGGAACACCTGCTGCATGCCGGCTCTCATCTGAATCGGATTCTTGCAATGTTTTATACGTTTTGCATCCGGCACTCCTATCTTCCTACTGACCTAATGAAGACCGTAGTCGTGCCTGTGGTTAAAAATAAAACGGGAGATATGGCGGACAAACTTAACTACAGACCCATATCCTTAGCTGCGATACTGGGGAAGGTGTTTGATAGCCTGCTTGAGCGACAGCTCCGTGGATATTTGAATTTAAATGATGCACAGTTTGGATTCCGAAAAAACTTATCCACGGAAAGTGCTATACTGGCGCTCAAGCAGACTGTGAGATACTATACGGACAGGAAAACTCCCATCTATGCCGCCTTTCTTGACCTTTCCAAAGCATTTGATCTTGTTTGTTATGAAAAGCTGTGGGCAAAGTTACACGACCTTAATGTCCCACAGGAGTTAGTTAACATTTTGAGATATTGGTACAGCTCACAAGCAAACAGGGTCAAATGGGCTGGTGCCTACTCTGAAGCATATCGGCTGGATTGTGGGGTTAGACAGGGTGGATTAACATCTCCCGCCCTGTTTAACGTCTACATTAATCAGCTGATTGATGAGCTCCGCAGAACCAAAATTGGATGCTCAATTGATGGAACCATAATCAACAACTTAAGCTACGCTGACGATATGGTTCTGCTGAGTCCATCAATAAGTGCACTTAGGAGGTTGCTAAAAATATGTGAGTCGTATGCTGAGTCACACGGACTCATATATAACGTTAAAAAATGCGAGCTTTTAATTTTTAAGAGCCGAGGATGTGCGTTGAATGATATTCCTCCAGTTACTCTGAATGGTATTCCACTAAAAAGAGTCACAGAGTTCAAATACCTGGGGCACATAGTAACTGAGGACTTATCAGATGTTAAAGACATTGAAAGGGAACGCAGGGCGTTGGCGGTCCGATGCAATATGTTAGCTCGTAGATTTGCACGTTGCAACAAGGAGGTAAAGCTCACGCTTTTTAAGGCATATTGCCAAACGTTTTACACGTGCAGTTTGTGGGTGACATATACGCAGAGGGCCTACAGCGACCTGCGGGTCCAATATAATAACGGGTTCAGAGTGCTGTTGGGGTTGCCCCGATTCTGCAGTGCGTCACTGATGTTTGCTGAAGCCCATACAGATGACTTCTATGGAATTATGAGAAAAAGAGCAGCATCAGTGATGAGCAGGATGCGGGGGAGTGCCAACGGTATTCTGAATACACTTGTGAAAAAGATTTGAAAACCCTTTTGTGAGGCACTGGGTAGGCATGCACATGCATTCCCAGTGTTTCACAAGGGGTAGATATTATATTAATTAACACTACTAACATAGTTCTAAGTGTTTTCTGTTACTAACATAACTAACATTAGGTAACGTTAAGTAGTTTAAAGTTATTTGTAATGGACGTCATGTCTGAAAATAAAGTTATTTATTATTATTTATTATTATTATGAATGTTTTATGCCGAGTTTCCTGCTAGTTCTTGGTAGGAATGGCATTATGAACTAGTGGTAGATTTACTTATTTGACGATTCAATGGCACTTGTAAAAATTTATTTGAATTTTGAAGCTATGACTTTACTCGTGCACAGAGCACAAATATTGTCAATGTCGCTTTGAAGGAGAGTACACTGCTGGAGAATTATAGATCGGTGAACAAGTGTCTCTCTTGACAGTAATTTCACCTACAGGTAAGCAGTGGCGGACTAAGGGTCTCGAGTGTCTACTAGCGGGTCCTAATTCTAGTCTAGAGTCTACACTCTAGACTAATGTTAGGAGAACCCGCTAGACTCTAGAGGGTCCTGCGAACATTAACCATTCCCAATTAAAGTCAAATTAGGCTGAAATTACTTCAGTAAGACCCGTTACTATAAGATTGGAAAATTCATCTGATTACGGGCCAAGGACCTCATTTTGTTAATACCGGGAACATACCTAAAATAAAATATAATCTTTGAAGAAAGGTTACTTGAAAACATTTCCCTAAAAAAAACGATGCCAACTACTTATAAATAATATTTAAACACTCTTCCTATAATATAAGATTCAGTAAAGAAATAAGCAATCGTTTACATCCTATCCTAAGTACGCCATAATTCACATTAGATATTTTATGAGACGTAAAATATGACCGAAGTAATCCTTACCATAAATTTCATAGGCAACTTGACATTATAATAATTTTGCATATAATATCTACCGTTCTTTTTTTATGTAATTGTAAATAATATAGCAATGTGACCGTTTTTTTATAAAAAAATGGTTAAATGTGTATTTGAAGACACTTATGGCCTACATCAGTCGGACATGACGGTCATTATTTCGTAAACAGACTTTTTTTCCAAAAACTGTCTGAAAAACCTCATTTTTGGAACAATAGTTCCAAGGGACGATGCGTTACGGACAAAAAACGTCCGTAATGAAAATGCGTGGAGTCAGATTTTTCTTACGAAGACAAAAGGTTTTTTAATTTGAATTTTTATCGATAAAAAAATAATAATAAAAAATTTATACTTGAATAATTATTTTCTTTTTACCACGACTACGATTTGAAATTAATATTTATTCTCACAACACCACACTTTTTTTTTAAACACCTTCAATAATTCCACGTCGAAGCGTCGAACTCGAAGCGGTTAACCATTTTTTTTACAGCTCTTGCTCTGCAGAGGATAATGAAAAATCATGATTTTTTTTAAATTTTAAGTGGTAGCCGGTCTCTATAACTGTAGGTACTTACTACAGCTATTTGACACACTTATGGACAAATGGTCTGGACGAAACTAGAGTCTCTTACTGGCTTTTCTTAGTATGAATGGTATTATATATCGGTAGTTCCGAATAGTGTAGATTCTCTTGTCGATTCAAAAGCACTTATAAGCAGCTTATAGTTTTGCAGAATAAAACACATTTGAGTTTTTAAGTGATTCCTTGAACTACGAAACAGTGGTGAGGTATTAAAATATGAGCTGGGAAATCCTACACTGCATTTTAAAATAGAAGTCAACAAAATAGAAGCGCATATTAGAAATAGGGTACGCGATTTTTCTAAAGAGACAAATAAAAGCATGTTAAGGCAGTCACTTGCTATCTGAACTGTCTAGAACCCCTGACTGGAAAAATGCAGTACAATAGTTGCACCCTCCTGTCATGCTATTGGTCTTTTGTTAAATAAATTGCTACATTGCATCGAGGTCATCTATATATATTGCTGTTAGTTGGCAAGTTTTCTAGCTTAACTCCTGACCATAAACTACTATCTTTTAGAGTACTATTATCAGTGTAGTTTACGCTATTATACCTACTAGCAACTGCTTACAATCGTGAGCTATAACTAAAAGGCTAGAACGAATTTTTTTTTATCCGCTATAAGTTAGCCCTTGACTGCGATCTCACCGGATGGTAAGTGATGATGTAGTCTAAGATGGTAGCGGGCTAACCGGTTAGGTGCATGGCAGTTATATTAAGCCCGTATTCCTATTCGGTTTCTACACGACATCGTACCGGAACGCTAAATCGCTTAGCGGTACGTCTTTGCCGGTAGGGTAGTAACTAGCCACGGCCGAAGCCTACCACCAGACCAGACCAGAGAAAATTCAGAAATTATAAATTCCCATATTGACCCTGCCGGAAATCAAACCCGGGACCTCCCACGTTAAGACAACAGCGCTCAACACTGGGCCAGGGAGGTCGTCAAAATTAACCAGTAAAAGGTAAATATAAAACCGGCCAAGTGCGAGTCGGACTCGCGCACCGAGGGTTCCGTACAATCCTGTAGTAAGTTTTACGATTTATGACGTATTAAAAACAAGACGAAATGAACCGCAAAACTAAATTTGTTTGTAGAGGTTTATTGTTAATATCAAAAAATTACGTTTGTTGTATGGGAGCCCCCCTTTAATATTTACTTTATTGATATTTAATTATTTATTTTGAAAGGTAATATACAAGTTAATATTCTGTGAAAATTTGAACCGTCTACCTGTTACCGTTTTTAATATTGAGCAAAAAAATACGAAAAAAACACGTTCATTGTATGGGGACCCCCCCTTAATATATATATTTTTTTAATTTTTAGTATTTGTTGTTATAGCGGCAACGGAAATACATCATTTGTGAAAATTTCAGCTTTCTAGCTATCACGGTTTATGAGATACAGCCTGGAGACAGACAGACAGACAGACAGACAGACAGACAGACAGACAGACAGACAGACAGACAGACAGACAGACAGACAGACAGACAGACAGACAGACAGCGGAGTCTTAGTAATAGGGTCCCTTTTTTACCCTTTGGGTACGGAACCCTAAAAAACTAATCACACTGGAGATAAAAATGGAGCTAAAATAATGACGTAAATAGAACAATGACCAAGGAGTGATATTTATTGTTTTAGGGAAAAGCTTAGTTCACTTGAGACCGTATCAATTCGCTTACTCGTTCCAATCCTAAAAAAATCTATTTGTTAATTGATTCATTAGAAAGCAGCGGTTATTTAATTTTTTTACTAGCGAAACAACTATGCCTGATTGTTGTCGCGAGCACTAATCTGTCTGCTCGGAATCTCTCTTTTCTCGTGAAATACTTACTGGAAAGCAGGCTTTTACGATTGAGGTTTTTAGGTTCCCGCGGTAATAAATAATAATAAATGTCTTTATTTCAGGCTAAGTACCCATATTGTTATAAACTAAATTTTAAATGTAAAATAATATAATATTAATATTAAAATACTAAATATAAATACATAAATCAAATACAATGAAGTATTATTGTTCTATTTTTATTTCCGATTCGCACTGCGATGCTGCGTCAACCAATGCCGAAAGATGGCGACATCCAAGTTCACACATCGTTCGAAGAATCTTATTATTAGAGTGACGTTATCGTTCCCAAAAAAGATCGTTAAAGCAATTCTTGAACGTATTTAAATTTACTTTAATTTCTTGGGATTTATAATATATATTGGATTTGGCTGAACATGGAGATAGATGGATTGGACCATCTATCACCGTGTTCAGCCAAATCCTTCTAGTAGTTTTTGCGTGAAAGAATAACAAACATACACACGTAAACTTTTGCCTTTATAATATTAGTTGGTTGATTGGCACTTCACTCAAAGCGAAGTAACTAAAACCTCATTGTTGTCGTGAACGTTATTATGTCTGCTCAGAATCTCTGTTTTCTCGTGAAAATTAAAAAAATACATCAAGTGAGAAGCATACTTTAACAATAATTAATTTCACAAAAAGCAAAGACATTTGCCAGATGTCACCTCAATATTACAGCGTCCTCGTAAAACGAGTCACTGTAGATTGTGACGCGACAAGTCAGAAGTGGGCCTTCTCCAGATCAAGCTCCTGCCACTATGGCCGCCTACTTCAGCTCGAGGGCTCTTAATTCTTCACTGGAGCGGATTTTTACGGTTCGCAACTCGGTATGTAGGTTACTGATCCTTATTTGAAATCCATTTATTTCTTCTATCTCTTCAAAACCGATAGATGTGGTAATAATATAATATTATTGCTTTATTATTGGTTAGTCAAAAGCACTTGTAAAAGTTTATTTTAATAAAAACATTTGAATTGGAATTTGAATTTTGAAATGATACAGTCAGAGCTGTTGGCACATAAAAGCAACATAATATAGTCCCACAAATCTGACCTGGTGACAACGTTGTTAGTAGCACAGAATACTAGTAGATAGATATTATGAAATATAAAATTTAAAAAAAAAAACTTAAAAACTTTTACTGATTGATATTATCAGAATATACCTAATAATAAACTTTATATAATATAAGATATCTGAAAATATTTCCACAGGCGGTGTTAGGGCCAATATTTTTATAAGTGTCGCTACGTTTGAATGTGTTTGCATGGTGCCGTAAATATCTAATCAAATCAATAATACACTAGTTAATCTTTCTTTATTTTCATTTATTTTCAATCAGGAGCGTCTAATAAAATTGATACTTTAACTTCCTCATTGTTATTGTATTAAATTTTTCCTGTTTAAGATGAAAATCATTTTATAAATTGTTAGGTTTCCTCTCTTTTCCTCTCTATTTTTCATAATAATTTCGGTTTATAATGTCAAAGAAAAGTTTTTTAATCTGAAAATTTCATTAATCAAGTTATTTCATTTACGCTTTAAGCAGAATTGAGGTTTAAAGGAAGTTACGAAACTCTAATTAAATTTTACACTTTTGCGGATTAGCGCAAACATTTGGGGTTTATATTTTAATCCAATAGATTGCCCCAATCTTACTTATTTGTAATGATCATACATTTTCTTTATCTTTGCTTTGTACTTACTTTCCTAAGTATTTTTTGTTAGATTCAGACATAAGCTGAAAACGTAAGAGTGTATAGCAGTATATTTCCACCTACAATTGTAGGTTTACATTTTACAGACGATATTATGTGTATAAAAGCCTCACAGTTGAGAAATGATTTCAAGCAGTCTTGACGAAAATTCTTGCCGAATGACGAGTCCTTCCGGAATTTTAGCGGTCGTGGCTATAGTCCGGTGGATATGATCTGAATAATGACTATTCTAAAACGTGATTATCCTATGATGGGGTTACGTGGTCGATTCAACCGATAGACATTAGAAATCCACTGGTGGACGCTTATCGCTTTCAAGAATCTCCACAGATCTGCCCCCCGATTGTGTAAGGAAACCGTAATCGTAATCGTTTATCCAACGTATAATCCGACCTGTTTATGGAGTTCATAGATCCCTGTACGTCAAAAAGCATGTATGCTGTTTGATTACGATTTGCTTAGACAATTGGGCCTCAGGCGTGAGTATAACGGCTAGTGCCTATACGTTTTACAATACCGATGATTCAAAATCATTTGTAAAAGTTTATTTGAATAAAAAACATTTGATTTGATTTGACTGAGTTCTCCGCTGCGGGTTGCAATTCAAGCGACTTGTTTCACCATCGTTTATCAGTTCTTTAATTTGTCCTCTGATTTATCTCTAGGTATTTATTGTAATCGAACGCGCGCAAATATCACTAAATTGAACTCGTGATGTTGTAATGCGCCAGTCGGAATAGCGGAATTTTATTTCATGCATCATAGCAAAACTTTATAAATGTCCAATTTTCAACTTTTTTCAAACACATAACGCTGGTAAATGGTTAACGCTGGTTCGTGAAACATAAACTACGGCATTCAGAATACATTTTTAAAGCCTTTGAAAAGGTTAGGTTAGCTTCACACACAAAACTAAATATTTTGTTTTAATATTTGCTGGTTTTTCGATTTCTTTATAATTGAGTTTTGGTAAAAATAAACCTACGATTTTTTTTTATCGTTATTTCAAAAATGCTTCGCAGGCTATCTGCGAAATGTGAGCGAATAACAATTATTACAATTAGAATATATTATTATTGTGATAAATTTCCTTACATAAAATATTGAGACAAATGGTTAGATAATTTTAGTGACTTAATAATAATTATTGCATTTATTTACATATAATAATGATACAGTAGTATAATGTAAATATGGATATTAAGTCTGTTTTTTTTGTTTTGAGCGATGACTAATCATCGTCCTAAAAGGACCTTTACACCTACAAAGCACCAATATACTTTGCAGGTTTAAAACCTTGTTCTTGAAATATAAAACATTATAATTATTTAATCCATTTTATTAATTCAGTATTATGCCTGTCAAATTCGCTTCCTTGAAAAAGGATTACGAGAAAATTGGGAAAACAGATAATTTCCTTTCACCATCCAAAAAGGCCTGCCAAAAGTTTTAAGATTTATGACTTTGAAGCTGTCAACTTTTCCTCGTCTCTTCGAACGATTCTGTTTATTTTTTACGAAACTTTCCTAAGTAACTCAATTCTATTACGAAAAGTTTTAGAAGGCTTTAAGCTGGTGAACTTTTGTCAGGTGACTTAAGAGTACAACGTAAAGTGAAAGTAAAATACATTATAATCTTTATTGTACATCAAGGATTTTATTATCACTGCCCATAATATATGCGAAAGTTTGTTGGTTTGTCCTTTAATCACCCTACAAAAACGGAGAAAAGGCTCGGCGGTATTTCTTGCATTGATATTATAGTATGTAGTTTTTTTGGTTGCAACTACCTCCTCATTATGTTTATAGTAGCAACTGGAAAGAATAAGAGAAAAATATATTACGGGTTCAGACTAGTCGGGCATTTTCCGACAAAACCAGTGATATATTTATAGTTATAATAAAAAATAAATTAGCTCTCAAAAATTTAATAACACAAGCAAAGATGAGTAAACACAATAAAGGATAGTAGAGACGTGGGGTATTTTTATCGAGGGTCCGTATCTTTATTTTATGTTTTCAAACTACACGTAACGTAACAGTTTATTACGGTAAAGGAAGCTTTTATTTCGAAAAATGTTTTAGGAAGGTACTTTTTCTTAACATTATTTTTTAGCCACTGTCAAGAGTGGCCTACCGAAATGGCTTCTGAATTCTTCTATTCTGCGAGGCTAAATTCGGTCTCCACATATTTTAGTTCATAGTGCACGAGTATGTGCGCAAACACACGTGTAGGTAGGTACTCTCTATATTCCCGTACTCTCATAGCCCGATTGGACGGAAAATCTGACACGGTCGGATCAGACGCAGGACCGACAGTTTTACGTGCTCTACGAGGCATGTAAATTAAGGACTCAAAGAACGGAAGAAGGAAATCTGCCATAGGTACAGCCAGCACTCCAAGCAAAAGGCTTGCGAAATTGAAATCGGTGGTACAAAATTTTCGACTTTAAATCAAGAAGTTTTAAGTCCATTTCACTCTGAAGTTTTTGTGTTTCGACACTCAAAAATACAAACGGTGAGATCTATACAATCTCCTACTAACCATACAGGGTTCAAACAAGATCTGGATTTACACCCTCTGGCATTCAGGTCGAAACAGGTACGGGTATTGTGCTACCTAAGTTAGGGCTCTGCGAGGCGTACGAACACAAAATATTTGCATATCAGAGAGCTTTGAAAAAGTTTAACTTTGATAAAAAAGCGTTTAAATTATCCGCATACTAAAGACGTCGGCGCCGCCGCTTTCATTACATGAATATCATTTAGGTACTTATAAGTTTTCTTCGTAGTTTGTGAACTAAGAACTTGAAATTTGCGCTTTTATGAGCATTGACTCATTATGCGTTAAGACTCTACCACTGATTCAGAAAGCAGTTATACTGAGAAGAACCGGCAAGAAACTCAACAGTAGCATTTAAGCTAAAACTCACACATCATCATAAGGTGATAATATCAAAGGTAGGTACTATTAAATAGGTATTCTCTGATTATATTCTTAGTAGGTAGATTTAGTTGTAATTAGCTTTTATGACTTTATTTCAGAGATACTTATAGCTATTTCCCTGCTAAAATTCAAGTCTGTGCAGGAGAAGACAATACTAAACCTAAAGAAAATGGAAACCGCTTATTTCAAAAGCTTACCCACACTTTTCAGTAAGAAAGTTTCTTTCGATACAAGAGTTAAACCATTGTGGTTGCCGAAAACTTCGTAAAGAGCACTGCGAAGATGGAATTGTTGTGTAAAACTTTGAGTATCTTTTTATGTAGACTAGTCGATGCTCGCAAGTCAACTTTTGCGCGTATTCTAAGTTTTATAATGTTGGTATTTTCCATCGCATACGATTAAATAAAATAAAATATAAAAAGCCTTTATTTCAGAGGGTCTACAGTGTTAGTTTCTATAAACATTGTATTACAAAAAGTCCCTTAACTCTGTATGCCTCGCGGTAAAGGCCTCCTCCTGCTTCCTCCAGTGCTTGTTGCGATTTATTTTCTATAAAAAAAAATGTACCACAAAGGATTGTGAAGCTCAAGTGGCATTATGCAGGACACATAGTTCGAAGAACAGATTCACTTTGGAGTCCGAAGGTGCTGGAATGGCGAACTTGTAGCGGAATGAGCAGCGTTTGTAGATCCACCACTAAATGGATGTCTTAAACGAGTCGCAGAAAACCACTGAATTCAGGCGGTGTAATACCACGGCGCGCGGAAATCCTTAAGTTCCTACACATGGGTCTTTTATATTATGTCCAGCAGTAAAAGTCTACTTACAGTTCAGAATTAAAACTTTTAGGAACCGCTTTTAAGACATTGAAGTCGCGTCGCGCTGCCGTTTCATCGTGTATCGTGCCGTAGGTGTGGCGGTCTAATGAGCTTTCGTAGGTCCTGTTATAGACAACGGAATGATACATTGAATGAAATGCTCTTTATTGTACACCAAAATAAAAATAAAAAATACATTTAAACAACTACAATAAAAATAAGAAAAGAAAAATCGGTACAAATGGCGGCCTTATCGCTTTGAAGCGATCTCTTCCAGGCAACCATGTTTTACAGGAATTAAGTCTAGTGAACGTAAGTTTAGGAGGAAATTGTATTAATTTAATACTAATATAATACTAAGTTATATATAACTAGCTGATGCCCGCGACTTCGTCCGCGTGGATCGAGGTTTTTCGGTTCCCGCGGGAACTCCTTAATTTTCCGGGATAAAAAGTAGCCTATGTGCTATTCCAGACTATAATCTATCTCTGTGCCAAATTTGATCCAGATCCGTTCAGCCGTTCGGGCGTGATTGAGTAACAAACATCCATCCATACATCCATCCAAACTTTCACATTTATAATATTTATATTTGATGATGTAGAATTTTAGTAGGTACCTATGGATGATAGGGTACCATGGTTGACTATGCTAGCACTGTAGTTAGGAACTTGTTTGGAACAACACTCGATCAGTATAAGGAAACGATAGTTTTTGATTGAAATCCAATTCTGGTAAAACAAATACTTATTTTTTTCAGAACCAATTCTACTTACAAAGATGTTACAAAGTAAATAATAAAAATCGAGAAAAACAGACGCATTTGTCAAATCCACGTCAAGATAAACGAAAAGCAACTCACGGCGAGAAAAATACAAATGTTTTCTCACGCCAAGAGATTATTAATTACATTCGTTTTGAGATAAAAATATGATTTTCCTGTTCGGGGAAACTCACACCACAGTTTAAATGAGCGCCGGGCGAGTGTAATAAACGATGTTACAATAAGACGTAAGTGTGACTCGACATAATATTTTGTGGTTGTAGAATAAGGCCCACCCACTTGCACAAGGGCTCTCAAATTTATTAAGTTAAATATTTTAATGCTGTCCCTTTTTGGTAACTAAAATATGCATTTGCCAAAAAGGGACAGCATTACAAAATTTAACTAAATCAGTTCAAATGTCCTTGTGTAAGCGGCCCTGAGAGAATTTTATTTTCATCATACCTATTCGAAAAACGCATATTGCCTTCAGAGGATAGCGGGAGCAAAGTGTAACTTGTAGGCCCATAGGACTTTTCATTTCTCTCTTCTGATTGGTCCGAAGTCACGTCATCAATTTGTTGATCGAATATACGACTTAGCATTTCTCTGTTCTGATTGGTCCGAAGTCACGTGATCAATTTGTTGATCGGATATACGTCTTTACATTTTATTTAAACTTTAAATATACGTCTAAATAATGTCTATACAATTACATAGAAGGTTGATAGGAGTATCTTCTGATTGGTGCTTAAACGTATAGGTAATGTCCATACATAATAGGTTGATACTCCTAGCTTTTTCCCCTCGCTACGCTCGGGATTCTACTATAGAATCCTTCACTTCGCTCTGAATTCAAAATCGCGCCCTCGGGGAACAAACATTTTCTTTGGCCCCATGTAACACAAATAACTATTTCAGAACACGAGAACAATATAGAATTAATACGGGAAAAATTAAAAAAATGAAGCGGTGATAGCCTAGTGGTTAAGACACGCGACCTCCTGTACGGAATCGCGGGTTCTCACCCCTACCTCCAATTTTTCGAAGTTATGTGCATTTAAGAAATTAAATATCACTTCCTTGAAACGGTGAAGACAAACATCGTGAGAAAAACTACACGCCGGAGAGTTTTCCATAATGTTCTCGAAGGTGTGTGAAGTCTGCCAATCCGCACTTGCCAGCGTGGTGGACTATGGCCCGGCCAGACCCTTCTCATTCCAAGAGGAGACTCGAGCTCAGTAGTGAGCCGGCAATGGACTGAAAAGAGAGAGAGTGACAAATTAAAAAAATTCTAATAACCTCTTGAGGGAAGCTTTCGTATCATATATTATTAAACTACTTTTGTTGCACGACTTCTGCGAAATTATGGTTAAGTTAATACAAAAATTGAATTGGCTGCAGCTCTAAAATGGCATTACTCTACGCAACGATCATCACTTGGCTAGATCATCGATTGTCTGGTTTCTACTAAAAGCACAAAACTATAAAGTGTACACTACAACAACTGGGAGTAAATAAAGTGATTTGAGATTAATCTACTTGATAAGCAAAATTTTTGGACGAAATTTTCGAACATGAACGTCTTAGAACAAAAGAACAAAACAAAAGTTTTTCAGTATAATGCAGAGTACCTAGTTACCTTTATTAGGTTATTAGTATTTTTAAAGTAACCCTGTGTGTATAACCTTATTTCTTCATGAATAAGTTGATTGAGAAATAAGTAGATTTACTTACTTTTGTAAGCATAGGTATACATTGTAAAATATGTTTCATAAATAAATAAAACTTTTATCTTTCTAGGTATGACCACGTCCTGCAAAATAAGTTTCATATATCTTACTGGATATTTCATTATTCAAGCTCAGCTTTGTGCCAAAAATTTCAATTGTAATGGTGTGGTAATATGTCCAACTAGACAATGCGGTGTACGTATTTGGATGGAGTAACATGTGGAAAGCGAGTTTACCAAAAAAAAAAAAAAAACTTAGCGCTGCGGCAACCTTTGTGCCAAAATCCAAAGTTTTCTAAAATAGAAAAACTGTACATTCTTTCAATTATGACCGCGCCTAGGCGGGAAAGCAAGAAAAAATATTAAAGTATTGAAAACCACCATTTTACCAGACCCATCAAAACTGGAGGGAGAACTGGCTAAACCACTTCGTTAAATGTCTTGAGATTTTACCTATAGGGCTCGTATTAATAAACTGACATCAGCTAGGATTAGATTAGATCAGCTAGTATAGGATTACCGTGGCCGAGTGGTCGAAGGCGCTCAGGACGCGATTCCCAGAGAGACGCAGGTTCAAATCCTGCCGGTTCCGCAAATGTTTAATATGTATTTAAGTAAGTTTAGAAACTTTCCTCGTGTGTTCTTTAAAATTATACTAGTGGTTCGCCCCGAACTGAAACCTCGCGGTATCACAGAGTGCCATCTATTGACATCATTGTGAAGTTCTGTAAAAAATAATGAAGCTCATTAAAAATTAAATAATTTCGTTTCCTTATAATATTTATCTAATTTTAGTATTTGTTGTTCAAGTACAGGATATAATTCAAATAATTGATAAGTTTCAGGCTCAGCCTTTCAGAAAATTGAGAGTTCTGAGGTCAACTTTGGACGTTAGAAAATCTCCACTTTGAAAGCCCCCCATTTCGTCAATTTTAAGGGGAAAATTAAAAAAAAAATATTTTTGGACTCTATTCAAAATTATCTTTAAAATAATATACCGCACCCTATGTAACGCTATAAAAAATATTTTACTTCGCATTCGCTTCTATGAGGGCCCCCCTGAAATAAAGATTTTTATAACTTTTTAAGATATTCGGCGGGAGGCCATCGGTTTACATATTATATTTAAATTTGAAGTAATTACGTTCAGTAATTCAGAAGTTATAAAGCTCTGACAGACGGACGGACAGACGGACGGATAAGTGCCAATTCACTCAAGTAGACTCAGAGACCTTCGCTTCGCTCGGTCAAAAATTAGCTAGGATTAGGTTTTCAAGTGTCGGCCAATCTATTATTTAGACTGGTTTTAGCATAGATTCAGACCAAACTGATGTTGGTTTGTTAATACGGGGCTAGGTTTTCTTTTTAACGTAGACCTATGGCCTCCTAAAAATTCAATCATTGATAGCGTGCAAATGTAAAACTTTTTTTATCTCTCAAAGGATTTCGCATTGGAAACCGCTTCTGTCGCAAGCAAGGAAATGTTGCGGTGAGTATAAGTATTCGAAAATTTACTGGATTTTTGCCAATTCTTTTTGCACAGACACTTCGCCAGACTCATTGCCTAAAATTGTTTTATTTATTTTTATTTAATTAGATTTAAGCACGTTGCCATTACTTTATTCTTACACTCGCTTTTGCCCGCAGCTTTGCTCACGCTATGTTCGATTTTCATACCAAACCAGATTTTCAAAAATCCTTTCTGCCCTGCCCTTCCGAATGCCTGCCCCATAAAAGCTGTATGCCAAATTTCAGCCTTATCAGTGGTTTGGGCTGTGCTTTGATAGATCAGTCAGTCTATCAGTCACATTTTCCTTTTTTTATATTTAGAAGATGAACTGCTACACATTTACTCATTGATGTAGAATTTTAGTATATGCATTTACTCGTACTACTAAAAATGTGAAAGTTTGGACGTCTGTAAGTATGTTTCGGATTATGAGTTCGGTTCGGTTCGTTTTGTTTGGTGATGTCGGTTTCTCCTTCACGCCACAATGATAGGTCTGATATGGCTGGGAATAGAGTTAGCTTATGCCCTAAATTAACAAACAGGAAACATTAATTAAGCCCGGCAAATTAAAGAGTTCCCGCAGGAATAAAAAACCTTCATCCAGGCGGACGAAGTCGCGGATATCATTTAGTAAATCATAAATGTTAGACATTTTTCATGTAAAATATTCATCCGTTTATTTAAAATCAAACAAAAAATAATAAGTAAATATTATTCGGGCATAACGAATCCACATTCTTTCCATTTTAATCACGAAATGCTATTAATATAATAGTTATATCAATATGAAAATGTTATTGAAATGAAATATTGAATCAACGTCCTGAATATTCATGTCAAAATTTTACGATATCGTATTCAAGAGGTTTTTGACTTAAATAATTACATGACTTCACATTATTTAAATTGGCTCGAAATAATTTTCGAGTAACTCGTTATTACTACTCTTAATACTTTCCGATCTTATGGCAGATTTTAATACATAATAATTATTAAAATGAATAGTATATTACACATCTAGGGCAGTAAATTCGCCTCGGACAACAATTACATGTGATCTGAGGCTTTCTTATTTACTGCCCGTGGTGTGTATACTATTTTTCTCCTCGACGGAGGCGGAAAGCGGCATTTTCGTTTAGCGCAGCGGGAGGAAAATTGACGCTTTCCGCCCGGAGGTGAGAAAAATAATATTCATTCAAAGGCGAACCTTTTAGGTCTTTCTGAATTTAGCTTTTAAAAGATTGATCTATCATATTACATTAATTCTTAGCAGAAGATGAATGAGGGTACTGTTAAAGGGGTTCTTATTAACAGGGGTTATAGGGGGTATAACACTGAGCAGTACACCCTTTCTGGGTGGAGTCGCAGACGAAAGTTTTACATTTGTATCTGAGTGCCTAGTGGGAGATTTTCTTCCCATTCGATCGCGACAACGTTAACTACGATTTGTATGGAGTTTTCAAGCGCTTTTCAACTGGCGCTTAATCAGTTATATATAAGGCAGTTAACTTTAACGCTATCGAATTCGTAAAAAACTCTCACTCGGCCTGCTGTTTTGTTTGTGACAACATTGGCGAGAGTAAACTGCTTTTATTTCTTAAAACACACTACGGCGTAAAAGTCCACGTAGCTCACCTTAACATGGAGCTGCACGCACTATCACGACAGGACAAAACGTTATTCCCCTCCTACGCGGGACTTTCACGAAGACGTTTTGTGCAGTCCGGTGCCTTGTGTGTTTTCGCCCTAAAAATTTGAACACAAACTTCAAATTCTGCAGCCAAAATTACTAGCGTTAAAGCGAAAGTGGTTTATGTAGAATAAATACGATTTTCGGTATCGGTGTCTATTAACTCAGACGGACCAACATTAGCACGAATTATGCAAATATTGAATCCCGCTCTCCTTAGTTGAGTATCCGACTCCATTTGTCATGTTAATGTAGGAAGTTTGCTCTATTTCAATTTGCATTATGTCTCATACGCTAAACCTCAGTATATAAACCATAGTATTATAAAGCTAGTATAAATTATTATAATGAAGTTTTCTAGGTACAAGGTTCCTACGCAGGTATCATAAAAGTGTGTTTATTTGTTGGTTTATTAGTTTGTCCATCAGTCACGAAGCAACAGAGCAATGGATCGACTTTGTATATTTCTATATATATTCTAGGAATAAAGAATACTTTTTAATAATATAACAAAGAATCAAAGACTTCCCACGGGATTTTTGAAAACCTAAATTCACGCAAACGGAGTCGCAGGCATCATCTAGTAAACATATAAATAGGTATCTAGGATATTGCTAACCTTTTTACTGGACACAAGTGGCACGAGATTGTGGATGCTGGAAATCCAGACAATGGAGTACCTATCGACCATAGACATACCATAGATAGATATCGAAATCGGTACGATGAAATGCGATGCACTTTCTCCGGTGATTTCCGAATACCAAGTTAAACGGTATCCATACTTCCATACTAATATTATAAATGCGAAAGTGTGTCTGTCTGTCTGTCTGCTACGCTTTCACGGCCCATCTACTCAACCGATTTTGATTAAATTTGGTACAGGGGTAGATTGTATCCCGGGGAAAGACATAGGCTACTTTTATCCCGAAAAATTAAGGAGATCCCGTGGGAATACAAAAAATTTTAATTAACGCGGATGAAGTCGCGGGCATCATCTAGTGAAATACTTATTTTACAAAGTCTAAAAGCGGGCACACCAATTTTATTCTTATTTCTTGTATTAACATTATGACAGTCACTTTTTTTCTTGAATGTATGCATGTTTTTATGCAGATATACTAAATTTTCAAATATGAATTGGTTGTGGTACTTAAGTAGGTACTTTCGTTCCTCGTGGTTCCACTCAATAGGTTAGATAAATAGCTTAGATAATATTTTAAAAATAATCAGCAACTATGTTTCAAAGTGTGATGTAGTTGCTGTAAAGTGGTGCCGCCTCACTTCTTTATAAACTTTGGTTAGAGCCATGTCCTTAGACGAATTTAAAGACAAACTTTCTTGTAGAAAGTTGTAAAACAAGATTTTGTCTTCGCATCTTCTACTACTATGTGCCGTGCAACTTATCTGTACTAATATTATAAATGCGAACGTTTGGATGGATGGATGGATGGATGGATGGATGTTTGTTACTCAATCACGCCAGAACGGCTTAACGGATCTGGATGAAATTTGGCAAAGAGATAATATAATAATGGCTGGAATAACACATAGGCTACTTTTTTCCCGGAAAAGTAAAGAGTTCCCGCGGGAGCCGAAAAAACTCAATCCACGCGGACGAAGTCGCGGGCATCAGCTAGTAATATTATAGTTTTAAGCACTCTGTGAAGAATTCGACGACCTCCGTGGCGCAGTGTGTAGCGCTGTTGCCTTAACGTGTGGAGGTCCCGGGTTCGATCCCCGGCAGGGTCAATTTAAGAATTTATAATTTCTGAATTTTCTCTGGTCTGGCCTGGTGGGAGGCTTCGGCCGTGGCTAGTTACCATCCTACCGGCAAAGACGTGCCGCCAAGCGATTTCGCGTTCCGGTACGATGCCGTGTAGAAACCAAATCCCCGTATGGGTTTAATCATGTTTAATATAACTGCCATACCCCTAAAAGGTTGGCCCGCTACCATCTTAGACTGCATCATCACTTACCATCAGGTGAGATCGCAGTCAAGGGCTAACTTGTAGTGGATAAAAAAAAAACGAATCAAAATATAATTACATACAAATATTAATAATAATACAAATTATATAAAATTTAGTTTTTTGGCATAGTGGAGTAATTTGGCAGGTCCTAAATATTCTGATTAGGTTCTGAGCGTTTGTGAAGTAAAAAATGTTTTTATCTTATCAAACTAAAAATAACATTTATTTTTGCGAATGAAATAAAAAACAGTATAAAACATGCATTCACTGTACTACTGTATTTTACGATGGATTCGAATTTTCATCTTTCTTTATTGTATTGGATTTGGTGCAGCGGTTATGGATTGCAATCACACTAGTTAGTTTTTTTTAATTTATGGTGGCCGAACACATTATTTTAATAAAGGAAAATAAAAGTTGAACCCGCACTACGAACGTCTACGAGCGCCCACGAACTTTACGCGGTATAAGCGGTCTCACTAAGTGAGGTGAATTACATATGCATCAAACTAAAATGAATCTTAATCTTATTAATTTAGAGCTCAATTTCGTGTATGCATTCACAGCTAGCGCTCCAAACGATACGTTTCGAAATTTGAATCGGTTGCACTGAATTTGTGGCTTTAAATCAAGAGTTTTTGGGTCCATTTTAGTTTGACTCAAATGTGATTCACGTCACTTAGTGAGACCGTATTTTAAATTCGATCAATCTCAGAGTAAGGGTACAGGAGAGTCGCAGGGGGCTGGGAATGTAGCGTGGACGTTTCAGAGATCGAATATTTTCAGCAATTGACGTCCATATGTAAAATGAATCTTAATTGTATTGACTTAATTTCGTATACGCATTCACAGCGAGCGCTCCGAACGATACGTTTCGAAATTAAAATCGGTTGTACTAAATTTGTGTCTTGAAATCAAGAGCTTTTGGTCCATTTTACTTTGACGCCAATGTGATCGAACGCTCAATCGAATTTGCAATGTAAAAACTTAGACTAAGCGTACAGGTATATAAAGAAGCTACAGGAAATCATTGTGGCTACGTCATGAGGCAAGTCCTCGTGTAGAGACTTGCCCTCCAAATAGCTATGTCCTGTGCAGTAGGCCAGTGGCAAGCTGCTGATTATGATGAAATATTAGGTATAAAAAAGTACCCGAACATAATTCCAATTTAAAATAACACAGTTTACTTCTTTTTTTAGGAATAGAAACAGGCTTACCCGAAGACTGGCCATGTGAATGGAACAACGGCTCAATACCATTCACTTACAACTTTTATCTGCTTAGTAAGTAGATATTAAAAAATCTTTTAAAATAAGAGTTCCTTTGCGCAATGTTATGCGTTGTGGCACGGAAAATCGACCGGGCTGTCGTCGGTCCTGTGAATGATCTGCCTCCGGTCTTCTCAGATTGCTGGAATTAATAGGGCTATTATGAAAGTAATGGAATACAGAACGCACTTATGGTTGGGAGGATATATTTTACTAGCTGATGCCCGCGACTTCGCCCGCGTGGATTAATATTTTTTAATTCCCATGAACTCCTCATTTTTCTAGGATAAACAGTAGCCTATGTCACTCTCCAGGTCTTCAACTATACCCAAGCAAAAATCAAGCGATTTAGCGTTCCGGTACGATGCCGTGTAGAAACCGAATAGGGGTATGGGTTTAATATAACTGCCATGCCCCTAACAGGTTAGCCCGCTACCATCTTAGACTGCATCATCACTTACCATCAGGTGAGATCGCAGTCAAGGGCTAACTTGTAGTGGATAAAAAAAAAGTCAATCCGTTGCTCTGTTGCGGCGTGATTGAAGGACAAATCAACAAACAAACACATTATGCATTTTTAATAATATTAGAATGATTATTATACATCTTATCTTTGTCGTCGTTAAACAAACACATTTTTGCATTTTTAATAATATTAGAATGATTATTATACATCTTATCTTGGTCGTCGTTAATCATGACTTCAACCTATAGACTCAATCTATAGACGTGTACAATGCTGGACAATCTATAGACGTCCAATGCTGGACAATCTATAGACGTCCAATGGTCTCCTGCTTCACAGAACACGGTCTTGTGCCGCTTGTTTCCAGCGGCTGGGAGCAGCTACCCGCTTCAGATCGTCCGTCCACTTAGTGGGGACTGGGGGTCGTCCAACGCTGCGCTTCCAGGTGCGAGACCGCCATTCAAGCACCTTGGGACCCCTACGCCTATCCGTTCTACGAACTATGTGCCCCGCCAATACATCAAACATCTTATCTTACTTAATATTATAAATGTGTAATTTTTATGTTTGGATGTTTTTACTCCTTTACGCCCAATGACTGTAAACATTTGGCTGAAATTTGGAATAGGTAGGGAGGTAGGTTCATTCCTCATTCGCATGGCTAGGGTCTAGAATACTCTACCAAAAACCAATTACAATCCGGGAATCTTTAAATAAAGAATGAATAGGCATCTTCTAGGCAAGCGCGTCCTATCTTAGGCCGCATCATCACTTTCCATCAGGTGTGATTGTGGTTAAGTCCACAAGTGTGGTTGTGGTGTGGAATGTATAAAAAAAGTCATAATGTCTAGATTCAAAAATAAATACGACATTGAACATGGGTGTTTATTTTTTAAATCCAATTTCCTTATTTTCAGATCCAAACCGTTTGGTAAACGTAGCTCAAAGAGGCATGAAACACATTGAAACGCAGTCTTGTTTGGAGTTTGTGGAATATAACCCTATTGATCTGGCTAGACACCAGAACGTTAGCTATCTCTTCTTCACATACTCCGATGTGCTGGAGTATTGCTGTTTACCTGTATCGTCTTTACACAGACGGCGGGTATGATTGCTTTTTTTAAAATTTGTCCTGGCTTCGAATGGGTGGCTTTTTAAGTTTATTCATATTTTTAATTTTGTCACCAATTTCTAAAGCATTTTTTATTTAGTAGACTTTTATTTGATTTAAGAAAGATTTTGAGTTTTAAATAAGGGTTTATGGGTCTTGTATAATCTCACAGAGATTCAAAGATCCTTTAAAAAATAATAATAAAAATAATAATTGTGCAGTGCTGTTTGAGATTGGCGTTTTTAGAGAAACTGCTGCGAGGAATTGGTTCCGTAGGAAGTAAAAGATGATAAAAGATAGCTTTTTGAAATTAACATTTATCATTGGCAAGGCTTGAGTACCTAAACAAATGAAATTTTTTTTCTCGAATTGTCACTAAAGACAACTAAGCCCCTTTTAGAAAGTTTTCGGACCTATACGCATACCCACATTTTTTTTTAAATTTTCTATAGGTACCTAGTACTACTTCTGGTTTTTCAGGTGGTCCTGATAACGCCCCTCTGCACGCGTCCCGTATATGCCGCTCACGCTACGCTGCATGCCATGGGCCTGACGCACGAAAAGCATAAACCTTTTCCAACAGAAAAAGCCTTAAAAGTTCTAAAATGTAAAAGCGAATCTCTTCACCCTAGCAGTTTAACGAACGACTCATTGAATTATTGATTCAATCTAATTAAGGCGCCTTATACGGATTTCATGATGTGTCATCCTTTTCCAGGTACACTTTAAAGAATCGGGAGTCACAGCTGTGGGGATGTCATGGTAACAAATTAAAGGTCATTTCTTCATCTCTCGTTTGACCTTATAAAAATGCACACTCCAATACAAATTTTCTGCATAAATACGTTTCTCCGAACGCAAGATCTGCTGAAAATGACGAAAAATGGGGTCCGGATAGGTACCCATAAAGCTAGATCCACTGCATATTTTAACTTGAATATTAACAATAAAGTGGGGCTTATATAGTCCTCTATCCATGGTGCAAAGCATTAAGCATACAAATAAATATGTTTTCATCCCACCATCTCGGAAAGAGTATTTTTATTCTTCGATATCTGATGGTAAAAGCCGTTATTATCCTCTAGAGGATAAAGTAAATTGAATTTAGAACATCGTGTGCACGTTAGTAAATATCACTCGTCTATGAAGTTTGTGAATTCAAAACATCATTAAAACCTATTTACTTGTACCTCTATGGTGCCGAATTTCCATACAATCGTTTTTAATTTGTTAAAAACTCACACTCGTATACCTTCTTGGTGTACTTTTTTAATTTGCTTTGCGCGCACCATTTTCTTTCACGTCATATTGTTTAAAATTAAAACCGATTAAAAACAAGAAAATTGAAAATAAGTGAAAAACCTAAAATGAGTGATTCTAGTGACGAAGAAATTAACAGAATTGAATTTAATCTTGTGATTTTTTTTGCATTTAGTCATTTCCTCGCTGAGGTGGGATGAAAAGTTACCTTGTGATTTTTTTTGCATTTAGTCATTTCCTCGCTGAGGTGGGATGAAAAGTTACGTGTTGCACTCGAGTGAAAAGATTTTTCACCTCGTGCTCTTTTGATTCCCTCGCTGACGCTCAGGATTCTAATTTTTGAATCACTCGCTCCGCTCGTGATTCAATTTTAGAATCCTTCGCTTGCTCGGTCATCAAAATTGAGCACGCGGTTAAAAAACAACTTTTCACTCTTGTATAACAAATAACTATTTATAGTTTATGTGGCAAAAAAAAATGTTTCATACATTTTTCTATGAAAAGAAGCCGAGCGCTAGGCGTTTGGCGCTCAGTACGCGCTGAGACGCGCTCGTGGACGGGTGGGTGTATCGCTTTTTTGCACGAAATTTATTACGACAAAATGAACACCGTGTTGTGTACTGCCATAGAGATATAATATTCTCTATGTGTACTGCGCTTAGAAAAACTTGATACCGACATCCACACAGAAGGAAGTTCTCAAGTGTAGGCGTATTTTTTTTACCCGATTACGGCAAAGCCACAAGGAAAGGGTATGTTAGGAATATATATGTATGTATGCATGTATGTATGTATGTATTAATGAAGTCGGTTAAAAAAAAGTGAGCGCCATTTTGAAATTCTTTGTTATCGTACCGATTTCGTTCAAAATCGATATCTGGGGTTCCCTGGGATCACAAAACAGGAAACTGTTACCAAAATTTTAAAAAAGTCAGCGCCATTTTGAATTTTTTTGTTATCGTACCGATTTCGTTCAAAATCGATATCCGGGGTTCCCTGGGATCACAAAACAGGAAACTGTTACCAAAATTTTAAAAAAGTCAGCGCCATTTTGAAATTTTTTGTTATCGTACCGATTTCGTTCAAAATCGATATCCGGGGTTCCCTGGGATCACAAAACAGGAAACTGTTACCAAAATTTTAAAAAAGTCAGCGCCATTTTGAAATTTTTTGTTATCGTCCCGATTTCGTTCAAAATCGATATCTGGGGTTCCCTGGGATCACAAAACAGGAAACTGTTACCAAAATTTTAAAAAAGTCAGCGCCATTTTGAAATTTTTTGTTATCGTCCCGATTTCGTTCAAAATCGATATCTGGGGTTCCCTGGGATCACAAAACAGGAAACTGTTACCAAAATTTTAAAAAAGTCAGCGCTATTTTGAATTTTTTTGTTATCGTACCGATTTCGTTCAAAATCGATATCCGGGGTTCCCTGGGATCACAAAACAGGAAACTGTTACCAAAATTTTAAAAAAGTCAGCGCCATTTTGAAATTTTTTGTTATCGTACCGATTTCGTTCAAAATCGATATCTGGGGTTCCCTGGGATCACAAAACAGGAAACTGTTACCAAAATTTTAAAAAAGTCAGCGCCATTTTGAATTTTTTTGTTATCGTACCGATTTCGTTCAAAATCGATATCCGGGGTTCCCTGGGATCACAAAACAGGAAACTGTTACCAAAATTTTAAAAAAGTCAGCGCCATTTTGAAATTTTTTGTTATCGTACCGATTTCGTTCAAAATCGATATCTGGGGTTCCCTGGGATCAAAAAACAGGAAACTGTTACCAAAATTTTAAAAAAGTCAGCGCCATTTTGAAATTCTTTGTTATCGTACCGATTTCGTTCAAAATCGATATCGGGGGTTCCCTGGGATCACAAAACAGGAAACTGTTAACAAATAACTATTGTGTTACATGGGGCCAAAGAAAATTTTTGTTCCCCGAGGGCGCTATTTTGAATTCAGAGCGAAGTGAAGGATTCTATAGTAGAATCCCGAGCGTAGCGAGGGGTTCTTAAGTAGAATCCTGAACGTAGCGAGGAATTCAATATACGCCGCCCGAGAACAAAAAATTTGGCCCCGAGTGACACACACTATTTTTCATCATTACGTATGAGAAAAAGCTAGGAGTATCAACCTACTATGTATGGACATTACCTAAACGTTTAAGCACCAATCAGAAGATACTCCTATCAACCTTCTATGTAATTGTATAGACATTATTTAGACGTATAAAGTTTAAATAAAATGTAAAGACGTATATCCGATCAACAAATTGATCACGTGACTTCGGACCAATCAGAACAGAGAAATGCAAAGTCGTATATTCGATCAACAAATTGATGACGTGACTTCGGACCCATGTGCCTACAAGTGACTACAAGTGACAACAAGCAATATGCGTTTTTCGAATAGGTATGATGAAAAATATTTTTTATAGCGTTACATAGGGTTGCGGTATATCATTTTAAAGATAATTAGGAATAGAGTCCAAAAATATTTTTTTTTTATTTTTCCCCTAAAATTGACGAAATGGGGGGCTTTCAAAGTGGAGATTTTCTAACGTCCAAAGTTGACCTCAGAACTCTCAATTTTCTGAAAGGCTGAGCCTGAAACTTGATCAATTATTTGAATTATATCCTGTACTTGAACAACAAATACTAAAATTAGATAAATATTTTATGGAAACGAAATTATTATTATTATTATTATTAATACTCTTTATTTGTACACCACAACACAGAAAAATTAAGGAAACACAAATACACAGAAATTAAGTAATACAAAAAGGCGGCCTTATCGCTTAGTAGCGATCTCTGCCAGGCAACCTTAGGATTAGGAGAAGTTGAGGAGATTAACTTGCGGGTGGTGTATTAACATAGACATACACACAAACACCTACATGCTAATACATAAACCATTTACACAAATAACATAATACTTATAATACATAAGTATATGAAAATAAACTAATATATATTATGTATTTAATATTACTTAAACTAAATAACAATGAAAACTAATCGTCTGTATTAAGATAGATAGAAATTCTTAACAGATTTTTTAAATATTTCAAGTGTCCTTGATTGTCGCATGTTTAATGGGAGAGCATTCCATAATAGTATAGCTTGAACTGTGAAAGACTGCTTATAAAATTTCGTCTTATGCGATGGTATGCATAGAGTTAAATTATTTAATTTTTAATGAGCTTCAGTATTTTTAGCAGAACTTCACAATGATGTCAATAGATGGCGCTCTGTAAAAGTTTATTCGTTTGTGCTTACAAATAATAGCGAGGTCTCAGTTCGGGGCAAACCAATAGTATTATATAAATGCGAAAGTGTGTTTGTTTGTTGGTTTGTCCTTCAATCACTCTGCAATGGATCGACGTGATTTTTTGCATCGGTCATTTTTTGTTATTTGAGGACCTGGAGAGTCATATAGGCTACTTTTTATCCCGGAAAATTGAGGCGTTCCCGAGGGGAATTTAAAAAAATTATTCCACGCGGACGAAGTAGCTGGTATCAGCTAGTGAAAATAATAAGTATAATATGTACACAAGCCTTCAAATTGTCTCTGTACGAACAGTCCGGAACGAAATCTCTTAATCCTTTCTGTTAGCCTAGGTAAACGAACAGAACGGAATTTTTTTCCGGGTTGTTAGATCGATCGAACTAATAGTATAACAGGACGGAATAGACGAGTTTTATTACTTGTATACCGACAAAACTTTTATACTGATATTTGCAGTATTAATACAACTCGACGATAAATAATTGCAACACTGCAAACGATTTTTTTACACCTTTCGCAAACATATAGAAAACAGTGTACATTATAGTTTATTGAGCTGCGGGCAATATAAAATGAATTGCACTAGAAATTGAATTTCGAAACTGGTCTGTGTAACAACAGCAAACAGTATCACGGAAAACTTATTGGTACTAGCATTTTATTTTATTTTATCTACTTCTGACCTAGCAGCGAACATAATTGTATACCTACATAAAGACGACTTCCTTGGCGTAATGGGTAAGCATTGTGGTCTCATGAGTGAGAGATCCGGAGCTTTATTACGTAAAACTGATTGATTCAGTCTATCGATCACAATCGCCCTGATCGGTTACATGCTCAAATTATCCAAAATCCATTGACGCAGCCAGAATACCATCAATTCCGCAAATTATATTATAAGTATAATATTTATATTAATAATTCTTGTTCAAGACAGCTTGTTTCTTCTTTTCATACTTATAAAAACTTTGTTTACCACAAATATGACCACTGGGTCTCGAATTGTGGAGAGGTGGGGGGCAATTTGAGATATATATTTTTTAAATGTTCTGGTCTTGTTTACCGAGGATGTAACAGTAATATCCTCGGAAAAGTTACCAAAACGTCTAGTAATATTATTATCACACATTTTGGTACCTTTGTAACTATTTCATAGATTGACTGTAGGTATTATCATTTTTGAATTTGTCGGTATAATTTAAATAAATTAACTAAGTAAATAAATTAATATTGTCAAGATCCTTTGACTACGCAGAGTTTAAATTTACAAATTAATTGAATAATCTGTTAAATTTTCCGCTAAGCATGAATAACAACTAAACGTCGAGACTGTTTCTTGGAGATAACAGTGTTAAACAAACCTTGGTAACAATCTGAAGTTATGGAGGTATGGGTAGGTATCACAGATATTAGGGTAGCTTGACCCTGATCGGTCAGCTTATTTTAATATTACTTAAAGGTCTGAATTCGGATGGTCTCTCAACGTAGGTACGTTTCACTCCGATACCGGATCATCTTCAGGAGATGTTGACTCTGTAAAATCAACATCTCCTGAAGATGATGCACGGTTATAAAGTAAGTTAAGTCTTTATGTATAGAAAGTATTTTTGGAAGATTTATGTGGTGTGGTGAATATCGCGGGCTGCAAGTTTGAGATACGCACTGTACCACATAGATTTACCTTCTGTGGCGGATTATAGCGAATTAGGCTTCTAGTTTTTTCACGGACCGTAACATGTTTTCTTTAGTAATCGTTATCCTAGGTGAGCGACAAAAGTTACACGTCGCAACGCGACCTAATATGACTCCTAAGAAAATGATCATAATACTATCTACGCGACAACATTAAAGCTACGTGAAGGGTCGGCTACTGTTTGATACTGGCACTGCGGGACGCGAAGAAGCCTTTACGTTTTCTCTAATCTGTTCATTTCGAATTGAATATTATGTCAAGAAAACTCCTTATAAGGCCGCTGGGCGACCTATGAAAATCTACCTAGTGTGCCTATGGAAAGGCGAAGAATCTGCGATTCGTGGATGCGAATAAAATATTAACACGTAACGATGATTTGACACGTGCTTTAAATTTCAAATAAATTATCCCCTCAGCTAAGTTAAGTATTGCATAAGTTCGCGTAAAATTTCCGATTTCCTATGAAATTTTCCCGCTGCAAGAGGCCTATCGACAAACTCTTAGCGCTAGTGAAAACCGCGACTTCGTACCCTTTTGGAATAAAAGAGTTGCTTATTTTTTCAAAACTTTTATTAGTATTTAAGTTTTTTATTATTTTTACACCACCTCCCTTTATCCTCTTCTTCATTTTCTGCCTAGCGTTAAGGTTGACTGGAAGAGATCGCTATTTAGCAATAAGACTGCCTTATTGTTGTTTTCTTGTTTGTTACATGTTTCTTTGTATATTTGTTTGTTTGTTTGTTTGTTTGTTTGTTTTAAATTCTTTATTGCACATATTATTGAAATGCACAAAGGCGAACTTAATACCTAGAGATATTCTCTTTCAGTTAACCTTTGGTAGTGGGTAGGTACAATAAATTATATACATACCCACATACTTAAACAACATTTCTAATTTTTCTTACAACCCGCCACGTTCCTAAAACTGGCTGTGATGGAAACAAATACACCTACTTGTTTTTTCTACGCCCTAAAAACCTACTTTCCCAAGTTAATAAATAAGAATAATAAAAGTTTTCCAACATAAATATTTTCATTCACTATTTTGCTACTTTCAAGGGTGATTTTCCAAAGTAGCTTAAACAGGTATATATTATTAAACCTAAAATATGCCGATTTTCATACAGAAAAAACATAGGAATTTCATGTAACATTCCCAACCCCATTTCACTCCCTTTGGTTTGGAATTTCGTAAAACAGATTACAGGTTTTTAGGGTTCCGTAGCCAAATGACAAAAAAAACGGAACCCTTATGGATTCGTCATGTCTGTCTGTCTGTCTGTCTGTCTGCCTGTATGTCACAGCCACTTTTTTCCGAAACTATAAGAACTATACTGTTGAAACTTGGTAAGTAGATGTATTCTGTGAACCGCATTAAGATTATCACACAAAAATATAAAAAAAACAATAAATTTTGGGGGTCCCAAAAAAAAAAAAACTACTGACCAATGTTAGAACTGAAACTCTAATTTTTTTTCATCAAACTCATACGTGTGGTGTATTTATGGATAGGTCTTCAAAAATGATAGTGAAGTTTTTAATATAATTTTTTTCTAAACTGAATAGTTTGTGCGAGAGACACTTCCAAAGTGGTAAAATGTATGTCCCCCCCCTGTAACTAACATAAATTGTTGTAATTGTATTGTTGTTTTCTGATTTGTAATGTGTTTCATTGTATATATCTGTGGTGTACAATAAAGTATATACATACATACATACATACATAAATGTAACTTCTAAAATAAGAGAATGATAAAACTTAAAAAAATATATGATCTACATTACCATGCAAACTTTCACCGAAAATTGGTTTGAACGAGATCTGGTTTGTACGGAACCCTCGGTGCGCGAGTCCGACTCGCACTTGGCCGGTTTTTTATTATTTAAGATTAATAACTTTAATGCCGATTTTCAAGTATCCAACCTGAAAAAATATAGTTCTTTCATGCAACTTTCCAAACCCTATGTCGCTCGCATTCAAAACGGTTCCTTAGCTAATAAAGCCTACGCCATAAAAGGAACCTACATTCCAAATTCCAAGTTTGTAGATTGATGGTTCGTGAGATTTCATAATTAATGATTGAGTGAGGTATTTCGCTTTTCTATGAATAGATAAACGAATACATTATATTGTTATCCCTACTTTTGTTCATACTAAGGTATGTGGACAGCAGAATTAAAAATATAGATTGTATAAAAAAAAAACTACTTATTTTGAGGATTTTCTTGGAACTTTGAGCAAGGCGACTTGACGATATAATTCGGAAAACTTTGTGACTTATTCACGGCTAATGAACAAACTTGTACCCAGAAGACTTAAAACTTACTTTAAATTTCAAGCAGTTTAGTACGAAGTCAAGCTTTCTGATACTGGTTTCTGCTGAGGTTATTTGTTGAGTTAAGTTCGTTAGCTACGATCTCCCTGTGTACCCTTGGTGTTCGAAAAAAGACGAACGTTAAAAAACGTAACATCCTGACTTACTTCAGAGTTTTGTTAGCTATACCTAGGCTTTTATTCTGAGATGTGGAGATGCCAAATCATAACAATAGTGCTTCTAATTCCATGGGACTAATAGGTACAAGTAGATACCTACTACAATACCGCCAGAATGAAGAAAATATTTAAAAACCCTAAATCCAGCAGACACAGGTATCATCTAATTAGTAAATTTATTCTATACTATTAATATTATAAATGCGAAAGTTTGGATGGATGTATGGATGGATGGATGGATGTTTGTTACTCAATCACGCCAGAACCGCTTAACAGATCTGGATGAAATTTGGCACAGAGATAGAGATAGATGGCCTGGAATAACTTAAAGGCTACTTTTCATCCCGGGAAATTAAACAAAAAAACCACAATCGACTATAGGGCATCTGCTAGTACTGGCTAAAGGAATCGAACCAGAATCTTTTGCGCTGACGTACTTCTATACAAGCAAATATTTTAGACTGGCTGGAAGGAAAATATCTGGTAATTACCTATGTATTTTTAATTTTCTCTTTTGATTTTAGTTTTTCAGCATCACAGAAAGATGTTATTTTTATACTTATACGTAAAATAAAATTTAAATTCGAACTGCAAGCCAATAAACTTTAATATTTGCCCAGTAAAAAGTCGAAAACCCATCGTTTCATAAGTTATGCAAAAATATTTACCTATTTGATAGCAATGCAAAGTCCGATGAGATCGGGAAAAATTGAATTCATTATTGATTCAAAAGGTCGAACTCGACCGTTCTGCTATGAAGTCGTATTTACCTTGGAATTCAATACTTTGTTAACCGTTTTCAAAATGGGTCTTTCTATTTAATTAAAGCTTGTAAACACATACACAAATCACACTGAAAGAACGAGCTGTATAGACCAACCTTCTCAGTAGGGATAACGTACATAGAATTGGTGCGGGCATGGTTCTTTGGACAACTTAAACTCAGCTTTATGTACTTTGACATACGGGTTATATCAGTCATCATATTGAAAAAAAATGCTGAGGACACTCGGAAGACGCACGCCGCACCACCGCCTTTTGCGAAAGTAAATAAAGCTTAGTTTGGTACAGCTGTACTATTACCTATTCTGTGGTTTTGGTTGCTATCAAGAAGAATAAATACTGTATCTCGGCTCTACGGTACTATATCGCAAAGTACGATAGAGATAATATTCCCTATTTATCCTTTTGGAGTGGAATTTGACAAAAATATTAAATACGTACTTCTTAATATTTAATCAGAACCCCAATTACCAATTTTTATGGATATGTGTAACTTGATAGATTAAGGACTTTCATACAAACTTTTATAACCCTCTTAGGGGTAGAATGTCCAAAAAACCTCTCTTAGTGAGTGCCTACGTCATAAAAGGAACCAACTGTCAGAATTTCAAGTTTCTAACCCCAGCGGTTTAGGCTGTGCGTTGATAGATCAGTCTGTCAGGACAAACGTTTTTATATGTATAGATAATTATAAAAACGGCATAATGACCAAATTAAAACCACATTATAACAATAATTAGATAAAATGTATTAGCTAAATCATTTTACCAGATAATGCAAACTAAACTTAATTCATGTTAATTAAGTTTCAACTAAATATAGTATTTAAATTATGGTATAAATTACAGTAACATTAGTTTGTAGCATGTTATTACTTATGCTAACACGACCGTTACGCATATAGAAATACGCATGATAGAACCTTCCGCTGGGCTATGACTTTTGACGATTCGAGAGTAGTGAAGTTACACAACGCTTAAGCTATTAAAAGCGTCCACATGTCCGCATCGTAAGAATCGGACACATCGCATCAAACGGATTGTAATATTCTTTGTACAGAAAGTCACACAAGTGAGTCCACTGATCCGCACCGTACAGATCACTCGAATCTGCTCATCGGCAATGCCGATTGCCAACGCCGATGCTCCGTGAGGCAAATTTTGCGATGGGTGCCGATGACGTCATACTGAATGCCGACCAGGTGGTCGCGCCCCGGCGCTCGCTCCGCATCGTCCGCCATTTGCATTTGACGATCGTCCTATCCACACGCGTTGTTTTGCAGCATGGACGTACGCTCACTACGAATATCCGAATGAAGTGGCGTCGGCAATCCGATTGCTGGTAGTTGCGTAGGCAAATCCGATCGCTGCCGAGGTGGACGCATTGTAAAAAATTCATCCGTTTGATGCGATGTGTCCGATGCTTACGATGCGTACTATGTGGACGCTTAGCTTAATACACCCTCGTGCCCGTCTTTACTGTGCCTAATCTCTGTCAGTTCGTGTCGGACTGCCGTACCACTGGATTATAACAGAGCACCAGTGTCTGCGCTCTTCTGTGCACTATATAAAAATCTCTGAAGATAGCTAGTCATCTTCACAGGAAATCGGTCGGACAACATCACACGGTCACCTCGAGGACACACAAAATTGACATTGTAGTGTGTGATCTGCGATGGCGGTTAATATAGCATCAGATAAATCTATTTTTTCAATATTGCTGCAGGCATTTTAGTAAGTCAATATTTATTTTGCAAACCATGCTTAAATATTTTCCACGCTGTAGGTAAATAAAATGAAAGGAGCTCCGTTCGACTTTTTGCCTACAATAAATCAAACTCCCTTTGATCCTGCAAGATATCCTATGTAGAGTATCGCGTATTTCTGAACAGTTTTCCTTTCTTATTATTATTTGTGGGGGAATGAATGCACCTTCTAAAATGTTAAACATTAAGTGGATATGCTTGAAGATATTTATTGTTTATTTTTTATTTTTTTTATCCACTGCAAGTTAGCCATTGACTACGATCTCACCTGATGGTAAGTGATGATGCAGTCTATTCAGAAATTAATATCCATGAGTTTCCAAAGAATGCCGGGGATAGAACCCGGGACTTCCGCATGTTTAAGGCAACAGCGCTCAACACTGCGCCACGGAGGTCGCCGCTTCCTCTAGGTTTCCTAATTCTCATAGTTATAGTCAATCAGTAGTGGTTGTTTACTTAGTCAACCGTGATTAAATCAGAAAGGAGGTGAACCATAGCGAAGTACTTCTATATGGCGCGACTAAATTATGAACGCGTCGTAAGTAGTCTAATACTATTTGATGCCGGCGACTTCGTCCGCGTTGATGAGGTTTTCTTTCTTCCCGCGGGAACTCCATAATTTTCCGGGATAAAACGTAGAGTATGTTCGTCCCCGGGATACACCCTATCTCTATACAAAATAGGCAGAAATATGGGCCGTGAAAGCGTAACAGACAGACCCACTTTCGCATTTCTAATATAAGTATGGATGGATGCCATGTCGAGGACGAAAGATTTTTTCTCCTTTTGTATCGTGCTATCTTTGAGTATTCGGCAGGAGAAAAGTAATGGACATTGGACACGTAACAATTTCATAATTTGTAAGTTTTATGAAAAAAAATATTACATAATATTTTGTTAGTAAACGTTCAGATTGCTAAAAAAAAGCAACGCTCAAAGTGAGAATTTGTCCGATCAGCTGAATTTCACCAAATTGAGCAGTTCAGATAAATTTTCCTGCATCAGTTAGCTAAAGCGTATTGAAAACCGCACATAGCCCGTATCTAGGCGGGTTTTCAGAGAGTGCTTAAAGCTCAATTCAAATTCCGAATAGGGCTTAACGAGAGCTTTTTATTCTAGCTATCATAAAAAGGCAAGCTTTTGCTCCAACCGTCTTTGGTCTTGCATTTTCTGAATATTCAACCTTACCTGTGATAGCTTCACAGGTTAACGTTTCTACTCTGCGCCATTATTCTCATTGCTGAAGATAGCTATCCTATACCTATAACCATTCCATTTGAGAAGGTTTTACAAATTTCCTTAGATAATAAAGTGGTGAGCTCTCAGATCCTTCCACTGCACACGACTCTATGATTTGGACCTTTAGATGTAACTAGCTTTTGCCAGCAGCTTTGCTCACGTTATGTTAGATTTTCATAAACAATTGCAAACCTCTATTTGGCCGCCCTAGGGGTTGCATTTTCGAACATCCTTTCTTAACGAATGTCGAGCCATTGTTGCTAAACCAGAAAATATCTAGTAAAAATATTAAACACATTAAGTTCTGAACGTCAATCTAAATTACAACTGTCGTACGATTTTCTCATAAGTACAATTTATTTATCAGACATTCAGCGCGACAAAAACTACTTTTCTTTGCCAAGTCCACGTTAATATAGACGAATGATTTGTAACTTATGGTGAGAAAAATACGGCTGTCTTTCCTCGCCAAGATTATTAATCAAAATGCGTTTCAGTTGGGGAAAATAATATTTTCCTTTTAGTGGTAACTCATTTCTAAATACCGTATCCTAAAAATATTATGGTCTTGGATGGGTTGGTTGGTTGTTTTTGGTTTTCAGTTAGCCGTGAAATACTTGGCTATAATTCAAAAGTTGGATCTCACCTGTAATTTATTACAGGTGGTTAGTTAATTAAATTAATCTTTGCTAATATTATAAATGTGGAAGTTTGTATGGATGGGTGGATGGATGGATGTATGGATGGATGGATGTTTGTTACTCAATCACGCCAGAACATTGAATTATATGTACAAGTACTAGAACCGACGCCGCAAACAACAAATTTGCGCCATGCTTTGCGGCCGGCCGGCTTCACCTTATTTAGTCTCTCGCCTACGCTCTTCGCGGCCGCGTGTCGAAATTGTGCTCGCACGAAAATTTTAAAATGCCGTCGTGCGTTATAAAAACGTGTAAAAATAATACAACTGTAAATAAAAAAGATTGTGGCGTGACATATTATCATCGGTAAGTAAACAAAACGTTAACGAAAACAAACCAAACAAATTTTTGAAGATATTTTTCTACTGATTCACCCACGTTCCACCATTTCTCGGAATATCATAGATTAAAAGTGAATTTTACCTACAGATGAGACACCTACGATCATACATTTTACATTTTACTTTTTTATTAGGTATTTGACCGATTTCGTTAAAATCAATATTTGGGGCTCCCTAGGATCACAAAACAGGAAACTGTTACCAAAATTTAAAAAAGTCAGCGCCATTTTGAAATTCTTTGTTACTGTACCGATTTCGTTCAAAATCGATATCTGAGGATCCCTAGAATCACAAAACAGGAAACTGGTACCAAAATTTTAAAAAGTCAGCGCCATTTTGAAACTTCTTTAGTTTCTCGGTAATTAATTACTGTAAAACTTTAAAAATTTAACAAAAAAAACTTTTGCTCTCTTGTTACACAAATAACTATTATATAAACGGAAACGATTTTTTTTCACTTCATTTCTATAATGATAAGGTAGAATAAGATAAAAATGTCACTATTATTTTTTAACATGATAGGTGGATTGGTTAAGTTATTACATTTTCTTTTATAGTGTCAACAGTTCCTAATAAAAAGTTTAAAGTAGTATAAAATGAATAGCTTTTTGTTTTTACTTTTTAATTATTTTTTTCCGTCTATGAAAGTAGGTATACTATTATCTGATTTCATATGTGCACTTTATGCAGTTTCACACTGCATAAATTCAAAAGTACATAGTTGAATAACTAACACTCATTGAATAACCCTATAGGCAGAAAATACGTAGTGTCACTTCTGCGTGTCTCATCTATGACCATACTCGCGCGCACCCCGCGCGTCCCGCACCCGCCGCGTGCTTCGCGACGCAGCACAGATTACATTCGCGGTGTCTTCTCTAGTACGTTAGTACATAATACCTCAATGCGCCAGAACGGCTAAACGGATTTGAATGAAATTTGGCACACAGGCACTTTTTATCCCGGGAAATTAAAGTTTCCGCGGGAACCAAAAAAACCTCCATCCACGCGGATAAAATCGCGGGCGTCAGCTAATAATGCAGCTAATATTTCAAAATATTTTATTTATTGTTGTACCTTTTGAACTTAAAAAGATTAAGCTTGACAGCTTCTTTAACCCAAAAATAAATCCTTTCAATGTGTCAAAATATTCACAACGAATAGACCATAGGCGTATCTATATCTACCTACACGGTTTTCGTAAATACGATTTATTTTATTCAGTAAAGGTAAACAGAACTCACTTTGTTATTCTGTCGTCTTTGGAAACTTTCTGATGTTTGTGCCGTGAAATGTTTTGTGAGGGGGCTTTCACACACGTTCGGTATGGCACACCCAAATTCTACTAGTAGACTGGATCTGTCAAGCCTTAATTAGTTTGATGTAGATAATAATTTAGATTTAATAGTTTAATTTTATCATAACAATTTGAAAACTACAGAAAAAATGCATACATTGATTGTAGAATAGAATGCATCAGTAGAATGTTGCATGTTGCATCACTATGGCCTACCTACTCTAATTTAAAAAATAAGTTGGATGACTTAAATCCAACACGTAATGAATTCGGTTAAGTTCAGTGATTTAATATTAAGTATCTCTACCTAGTTGCTTAAATTCTGACGACCTCCGTGGCGCAGTGTGTAGCGCTGTTGTCTTAACGTGCGGAGGTCCCGGGTTCGATCCCGGGTCAATTTGGGAATTTATAATTTCTGAATTTTCCCTAGTCTGGCCTGGTGGGAGGCTTCGGCCGTGGCTAGTTACCACCCTACCGGCAAAGACGTGCCGCCAAGCGATTTAGCGTTCCGGTACGATGCCGTGTAGAAACCGAATAGGGGTATGGGTTTAATATAACTGCCATGCCCCTAACAGGTTAGCCCGCTACCATCTTAGACTGCATCATCACTTACCATCAGGTGAGATCGCAGTCAAGGGCTAACTTGTAGTGGATAAAAAAAAAAATTTTTTTGTAAAAAGTCTTTGTCTTTCCGTTCCGAACATGTGCAAAGGCACCCTCACTTTTGGCGTGTGCGTGGCATAAATTGCGAATTGAAATACAAGTTTACCACATTATCATGACAAACGCGTCGGAATACGAATTGTCGAGAAATGTGTATTTGCATTAATTCGCTAATTCCGAGCCTCGATAATAGACATCGATACTGCTGTTGACGTTCCAAATTTAGCCTGTTTAGCTTCACTTATCTGATGTGGTGTAGGTGGAATTAGATCTTGACTTATTTATAACGATTAATTTTTTTGGCGCAAAATAATTTTATTTATTAGAAGCCTGCTAAACTTTGGTCTGGCATGATGAAATAACTGAGCCCTTTTTGGGCTTTTCATGCGATTAAACATCTTCAACTTGCTTTAACGGTGAATGAAAACATCGTAAGAAATGCATGTCCGAAATTCATTCTAATATTATAAATTCGTAAGTGTGTTTGTTTGTCGGTCGGTTTATCCTTCAATCAAGACGCAACAGAGCAACGGATCGACGTGATTTATTGCATGGGTATAGTTGAGGACCTGGAGAGTACTTTTTATTCCGGAAAATTTAGGTTTTCCTGCGAGAATTCCACCACCACCACACCACCACCACCACCACCACCACCACCAACCACAAACACCACCACGCCAACCACGCGGACGAGTTCGCGGGCAGCTACTTGAACTTCTTTATAAAGTTCTGAGAGATGTATGAAAGTCTACCAATCACACTTGGCTAGCGAGGTTAAATCATTCTCAGTCTAAGAGGAGACTCGTGCTCAGTAGTGGGCTAGCGACAGGTTGAAATATTTTTTAAATCAAGTAACAAGTTAGCCCTTGACTGCGATCTCACCTGATGGTAAGTTATGATGCAGTCTAAGATGGTAGCGGGCTAACCTGTTAGGGGCATGGCAGTTATATTAAATCCATACCCCTAATCGGTTTCCACACGGCATCGTACCGGAACGCTAAATCGCTTGGCGGCACGTCTTTGCCAATAGGGTTGTAACTAGCCACGGCCGAAGCCACCCACTAGGCCAGACCAGAGGAAATTCAGAATTTATAAATTCCCAAATTGACCCTGCCGGGGATCGAGCCCGGGACCTCCGCACGTTAAGACAACAGCGCTCAACACTGCGCCACGGAGGTCGTCGAATGCTACTTAGTGCTTAGTGTTTACAATAGACTCTAGCCGCACTTACCTCAGCTAGTGCAGCAACAGTTTCAGTGAGAATACATTTGGTTCAATTAGTAAGGGAATAGAAGTCTTGATTCAATTCCAAGAGATCAGAGCTGACCAACGTCGGAACTTGAAGTCAACTTAAAGCATTACGCTCTAGTTGCTTAGCAAGTTTCTTGTTTCTTGCAATTAGCTAAAGACACTATTTCTACTGAAATTCGACAGAGGTTTCAAGTGCAATAAAAACTGGGATATTCCTTTTAATTGATTTTAGTTTTATGAAGTGAAGAATTGCTGTAGAGAAGGGAGGTGACATCGTGAAGTGGACTAATAAAAAAAAAATTAATTCCCAGTATAGGTAGTTTAATAATAACTAAATTAAGGAAAAACAAAAAACTGGAGCAAACTCTGGAGCCGTGTAGAAACCGAATAGGGGTATGGGTTTAATATAATTGCCATGCCCCTAACAGGTTAGCCCGCTACCATCTTAGACTGCATCATCACTTACCATCAGGTGAGATCGCAGTCAAGGGCTAACTTGTAGTGGATAAAAAAAAAAAAAAAACTGAAAATCAGCGCTGGGTATTGCTGTCAATACCCAACATAAAGCTGAGTTTGCGTTTTTGTTGTCCTTTAGTTTTTAAACCTAATATAGTTAATATAGTACATACATATGAGAACAAAACTGTAACACGATAAAAGCTTTACTTATTACTAGCTAATGCCCGCGACTTCGTCGTAGATTGAGGTTTTTCGGTTCTCGCGGGAACTCTTTAATTTTCCGGGATAAAAAGTAGCCTATGTGTTATTCCAGACTATACTATCTCTGTGCCAAATTTCATCCAGATCCGTTCAGCCGTTCGGGCGTGATTACTCTAACAAACATCCATCCATACATCCATACATCCATCCAAAATTTCGCATTTATAATATTTATTTGATTATTTATTTATTAAAAACCAACAGTGTTCATTTGAAAAGTGTATTTAATTGGCACAGTCAAGTTTCTAGAAGGTGGAAAAAACTTACGTGCCACGGAGGAATATTACTTTAGAATAATCTTACATGAATTTTTGTAAAGCTTATACCTGAGCCGGGTATCGTAATCGGTCTCAAACAAACGTAATTTCTTAATATTATTACAAAGTTTGTTTGAGAGATTTAATCCTCATCTTAGAACCTATATCGGTTGATTCAATAAAATAGTGACTTGATTCTTTTTTAACCGAAAA